>JAZHEH010001143.1:0-1200000 GCA_036589455.1 Ateles fusciceps | reverse complement strand
GGAAGTAAGGGAAGATAATAAGTCTCTGCCTGATAATTTAGAGAAATTTTGAAGATTATATCCAAGATATGACTAATGACTCATGATGATGATCTTTTCTTATATGTTTTTTGGCCACATAAATGGCTTCTTTTCAGAAAATCAACAAACATCAGATTTAATCTATACTGTAGACTAAATTGACTTAATATATATATACAGAATATTTCATCCAATGGTTGCAAAATACACATTTATCTTTCCAACACATAGATCATTCTCAAGGACAGATTATGTATAAGATCACAAAAAATGAAAAAAAAATGGAATCATATCAAAAATTTTCGATGACCAAAATGAAACAAAATAGAAGTCAATAACAAAAGGAATTTTGGAAACTATACAAACACATGAAAATTTAAACAATATACTGCTGAATGACCAGTGGACCAATGAAGAAATTAAATAGAAAATTAAGAATTTTCTCTAAGTAAATAAAAATGGAAACACCATATACCAAAACCTATGGGATACAATCAAAGTAGTAGTAAACGGAAAGTTAATAAGTGCCTACATCAAACAGTAGAAAAATTTCTAACAACCTGATAATGCATCTGAAAAATTAGAAAAACAAAAGCAAACCAAACCTCAAGTTAATAGAAGAAAAACAAAATAAACACCAGAACAGAAATAAAATTGAAATAAAAAATAATTTAGTGAAATAAAAAGTTCATTTTTTGAAAACATAAATGAAATTGACAAACCTTTATCTAGACTAAGAAAAGAAAGAAGACAAAAATAAATAAAATCAGTAGTGAAAAAGGAAACATTACAACTGATACCACAGATATGCTAACGATTATTAGAACACTGCAGTCAGTTGGGGGCACTAGGGGAAGGACAGTGGGGGTTGGGGAAAGTGGGGGAGGGATAATGTGGGGAGAAATACCAGATATAGGTGATGGGGGGGATGAAGGCAGCAAACCACCTTGCCATGTATGTATCTATGAAACAATCCTGCATGATCTGCACATGTACCCCACAACCTAAATTTACAATAAAAAAAAAATCACTATAACAACTTCAGCCAAGAAATTGGAAACCTATAAGAAACAGATAAATTACATATAACCTATACATATCTATTTGTATAGATACATATAATCTACAAAGATTGAACAATGAAGAAATGCAAAACCTGAAAGGACTGACAACAAGTGAAGAGATAAAAGGTATAATAAGGTCTCCCAGCAAAGACAAGAACTCAGTGACATCACTACTGAATTTTACCATTTACAGAAGAACTAATATAAATCCTCTTCAAACTATTCTGTAAAATAGAGGAGGAGTGAATACTTCCAACCTCATTCTATGAGTCAATATTTCTCAGATAACAAAACCAGAAAAAGACAAATTAAAAATGCAAACTAGGAGCCAATATTAATGATAAACATTGATGCAAGAATTCCCAATGAAATACTAGCAAATCAAATTCACCAACACCTTAAAAAGATCATTTATCCCCCCCCATGATCAACCAAGATTTATCCCAAGGATGCAAGAATGGTTCAGACATACGCGAATCAGTCAATATGATACGTTATATTAATAGAATGAAAACAATATTATATAATCATTTCAATTTATGTTGAAAATTATTTGATGAAATTCAACATCCATTTATAATTTTTTTTAATCTCAAAAAACAGGGTATAGGAGGAACATGTCTCAACACAATAAGAGCCACATATGTTGGATCCTCAGTTAGTATCACATGGAACAAAAAAAAAGCCTATCCTATGAAATCTGGAACAATAGAAGGATGCCTATTTTCACCATTGTTATTTAGCATTGTACTGGATGTCTAGCTAGGATGATCAAACAAGAGGAAGAAATAAAGGACATTCAAAATGGAAAGAAAGAAATCAAATTATACTTCTTTTAAAGAAGATATAATCTTATATGTGGAAAAACCTAAGGATTCCACCAAAAAGCTATTAGAACTCATGTACGAATTCAGTAAATTTTAGGATACAAAATCAGTAGCATTTCTATATTATGGCAGTGAAAAATTGAAAATAGATATCAAGAAATAATTCCATTTACAATAGCTAAAAATAAATTAAAATACCTAGAAATTAAATTAACCAATGAACTAAAAGATCTCTACAATGAAAACTATAAAATATTGATGCAAGAAATTAAAGAGGACACATAAAAGGGAAATTTAGTTCATGTTCATGGATTGGAAGAATCAATATTGTTAAATGTTTATACCACCAAAATGAATGTATAGATGTAATGCCATTCCTATCAAAGTATCAATGATGTTCTTTAGAGTAATAGGAGAAATAATCCTTAAATTTATATGGAATTGCAAAAAAATCCAGAATAGCCAAAGTCACCCTCAGTACAAAGAACAAAACTAGGGGGATCACATGACCTGACTTCAAATTATACTACAGATCTATAATAAACAAAATAGCATGGTACTGGCATAATAACAGATACATAGAGCAATGAAACAGAATAGAGAACCCAGAACTAAATGTTTACATCTACAGTGAACTCATTTTTGACAAAGGTGCCAAGAACATACATTGGAGAAAGACAGTCTTTTCAATTAATTATACTGGGAAAACTGGATATCCACATGCAGAAGAATGAAACTAGATCCCTATCTTTTGCAATATACAATATCAAATCAAAATGGATTAAATATTGAAGTCTAAGGCTTGAAAATATGAAACTTTTAAAAATAAACTTTAGGGAAGCTCTCCAGGACATTGGTCTGGGCAAAGATTTCTTAAGTAATACTCCCACGAACCCAGGCAACCAAAACAAAAATGGACAAATGAAATCTCATGAAGTTAAAAAGCTTTTTAACAAGAGAGAGAACCATCAATAAGGTGAGGAGACAACCCACAGAATGGGAGAAAATACTTGTAAATTATCCATCTTAGAAGGGATTAATAACCAGAATAAAGAGCTCAGACAACTGAATAGAAAAAATATAATAATCCTATTAAAAAGTAGACAAAAGATCTGAATAGACATGTTCTCAAAAGAAGGCATAAAAAAGGCAAACAGAAGCCTGTTCTAATGTTAGAACTAAAGTTGTCAGATGAATAATTATCAGATGGATACTTTACAAATATTTTCTCCCATTTTGTGGGTTGTCTTCTCACTTTATTGGTGGTTCTTTTTCTTGTGAAGCAACTTTTTAACTTCATCAAAAAGTGGGCAAAGGATATGAACAGACACTTCTCAAAAGAAGACATTTATGTGGCCATGAAACATATTAAAAAAAGTCATCATTACTAGTCATTAGAGAAATGTAAATCAAAACCACAATGAGATACTATCTCACACCAGTTAGAATCGTGATCATTAAAAAGTCAGAAAACAACAGATGCTGGAGAGGATGTAGAGAAAGAGGAATGTTTTTACACTGTTGGTGGGAGTGTAAATTAGTTCAACCATTGTGGAAGACAGTATGGTGATTCCTCAAGGATCTGGAACAAGAAATACCATTTGACTTAGCAATCCCATTGCTGGGTATAGATCTGAAGGGTATAAATCATTCTACTGTAAAGACACATGCACAGGTATGTTTATTGCAGCACTATTCACAATAGTGAAGACTTGGGACCAATTCAAATGCCCATGAATGATAGACTGGATAAAGAAAATGTGGCACATATACACCATAGAATATTATACAGCCATAAGAAAAATATGAATTCATGTCCTTTGCAGGGACATAGATGAAACTGGGAACTGTCATTCTCAGCAAACAAATACTGGAACAGAAAATCAAACACCAAATATTCTCACTCACAAGTAAAAGTTGAACAATGAGAACAAATGGACACAAGGAGGGGAACATCACATGTAGGGGCCTATCGGGGGTGAGATAGGAAGAAGAAGAGAGATAGCATTAAGAGAAATACTTAATGTAGATGATGGGTTGATGAGTGCAGCAAACCACCATGGCCCATGTATACCTATGTAACAAACCTGCACGTTCTGTATATGCATCCCAGAACTTAAAGTAATTTTTAAAAAAGCATACAGGTATATAAAAAAGTGCTCAACATCATATAGCATCCGAGAAATGCACATCAAAACTACAATATGATATCATCTCACCCCAGGACAAATGTCTTTTATTTGAAAGTCAGGCTATAATTATGACAAGGATGTGGAGATAAGGAAACTATTATACATTGTTGGTGAAAATTTAAATTAGTATAACTATAATGTTGGGGTTCAGGGGAGCCCTCAGTTCCCCTGAATGTTTCTCCAAGTTCTTGGTCTATCACTCCCCCAAGAATGGGGGTGTGCTCATAAAAGTAAATGCCGGACTTAGAAGTGTTTGTACAAAGTGATATATTTAGGTAGAGAGAAAGAGAGAAAGAAACAGCTATCTCTCACACTGAGTGAGAGAATCCAGGCAGATGGAATCCAGGAGAGGAAAACAGCTTCCACACTGAATGGAAGGGAATAGAGAGAGAGATGGAGGTTAGGAGGGGAAGACAGGCTTCCACTGTCTAGATGTCAAAAACAAGGCATTTTAAATTTTTAATGTCATGGGTATATAGTAGGTATATATATTCCTCAAGTGTGGAACGGGACTCCACAGGGAAAAATCCAGGAGAAAGAAGACAACTTCCACGAGGGTGGAGGGGGATCCAAACATTGAGTCCAAAGGGGTGTGGAAGAAGGGACTTTTAACCTGGGAGGAACCCCCCTCCCTTGTCTAAGACCTTGGGCCAATGAAAGGAGTTCCTTAGAACCTCTGCTGGAGTGATTGACTTTTGACCCTTTTCCCGTGCCTGCAAAAATTAAAACAAACCGTTAAGTCTCCTGGATGGAGAGAGATGGGAAGTGGGCATGGCGCTGGGAAGTTTTTGCCCTTAGAACTACACCCCCTTGTGGACCCGGAAAGAGAGAACACATTCCCTCACAACCACTATGGAGAACAGTGTGAAGGGTACCTAAAAAACTAAAAATAGAACAACCATATAGTCCAGCAATCCCAATACTAGGAAAATACATAAAAGAAGAGAAATCAATATATTGAAGAGCTATCTGTACTCACATATTTCTTGCTGCACTTTTCACAACAGACAAGATTTGGAAGCAACCTAAGTGTCCATCAATAGATGAATGGATAAAAAAATGTGGTATATACACAAAATAGAGTACTATTCAGCCATGAAAAAGAATGAGATTCTGTCATTTGCAACAACATGGTTGAAATTGGAGATCATTATTTTAAGTGAACTAAGCCAGGCATGGAAAAACAAACTTCACATATTCTCACTCATTTTGTGATGTAATTTTATAACATTTTATGACATCTAGAACAGATACAATCAGTTATTCCTAAACTATTTCTATGTACTAGATACCATGTGATGTAATAATTGTGAAATATTGGGGATAGAAAGTGAAGAGAGACATGAACAAGACATGTAGATATTCGCTCAACTACAGGTCTATGCAAAAACAATGATCCCTGAATGATCCCAAGTCAAATCTGGTGCTAATTAGTGATTCTAGGCAACTGCTTTGGGCTAATAACTGCACCCCTTATTTTCTCTTAACTCCTTTGTACTTAGTTTCATAACACAATGAGGTTATGTATGTGCCAAATAAAGTTTCACTGAGATCTGCCTACTCATCCACCAAACCTTGGTGCAAAAATTCCATATGCCAAATAGGAGAAACAATAGAATAATCAGAGTAACATGAAATTCAGCAATTATTGCATAAATTAAGAAATAAGATTTATAGCTCTGCAACTCTGAACAATCAATCACAAATTGTTTCAATAGGCGAAACAACCTCCTTTACTGAGTGATCTTCCATAAAACCTATGTTATCAAATTGAATTCCTACTTCACATTCCTTATTCTCTGCCCATTAACAGATGAGAAGAGGGCATTCAAACAACTTGTCAAGAAGATAATAATTTCTGGGAAGTCCCAGTCACCTATTTTGAGGCAATGGTTAATGTTGCAATCACACTCTTTTCATTAGATTTATAAAATGCTTGACACAGAGAGAAAGCTCAGGAATACGCTTATGGTTGGCTAAGACCATACATCAATGAACAGAAGCTGGAGGAAAGTTACTGGCAGTCACCAAGTGGATTTACCAAGATTACTGACACTTTCCCTGGCTTCCATATAAAGGTGAATTCTAGTAGAGTTATGAGATTTCTCCTACAACTACTGTGTATGGAAATCTAGTGAACAATTTTTGTGGAGAACCTAAATTACTGAAATTATTTCTGCCCTAATACCAGTGGAAGCTATTGGGCTGTTCCTGATTAAATTAAAAAAAGCAATAGCCATCATTCTTGCATTCTAAAATAAGTGGATTCTCATTTTCATGCCTTGGCTCATTGCATTAAAATATGTACCTTACCCTCTTTAGACTCAAACGGGATTTTAGAGTGTATTTTGTCTTTGAGTCATATAAAGGAAGGAAATAATTATTTTCCATTTATAAAGATAATTGATCGATTACAATTGGGAATTCCCTTTCTGTTTTGAGTCAAAAATGCAATCTTTCCAAGTGACCAGGTAGATTTAAAGAGCCCTGGTGCACAAGACTTAAAAGTTGCCCACATAAAAATAAAAGCACAATTTTCTTTAACTACTTGAAATCAAAATATATGCATATATATGTATATATACACACAGCGATTTCTAATACCTGTATTTCCATTTTATATGTGTATAAATATGTGTATTTGTATATACATTGTATATGCACTTATGTAATGGAAATATATATATTAGAACCAATGCTAAAGTAGAATGTTTCAGATTGGTTAATTCAACTCAAGGAGTGTCTTGGCAGGTTACACTGTGTGCAGTTTTCAGCCTGTGTCTACATTCTCTGTAGCCTAACTCTATTCTAGCTAATATCTACTACTTGTTGGCAAGGGCTATTGTCAATTTGATTTTACTTATATAATGTCAAGTGGAATCTAGTCTACACTTAATATGTTTACAATAAATTAGTAAATCCACAAAGAGAGTACTATATAAGAAAATAATCCTTCTCCCAAAAATAGCTATGCCAGTAGTAGGCAAGATTTTAATGAAAAGAAACACATAATAAATATTTTGGCTTTAGAAGCCCAGCTACTCAACTGTGTTATTGTGTGATGGTTAATACTGAGTGTCAACTTGATTGGATTGAAGGATCCCAAATATTGTTCTGGGCTGTGTCTGTGAGGGTGTTGGAAAGCAGATTAACATTTGAATCAGTGAACTGGGGGAGGCAGACCCAAACTGTAGTAACAACTTCTAGAAATACTTTTCTTTTTGATGAAGGTATTATTGCACTAAAACTATGCAGAAATTAAGGTTGTTCTATCTCCATAGATTTTTAACTCATCTATGCTATTGTGTCTATTGTTTTAACATCCTGTTTTTAATTAAAGCTTCAAAATTATCTGAACTAATTATTGCCGCAGAGATCCCAAACTCATATGGGCTATCCTGATTTATTCTGATGACAGCTGCAGTGGACTGACAGCTCAGACTTGGAGGTCAAGCAAGATCTGTAATACATCCTTGTCATTTGTCATTCCATCATTTACTACTAAAACATAATCCTAACTTGATAATTTAAATTAGAATTCTAATAAACTGTATTACAATAACACATGCTAATATTGCCATTTTTGTTTCCTTAAATTTGCTACTTCTATATTCCATGTATAAATCCTTGTTTAGAATCAATAGTCTGGATTATTATTATGTCTTAGGTAATTTTGCTCTGATATTCTCAATTTGGCTTTTACATTTTCAATTTCTCATTACAGCTCAATGTAGGTTTATGTTATTTCAGGTGATCTTCTGATTATTTTTAAATTCTTTTGCCATTCCTTAGAACTTCTAGGACAGTCTAAGTGATTGAACCAGCATTGACATCTAATCTCAGGAACTTCAGTTTTGTATTATGCCTTTGAGGTTTGTGCTCTTCAATTTGTTTTTCATGTCTCCTTTGGTCTTGATCCTCATGACAACTGCTAAAGGTCCAAATCACCGTGCAAAGCATATCAATGAAAAACATTGAAAAATCGTCCTAAGAAAACTTTCTACACATTTCAGGTTCTGTATTTATACTAAGGCAAGATTCACCCACAAGAAGGTGATTTTCTAGGATGCCAGTGCTCTACCCTTTGTCTAGAATTTAGAGCAATGCTTCATTCCTGAGGTAGAAATGGAATAAAATGTCATAGAATGAGGAAACAGACTGATCATGGTGAAGCAAGCTAGTAAGGCAATTTATCCTTAGGTTGGTAGGAAAATATGATATGTATGAAAACCTACGTTTGTTTGTGGCAAATCAGATCCATAGAAGTTTCAAATAGCACAATAGTACTGAGTTCTAAGTCTTGTGGGTGTCAATATATCTATGACATACTTTTTGCTTTTGAACAGACTAACACAGGATTTTGGATAGCTGGTGAATTATAATAGTTTTGCAGGTTGGGTTATTCAATAAATATAGCATCAAATAACTCAGGAAAAACATTAAGTAGAAAGTAGTAAAGGATTCAGTTTTCTTTTTCTTTCTCCCCCTGGTAATTTCTTATTAAATTTAGTAGCAAGAATGTTTACAAGCACTATAATGCAAAATAATCAGTGGATAACAGTTATTCTTTCTGTTTGAGAAATGATTTCTCAGAAGAAATGTACTTGATATTGATACTGAAAGTTTAGTAGGGGTGGCATGTAGAATTCTGGAAGGTTAGCAGCATCAAATAAATATATATATATATCATAGTAAACTTCCAAAATTCCTATATATATATTCCAATACTTGAAAATATATGTTATTCCTTCCAAAATATTTGTTTCTCTTTAGTCAAATTTATCAAATCTAAATTTTTCTTCACAAGATATAGCTTAACTTTTCCTTTCTAACAAAGTTACTAAATCTCCAAATTACGAGTGTGTTCAATTTTGCATTATTTTGTTTTTCATGGAATTGTTCACAATTGTTCTAGATGTTCGCATCTGTTCTTGATGACCAAATATGCATAATTTTACAAGTTTTAACAGTTAACCCTTTTGAGTTGATCAATAATGACTTTTCCATATTAGTTATCTCATATTAAGATTCGAAATACTGTTACATGCTTTAATTTTTCTTTTTTTTTCCTTTCTTTAATATTCCATGACACCCATTAGGCATATATAGACAGTAAAGTTTTAATTCAGTTACAATTATCATCAAAACATTATAATGTTAAATTTCATATTTAAAAAGATTGTGTTATTTCTGATATTTTAATACTCTAAAATGAAATAATGAGGTGGTTAAATAAAAATAGAAAGCATCATTTAGGCTGGCGATTTCTGTCTTAATTTGCAGTTTTAATGACAATGCAGTATCAATAGAAATTTTTAAAAAATATATGTTTTTTTTACCATATTCCTTTTTAAAGTTGAGTGACCAAAAAAGACATAATTTACTATGGAAAAGTTAAAAGTAGAACCCTAAAATAGGCCTCCTGATTTGCCTCAATTTAGCAAAAGAATGCATTAAAGGCTATAAGATACCCTAGATTAAGATCCACATGTAGGTAGATTTCTAAAGAGCACCATCCCAGTTTTAATGGTCTGGTTCTTAGTAGAATGAATAATAACATGACCAGAAGATGAAAGAGTTGAGAACTCCCTGGCTGAACTAGGTTATCTAAATTTGGACATTTTTTGCAGTCCCTTTGAAGTTGATGTAGCAAGAGATCGATTTGGAGATATTCAACTTTTTTTTTTAATTCTTTCCCTCAGAATGGCTGACAATGAGAACCAGAAGTCAAATTCAAACCACTACAATAAACAGTGTTCAGAAATCTAGCTGCCTCTGCCTCCACTTTCTAAAACTGATGTAAATTTCATAAAATGTTCTGAATTTCAAAAAGATCAATAATATTTAATATATACCTACTATGTTTCCATTTTTATAGTTTACATTGTGAAGGACAGGGTGTTTCAAAAGACACAGAAGATATATAATCTGCAATATATTTAACGTTTTACGGCGAGGTATATATTGAAAAAAAGAAATGAAATTATTGCCTAAAGACTGATTTTATTAAAGGCTCTTGTTTTGTCCCTTTTCCTCAATCCATGCCTTATGTCACATAGCTTTGCAAAACTCTTATTCTGTCTCTGGTCTTCATTGCATGATTGGCTTTGGTTATTCAAATTCTAGAAGGTGTGCTTTAAGCAGAGCCTTAATACAACATTTGCATATTTTTGTTTGTGCTTGTTTCTCTGCCACCACTATGGGAAGGACAAACAAGAACTAGACTGCTAAAGACGAGATCCACACAGAGAGGGCATATTTTACTCATGTGAAGCTGGGGCCCTACTGGACTAACCAATAGCTAATTGACCTCCAGATGTCTGAACAAGTCCAATCAATAACAGCAGACATATATATATATCCAACTATCCTAGATTTATGACCAGTGGATTCTATTGTTGATGCTACTGAGGTTAACTTTTTTGTAGAAAACATTACTGTTACACTGACTGTATAGTACAAATGGTACTGAATTATGTTCTAAGTTTTGTAGAAGGGTATAAAACAGATTTGTGTGAAAAATGAATCACAAAATACATATTATGATTTGGCACTTAATAATTTTTCGAGTTTTCTACCACTATTTTGCCTCTCAAAAATTCCAACAGAATATGTTTAATACAAAATAGCATGTGTGAACTCTAACTAGAGAGTTTGATAGTTAAAACAGTCATAAATGGCCATGCTTGTGTAAATTACACATTTACACAAGTACACATGCAACATATATACATGTGCATAGCCAGACACGTCACCAAATTTTCAGTTAAAAAAATTCCCTCAATTTTCAGACACAATATCAGAAATCTTTGTTATATAAAATATTTGCAGTTGCAAGTATATTCCTATTTCTGAAGAGTCTTTGGTGTGAAAAAATAGAGATAAGGAAATAAATTTTTCCTCAATTAGTCCATGTAGTCACTTGCTTCTACGATGCCTAATAATCTAGTTTTAGTAACCCTCTCCAGTAGCCAAGGTCTTCTATTGTTTCTCTTTCTTCATGTTCGGGGAGATGTGTGCGTGTGTGTGTGTGTATGTGTGTCTTCTTTTCATTCTTCTTCATCTAACAGAAACTCTAAGAATAATTTACATAAATCCTCAGCTATTGTAATCAATAAATATGTTCCCAACTGTGGCTACTGATACTTTTGTTTGTTTGTTTGTTTTGATGGAATTCTCTCTTGTTGCCCAGGCTGGAGTGCAACGGCACGATCTCAGCTCACTGCACCTACACCTCCCAGGTTCAAGTAATTCTCCTGCCTCAGCCTCCCAAGTAGCTGGGATTACAGGTGCTACAACGGCCAGCTATTTTTTTTTTTTTTTTTTTTTTGTATTTTTAGTAGAGACGGGGTTTCACCATGCTGGCGCAGCTGGTCAGAAACTCCTGACCTCAGGTGATCCACCTGCCTCAATCTCCCAAAGTGCTGGGATTACAGGTGTGAGCCACTGTGCCCAGCCAAGCTATTGTTACATTTTTATATAAAACAATTTAGCCTTCTCTTTGCTTTTCCTTTCTTCGATTGGGTAGGATTTATTTGGTGAAGTTATTCCATTCATCTATGCTGGTCCATCAAAAGTTTTCTGGAACATCACAACAATGTCAAAAATCTCTCTCTTACTTCTACCTGAAAGCACAAGTGACCACTCAAACATTGTATTTATCTAATCTAAATGAGTAATGTCGGTCTCTTTTTCCCCATGTAACTGTCATTCTAATAAAAGTTTGTAATTAACAAACTTCTATTAAAATAACATACAGTCTGAACAAATTTTCATCCCAAATATTAATGTTTACATTGTAGGACACAGAGTATATGTCCTACATATATTCGTAATAACTGGATTGCAAACGGCTTCAGATATTTTGCAAATAACACACTTAGGAATTCTGTTTATTATGCAGTGTGCCACATTCTCGATATTGAGTGTTGGCCAAAAATTTCAGGTAAGCAGGATGAATAAGCTCTAGAGATCTGTAGAGCACAACATTGCATCTATAGCCAAAAATAATGTCTTGTTTAACATTTAACATTTTGTTGAGAGTAGTATCTCATGTCAAGTGTTCTAACTTTGATAAAATAAAGGTAAAAAGAAAAAAAATGAAAAGAAAGATAAGTAGAAAATAACAAAAGAAAAAAACCACACTGAAATTTTGTCAGTGTGCATAAACTCCATGAGAGCAAGACTCAGGTCTTTTTGTTTATCACTGTATTTGTAATGAAGAGCGCAGCACCTAGGACATGGTGGCAATAATAAATATTTGCTAAAGAAAAGAAATATATGTTGATATTTGGGTGAAAAAAGAAACATCCTTAATAAAGAACAGATCATTTGCAAATTTGTTCAAATGCTTCAAATGCTTCCACTCACTCAGTGTTTTTACTTAAAGAAAGAGAAAAAGAAAGAAAAAAAAATGAACTAAAGAGGTCCAAACATTTGTTTATTTCTGAGAGTTTATGAAACAGCTTATGTAAAAAATCTAGAACGTGTTCCAATAACATGTCTAGTTTAGGTTTATTATGAAGTTTTATTAAAAATCTGTAAGAGTCACACAAGTACATTAAAAAATATATGTCTGAAGAGAATGGCATTTGTCCACTAATGGTTGCTCCCAAAGAGAGAGCATTTCTTCACAGCCTCCGCTAGTCATGGGTGAACTCTGCTGTTAATGGTCTGTGAATAGCATCATGGATACTCTCCTGGGGACAGGCCTAGTTGCTAATAATTTCTACCATGCAAATATGCTCATTGACCTACAATGGGGATGAAAGTGCAGCCTTCTGGAGCTGTTTGCAGCAATTAAACTCAGTACCCAGTGTGGATAATTTCCACTGTAAGAACAGGGAGTGTGGCTGATGCTGTTCTCTGCCTTTGTCTCACTTCTTATAATCCTTACTGCCTTTCTCCTTAAACTCCCAGTGTCAAGTGGCTTCTTCTAGTGAAGTTTCTTAGCACAGTCAATGTGTCTGTATTGTCACATATATAAAATTAGGCAGTTCAGAACATAATAAGACTAATGGAATTACAAGGGAAATTTTCTGTACATTAATGCCTGTATCTTGATGTAGTTTTCACTAGAACTGCAATGGTGTGTAGGTGGAAACGACAGCCTAATTGAACCGTATACGGGATTTAAATTGGAAGACAGCCAGGAAAGAACTTAGGGAGGTGCTTTTCTTCCAGGCCACATGCACTTACTAATATTCCTCCTTGAAGTATACTAATATATAATGTGTTATTTATTATTAATTATGTATCTGATAACACATTGCAAATTCCAATCCCAAATTAGAGTAGAATAAAAAATGTGATCACCACTAACATAGAAATTTAAAAATGTAAGACAAGAGGATATCTGTTTCCTGTTTCATGTTTCCATTTCAGAAATCACAATAGGCTGGCACAAAGAGTCTTTTGTGCATTTATTTGTTCTAACTCTGCCTTTTAAATGCCAAAAATCGTGTGTGCGTGTGTGTGTGTGTATGTTGCATATAGTATGCAATATATGCCATAATATGTAATATATGTACACACATACATATATACTATCAGAGCTTTTATTAATGGAAATAAAGCTGTATTTTTAAAATAAAAAACAAAATAAGTATTAGATTTACTGTCTAAAAATATCACTCTACTTGAAACCTATAAAAATTATGTTTCATTGAATGCTTCGAAGAGACCTAGATGCATTTTCCTTTAACTGTATTTGATATTGTTGCTTTCTGCTACTTGTAAAATGGTATATGTCATAAAAGTACACTACATATTTGCCAAACAGAAAAAGTATTTCAGTCTATTGATTTTTGCAATGAGTAAAATTCAGATAAATCAGAACACAAAGAAAGCCATCTATGCTCTTGAATACTTCAGTGTCCATTAATAAAGTCTCAGATCTTGGTTAAAGCTCATAACTTTCCCTAAGAGACCAACCTGCATTTCCAGAATTGCTGTTTGGAAAAGTTGTTTTTTTTTTCTTGACAACAAATAATATTGATGTTCAATTCTTATCAATAAACTTTAAAAAATACATTTTGCGAAAATGCTTGAGGACATACTGTCTAGGAATTCCCTAAAGAAACTGCCTTTTATTCTTAAGCCAAATTATTATCACTGTTTATATTCTTATCTATATTTTCTACCATAAGCCAGCATATTTTATTTATATTTATATCATTTATTGTTTTCTACTTCTGAAAATGTAAGCCTCATAAAGACAGGATTTTGTTTACTCTGTGGAATCTCATGTCCTAAAAAACTTGATCAATTTCTGGCACATGAGTGCTCAATATACATTTGAAGAAATGAATGTGTCAGTTAATCTTCTTGGATCTTAGTTGAGTTTTTAGTTCATGTGCTAGACACTATGGATCTTTAAATGCGATCTCTTATTTTTACTGCTAGAGGCTTAAGATCAAATACTTGTTCTACATTCCATAAATATAGAGCACAAGTTAAATGTATTTTAAACTTCAAAATGTCATTACTTTTCTGTATGTCTTAATTCCTGCAAATACTTAATGTGCCTTTTTAAAATTCTGAATGTGGTCTAAAACATTGTTTACAAACCAGAAAAGTAAGGGGGGGAAAAGAAAGATGAAAAAGGAAGATGAGATACTAAGACGATGAATGTGAAAAAAAAAGAGAGTACAAATGAAGAAAAGAAAAGAAAAAATGAAGCAAGGAAGGAAGGAAATTAAAAAAGTATTCTGCAAAAAAGCAAGAAGAATTGAATAGAGAGAAATAGGAAATTTAAATGGGTGAAATTTTAGAAGAGAATACAACAAGAAAAGACATTGGTGGTGAGAAAAGAGAAAGGATTTGGGAACAATACCTTAAGTGGAAAGATTGAAGCTATAGAATAAATAACAAATATTTCCTGGCTAAACATACTATATTCCAGGTGAATACAAACCCGTTATGACTCACCACTGTATTTTGCTTAAAGTTTGGAAGACTTGTGGAGGTTTTTAGCACTCTCTCCCCTACCTCTGTCCCATCTCTCTCTCAATAAATGAATAAATGAGATGACAGAAAATGATTTACATTTAAGTGGTGAATATGACATCTAATGTATTAATTGCTTTATTTCTGAGAAATAGTAGAAATAATTTAGTGAATTTAAGATCAAATCTAGAGGGATAAAATTATTGGCATAAAGAAGGCTACTTCTGGAGTGAAGCATTGAGTGAAAACCAATATGATCTTATAGCCATGAACGATTGGGCTAATAGAAAGAGTTAAAGTCGTCTCCAGGTACAACTTACAGGGACAATGATTCATAATATTTTTGAAATCTTAAAATACACTAAATAGCAGGATACTCCAAAGAACTGGAGTTGATTCTCCCTCAGAAGTCAGTGAAAAGAACAATATGAGCATTTGGTGAAATATGGTTACAGGTTAACAAGGAACACTTACACTCATCGCTAAAAAGCCTTACTTCAAAATCTTAGAGAAAATGAGAGGTGTTTTTTGTCATTTGCCTCCTTATGTCCCTACTTTCTGAAATCTACTAAAAGTAAATTACTTAATGGGAACATATACTTATTGAACTCAGATACTCTCGTACACAAGCAGGTCAACACTACATCAACCCACTCCTTTTCCCTGTTGGCCTTCTCTGGATAATTTTGCATCATAGCACATAATAGTGGTGGATAGTTAACCTTCTTGACCTCCTATTCCCTACTCGTGGATGACTGACTACTATTAACTACATCTTGCCTTCTGCCTTTCAGATGGATTTAACCAAAGAGCAATATTTGCAGCTGACAAGAGCTTTGGAGGAAAGCAGAGGCAGATTATTTATTTACTCACTCACCTCTGGGTTTTATCAGTGTCCAAGATACTCTTTGACTATGGCTCTTATTAAGTGATCTTTTTAATACACCCTCTCTCACAGGGCTGTAGTAACACCACTTCTTCCCCTTGCTCCTACCTTCAGGAGGTAATCACTTTCTACTGTTGCTATGGCTTGTATGCTTCAGCATCCCTTGTTGGTCACTATACCCACCCAGCCCTCAGCATTGTACTGACTATCCCCAATTAGTTTATCTTCCCATAGTCGGTTTCTGCATCCTTCCTGAATACAGTGATACTAAATGCAAAAAATTCTTTCTGGTCTTATGACTTCAGTGTCGTGTAAAGCTTTACAAACTGGATTTGGAAAGCGATACAGGAAAATATAACTGCATCTTCAGTTTCACAGAATTATCAGGAAGTGAAAGAAAAATGATATTGTGATTTCAATATAATTTGAAAATAACTTTACACTTCATAGTTTTCCATCTAAGTAAAAAGTGTGAGATTATAAACATGAGATTTTCTGCCTCCCAACTGTGTTAGACAAATTCAAAACAGTTATATTTTAATACAACTAAACATGTATCCAATTACATGTTTTTGTTTGTGTGTGTGTGTTTTGAGATGAAGTCTCACACTGTGGGCTGGGCTGGAGAGCAGTGGAGCAATCTCAGGTCACTGAAACCTTCACCTCCCAGGTAGAAGTGATTCTCCTGCCTCAGCCTCCCAAACAGTTGAAATTGCAGCTGCCCACCACCATGCCCACTATTTTTTTTGTATTTTTAGTAGAAACAGGGTTTCACTATTTTGGCCAAGCTGGTCTCGAACTCCTGACCTGGTGATCCACCCTCCTCGACCTCCCAAAATGCTGGGATTACAGGCCTGAGCCACCGCACTAGGCCTAAGTATATGGTTTTAATAAGTAATGCGTTCTGCTGAAACCTACTTTCTTTTGATTTTTAAAAAATTTTTGATACCTACCATCTAATAACATGTGAACACTTTACTGATCTCTCTTTACTTCACACAATATTTCAGGGACTACTCAGAGTCAGAATTCTCTGTATTTCTCCTTTAAATATTACCTCGAAACCTCTTAACAAGTACTGAGAAGAATATTATCTAGGCCCAAATCAACGATAACATCACAAACAAAAATCAATGTGCCAACACAGTGCCTAACATGTCGGGCATTCTACTCTATTTGCTTCCCTCCTGTGATCCACAACAATATTCTCCAGTTTTTCTTTGCCTGTTTCTCCTGTGGTTTGTAGATATATAAGGCCTAGGCTTCAAATCTGGTGTTAATCTAATCAGCCTTGCAATACTGAGCTATTTATTTTATGTTTCTGAGCTTCATTTTCACTAGCTATAAGGTAATGAGAAGAATAAGGTACTATATTTATAAAAATTGAAATAAAAACACCTACCGTGTGCACAGTGTTATAGAGTTATTAGCTATCTCGTTTATTTTATTTATGGAAAACAAATTATATGACATTGTAGAGAAAAAATTAAATTATTAGAGAAAGTTGTTTTCTTTTTAACGGCTACTAAGTTCTTTACGACTATTTGAAGAAATTTTAAAATTTGTACTGAAAAGTAAAATTATGCTTTGAAATATGAGGAATACAGAAATCTTTTGAGTCCTCTTTCATATTTTATTTTATATTATTTTTCTTGATATGTAAAATATTTTTTTAATTTCAGAAATAATTTCTGCCATTAGTAGAAATCATTATATCTTCCTTTTAATTCACCTAACAAATATGGACATCAGTATAAATACTGACTGGGAAGACATTTATTTCTTCACTGGTTTATCTTTTTTTTTTTCCTTAAAATAAATTTCCGTCTCAAATAAATATCAAAGTAAATATAAAATAAATATAAACCCATCCTCAAGTGAAAGGACTCAACAGAGGGTCAAAGAAAAAAATCACGTGCAGTCTGGTTGTTTGTATTTTATACAATCATTAAAGATTTATTAAACCTCTTAATTTTATTTTGAGAGGTAGCAGCAATTATGGGTAATAAAACCAATGGCATGTCATTTGAAGGTGAGGTTTTGTGTGGAATAAAAGCTCTACTGGGTATTGAAAGATAACCTGACCTAGTAATGATGAAAAACTTTCAAACAAAGGGAGCAGCAAGGTGCAAAAGAGAAGCCTGAGGATTTAAAGATGCTTTTGAATCTTTTCAGAACAATGAAAACTTTGTTGTGTTATATGTTTATTTTTTTATGTTACCAAGTCGGAAAATAAAGAACAGAGACTTCATTATTTATAAGAAAAGAACAAGTAATGAGCGCTTTAGAAAATAAAAATCCAACTTAATACATGAGACATCTTTTCGTTTAGGAATCAAATTAGTATAATGTACAAACAATCTGTGAAAGGTGATTTTGAAATGGTGCACAAGACTAATTTCCGTTGAAGTACTAGACTAAATTTAAAGCCAGACAAGACTTTTTTTTTTCCCCCCCTCCACATACGTCAGTTTTAGGATGAATTAGACTTAGTCTGGTACTTTTCATTTTCAAAGATTTCTTTGTGCTCTTTTATAATCCTGCCTCCCATCCCGCCCTGTCTCCCTCGTCCAAGTACAGACAATGCTAACATGTCACTGTAGATTAACTTCAATCTTCTACAATGTTACATAAGTGGAATTACCAACTGTTGCAAAAGTTAAATAAAACTTGAACTGTCGGTGGCAAATAGGGAAGCTATTTGGAGCCATTGGCAGCTCCCTAGAGGGAATCACAGCACAGGCCCTTAGGATTTCGGTGTGAAGACCTGCCGTATTCACAGGTAATGGCCCTCCTGTTGAGAAATCATTTTGGTCTGCTACAGGCTGTTAGTAAATACTGAATACTTAGTTATAAGTCACCAAGTTACCATACAATCCGAGCTTCCCATCTTGAACTCTTTGTTATCTGACTCATCAAGCCATAATGTTGGGTACACATAGCAGCACTGCATCACCAAATGCAAGTGGTGCATTTATGTGATCCAGCCACAGTAGGCACTGAGAACACAAGTAAGATACATTAAAAAGTGGTCAAGTATCCATGGTTTCCACTCATACTACATTGCCTTTATGAAAGGGCAAGAAGACTACAGCTGGGTTTGCAGATGGTTCTATATGATATGGAGCTCCATCAGAAAGTGGATAGCTGTAGCACTACACCCCTTTTCTGGGACATTCCTGATGAACAGTGGTGAAAATAAATCTTCTCAGTGGGTAGAGTATTAAGCAGTGCACCTCATCATTTACCTCATTGATTTGAAGAAAAAATGGCCAGGTAGGAGATGACATACTGACTCATGAACTGTGGTCAATAGTTTGGGTACATGGCAAGAGACGTGGAAGGAACATGATTGGAAAATTGGTAGCAAGAGAATGTTGGGAAGAGGTATGTGAATAGATCTCTTTAAAGCAGGCAAAAACTACGAAGATATTTGATTCCCATGCAAGTTCTTCCTAAAGCATCACCTCTAGAGGGGGGATTTTAATAACCAAGGGGATAGAATTATCTGTTCCTTTGATACCAGTCAGTCTCTTTCTCTAGCCATCCCTGTGGTCACCCAAATGGACTAATGAACAAAGTCCTAGGGGTGGTGGCAAGGATGGAGGTTATGCTTGGACTCAGCAACGTGGGCTTCCCCCTCACCAAGCCCAACCTGGCTATCAGCACTGCTGGTTGCTTAATCTGCCAGCAGCAGAAACTGACAGTGGGTCCAGATATGTCATTATTTCCTGGGGTAATCAGCCAGCTAGCTACCTAGTGGCAGGTTGATTATGTTAAACAGCTTCCATCATGGAAAAGACAACGTTTTGTCTTCACTGGAATAGACACTGTAGATAGGGATTTGCCCTCTCTGCACACAGTGCTTATGCCAAAACTACCATCTGTGAACTGACAGAATGACTTACACACCATTATATTATTCCAAACAGCATTGCTGCTGACCATAGCCAAAGTACAGCAGTGGGCTCATGCTTATGAAATTCACTGGTCTTAGCATATTCTCTATCATCCTGAAGCAGCTGTCTTGATAGAATGATAAAAAGACCTTTGAAGACTCAGTCACAGCACCAGTTAGGTTGCAATATCATGCAGGGCTGGAGCAAGGTTCTCCAGGAAGCTGTGTATGCTCTGAATCAGCATTCAATATATTTTACTGTTTCTCTGATAGCTGAAATTCACAAGTTCAAGAATCAGGAGGTAGAAATGAGAGTGGCAGCAACTACTATTACCCTTAGTGACCCATGTTCACAATGTGTGCCTACTGTTTCCAAGACTTTACACTCTACTGGCCTTGAGATTTTATCTCCACAGGGAGGGATACTTTCAGTACAAGACTCAACAGTAATTTCAAAGAACTGGAAGTTAAGACTGCCACCTGGCCAGTTTGGACTCCTTCAGGAATGAAGGTGTGGGTCATCCCCCCAGGAGGTAAAGAAGCACAACCAGCTGAGGTGCTTGCTGAAATCCAAGGAACTACAGATCAGGTAGGAAAAGGGTGTTGCAAATACCAACTACAACCATGTGACCAGTTACTGGAATGAGAACACTAATCTTCATGAATATTCCTTCTTATTTTGTTATGAACATATTTGTGCATGTATATATATGTATCTGTGTGTGTTTATATATACACACATATATACATACACAGATAGAGATATATGTATGTCTCCTAAATAGATATGTTTTCTTTTTTCTCTTATGATCTTGTCATATATCATAAATTTTACGTTTCATTAATTTTACATCATAGTACTTAAGTTATATGGTATCAAGAACAATAAACAACACTCAAAGACTTGACCTATTCTTTGGAGAAAATGGTTAGTATGTTTTCATTTCAAGTATGCACAGGATATTTGTATCATGTTAGGCAGAATGATGACCTTGTTAATGTCTTTATTGGGAGATCAGGTATGGTTTAAGAAGTTGCATATTATGACAAGTTGATAAGGGGTGAACTTGTATTAGTTATTTTTGTGTGACAACTTAACCAGATTACATGATACTAGACATCTGCTAAAACATTTTTTCTGGGTGTATTGTTGAATGTCTCTGGAAGCCTTTAGCATTTGAATGGGTAGACTCAGTAAAATGAATTGCCTTCCAATTTGTGCGAGCACCATCCAATCCATAGAACAAAAAATTGGAGGAAGAGAAGATTCCATCTCTTTCTCTGACTGAAGCTTGAACTGAAATATGAATCTTCTGCCCCTCAGGGCCCCTGATTCTCATGCCTTCAGACTTGGACTTGTGTCTACAGCATAGACTCTCCAGCTCTCAGAATTCTGAACCATACCATTAGTTTTTCCAAGTTCAGCTTGTAAAGGAAAGATGATGGAACTTCTGACTCTGGAATCATGAAGGCAATCAGTACTTTATAATTGACCTATCTTTCTACCTAAACTATTTATCATCTATCTATCTACACTCCCCCAATACCACACACACACACACACACACACACACACACACACACACATGCACACACATCTTCCATAGGTTCTGTTTCTCTGGAAAACCTTGACAAATACAATTACATAATCATTTCTCTCTTTTTTCATTCACAAAGTGTAATTACATAGTGTAATTTAAGATTCTTGCATGTTGCCTCATGAATAAATAGTTTATTACATTTATTGATGAGTAGTGTTTCACTATAGAGTTTTGCTATAATTTGTTTATTCATTAACCGTGGGTAGAAGTTTGGGTTCCCTACAGTTTCTTGCCAACTGGAACAAAACTGCTATGAACATTGTTGTACAGGACTTTGTATGGATATAAAGTTTAATTTTTCTCGTGTAAAGACTGAGGAGTGGAAAAACTCCATTGTTTTTAAGAAAATGTCAAACTTGTCCTCTAAAGTTGTTATACCATTTTATATTTTCACTTTCAGTGCTGAAGAGGTAGATCTTGATTTTAAGCTTTGTTATGAATGGAGAAAACATTTAGTTTAGAGTTCCTTTTGCCTCACAACAGAGGTAAAATAATTCTGCATGCTCTGTCTAATTCTCCATAAATTATGAGGTCTGGCTGATGAGAAGAGAAATTATACTTGACAACATGAGACCTCCTGTAATTGTTTCTTTTTATTCTTTTGGGCAATTTATTTTACCCTGGCTGCAGATACTTTCCTAACTCATGCAATAATTCACTATTCATACTTGAGGACCAATGCAGATGCCTGAAACTAACTCTCTGTGTGTTTCTTTATTTTCCAGTATTCTCTTCTGTGAACTGTAACACCCTGTGACCCTTGTACTGAAAGCTCCATCTCCGCAACTCCAAAAGACCTCTGCATTTGGCCTTGATTTTACCTTCATTGGTTATGGTCCCCAAACTTTCTCTAGTTAAGAAGTTCTGGTGATTACTAGCTCATATATGTTGTTTCAGGCAGAAAAGGAAATTAGTTACTCTATCTTGCCTAGGAGTAGAAGTCTCTATATTTTTGTTTGCATTTTGTTTTATTACATTATTTTTTTTTCTAGTTCTGTAACCTATTATAGGTGTTGATATGATGTGTTGATCTGGGAACTTCGACAGTCAGAGGAATTAAAATAGAGACCACGCTGTCTTAAAGAATTCACCTTTTAGATAACTCCAACACTTGCATTAATACACATATTAGTAGAGCAAATACCTTGTGCAAGTCTCTATGAAAGTCTATAGAAAGGGTAAAAGAGAATAGCTCTTCTTAATTATTCAAGTACTTTAATTCTCACCACAGCATATCTACTGTAGAGGATCATGCCCTCACTATACATTAGAAACACCCGGTTGACTTTTAAAACTACTTGCATCTTGGTCTTTCCCCTGAAATTAAATAAGAATCTCTGGGATTTAGAGATGAGCATTAGCATTCCTAAAGAACTCCCAACATAATTAATTCTAATATACATAAGAACTGCTGATCTTGACTGATGTATTCTGAGAGATTATGTGTGTGTGCACATGCATGTATTTGTTAATTCAGTCTTTTAAAAAAACAAAAAATACAGTATTATAGATCAGGAATATTCTAGACATCCTGTAACCTTATAGAAACATGCAAAATAATAAAATCAGTTGCTTATTGTGTATTTGAAGATAATGTTATATGAGATGAATTTTATAAGAGCTGGTAGGATTTTCTCTGAGTCAAATAAAAGGAAAGCATAACCATAGAATGGCATGACCAAATATAAAAGCATCAAAATCTATAGATTTGGATGCTTTTATAGATTGTACTTAATATTATCTGTTTTCTAAAAAAAATTAGCGTATCTGTGTATGTGTTTTGTGTTTTTATATTTATGCATGGCAGAAGTAAAGGATGTAAGAGGCAATGAATGACATGTTTTATTGGTCCAAGCTGTAGAGAACATTGTTTTTTTTTATGTTTAGGAGTTTTACTTTATCATATACCTAATTGGCAGTTATTTGTACACAAATTAAGTTGCATAAATACAGATTAATGTTCTGAATGTACTATATTATTAAGTCTTTCAGGCATAAATGTAGTTTGAGATCCATTTCTACTATGTTATTTAGAATTCCAAGGCATCGAGGTTGTCTAGAATGCACAAGAATATGCTCAGTTGAACAATGTATGTAGAACAAACAACATTTTAGTCTTTATATATCTAGTCAATTATTTTTAAATAGTAATTATTGCACTATTAATAACATTTAGCTTAAAACCATAACATACATCATGTTTTTCTTGTTGCATAGAATAATCTAGTGAGTATTTGAGAAACTGATACCACAGTGACAAACAGCTATCACTAATATCTATTTCGTTAGGTGGTTTATATTCTTCTGTAAGTCCAGTAACAAAATTTAAATAATGAATAGACAGGTAGAATTCTAAAATCAGTTGAAGAACTTAATATGGGTATATAAATAATGTATTAGTGTAATGTGATGAAAGAAACTTTATTTGGATTTGTGCTTTGCTGAACATGCTAGCTTTCACTCCATTAATTTGTAATCTTCAGTTGAAAAACATGATGAAATACAGTGAAATTTAGTGACATATGTTTGTTACCAACATAAATTACACCTAATAGCATGCAGTGGGATTAGATATTCTCTCCAGCCAGGTTGTAGAAGAATTAGTCTAAAAACCCAAAGGTAAAATCTACCCCAGAAGCAAGAATTTTAAAGTGAAAGAATCACCTAATTAGGCTAATAGTGACAATTATGTGTGAGTGAATAGGACATTTAATGTAATTTTCCGTTTAATATTGAGAGTGGTAGCAATTCTGAGTATACTATAAAACAGACAAGAAAGTGGCAAAGAAACATGTACAAATTCAGTTTTATATAAAAAAAAATCTGTAAAAACAAACCAAGTTAGATGAGCAAAATAATTTAAGATAAATGAAAATATATATATGTGTGTGTGTGTGTGTGTGTGTGTGTGTGTGTGTGTGTTTTAATTAAGATTTCTAACTATGGCTCAATAATGACCACCAGGGACACTTAAATAAAATTGTGCTATTGAGCAAGAATTCCCTGGTAACAGATTATAACAAGAAAACAGTAGCCAAATATACTAGGGAAGAGTCAATAAGAAGAAAGTTATATAGTTTCATCTCTACTTCTTTTAACAAATATGTAAGCACATAATGAAACTTCAGTTTACACACAGTCAATTATACATGGAATTAAATTACCCTAAATATTTATTTACTTATTTATGTATTTATTGGCTTTTCTAACCTAAGTTAATGGAAGTAGGTTTAAAAATAAAATCTCAAATACCCCTACATGGCAGAAAGGATTTGGAACAAAGGGATAATACATAATTTATAAACAAAATTAAGAAATCCTTGTTTGGAAACTGTATATTTTACTGCTTTGGGCAAATTGTAGTAATGTGTTGATAAAGGTAATAAAACTCTCTGAAGGAGCATTACTTTTAGATGATGCAAAAATATAGTTTTGAGGAATGATTATACATTATTTATGGTAGAGTAGCATCTCAAGACTTCTTACATATGTAACATGGATATGTGACTATGTCTGTCTACGTGGTTATCCAAATTTTGGCTTATTATTTTGTCTGCATGCCATACAACTTTCTATAAGATATCAAGACATAGAGAACATGTTTTTAGTTTTGTGACTCATAACCTTTTGTTGCTTTTCTAGCATATACAATGAAAGATTATTAAGTGGTTAACTGGTTGGGAAAAAGTTTGTAGCTTTCTTTCTTTGATGTCATTATATATAAAAAACAGTAAACAATGGCTTAGGCAATCTATTGCAATTTTTTCACTATAATGTGTATATCTCATAAAAGATTTCAGTATAAAAATGATAGATACATTTTCTTACATCTAGAGGGCTAAACTGGTTGCTAATAAAAGTCTGTTTCAGTTTATTTGTTCTCCAATTTGTATTCCTAACCTGTTGTATGATTTCAGCCCAGTAAACTGAAAGAAAAATTTTAAAATAACAATACAAACTTATACACACACACACACACACACACACACACACACACACGTATGTAAGTTTTGTAGAATAGTATATAAATCCTATTATGCACACAAATATATAAAAGTAAAACATTCTGCAGCACAGTCATTATAGGTGATCTTCCAGACAATTAGATAATTCGCATGTAATTTTCAATAGTCTATTTAAATTGTTTTTACAATTTTATGTTATTTTAGCTTATTTAGGTATGAATATTTTTACAATATACTATTACTTATTCTTAATTTTTTTCTTTTTTAGGGTAAATTTATGTTGAATTAAGCTAATATTTGAATATAATGTCAAAATAAAAAATACAATGGTTTGGATACATGTTTTCTTATTTTATTAACCAAAATATAAGCATCAAAATTGCTATCAAACCAAGATATTAAAAAATTTATTAAATGATCTCACTCATAAAGACAGAAAAAGCTTTATAAAATACTAATAGGAATTAATCACCACATTTCAAAAAGATAAAATATTGCCAAAATGTCTCAACAAAAAAATGCAAAGGTTACCCAATATAAGAAAATTAGTTACATGCTAACCAAACAGCTAAGTGAAAATAAAGTTATTTTCATAGATGTAGAAATGTATGCAATGAATTTCAGCATCGATTCCTGATCAGAAATAATGAGATAAGAGAAAGAATTGATTGGTGTTTTATTACTATTAAAACAAAAGTTAGCTTTATAGTAATTGATGATGTAAGAAACACATTGTAGTCAGGAACAATACTATGACCCCCATTTTTACCAATGTTTTAAAATATTGTTAAAAAAATGCTAGCCAAATAAATTACATATAAGAAAATAATAAGTAGTATATAAATGGGATGGGTAGAAAATATAATTGCTTAGAAATTGTATAGTTGTATCCCTGAAAATGGTTTGAATATAGTAACAGAATATAGGGATATAGGTTAAGTTCAAAAACCAATGGCATAACAATGTATGATTAGTGTCCAAAATAAAATGAAAAGGAGTGGTTAAACTTCTAGCAATAATGGACAAGGTTAAGACAGACTAATCCTTTCAGTGAGAACAACTATTAAAGCTGGAAAAAATAGGACATATATGATTGAAGACAGCAGGAACTAGCAAGGTAATGAAGAATAATGGGCTTGTGCTCAGGGGAAAGGGAACCTAGCATGATAAGCTGAGCATTTGAAACTACCTTGAGGATTTTTTGTGTTGGGGAGAGACAGGGGTGAGCAGGGAGCAGTTGGTTAAGTGTTGACCCTATTCTGACAGCAATGCCTGTTAAAGCATAAAATAAAACAATATTAAAAGGAAACACATCACCTTTAACTACAGGTCTAAAATTAATTTTTAAATTATAACCAAGATATTTATGAGCTTTAAAAAAAAAACACATTCGATAAAGATGAAACATCAAAATAAAAGCTAGCTTAATTTCAAAGTTGTGATGAATTACAACTAACTCAAGGACTAGCAGACTTGATAAAAACAAAACAAAAGAAATCAATTACCACAAACAAAAAATAAGGAAATAGATGGAAAACTTACACTACAAAACATTAATCAACAGAGAGATAATGCAGTATATTAGTAACAGATAAAGTAGATTTCAAGAGTATAAATGATTTTCTATAGAAAAGGGGAACATTTCCTGATGATAAAATAGTGGCTGCATCAGAAAAATATAGCAATCCTGAACTGCCAAGCTCTTAATAACTTACCCCCAAAATATATAAAGAACAAAACAACAGAATTAAAAGGAAAATGAAAGAAATCTACGGTGGCAATGGAACATTTCTCTGCACCATTCTCAGTGAGTTATATAAGTAACAGCAAGGAAAAGACACAACACTCATTTTTTAAAATAAGTAAAGTATTTGAGCAGGAACTTTAAAACTGGGGACATCAAATGACCAATAAGCATATGAAAATTTCTTAGCCTCATTAGAAGATAAATGCAAATGAATAACCTATATATTAATAATACTACTTCCTATCAATCAAAAGGAAAAAAAAAATTCCAAGGACTTAACAATCCCAACTGTTAGGAAGGACATAAAACACTCAAATTTTCTTAACTACCTAAGAAGTATAAACTCCTGCAACTACATCAGAAAATTATTTAGGAGTATTTACTAAATGGTAAAGTACACATGTCCCATAAGTCAGTATTTCACTTGTAGGTAGGTACGAAACACATATGTATATATAAGTACACTAAACTATATGTACACAACATTTCAAAGTGATGTTATTTGTTATAGTTTTAAACTGCAAAGGGTTTAAATGTATATCAACAGAACGATAAAGCAATAAATAAGCCACTGCTTCAATAATAAAGGTGAATCTCACATATGAACTCTTGCATAAAAGTAAGCAAAACACAAAAAGTAAAATATATGTATTTATATTTATATAAAATTCAAAAACAGGACAAGTGAATGTATAGCATTACAATGTTTATTTTGAGAAAAGAGGATACAAAAGTTGAATATTTTGACATGTTTATTCATCTATGTTTAATTGTGAACTGCTTTATAATGGTATAACTTTTCTTTAGCCACAGACTGGTATATATTAACAAATTTAATTACTGTTTTAGTGTTTAGTTCAACTTACAAAAAGCAATTTTATTTATTGGATGTTCCACATTGACTTTCCATCTTTACTGAGCACACACAATTATCAAGGACCTACTGCGTATGAAGCCCAGTTCTTCATACACAAGCACTGACGATGATTATTTTTCCAGTGAACAATTTTAGGGAGGTGATTTAAAACGTCAATTTGTGCCTGTGGTCTGTGATACAGTATTTTCCTTGACTAACTAACTATGAGCTCCTGGCTCTTCTGCTTTCATTGATTATCTAGCATCCTTGAACGAAGACTAATGATCAAACAAGAAAGGCAAAGTGGACATACATGGAGAAAACTAAAGAAAAACCTGCATGTCTTATGTCAGAATTACTCTCCCAGTCTAGTTCTAGATGGTGTCTATGAAGCCCGTGAAAGCATAGTTGTCAGCATGTGCTGATTCAGTTGTATCCCTGACTACAAGAATTAAAGTATGCAGTTAAGAAAGGTTATGCCTTAGAGATTCTGTTTAAAGATTGGCTATTCCTTGCCCTAGATTTCAAGACTTAAAACTGAACCTGAAACTTCAGTAATAGCAATTGTACAAAAATAAAATTTTGGAACAGGCAAAATACTATATATATACATATATACATATATATATATATATATATTATATATACATTATAGTATATATATGCTTTATCTGTAGTGATAGTCAATAAAATATCATCTGAATAGAATCCATGTGGAAATAGCTGCTAAACACTATGTGCACCATGGAAGGTATTATTTTGTCTAAAATGTTATATCAGTATAAAAGTTTCCTAGGACCAAATGCCTAGTATGGTTTTAAGTGAAATATCATGTTTCACTCCTTATTTTTCTATTGCAATGTATGGTCATCCTACATAAGATTCTAAAACTGGCATCTGTTAAGATTTTATAATTGATACCAGAAGCAATGCAACACTGTTTTTGTTTCAAAGAATGTAAACGTAAAAATCACATTCTCTGATATTATAAATTATTTATTCAACAATATAATGAAATCTTGCCATGAGCTAGAGAAAGCTTAAATTTCATTCTAATAATGTTTTTATAATACAGATTTAATAAATATTAACAAGAATTGTTAGACATATTACTTAAATTGATAGATCATATTTTGCTATTAACTCAAGGTATTTCAGTCTTTAAAGGTCTGTAGATGACAAGACTAGCTAAGATACAACACTGTGATACCTTCTATTATATGGTTGTATTTTGTGGATGTCTATACATAAAATATATATATATCAACAATTGATTTTGGAAAAAGATTTAATAACAGCAAAATATTTTTTAAGACCACTTGAGGGAATCCAACTTTACAATGCTTGATCATAACATTGAGAAGGCAATGAATTCAAATTGGTTTTGGTTATTTAGAAAGACTTTAATACCTATAAGAGAAATTAAGAATTGATTACAACTACCTGAAAATCACTCTCAGTTTCTAAGTTAATGAAATGATGAAATCAGCAATATTTTGTAGACACATGGAGATAAAGAATTATATTTTAGTGCATAGAAGAATAGGAGAGACTGAGAATTATTATGATGCAGTTTGAAGTTTTGTGAGCAGTTGGAGCTCCTCAAGCAGAATGAAGTAAGGAGAGAAAGACAAAGGACTGGATCTACATTGAAGACATATATAGAGAAAAGAAAATCCTTTAGTTTGTAACCCTCATTTGTCAAGAGGCATAATGTGTGACATCAAATAGATTTTCCCACTCTCCTGGTTAGTAAAATATGTTTTCTCCTCTGCTGCAAGGATTAAATAAAATATGAAGTATACTGAAAAATATAGTAGATGAGTCATTTATTTTTAGGGTCACATTCTTTATTTTGTAAATGGTGATTGAGAACCATATCAAATTGGAGCCAGTCTGTTTTCTAACAATATATAAGCTAATCTTCAATTAAATTTATTTTACTGATTAAGAGGTTCACATAAACATTCTTCTGATTAGAAATTACTCACAAGTAAAACTGACATGCTAAAGAACTCTTCATTTGTTACTCTTATTACAAACCCAAATTTACAAAGGTACATGACCTGAATAGGATCCAAATATATTAAATCATCACTTAAAGATATTCCTGGGGCAGATGCGGCATTTGAGATACTGCAGCATGATTTGCTTTTGGAACCTGCCACATTTGATTTTTAGTCTTCATTAACTGGTCTTCTATGGAATTAAAGAATATGAAATATAATCTTATTTTAAAGATGGTAAGATTTTTTAAAGGAAATGTTTAATAGGCACCCTACTGAATTACTGCATTGAGAAAAGGAAGCAATGGATCACTTATAAAAGGTTATTTAAGCTTTTAAAACTCACTCTCCCAATTAAAGAACAGTCATTCACTTGCGCTTTTATTCTTTCTGGTAAGGCATATTTATATCATTTTATGGTTAAACTTAAATGTTTTAATGTGACCTTCTTTCCTCTCAAAAAAAGGGTAGATAACAGAGTCTATTGGGAATTTTTTTAGGGTGCTTTTCAAAAATTTTTTTTAACTGAATCTCACTGGGTCACCCAGGCTAGAGTGCAGTGGCACAATCTCAGCTGACTGAAACCACTCCCTCCTAGGTTCAAGCAATTCTGGTGCCTCATCCTCCCGAATAGCTGGGGTTACAGGAACCCGCCACTATGCCTTGAGAATTTTTGTATTTTTAGTGGAGAAGGGGTTTCACCATGTTGGCCAGGCTGGTCTCAAACACCTGACCTCAATTTATTGGCCTCCCAAAGAGCTAGGATTACAGGTATGAGTCACTGCATCCGACCCATTTCAAAATAATTTAATGAACTATATTCTATCAGAAATATTTTTAATTTCAACTCTTCATATACTATTCGAAATATATTATTTTAAGATGACATATTTTATCACATTACTTAAATTATAATTTATATTATAATACAATATCATATATTATATGAAAGGTATTGTGAAAATATACAATTCTCATTGAAATTTTAATGTGAATTTAGTTATAAGACTTGAATTTATAAATTTAACTTTACACTTGAATGTGTTAGCACATGACTTTTTAATATCTTATATTTTGGTGGTAATACATTTTTATTAATATTTTAATAGAGACAAAATAATATGGCTTTCTCACTACTTTAATCTTTTTAGGAATGCAACACACATTTTACCATTTAGATTAAATAATCAACTACTATGTGTTCAACATATATATCCAATAGTAATGTATTTCAATAATACGGTATTGGATTAACATTTTTGCAAATATAATTTTCTGGGTTTTTTTCTATAAGCTATTAATTTGTATTGCATTCTTCTTAAAAGAAAATCGTCAGAGTTTGTAAGTTACTCATATTTTTATACATGAATGATCACATTTTCTAAGCTATTTAAAACACAAGTAGGCCAGGCACAGTGGCTCATGCCTATAATCCCAGCACTTTGGGACGCTGAGGTGGGCGGATCACTTGAGGTCAGCGTTTCAAGACCAGCCTGGCCAACATGGTGAAACCCCATCTCTACTAAAAATATAAAAGTTAGTCAGCTGTGGTGGCAGGCACTTGTAATCGCAGCTACATGGGAGGCTGAGTCAGGAGAATCGCTTGAACCCAGGTCCACTGCGGAAAGTGCAGTGACCTGAGATCACACCAATGCACTCCAGCCTGGGAAACAAGAGAGAAACTCCATCTTAAAAAAATAAAATAAAATAGAAGTAGATTTCATTCCTTATGGGGCATGTTTTAGGATTCTGCAGAGGGACAGAATTAATAAGACATATGTTTATATAAAAGGAAGTTTATTAAGGAGAATTGACTCAGAGGATCACAAGATGAAGTCCCATAATAGGCCATCTGCAAGTTGAGGGGCAAGGAAGCCAGTAGTGGCTCAGTCAGAGTCACAAACTCAGAAGTGGGGAAGCCTACAATGCTGCCTTCATTTTGTGGCAAAAGGCTTGAGAGCCCCTCGCAAACCACTGGTGTAAGTCCAAGAGTCCAAAAGCCAAATAACTTGGAAGGCTCAGAATTTCAGTTTCTTTCACCTTCTTCTGCCTGCTTTTTCTAGCCTTGCTGGCAGTGGATTAGATAGTACCCACCCCCCAGTGTAGGTGGGTCTTCCTCTCCCAGCTTTCTTACTCAAATGTTAATCTCTTCTAATAACACCCAGCAACACCCAGAAACACCTAGAAACAATACTTTACCTCTTTCAATCAGGTTGACCATATTAACCATCACAGAGCATTTATTGAATTTTTATTTGATTGGCAGATGCATACAGAAGATCAAGTAAATCTGATTTCTGTAGCAGTAAGTGTTCATATATACTTAATTTTGTAAGACACACCTGCAAAAGATCACTTTAAAATCTATGTGAAAGGTTTATAGCAAAAAAAGAAAAAAATCATCTCGCATTGCCACTGACAAATGAAGATCAAAACAAATCAGCAAATCAATTTCCTAAAAGTGAGACATATGTTGCTTTTTTTAAGCACTCTCTCATGCTGACTGCAAACAAATTAAAAGCCTTGTGATATGACCTTGACCTACAATCCAGTAGCTATATCCACTGAATGTTCTGCATTACGATTGGTGATTTATTTTGTATTAATTATATCATTTCTTCTGGAAATTTATTCTAAAATCTTAATTTTGCATTCCATTTTAAAACTACTCCCAGGTGAATCCTCAAGGATATACACATTATAATGCAGTTGGAACTTTTGAGGGAAAAAAATTGCTTTTCTTCTACTGATAGGATAGTTATTTTCTTGGGACATCCTAGTAAGAAATTGAGTTTGTATTAATAATTTGTAGTATTTCATTTTGGTTAAACATATCCCTGTTCCTCACTTTAGTAATGGAGACACCTTTGAAACTGCCCATACGCCTCAAATTCAGACTCCTAGTCTCTCACAATCCCTAGTATTTTTGTTTGTCCTACTGACTGTTCATGTGCTATAAATGCTGGCCTTTAGCTCAAATCCATCTTCTAGTCTCAGTGGATTTCTCTGACTACTGATTCTTAGCCTCAGAAGACTCAACACTGACATCCCTAAAAGTCATTCTGCCCTTCACCAGGCAGCATGGCTACTGATGTGCCCGACATTTGCTTATTTATAAATTAATGACAAACATAAATAAGAGTCTCATGGTTCAAAATAATTGGAATATAAACTTATTAGATGACCAACAAGATAAAAATATTTTACGTATATGCAATACAAAAAATGATTTTAGAAATGAGTTTTTACTTAATAAAATTTTCATTTGTTTTTATTTTTAAACTTGACATTGCATTTCAGAGCATTATGATTAATATTTAGGTTCTGGAATCACATCTCAGTTCAAGTTCTACATTCACTTCCTTCGATTATATCTCCCCTTAAGCAAGTTAGTTAAATTGTATGTGATTTAGATATTACCTGTCAAATGGGTAATTCATCTTTACCTTAATATATTTAAAACTGTATGCACTATAAATTATGTAGCAGGTTGTTTGGCAACCAAAAATACTTAGCCATTTATATGATTGTGATATACAAAGACTTTATTAGTAATTTAAATTATTTACATATATTAGTGAGAAACATTTTCCCTTTAGCAAGATGTAGATGGACTACAACGAGTATTTCTAAGACTCCATATTGTGAACTCAGGCTTTGGTGAGAAAAGGGCTCCCTTATGCTTTTCTTTGAGAAAAAGACAACAGTCAATAAAAGAATCCTTAAGGGGGGGGGGGAAAAAAGAGGGATTTCACAAAGAAGAAATAAGAATTAGAAAATGGAGATACCATCTCACGCCAGTTAGAATGGTGATCATTAAAAAATCTGGAGACAACAGATGCTGGAGAGGATGTGGAAAAATAGGAACGCTTTTACACTGTTGGTGGGAGTATAAATTAGTTCAACCATGTGGAAGACAGTGTGGCGATTCCTCAAGGACCTAGAAATAGAAATTCCATTTGACCCAGCAATCCCATTACTGGGTATATATCCAAAGGATTATAAATCATTCTACTATAAGGACACATGCACACGAATGTTCATTGTGGCACTGTTTACAATAGCAAAGACCTGGAACCAACCCAAATACCCATCAATGATAGTCTGGACAGGAATATGTGGCACATATACACCATGGAATACTATGCAGCCATCAAAAACGATGAGTTCATGTCCTTTGTAGGGACATGGATGAACCTGGAAACCATCATTCTCAGCAAACTGACACAGGAACAGAAAATCAAACACCACATGTTCTCACTCATAGGTGGGTGTTGAAGAATAAGAACACATGGATACAGGGAGGGGAGCATCACACACTGGGGTCTGTCAGGGGAAAATAGGGGAGGGACAGTGGGGGGGTGGGGGAGTTGGGGAGAGAGAGCATGGGGAGAAATGCCAGATATAGGTGATGGGGAGGAAGGCAGCAAATCACACTGCCATGTGTGTACCTATGCAACAATCTTGCATGTTCCTCACATGTACCCCAAAATCTAAAATGCAATAAAAAAAAGAAGAAAAAAAAGAAAATGGAAAAGTAGGAACTGGAATTGTAAAAGTTGCTTATAATAAGCAGTTTCGGTAGACTTGATTCTATTAAAAGGAGGGAATAAAGAATATGAAAACAAATATCTTTCAAATTGAGAAATGATATTAAAGGACAGCTGTAAAAGTATAGGAATTAACTAAATTTTTACGTTTGCCTCTGATCATTATGAATTTATCTGCATAAACTGATTTATAATCAAATCTGTAAATGACATGTTTGTATATATATAGCACAGAAACAAGAAATTATTTCAAATAAATTATTTAGAAAATAAGCAAAAATGTATCAGTATCACTATTATCAGAGTACAGTAGTAAACATTATTAGAAAAATATGTTGAGAAGTTTAATTAGTAAGAAACTCAAATTTCTAAGAATTGACCATTTGCTTAAAGTTCATGATACTTAACATATTGTGAGCTTCAATAGGCTGGTGTCAGTATAAGAAGGTTGATGAGCTGATGAACTGGATACACTGATTTGCATTTTTATCCTTACAGTCTCTGAAGTATTGTCTAGAACATCAGGTGTTTGGGAGATCTTTTAATATCCCCCACAACCTCCTACCTCTCCCCATTCTACTATTTTACTCTTTATTTTGGTCAATGCTCTTGCAGGATAAATTTATTTAAAGCACAATTCAACAAAGTAACACAGTTCAAACTTTTCTCTTCATTAATATTTCAGATGACTCTATTCAAGAAGTTGGAGAGTGTCTTCTTAGGTGGAATTCTATTATCACATTTATAATAGTTATTTATATGCCAATATCTTCTTAAGGCTGTGTGATTATTAACAGTAGAGTCTAGAGAATTTTTTCATCTTTGTATTTCCAGGGTATCCCTCAGTATCAGAGTCACAAAAGTATGTCAGCATGTATGTTGTATGTGTATGTGAATCAATAAATTAGAATCAATAAATGTGTATGTGAATCAATAAATTAGTGATTCAATGATAAAATAAGGAAATGGTTCATTCGTTTATTCAATAATTATTTGCACAGTCCCTATCAAACTGCATTGTTCTATGTCCTGTGGATATTGTGGTGCATAAGACTAAAAAAGTCTAGTATATAGAATTTATGGTCTAGGATTTTCTGACCCCAGTCCTCACATATTTTTTAACATCCTAGCTCTCTTTTAGCTCACTTTCCAGTGAGTTGTCCTGGTTTATCCTTGAAAATGTACAGCAACACATACATACACACAGAGTCAAAAATACAGTTACACTGCTCAAAACTGATCAGGTTTTTACTTGTTTTGAATTAATTGCTAACATAGAATAAAATAACTGAAGCAAAAATAGACAAGATTTTTTCTTGGCCTAAACTTATGTGTTACTTAATATTTTCTGAGTAATTCAAGGGTAGGTAACTTTCAGTCCATTTTATTTTCCTTCTTTTCCTGTGGTAATATTTCTACTCTATTCTTACGCTGATATTCATAAAGAATTTAGCCACTTCATTTCATAACCACTTTGGGTTTTAAAGTACAGATAATATATGTGAAGCATTTGAAAAAAATCACATTTGCTTCAATTGCTTTAAATGTCAAAAACTCTGTGCTTAAATGAGCAATACCTGCCTCTTCATCAGGATACAACTTGACAGAAGTAGAATAAAAGTTTTAATATTATCTGTTGGCAGGAGGATGGGGGGTGGAACTAGGAGAATAAAACTTCAGTTTTAATTATTCCAGTGTTAGATTTGAATTCAAGCATACAACAAAGCAAAATTATGGTTTTTAAATGAGAAATACATAGCATAAGCATAATTTGGGCATTCTTCAATTTCTAATAATATTTAAGCTTATAAACCAGGAGTACACAATAGCATGGGGTCCAGACTCATTCTATATGACAACAAAAATAAGCAGTATGGATAAGCACTGAAGTAGATTTGAAAATAATCATACATCATATTTGTGGAGCTGTAGGATCATGAATTTGCATGACAATAGATATTTCCATTAGGATATAAAAAAATAACGTGGACACAGATTTAATGAAAGTTACATTTTGCTCAAATAGACTTAAAATTGAGAATAGCGCTAAGTTAAATCTTAGTGGTTATAATTTAGATGCTGAAAATAATTGGGAAGTATTTCATCTAAATCATTTCTCCAGAAAATATACTGAAAATGGAAAAGGGATTGAAGAATACCTCACCTCCAGAATTAGATAAGGCTGTATTGCACATAATTATGTAGTATAATCAAACCCACAGGATTTCTTTTTTTTGTATTTTTTATACCAATGACCAAAAGACGCAAATGGTCAGCTATCTTGGATTCAGAGGCACACATCCTTGATGTAATTGCGCTTTCAAATATTCAATTGTGCTTGTGGGACATAAAAAGAATATGAAGAATCGGGGTGGGAATTGGTGGCATATTCCTATGACTTTGGGGCAAATTGTGTGCAAATATATTCAGATACTCAGAATGAGGTCAAAATTCAGAAAACTTATTACAAATAACTTAATACATCTCTTATTTTGTAAGAGTTGGCAACTTGAATTGACTTTGGAAATATTTCTTATTCCTGTGGCAGGGCGCAGGAGCTTATACAAAAACAGAAACACAAAAACATTTGTATATTATTTCAAAAATTCTATTGCTTTACTCTTTAGCTAGATGATTGGTGCTCAGTTTCATATAAGCTTTGCAGGGTTTCGTGCAAGTGAAGTTGGACAAAGCCTTGCTTCAAGCAGACCACCTTCCTTTTTCAGCTTTGCTAATGTAATAGCAATCCAAGGGAATCTTTTCTATACTCATGTATACATGTGCAGCCTCAGAGCCAAGACCATTGAGCCCCTGCAGGGGTGCTAACACCTGGTATATAGAATTTATGAATGGACAGTAAGGACTGATGGATAAATGTTTTCCTACTTTCCTCTCTGGATGGGTGGCTTTATAAAACCAATCATAAGGTTCTGAAGAATGGAAAATCATTTGCTATTAGATAAGCAACTTCAGCAAAGTCTCAGGACACAAAATCAATGTGCAGAAGTCACAAGCATTCCTGTACACCAATAACAGACTTAGAGAGGCAAATCAAGAGCGAACTCCCATTCACAACTGCTACAAAGAGAGTAAAATACCTAGGAATATAACTAACAAAGGATGTAAACGACTTTTTCAAGGAGAACTACAAACCACTGCTCAAGGAAATAAAAGAGGACACAGACAGATGGAAAAATTTTCCATGCTCATGGTTAGGAAGAATCAATATCGTGAAAATGGCCATACTGCCCAAAGTAATTTAAAGATTCAATGCTATCCCAATCAAGCTACCAATGACCTTCTTCACAGAACTGGAAAAAACCACCTTAAACTTCATATGGAACCAAAAGAGATCCCACATAGCCAAGACAATCCTAACTAAAAAGAACAAAGCTGGAGGCATCATGCTACCTGACTTCAAACTACACTACAAGGCTACAGTAATCAAAGCAACATGGTGCTTGTACCAAAACAGAGATATAGACGAATGGAACAGGACAGAGGCCCCAGAGGAAATGCAACACATCTACAACAATCTGATCTTTCATAAACCTGACAAAAACAAGAATGGGGAAAGGATTCCCTGTTTAATAAGTGGTGTTGGGAAAACTGGCTAGCCATGTGCAGAAAGCAGAAACTGGACCCCTTCCTGGCACCTTACACTAAAATTAACTCCAGATAGATTAAAAACTTAAACATAAGACCTAACACCATAAAAACTCTAGTAGAAAACCTAGGCAAAACCATTCAGGACCTAGGCATAGGCAAGGACTTCATGACTAAAATACCAAAAGCATTGGCAACAAAAGCCAAAATAGACACATGGGATATAATTAAACTCCAGAGCTTCTGTACAGCAAAGGAAACAATCATTAGAGTGAACTAAAAACCAACAGAATGGGAAAATTTTTTATAATCTACACATCTGACGAAGGGCTGAATCTACAAACATTCTGAATCTACAAAGAACTAAAACAGATTTACAAGAAAAAAAAATCCACTCAAAAATGGGCAAAGGATTTGAACAGACACTTTTCAAAAGAAGACATATATGAGGCCAACAAACTTATGAAAAAATGCTCATCATCACCGGTCATTAGAGAAATGCAAATCAAAACCACATTGAGATACCATCTCACACCAAGTTAGAATGGCAATCATTAAAAAATCTGGAGAAAATAGATGCTGGAGAAGTTGTGGAGAAATAGGAACATTTTTGACTGTTGGTGAGAGTGTAAATTCAACCATTGTGGAAGACAGTGTGATGATACCTCCAGGACCTAGAAATAGAAATACCATTTGACCTAGCAATCCCATTACTGGATATATATCCAAAGGATTATAAACTGTTCTATTATAAAGACACATGCACATGTATGTTCACTGCAGCACTGTTTACAATAGCAAAGACCTGGAACCAACCCAAATGCCCATTGGTGATAGTCTGGACAAGGACAATGTGCCACATATACACCATGGAATACTATGCAGCCATAAAAAAGATGAGTTCATGTCCTTTGTAGGGAAATGGATGAATGTCAAAACCATCATTCTCAGCAAACTGACACAAGAACAGAAAATCAAACATGGCATGTTCTCATCCATAGGCAGGTGTTGAACTATGAGAACACATGGACACAGAGAGGGGAGCATCAGACACTGGGGTCTGTTGGGGGTGCTAGAGGAGGGACAACAGTGGGTGGGGAGGTTGGGGAGGTATAACATGGGGAGAAATGCCAGATGTAGGTGAAGGGGGAGATGGAGACAGCAAATCACATTGCCCTGTATGTACCTATGCAACCATCCTGCATGATCTGCCCATGACCCCTGAACCTAAAGTACAATAATAATTTTAAAAAAGGAAATGCCACCTTGATATCATGTTTTTGTACTGACGTTCTCTCACTATTTTTGTGTACATCTCCTGCTCTATATTCCTGTTCTGTGGGATAACATTCCCAAATAAACTACTGCAGACAAATATTTTTCCTTGGGGCCTAGTTTTAAGGAATTCAGACTAAGAAAACTGCCTCATTAATGACATTTTTAGTTGTGCATAAGTAAAGAGAACATACTACTTGGAAAAAAAAAAAAAGAAGCAGAAGCAGAGAGATGACACTAAGAAGGTAAATGATGCATTAAGGTGCTTTAGGTTGTTTGGGTGCTTTAGGTTGTTTAAGTATCAGATGTGGACAATGAAGGACAAATCAGCACACATAGTTACTATCTCTCCAGACTAAACTGAGCTTCAAAAGATGGTCACAGAATGGCTCATACATTGATATCCTTATTTTATTTAATACTAATTTGGGTAGACTAATGAGAGTCACCTTTACAAGAGATATTTTAGGATGCTTGGGTAAAGATAAGACTGCATTGTCTTATTACACAGGAGAGAATGTTGGCAGAAAAACTGTGAAGCATTCATTTTGCCATTCGCTGCTTGGACCATAGCAGGGGGCTTGTGAACTACACTGATCATTTTGGGAGCCACTAGCAACACATGCCTGAGAGCACTTGAAACATGTTGAGTTCAAATTCAAACACACTCAGAGTATAAAATTACACATTGAAATTAGGATTAAAAATAAAATAAAGTATCTTATTAATTTTTTATGTTCATTGATGATGTTGAAATGATGACATTTTATGGCTATAACAGGTTAGATAAAATACATTATAGAAATTAATTCAAAGTTAATTTTACTTTTATAAATGTGGCTATTAGAAAATTTAAAGTTACTACTTGGCTCTCATATTGATTCTGGATAAAGATGTTTTCTAAGAGATGTATCTTTTTTTTTTTTTTTTTTTTTTTTTAAGATGGAATCTCACTCTGTAGCCCAGGCTGGAGTGCAATGGCACTGTCTTGGCTCACTGCAACCTCTGCCTCCTGGGTTCAAGAAATTCTCCTGTCTCAGTTTTCAGAGTAGCTGGGATTACAGGCGCCTGCCACCACACCTGGATAATTGTTGTATTTTTTTAGTAGAGATGGGGTTTTACCATGTTGGCCAGGCTGATCTCAAACACCTGACCTCAAGTGATCCGCCTATGTTGGCCTCCGAAAATGCTGGAATTACAGGCATGAGCCACCAGGCCGGGCCAGAAATATATCTTAGAGTACTCAATATGAAGGTCCTCAAGTTTTTGATTTTTTTTTCAGCTATTTCAGAGGAAAAGAATATGTATATTTAGAAAATTATAATTACAGCACAATATTGGTAAATCTTAGTTCACCAATTGGACATATTTTTAACACTAACTTTGGCATTCTTCAAAATAAAATAGTAGAAAACAGTTTTAAATGCAAATTTAAAAATCAAAATAAGAAAAAGAATATAGGAAGAAAGGTAAAACCAATGACAAGCATTAGATAAGAAACTGTAAAATGTTAATGTGAAGCCCAGTAAGAGGAACAAGGTCCTGTGGCTTCAGAGTATTGTGGTCTCCCTCAGGTGTTATCACCTAAGATTTTACCATAGAATCTCTACAGTACATTTATTAAAGGCATATAGAAGGAGATTATGACATTTAAAATCCTGCATGTCATCTTTTGAAGATATTTACATGATAACTAAAGTGTTGGTTAATTAATATCAAATCAGTTTCCACAGTTTGTATACCTAAAAGCTGTCTCTTCTAGACATATATCCACTGAAACAAAAAGGCGCTTCTTTTGTTATTAATCATTTCCTCTTTTTTAACATTTATATTTCAAATATGATATTTGAGCATGTCTAGCTTTAAATGTTCATGCAAAATTTTCACATATTAACTTGTCAGAAAAAAACAATAAGGCACGAAACAAAATTATCTCAAATGTCACTAAGAATCAACTCTTAAAGTTTCCATAGAAGTTGTATAATAATTATTTTAAAACATTCTTTTTTCTATTAGACAACATATACCATTTTATGTTTATTTGATAGATGTTGGCAAACAGGGAATTTATTTAATTACATTTATTATTTCAGTCCCCCTTGCTTTTCAGTTTTTTTTTTTAAAAATGTAGGAAGCACATGTATTTATTTCAGAGATAATATATAAAATATAAAGCATTGGCAATAAATAATAAAACCTTGAAAATCAAAACTAAATATGAGTTAATAAGGATATATAAGAAAATAATGTGGAAAGAATTCTTTTCATAGAAGTATGCTGTCTAATGGACACATATAGAAGTAATAGAAGTATGAATTAGAAATTGTCAGCATACTTCTCTATAAAATATATAATAAAATCATTTCCTATCCTCCCAGTACCAACTCTATCATCAATTCATAAGTAATTAGTCTTATCTGCTATTTTTATGTCCTTCATGACTTTATGTTTATATAAGCCAACATGAATAAATATCTTCCCTCATTTTTACACAAAATATAATACCCTATTATATAGTTAAGATGTCTCCTTATTAGCACATTGAAAGATTTATCTTTCTCCAAGCTATTGTGTTAAATGAAAGTACTCTGTTTTTTAAATTGATCAAGTTGATTTTTTATAATTCGTCATTACAGTAGTTTCAAATAGTAAAATTTGTACACATCATATTTCTTTCATGTTTCTATGTATCTATAATGCAAATTCCCCTATGAAATCGCAGAATTAAACGTAACCGTAGTTTTAAATTTAATAGGTATTTCTAAGTCATCTTAATTGGGAGTATAACTATTTACATTCTGATCAGCTATAGATTGTTCATTTCCAAACAACTCACCAACTGATTGTATTTCCAAACTTGGATTTTTGCCAAATTGAAAAGTAAAGGTAGCGTCTCAATATTACTTTAATTTATATTTCTCTTACGAAGAATAAAAATAGGCACTTTTCATGATTTTAAGAACAAAGGGAATTTATTTGTTTGAAATATGCATTTTTGTACTATTATTTTTTACCCATATTTCTATCTAAATTAATAGTAGAAAATGTAGTGTGGAGATTTGTCTATGTTTGTGGATGGCATTGTTAATAATTTTACCAGGTTGTCATTCACAGTCTTATTTTATTTATGTTCAAATTCAGCAATTTCTGTTTTTAGTCTTATCATAGTTACAGCAGTTTTAAATAATTACATTTATAAAACATTTTTCTCTATGTTTTCTAATATTGTAATGTTCATTTACATCACTCATCCATTTTTAATTTATCAATAAATATGAGGTGATATTTATCAATTTTTATTTTCTTATGTGTTTTTTATTCTTTTGCAGAGAGCTATTCAGGATTACAAGTAGGATTTATTGAATGTTCCATCTTTTTTTCTTCACTGATTTCACATGCTACTTTTATTAGTTCATTTGCATTTGGTCTATTTTGACTTTATATTCTGTTTTTTAATGTATGAAGCTATTCATGAACCATTAGCACGCTGATTCAATACTTAAGTCTTGATAAAATGCTTTAATATCTGGTAGAAAACAATCCTCTATCATTTGCTTTTATTGTTCAGAGATGTTTTTTCACGATTTACATTTTATTATTTTTACATGTCAATGTTAACTTCAAATAATTCAGTGGTAGAAAAATCTGTTTGTATTCTTATAGGGATATTAAATATTTAAATGAATTTACAGAGAAAATAAGACTGCATATTTTGCCTTCGATTAATTAAATGGTGTTTATCTGGATTTATTTTTTTCTTTTCATTTGCTCAATATTTGTGTGTGACTGATGGGATGTTCATTTTCTGTATGTGTCTTTTTAAAAAGTTGACTTCTGTAAGAATAAAATCATATATAACATATTTGTAGATAATTGTATTTCAAAATATAATATCTTTGGCTGTTGCTATAAGAGGTGTATTTTAATTTGCTGTTTTGAAACATAAGTAGATTACATTTTCAGTATAAAAATTATCTTTCTTATTTATAGTAGTTTTATAGTTATATCTATTTTTATTTTCCAGAGATATCATTCTTTTTTTTTCCCAATGGGTCTTTTATTTGCCTTTATATATTTTTTATTTTTTTACTTCAAAATTATTTATCTTAATAATTTCTTTGTCACTTCAAATTGGTGAATCTTGTTAAGTTTCATTTTAGTGCCTATGGAGATAATTGCAAATAGCAGGCCTACAGCCCCTCCCTCTCTATTACGATCTCATAGAGGTATAAATTATTTCAGTCAAATACCTTCATAACGAAGCTAATGGCCACTACACTATCCTCCCGGTGAAAATGCTAATGCTATTTGCTAGCAAAAAGATTATGAATAATATTTTTAATAAAATGTTTTTAGTAGGACACACCACATTTTTCTGGATTATTTATAATAACTAAGTCTGGGATACATGAATTTATGGAGACTTGTTGTTTCGAAAGTCATGTAAGCTGTTCAATTAATGGGATTATAAAAAGGAGAATTTCATAAATGAAAATGGCTCCTTTGTGTCATTAATGTCTCCACATATATTGCTCAATAAAATTTTGTCAGTTCAAGCTGAAATGAGGATACACGCTCCTAGAAAAAAGGGACGTTTTATGGAACCCTGTCTGATAGTCTCATATTTCTCCAAAATGTATGTTTTAACTCCTGAGCATAGCAGTTGCCTGAACACTTTGAACACCAAATATTTTTGCATGATTTGTGTAGTCCATGTTCTCAAATCAACATTTTGTGTTATAACAACACCTCTGAGATGATTGAACAGTTTGTCTCCATGTATCTAATGGCACATTATATTAATAGATTTCCTCATATTAACCTATGCTTCTATTCCTGTAATAATTCATACTTATATAATGTATTATTTTTAATGTGCTATTAAATTTCTATACTAAAATTTATTTAGGAAATAAAAAATATTTATTAGTGTCGGTCTGTGGTTTTCTATTTTGTATGATTTTTGTGAGGTATAAAATCAGTGATTTATGAAAATTTGCTGTCATAAATCATCTAGAAATGTTTAATCTTTTTATATTCTCTTAACAGTTTATATTTCATAAAATTCTTTAGTTGAAAAGGATGTCTTATTCCATGGATTTGGCTGGGCTAGGTGCTTTTTGAGGAGGATATGTCCTTTGGTAACAGACTCATTCTGCAAAAAAGTTTGTGAGTTTATCTCTTGTATATCTTATATGAAAACATCTTGATAGCTATTTCCCTAGATATTTAAGAAGCTTATTTGCATACAAAAAATAAATTTTTGAGGGTTCCTTGTGATTATTTTCTCAAAATCATTTGTGTTTTTGAGCTCACTCCATATTTGTCTTCATTAGGGTAGCTAGTGAATTATTATATCATTTTGTGTATACATATAAGTCTCTCATATGTGTGTGTATCTATATCTACATCTAATCTATATCTACATAGATAGTTACCACTCTCCCAAAGATGAGTTTTTGTTTATATCTGTTATTTAAAATTTTTCTTTAATTTATTTTATTTGCTTGTTTTGTGTATATTTTTAATCTTATTGAGTTGGATAACTTTTTGTATTGTTATTGATCTTATTTTTTTTACGAATGTCATCACTGATTACTAAGGTTTTCATGTTTCTGGTACTATTTTTTTCCTCCTTATGCACCTTCAAATTCAATCTTTATGTTAGTGATTATCCCCTTCTTTACTGGATACTTCAAACATTTTATCTTTTTCTGTAATTATTGTCATTGGTACTCTCCTACAAATTTTATATTTCTGAATTTTGTTCTTTCTTTATAAAGTGAGGACTTAATTCTATTTTGTTTTCCTTGGTTGTTTACTTGATTGTAAATGTTTGGTTACTTTCACTTGCTGCTTGGCAACAATTTCTAGTCAATGCTCTCCATTTGCTGGTAAAATCTGATGCTCAGTAACATTCACACATTTTTTTTCTCATCACACTTTTGTTGATTATACCCGTTACTTTTATTTTCTTCTTCATGATTAAGTAAAAAAAATATTATGAAGTAGCAATGTTCAAGAGATTTCTCTGTTTGTATTGAGTGCTAAGGCCATAGTGGCCTTGCTACTTCTTCAATCTGCAGGTAGATTTTCATTCTCTGTGATTTCTTTAGGAAATTCCCCAATTTTGCTTTCTGAAGTAAATCTGGTTAAAAATTTATTCCGCCATCTGCCCTGCTCATTCTGTTACCAAAGGTTTCTGGTTCCATTATTGCAAATGATAGGCATAGTTTGTACTATGGATGAGGCCCTTCCGTTCAGAAAGTATTCACTTCCTGGTGCTCTGTGAGAAGTGATATAGTTGATATAAGTCATAATATATGACTTATGATAATTAAACTTTCTCACTTATTTCCCCAATTCTTTATTGTACTTCCTTCCTCAAGATTTGAGTCACATGTCACATTATTGGTACTTTTGTTTATTTTGGAATCTGAAGATTTTATTTGTACCCCCCTTTTTATTAGAAGTGATTTTTCAGGACTTTTCCCCCCCTCTTTGGTTGTTGTTTTCCTTATTGTTTATCACCTTTTTGTGTTGTCTAGGAGAACAGGAGAAAGATGCTGAAATAAGCAACCATGTTTTTAACAGAAAGTTTCTGAAATAATTGGAACACACACAAAGACTTAAAAAGTACACATATAATCCTTTCCATCTGTTGTAAACATAAAGGATGGAAAGAGACATTCCTCAAAGCAGAAAAAAATGTGTTATGTTAGATTGCTTAATTCTACAAGAAACTAATAATAAAATATTTTTTAAAATAATTCACACTTGGTTTTAAAAATAAAAAAAAATGAGTGAACATTTGTACTAGAGGTAACACATGTCACTCTCAGTTTTCATGTAACACGACTGTAAAATTTTGAAGGAAAATTTATGATTTAAAATTAAGGAATAAATTCTACTTTAGATCTTCATAAGGTGAAACTAAAGACCCATATGTTAATTTTTCAAAAATCATGTATTGTTCTCCTTTCAAAGTACTGCAAAAGAGAAAAAATGCATTATTTGCAGAATTTGTTTATATATATATATATGTCATATTAGGTCCATTTCTACTAAGCATGAGAAATATTGGCCTTTGACAAATTCCACTCTATGTAAAATTTGTTTTGACCTTCCGGTATTCTACTTCTTACCTCAGCTCTGTGAGCTAATGAACACTCCCTGTGCCCTTGCAGCCAGATTTGGAATTGTAAGTGGAACTATTTGTTGTTTATTTACTTATTTACCTCTTTTGGCATGGATGCAATATGGTCCCTGAGCCATTCTACTCAATTTGTTTGTCTTATGGCACAGTGCATAAATCCTTGAGCAATAATGCTACAGAATAAATACTCTGGATAATATAAAGAACAACATATACTACAGTATACAAGACTGTATACCACCACGTGTGTCAAATTGAGTTTTTCTCTGTTCATGTTTCAGCTATGTTTTTTGTTAAGTCAAACATCTCATTTTTTTTTCTTTTTATTTCAACAATTGCAAAATAAATGAAAGAGCTGAATGCAGTGTAGGAAAGCTACCGATAATGAAATTTGGGCTGCACTCAATTGCAAGGGTACACCAAAATGTTATGAAAAAAATATGACTTACGATCATTAAACTTGGCTTAATACATTTGATAGTGTTATAAAATATTGTGATTATTCTGAAAGACCCATTTGTTGAGCAATGCTAAATTTTTAAATAAGAGCCAATCTTAAGGCTAAATTACAAAGGGCTGGAATAAAAAAATATATTTCTATTTTTTCACTGTCATTTGCAATGACTGGCCATCAAAGGGTGATGATATTTGCTTTGGAAAAGATGGTATTTCATGATGATAATAACAACCACAATAGTGACAAATTTAAAATTAACTTCAGTGATAGGCAAATTGATAGACTGATAAAAACTATGGTATCTTAGTAAAGCAAACAATACTAGATCTTGGGGGAGCACAAGTTAGTAGCTGTGTTGTCTAATGCTGATATGTTCAGTGTGATTTCCTCATTGTGCTATTTTCTTCAGATTAGAAAGTTAACAGACCATATATGAAAGAGTCATTGGTAAACAAATGGAAGAGAGAGAGAAGATTACTTGGTCTTTGGGTTGTTTACCTTTTAGATGCCTAGAAAAATGTATAATCTACCTCACTCAAGGTGAACTTCCTGGAACTGGACACTTGGTATACTCTTCAGATTTTAAGAGCCTGTCTGCTGTGAGAGAATTAGGGAAGAGCAGGTAAAGGAAGGCCTTTCAGCATCTCTTCTAAGAGCAACCCTCTTTTAAAAGAAGTGTGCTGAAAGTACCCTGGACATGGGAAGTTGCAAGAAATTCAAAAGACGACCAAGTAAATAAATGAGTTTCTCTTCTTTGGCATATGCTTTTTGTGTTGGGGTGCTTGAGCAAGCCATTTCAGGGAGAAAAGAAACAAGTTTTCAACATTGTAGCAAGTTGCCAAATATTACAGTACAGAAGAAGAGCACCCTCAAATATCTGAACAATAAACATTTATCAAATATAATTTACAGTGCTAGTACTGGGACTTCAAAAATTTATAATACACATCTGACCTTGTGCTATTTATCTAGTATGTGACACACGACTTATACACAAAAAGCCTGTAAAAATCCAAAATAACCTACACCATCTGCCAAGCTGTCAGTTTCTGAAATCAAGGCATCTGATTTTTTTGTTGCTGTGAGGTATGGGTATTTTATTGTTCTAGACTGCTCAATACAGGGAAATAAAACAACCTCAGCAAAATCAGGATATTTCTTAGCAGCAGTGGCAGTATGTGCATATGTGTGTGTGAGTGTGTGTGTTTGTTTTACTTAAAGTTTGGCCTTATTAGAGCACAAATTAATGTATTAGGGGAATTTTAAAGGAATGAGTTTGAGAAAGATTTTTCATGGTATGACAAGCAATATCCATCTAGTACTCTAGCAACAAATGGTTAGTGAGTGAGGCCATGATAGAGGAGAAGAGCACCAATATTAGGAAGCACCACAATTATATAAGAGGATCCCGTCAAAACTTATCCATCATTCCCCCTCTGGAGAGAGACATCATTAGTTTAGAATATAAGAAAATCAGCTCTAGGGGGGGAAGTATCTCTATCTTTCAAGAATATTTGTTTATATGAAAATCTTTGAAAAGATAGTCTAGAGCATACTAAGTATTTATGTTTAGATGTACATAGATGTGAAAGATCCATGCAGAAAAGTCACTCAAAACAAGGTCCTTTTCTAATCTCTCCTATTCCCACTAATCGAGTTTACATGTTGTTTCTCTGTGCAGTTCCCCCACCTCTGCAATATGGGGATTTCCTGACTCCCCCATAAAGTTGACAGTAAATACCAAACACCTAGATAAACTTGAATTTCAGATAAACAACACTATTTTTTTTTTTCTTTTACATATAGCCATGATCTGTACACTATTTGGGATGCACTAATTTAAAAAAAAAAAATTCTTTGCCCATCTAAAATTTAAATTAAATTATTCTTTCTGTATTTTATTTCCTAAATCTGGCAATCTTAATGATTCTCCATAAGGCAAATAAAAAATATATCTTAGTGCCCCTGATTTGCAAAGATTCTTGCAAGGTCCTGGGAAGGGTGTCTATTAATCTTATATTTGCAATTTTGGATCACTAAGCCAGTATCTTTAGGTATACCTATAGTTACTAGAAAATATGCTCTGTAGTAGATGAAAGAGAGAATCATCTGGGTATGATTTCCAGCTCGTAACTTACAGATTTAATCACTGGACCTTTAGTACAGTTTCCTCGGAAAAACAAGGTGAGAGGCTTGATAATACCTACCTATTTGTATGGATTATTCTACTCTTTCAGAAATCAACTCAAAATATAATATATCCTGTTATATTCTTACTGACAAAGTTGATTCCCTAACAAATTGGGTCTTTCCCCTGCTCTGTGTCACAAAGCCAGTATGTAACACCAAAAGTGGATGTCAAACAGTGCAGGCTTTACTTGATGGTTGCAGAACTGAGAAGCAAGAACTTGGCTCACAAATAAATTTTTTGACTAGTCATGGTTGAGGGAGTTAACATATAGATTTCTCTGACAAAGAGGTTGGACATTTAAAGGAACAGAAGGAATATCCATGTCTTTTCTAGAAATGGAAGTCAGATACTCAGAACCAGAGTTTCACCTCCATTTTTGTCCTCTAATGGCCTCTTCTAATCATTGTCATAGGGACTGTAAACTCATGGCACTGGTGGGACTGCCATTTAGAATGGAAATTATATTATAATACAGTCTGAGGATTTTTTTTTTAAGTTGTTCAGTCAGCCATCTTGGTTCTAACTATTCTTGGCTGGTCTGGTTCCAAAGAGAAATTTTATATTGCCAGTGTCCTGTTTCTCAAAGAGAAGCAGGGTTAAAGCAGTGCAGAAATTCAGTAAAGTCATGTAGGCATTACAGTGGGTTACAATATTACCCTAATATTGCTTATTACAGAATGTAGAGATGCTGTGTATTAGCATGTTGATTATTTTTTTCCCACCAGACTGTGAGTTTCGTAAACCTTGTCTCCTTATTCACTGCTCTGTCTACATTACCTAGCATAGCACCTGAAATGTAGTAGGCTATCAAGTATTTGTTAAAAGACTAGATGAATTGAGATAGATTTATTGGTGCTATTTTGTGTTAGGCACCATGCTAGGATATGAAACTCAAATGTTAATAAAATTATATTCACAAAGTTTGAAATAAAGTCAAGGAGATATTAACAGCAAATAGTATGGGATGATTTCATAATGAACACACAAAACTTTGGGAACACAAGTTTAAAGTGTCAGAAAAATAAGCAAGAATATCCTCAATTTTTATTATTTTTTGTAAAGGAAGTTGCTTGAGTTTCCTCTTGCCTTGCCCTGTGTTTGGATTCTGTAGAGATTCTACTTTGTGCATCTCTAACTGTATGTCATCCATACATAACAAACATTTAACCTTAAGAGAACTTTTAACTAGTTCTAATAGCTTTCTGACCACCTAAGACTTTTATGTCCATTAGAAATTCTTATAAAGTCATAGACTCAGACTTCCCACATCTTCTGTCCAACTGCAATCTTAGATTAAACTAAGTAAAATAGTCTACCTAAGAGAGATGTTCATTCAGACCTTAAAGCAGGAGTCAGTTAATTTACCCTTATCCTACAATCCAGATTTATGACAGCTAATGAAATCACCCTGCCAAAATTGGTACTCTCCTTTACTTCACCCCCTTGTAGCCCAAATCAAATAGCCAGGAATCATATTTGAAAGCACCTTATATTAGCTAATGACTGAATGCAACAATTTCTCTATGCATAAAGACAAAGCACTTCTGTAAATAACACACTTAGCAATGGAATAAAACACATACTCATAAAAACAAATGTATCTATGGCATGTGTTAAACTCTGCACAACAATAGTCAATTATCAACACAATTATTTTTTAATATTCATTCAATATATAATTTATTAGTTTCTGGGGAAGAAACTATGACTGACCTTATTTCAGAAAATATTCTAGGTACAGTACATATAAGAGAAATTACAAAGACCTTACTTTGATATGTGATTTACTGGTACATGCCATGAACCCAAGACACCTGGTGCTTGATCACTTATTTGCTATTTGCTACTGTTTTTACTGGGAAATCTTTAGCAATATTTTAGCATTTTCTCATCAGAATCTAAAAGAAATCGATGCATCTGGTCAAACTTAAAAATAGAAATAATCAGCCATAATTCATTCCAAGTGAAAGACATCTTACAACTCTTAGGATTTAGATGATGATGAACTTTTTAATATTATTATTATAGTTTAATTTCTGGGGTACATGTGCAGATATTGCAGGATTGTTACATAGATATACACATGCCATGGTGGTTTGTTGCCTTCATCCCCCCCATCACCTACATTAGGTATTTCTCCCAATGTACCCCTCCCCAGTCTCCTCACCCCTCGCAATTCCTCCTCTGGTCCTCCACCCTGTAACAGACCCCAGTGTGTGATGTTCTCCTCTCTGTGTCCATGTGTTCTCATTGCTCAATACCCACCTATGAGTGAGAGAATGTCATGTTTGGTATTCTGTTCTTGTGTCAGTTTGCTGAGGATGATGGTTTCCAGATTCATCTATGTCCCTGCAAAGGACATAAACTCATCTATTTTTATGGCTGCATAATATTCCATGGTGTATATGTGCCACGTTTTCTTGTCCAGTCTATCATTGATGGGCATTTGGGTTGGTTCCAGGTCTTTGCTATTGTAAACAGTGCCGCAATGAACATATGTGTGCATATGTCTTTATAATAGAACGATCTATAATTCTTTGGGTGTATACGCAGTAATGGAATTGCTGGGTCAATTGCTATTTCTATTTCTAGATCCTTGAGGAATCGCCACACTGTCTTCCACAATGGTTGAACTAATTTACTCTCCCACCAACAGTGTAAAGGTGTTCCTATTTCTCCACATCCTCTCCAGCATCTGTTGTCTCCGTATTTTTTAATGATGACCATTCTAACTAGTGTGAGATAGTATCTTAATGTGGTTTTGATTTGCATGTCTCTAATGACCAGTGATGATGAGCATTTTTTTCACATGTTTATTGGCTGCATAAATGTCTTCTTTTGAAAAATGTTTGTTCATATCATAACTTTTAATGAAACAGGCAAAGGTGTGTTACAACTGGCTCAAATCTGTTCATGAGAACCACTTGGAAACTTACTTTTCATCTTCTTTTTCTTTTCTTTCTCTTTGTAGCAGTGTTACTTTTTTGAAAAGGAATTCTACAAAGTTAAGCTATTCCATTTAAAATTGTCTAATTTATCTAACCATTGCTTCCATATTGAAAATGTCATGATGAATATTTATCGTAGTAATGTTGACTTCAAGACAATCATAGCATCCATATTGAATAAACATAATGCTTTGCCCTCTAATTTGATTACAAAATAATTCATTACTCCACTGTGCCTTTAAAGTTTGGCATTCAAAGTTCATTTTTCTTCTTACCTCTTTTTGACATGTTGATCATGCACCAGTAAAAATATAATAGTAAAATGTGTGATAATGGTACCATAGTGCTGGAAACTATTAATTTTCAATTGTATCATTGCAATTTATAGTGAGCTGAACAGTAGTGGGAATTGAGAAGAGCAACAGATGTTCTCTGTTGCAACAATTCAATACCAATATAGTGGCAAAGCAGCCATAGAAGATATGTTAACCAATTAATATATTGTGTTACCATAAAACTTTATTTATAGACATTGAAATTTGAATTGTATGTAATATTCACATGCAATCAAACATTATATTTCTCTGGAGTTTTTAAAATCATTTTAAAATGTAAAACCATCCTTAGAATAGAACCCATACAAACCAGGCTATGGGTCAGATTTAGTTTGCTGACTCCTATATCTATCTGCTTTTGTGTTTCTGAGAAATGTTCAACACTGTATCAACTTTCAATGTAGCTAACTTATTTTTTGCTCAATTTTCACTGCTTTAATTTTATTTTCTTTGGAAATTTTTGGAGCTGATCAATCTCACCATCATAATAGTATCTGTAGTGTAGTGGAGAATGTCTCAGTATACTCCACTCAGAGAGTCAGAAGTCATGCCTTAAAAAGTTGGTTTCATTTTACATTAGAAGATCATTCCTTCTGTACCCATGGACATTTTTTAAAAGCGTTCTGAGTGCACATTATGTTGGTAGAAGTGTGGAAAAGAGATAAGAATTAATTGACATGTCACTTTTCCAGGGTTATGAACCTTTGTGATTAACTCTTTTGGGGAAACTTATGAGAGGGACGGCTGCTTGAAAATCCCAAATATATTATAAAACTCTATGCTTTCTCAGTAAACAGGTCTCTATTTCCTTAGGCAGTTTGTAAAAAATGGTCAAATGTCCATTCTTTTCCCAGTATTCATAACCTTTACTGTGTAGCATAGACTATGGGCTCAATTATGTGATCTGCATGTGTCAGTGGGGTGCTAGTAAGTATGATTCAAATGGAGGCTTAAAAATGCGTGTGTAATTGGACTTCTGTGCTTTTCTATCACCAAGAAAAAAAATTATTCTGAGTTATCTCACTGGTCACAGGGGAAGAATAAGAGGTGAGTATCAGAGCTGCCAAAATATGACTCCAACCAACCAACAGACAAAATGGCTTTACCATGGCTAACTGAGGTGCTCAACATTAAAACAGACGTTGGTGACCATATCCATGTGAGGGAACAGTCATGCAGTCTGTGTTCTCAGAAAGATATTGTAAAAGTGTCACAGGACCTCTCTTTCTACAATCAAGCCAGATTAGTTCTGTTAGTGCCAAGCTGAACTGTAGCTAGAACGCCCCCACACACCCTCCACCTCTCCATTTGATAGAAACATCCAACCGAGACTTCTGGTGGCTTGGAAACCAGCCAATCGCACATCATCTGCCGTGGCCTACGAGGGCTAAGCTGTATCAGGGCTCAGATGTATTGAGCAATGAGAAGTTTTCTGCATTTACCAATCAGAGCTAAGTGCACTACAGTATTTCATTTGCATAAATGAATCTTAACTGGGAACCTGGACAGGAACTTTTGCTATAAAATCCAAACCTAGTCTTTGTTTTCTGGAACACAACTTCTTTTTACATTAAAACTCATTTTGCAAATTATTAACTATAATAAAGTCTATTTCCTCCAAATTCCTATTCAGAGAAATCTTGTTTACAGAGCCAACCTGCTTGTTTCCCTAGGTGATTCCATTTGATATCAGCCAAACATAGTTGAGATTAGCCAATTACCACCCTCCTCAGTCATGAGATATAATAATAAACAATTATTTCTCAAGTCATAAAATGTAATATAATTTTTAATATTCAGTTGCAATTGCTAGCCAATAAAACATAACTGCAAATGCCTATTGAGTACTTACTTTATGCCTGAAACTGTGTTTTACCTCATATAATCTTTAAACAACTTTAAATGAGTTTTAGTGCTATTGTTCTTATCTTAGAGATGAAAATGTGTCATGAAATACACAGCTAAACTCTTGTGGAGCTAGAATTTGAACCTAGATTGTCTGACTCTAGATCCTAGATTTTTACACATTATCCTTTTCTATCCTTAGAAATCGGCTGAACTATACTTATTTGCCCTCGAAACTAAGATTCAAGATCTTCAAGATTTTATTACTAATAACTTTGAAGATAGCAAACTGTCTATATCTTTGATGGAGTGCTTTTGCTTTAAAAATAAATAGATTAATATTTTTTTCATTGATGGTCACAAAATTGCCAATGGCATTTTGGGCTAATGAATGCATTTAATGCACTACTTGAGATCCTCAAGCAAATCAATCTAATATTCATTTATACTAAATTATGCCCTAAGGGGATCTGTAAACTACCATGTTTATATGACACTTATATATTGCAGAAAAGATTCTGTGCTTGGTATGGGTATAGTAGATTTTAGATAACACTAATTAACCTCTTCAACACCACTTCTAGCTCTATATGGTTAATGATATATTTGTGATTTCTTTGAGGGCTGGTCACAGTCTATCAGGATAAAGTTTCAATTATTCCTCTAGTATAAATAATATATTGCTCCCACCTAGTGCAACAGACAAAAGCTATTACTAATTATTTTGAGACACTGGCCAATTTATCTCAGTTTTCTTTGAATCCTTTACTGTCTTGACTATATTAATCATGAGCTGTAACTATTACTTTCAATAGCAACAATAATAATACTGAGCATTAACATTTTATGTTTGGTCTATATCATTAGCATAGCTAGAGTGTCTTTCTCTTCTGTGTCCACCTATCAAAAATTCTCATTTTCAAGACCCAGTATGAATGTGTCAGTCTTGTTGAAACTTCTTCCAGTTTCTCATTCTAGAAGTTATCTCTTATTCCTTCAAATACTTTTAGAAAGTTTCTAAGGTTTATCTGATAGTGTTAATTATATTATATCTTATATTTTATACATTTATTTTATTTCTAAAGATTTGAAATCTACTAAAAATTGGAAGAATGATATAATCAATACCTTTATACACTTCACCTAGATTCATTGTTAGTAAGTTCTCTGTTTCTATAGACATTTTCTATTACATTGTGCTGAATATCTAAAAGGAAATAAAAGTTGTTATGCCATTTTTCCCATAAATAATTCTACACGCATTGATGGAAACTAGAATATTCTCCTATATAATCACAATATCATTATCATACCGCCAACATTTAGCATTAGTAAAATAATATTAATCTATAATAAGGTCTTTATTTATATTTGTCTATTTGTACCAATAGTGTCAAATAGACAAATTTATATCTGCATATGATGCCATAAGGATATAATTAAGGTTTGTACAGTGAATTTATTGTTGTATTTCTTGGATTTCCATTTTCTACAGTTGTGCCTTCAGATTTTTGTCTTATCTAAGATTCACATACATAATATGTGCGTGTATATGTGTATATCTTTCTATATATACTATATTCATATATATGTTCGTATATATACGAATCTAGGTTTGTTATTTTACTCATTATAGGATTCAAGTTACATATAGTTAGACACTTAGTAATAAAACTTCCAGCTTTTATTACTATTTTATTACACTAGGAAACATAAATCTTAGGATTTTCATAATCATTTAGCAAATTCTGATCATTTGTCTACATGCTATCCTCCAAGTCTGTTAAGTATATATTATTTATTTCACTTAAGAAATTCGTGAGGTGGTATTTTGAAATTATGTACTATTCTATATCCTAATATCTTTCACCTAATTATTTTGTGTACATTGATGATCATGCTTGAATCAATAATACCCTTGAAAATAAAGCAACTCTTTTGTCCACCTTACATATTATAGATAGTGGTCAAAATGTGGTGCAGGAGCATCAGTATCAGCATCTCCAGGAAACATATAAAAAATTCAAATTCTCCTGTCACACCTCAGACCTACTCAGAGACTCTGTGGGGCGGATACCAGAAATATGTGCTTTAACAAGTTAAGTGTTTCTAGTGTTTCTGATGTGCAATAAACTTTGGGAAATAACATTCTAAATCTAATTCTGTGCTAGAAGTTGTCATGGCCACCACTGTGTATAGGTATAACTTGACAACTCCTTAGATCAGCTGCACCTAAAACTTTCTGCCTAGGACCTTTCCTCCTCTACGTGGGATGCTTGTTCTCCCATCCACAAACATTGAAGTGCTAGGAAGTTAATAACTCATGGGACAGCGTTTGAACAATGAGGAACAATAAGCAACAGGTAAGTGTTCCCCTCTTTAGTACTTCAGTGGTGAAATTCACCAGTGCATTTTGCATAATTCTCCAGGTGGTCATTACAAAATTGAGCCTCTATTGACCACAGCGAGTATCAGTTCAGTAATGTACTCTTGCATTAGTTTCTCTTTTGTTTATACTTTTTCCAGATTCCTATTTCTCTTCCCAATATAATTCACTTTCATGATTGCTATTGTTTCTAGCTCTGCTTTCTTTGTACACAAAATTTAAGAGATTTAGAATAAGAAGAGGTACTGAAAATCCCATCTTGTCTTGGTATGCTAGAACTGAATCCTTCATCTGTCAGAAAGTGATACAAAGGCTCAGACTACTAGTGGTAATTAGGGAGATGATCACCCTGGAATGCAGTAGAATCACAAATATTAGTATTTTACCTGGAAGTGATTTAGTCTTACAGGCATCTATAACTTGAAGTACAGGTTATGTGGTGTTGGGACATTCGAAAGGAATAGGGGCAATGGTAATTATCCTGTTGGGAATTTACATTTTTTGGTTGTTGTTAATAGCTTAAAAACCTTGACAGAAGAAAAGGACCCATTTAGATTATAGAACTTAAAATTCAAGGCATACTGTAAAAATCAAAAGGCCTCCACAGCAGTGTTTAAAGACATTATATTCTACAGAGTTAACTAGGCTGAAAATTAAGTCCAAGAATTAATTGTAAGGGTAGTGAAGTTACAGAGGCTACTGCATGCATAGCATTTATGAGCCTCTGTGTTTAATTCAGGTTCCTGATAGTAAAAGATTAGGAATCAGACCTGTCTAGGAAGAGGATATTGGAATTATAACCCTGAGATTCAGAATTGATGTTCTGCCCAGAATCTGAGCTAATACAGATTTCACTCCTTGGAGACAGGAGATACCACTCCCCCCTCAAATACACTTCGCTGTCTAGAGGTGCTGAAAGGGCTCACAGGTTCATGATTCCCTTTCTCCAGATTCTCCTCTGTTTCTATTCATTGCCTCCAGACCTCTAACTAGGATTACATTATGACACAGCCCAAGGAATAATGCCATTCTCTGTGTGGGAGAAAATATTATGTATACCCAGGGAATTATAAGACTTGCCCAATATGTCCCTGGCAGCACCAGAAATGGAAGTTGATCCTGAAGGTATGAGACAAGAAAATGTAGAATAGAAAGCTGGGTAGAGAGAGATCATTGACTGTTTATGATTCAAGATTTTATATACTGGCATAGACTAGGCGCTGGTCTTAATATGAGAATGTCCAGTTAAAGCTATCATGTGATGATGGTTTGTCGTAAATAAAAGAGATACCAGAACTTTCTTCACAGTGTATTATGGAAGGAATAGAATTACTTGACTCGTATTACAAGAAAATGTCTAGAATGGTAAAGTGAAGAGTTGATAGCTTTCAAAACAGTAGAAAATTAAAATTACTCATCAAATTTTCAGACATGAGTGAGTTTTTAGAACAACAGTTCATTGATTAATGTGACGGTAAGTCTCTTTGAACAATGATTGTAGAATGGCAACATAAGCATATAGTAAATATCTTCTTAATATTTTGTAAAGAAATCTGTGGCCAATTAACAAATTTTACTGTGGGGGAAAGGAACATATTGGGACATATATCAGGCATATGCTATCTCTAAGGATATATAAGACTACCATAGTTCTTATCTTAGAGTGGCAGAGAAAGAGCCTAAATGTTAAATACAGTTGTGTCTCAATTTATCTCACAGCCAGCCCACAGTATTCACTGACCTACTGTATAACCAGTAATGCAGCGTCTAAGTGCATGATTAGTATGCATAGCAATAGGAATTGAAATAACTCATAAAAAGCCCATTACATTAAGGATTAGGAGAAACTCTTGAGTCTGCCCACTTCTCCATCCAAGATGGTAAATCAGAAGAAATATGTCATCTTGGGAGATGACATCAAAGACTTAAAAGATATGGAAGTGGTGGTCCTGTCTTAACCTCATTTAACTGGTTTCTCTGGTGGCTGACTAAAGAAAAAAAAAATAAAGAAGAACTGAATACAAGTCAAAGAATGCTAAAGATTGCTGGCAAGCACCAGAAGCCAGAAGACACAAGGAAGGATCCTTCCCCAGACCCATGCATTAGAAAGAGCCTGCCTCTGCTGACATTTTGATTTCAGACTTTTAGTCTCCAGGACAGTGAAGTAATAAATTCTGTTGTTTTAAGCCACTAAGATTTTGCTAGCTACTATTTTTTTTTATGGCAGCCTTAGGGAACTACAACTGTAATATATTCTATAATAGACTAATATACATATGCTTGTAATATAAAATAGTTTACATGTATTTGTGTTTTTTAAACTGTTTAATATGTAAGTTTGTAGACATTTTCTAATTGTTTGATTGTTCAAATATACATCATTCATTACTGAAAAACAGAAATAGAACAGGGATTTTCAGTTTTTTCCTCTATAGTACTGTTGGTGATATAATCTACACTTTCACTGCAAGTCCAGAAACTGTAATAATTAAATTGAGGAATGAACTGATGAAATTAAATGCCAGACTTCCTGATATTGTTTGGCTGTGTCCCCATCCAAACCTCATCTTGAATTGTAGTCCCCATAATCGCCACGTATTGTAGGAGGGACCTGGAGAGAGATAATTGAATCATGGATGCAGTTACCCCATGCTGCTGCAGTGACAGCGAGTGAGTTCTCATGAGATCTGGTGGTTTTATAAGCATCTGGCATTTCCACTGCTGGCATTTCTCTCTGCTGTCCTGTGAAGGACATGTTTGCTTCACCCTCTGCCATGACTCTGAATTCCTTGAGGCCTCCTCAGCCATGTGAAACTGTGAGTCAATTATATCCCTTTTCTTTATAAATTACCTAGCCTTGGGTATTTCTTCATAGCAGAGAGAGAACAGATTAATACCTTTCCTATGTAATGTTTATGTAGTGAAGCAAATAATGACAGGCTAATTGATGTTACAAACAACACAAATTTCATAAGATGTTTTTAATATACATTGAAAGTTTATATTAATTAACTTTTAATAAAGTATCATTTATGCAGATTGTTTCTGTCATTGTTCTGGTGTTTCAGGGCTTTCGTTTGCTTGATTTTAGTCCAACTATAGTTAACCCACAGACCCTTTATTTGCTGATGACTTGTAAATCCCATTGTTTTAATCTTATAATGCATGTACATTTATGTTAATCAAAATGAGTTAGTTGATTTACATGTGTATTTCTTGCTAACATAGTATATTAGGCATGGAATTTGAAGTGGCAAACGGTAACTTTCATTTTTCGATATTAGATGTCACCCCAATTTTTGATAATTAATTAAATTTGTTCTAGCCATTAAAAAAATAAATTGAATTTGTACCATTTTTCTACCCCATGTATGTTTGTTCCCACTAGACTATATTGATCGCATAAATTTTGAGGACATTTAAAAGTATTCTTTTGTCTAAAATTTTCTACTGTATATCCAACATTTAAATTTTATTTTTAATTTTGGTAACAAATAGGTAGCGTTAAATTTACCATCTGAAACATCTTTACATTTACAGTTCAATACTGTTTGGTGTATTTATATTGCTGTTCAACAGATTTCCAGCACCTATTTTTCCATTTTACAAAGCTAAAACTCTGTTATACCCATTAAACACTCACTGGCCTACCTTCTTTTCCTTCCTCTAGCTGTTGGCTTCCACCTTTCTATTTTTTCTTTTCGTAATTTTGTCTACTTTGATACCTTAGATAAGTGGAATCATATAGTATGTGTCATTTTGTGATAGGCTTATTTTAATTAGCCTAATATCCTTGACATTTAACCATGTTGTAGCATGTAACAGGGCTTCCTTCCTTTTAATGGGTGCATAATATTCCAGAGCATGTAAATATGTTTTACTGATTTTTAGATCTAATTTTTAAAGGGTCATTTTAATTAAATATTATGCTGTTGTTTTAAAATCCAGGAATCTCCTTTAGGGATTCTGATGGATATTTTAATTAAATTTCTTCCAGACTCGCTATACTGATTTATACAATTTTATTATAATTTTAAAAATTCTCCTTAACTATCAATTTCAATTCTTAGCTTAGATATGAGTGCAATATAAGATTTCCAGGTCCTAAACTATCCTCCAATCCCTCTAAAACACAAAGGAACAGCAAAGCAGCAAAAATGTCTGAAGTTAGAAAATAAAATTTCTCAAGTCAGTGGTAATCTTAAAGTTGGCAAATGAAACCCTGCATTTGCAGGGGTTAGGTGCTGGACCATACAAGTATTAAACATGCATTGAATCAGGCAGCCATTGTATGGGGAGAGGGTGTTCACAAAGAAGTGTTTAAAATACTCTAAACTGCATTTATTCAAGCAGTCCTTTATAGCTTCTTTACCTCAAACCTCAATCCTCATCTGTAAAGTGGTGTGTCTGTTCTTCTATATTTCTTTGGTTCTATCACATTGTGTCATCTTTGTTAAAATGCTCAAACCTTTTCTCCTAATTGCTACTTTCCTTTTAAGTGAATAAATATCTTATTTTCTACTCCTCAGATCATACAGTTCAATTTTCCTTCCTTTAAATACTCCTCTCTCTCTCTCTCAGAGATATATATACACACACACATATATACACACATATGTGTATATTAATTAATTACAACTTTATTTTCAATTCTTACATGGATTTAGTATTGGTGAGCAACAGTAAGACTTAGATGACAAACAGCAAACTTAAGATTTAAGGTACAATCCAAAAACAAGAGCAACATTTTGCTGTTCTCTATCTTTTTTTTTTGAGGAATTTTCCTAATATATCTTTCGACTGAGAAAGATAATAAATTTTCTGGTTTTGCGGTACTGACTGAGGAATTGGACTTTCTACCTCTTCAAAATCAGCTCTTCATTTACTGGTTCTATAACATATTATTGAGCCTCAATTCCTCTCTTTGTGTAAGACACAATGATGGTATGTGTGTGTGTGTGTGTGTGTGTGTGTGTGTATGTGTGTGTATAATAGTGTTGTATGAATTATATAAGATAATGTTAGGAACTTAAGAACAGTACCTGTCACAAACTAACCCACCCCCAAATATGAGCTACTCATTATTATTAGTTGCAGTAGTACATTTTTTCCTTAATCATTTAAATAATATAATTTGTCTGTAAATGCAAATGTGCAAGCTGAATATTTGAAACAACATTTTCTATACTTGCTTATGGAATGGTTTTCCACTCTGAATACACAATATAAAAGACATATTGTATTGTAAACTTCTGTATAGGTATATGGTTTTATTGTATTATTATCATAATCATACAAGAAAATAGACAGAATGGCTTATAAATTTCTAAGGGAGTGAATTTTTTTTACTTTTTTCCTTCAAAGTTGCCTTTAGTATTCTTTTGAGAGTGATCTTTTCTCATGAAAGTCTTCAGGAGCAAAGGAGAAAGCAGTGTAATTTGTTCTTGATCCCCTGGGCTCTAAGAAAACTCTCCAAGGAATGCAGAGATAAAAATTGAAATTATCTCAGATTCTATTGCACCGTTGTTTTACTTCTACTATAAAATACTTATAACTATATCCTAAAGTCTAGCTGATATATGAACAGTGAGTGATAATTCAAGCTTTTGATATTTTCATGTGAAATAGATATGAGATATATGTTTTGGGCAGCAGGAATATATTGCTTAACAATTATACATGTTTTCTGACATCCTGAGCAAGGGTTAAAACATATTGTGGACACATCAATGTCCTATAAATTATCATTGGATTACTCTTGTTAACTTAATGACATTATGTTGTAATTTAAAATGTTTGCTGAATGATAAACATTTAATTATCAATTAAACTCTTTCTGCTGACAATCTCAGTGCTAATACTGAAAAATAGCACAATTCTCAAGGTCCTCATTTTCTTATAGAAAAAGCAAGAGCAATGAAATATATACTTTCTTAGCTTTATACCTTATGTATTTTTTATACAAAACCAAAATAAACATTTAAGGCAGCAATATGACTTTCTTTGCTTTTTTAAGTTTTAAAATACTAACTTTCTGTTAACATTTGTAAGAGATATTTTATTAATAAATATAAAACATGCAATGATACTCGTTATTTCATGTTTTTCTTAGCATTATGAAAATGCCTCTATGAGCTCTACATCCTCACGCTCACATCCACTTATTTGCAAGCATCATCAGCAATAAGCCACTATCCCAAGATATGCCAGTGCTGTTCTTAAAAGGGTGAGAAGAGCAAAATGTACCCATTGTGCTAAGATGCTTTTCTATTAAGGATCTGCTTTTGCAGCTAAGCTGCATCCTCTTCCTTGTTCTATGCTATCTTTCTGTTTCATGTGAAACTTCTAGTTTACTTACCAGTGAAATCTGCTCTACCGTTGTTGAGTAGCCTGTCTGTGATTGGGGGGAGAGGAAAAGATGACATATACTTTGCTCATCTAATCTTACTTGGTTTTCTAATTATTTTTATTTTGAAAAAGGTCAATGCTCATTTGGCTTCTGCTTCTCACTTCCCTGGCATCTAGTGAAAATAGTTGCAGGTTCTGGCAGCTGATGAACACAGGCTCCAATCCCAGTTCTGCTACTTACAAGCTGTGTGCCATTTGGCAAGTCCCTTAAAATATCCGGCCCTTAATTTACTCCTTTATTAAGTAATTATAGCAATTCCAAAATACCCAGAATTGCTGTGAGGATTTTATTATATACTAAACATGAAATCCTGCATACCTGGTGGGTAGTTAACAAATATTAAGACAGAAAAGAGGAAGGTAGCTTTTTTCCTAGTCTCATGTTTTTGGCAAATTCTCTTAGTCACTACAATCCTCCAAGTTGCAGGCCATTAAACTTTTGTTAGATGTTTGTCTATATAAAATTTAAGAGACATATGTATACTAGACCAATAACTCTGTGATGAATCAATTGTGGAGTTGGCAATCAATTTGGAATTGATCTGTCTGTGTAAGTCCAGTTACTTTAAATCTAAGCAAATATGAGTTTAGGTGTACACAAATCTTACCAACATACCATGATGCCACAAAACACAGGAATAGAATATTGATGTTAATAATATTTTGTAAAACAATTCTGATTATCCAAACTAGAACTTAAAATTTCCAACTAAAGTAGATTCTGAGAAGCCTTTGTTCCCTCTAGTATCACCACTCCACTACTATATGCTGGACTCATAGGCTTATGAAAGCCAGTTGACCAGTTTCACTCCCACCCCTTCACACCACACACACACACACACACACACACACACATTGCACATACGCACACACACATGCACACCCACACTGTCCCAACAATTGAGTTCTCAGCAATGGATCCTTGTCAACTAGCTCATCAAAGGCAACGAGCTCATTAAAGAGCAACAAGAGCAGTACTTTTGTGTCACACATTGTGACTCAATGACTTCATGCCATGTGAGGTTGACCACTGCATGGCTTTTTAGCATGCTAACCCTTCCAACTACCATGTCTGTTGATGTAAATATGGCTTTCCAACTTTTTAAAACCAATTCTCAACCTGTAAAATTCTCGGAATATTACTCTTTTTTTAATCTGCCAAAATTAAATTGATAAGTTCTTATTCAAATTATTGCTTAGCATCTGCTGCATTTCAGATGGGGTTGATCTGTTCTGTGTGGAAGTGCATGTCATAGTAGCATCATTTAATCAATATTAATCAAGCAAATAAAGACCAAGAAAAGAAATTATAGGACATCCTATGCCAAAGAAGTAATGCAATTTTAAAATATTAAACTAGGCTGACATCTGGAGTTGTCTGTTGTTTAATCATTTACCTCAGCAAAATAGTTCAGATTTTTATATATGGTTCAGATATACGTATCCTATGAGACATTATCACTTATCAGATTTGCAAGCTGCATAACAGCCTAAGGGGAAAATAACTGTAAAGAAAAATAGATTTGTAGAGACTTGGAACCTTCAGTGTATGACAAATCTGTCTATAGAGAATTTGTAAACAGTGTATAAGGACATTTCCAAATATAGATAGACTATAGAAATATACTCAATACAAAAATGAGGGTTATATTTATTTTTCAGGAGTAACGTTCTGGATTTCCTAAAATCGAAATAAAAAGGAAATATAACATAAAATGAAGATAGTAAAGTTTTAACGTTTATTTTGGGAAATCCCAGTATTTAAATAAATATAAAAATGATATCACAAATAACATTCTCACCACTATATGACAAAAAGAAAAAAAAATGAATCACTTCCAAAAGTGCAAAAGACAATATTACCTAATATCATCCACTCAGTTTAAATATTTTGAATGTCACTATGTTAGATACTACTGGATGGTTATTTCAAAAATTCATCTCTCTCATCTCTTTCTTACCTCCACTATGAGAAATGGGAAAACTAGGTATACACATTGCCAATCACCATTTTTAGCTAGAAATTGCCATATAGCATAACTACTGTTATAACAATAACTTTCTGGTAAAAGAAAGATTTTTCCTGTATTAAATGAGGACAGAAGACCTATAAAAATATTTTTGTGACCATGAAAGAAAGCTGAGAGAATCACCTGAAATCTTGAGTTTTTGAACTAACATTAATTGCTGCCTCACTTTAGTTTTCCTATTATGTGAGAGTAATAATCCTCTATTTTTTAAAAAGTGTTAGTCTTGTTTTCTGTTATTTGCTGCTCAAATATTTCTAATTTCTGAGAGTCTCTCTCTATATTTATATGTATATATGCACACACATACGTGTGTATAAATATATATATGTATTCATTGTGATAAATATGTTACAGATTTTGAACACCTTATTTTTGCTGTGAACATAAATTGCAACCCCATCCTACTTGAATTGTCAAGTTGGTGCAAGAAAATATTTTCAAAATTCTCCAAGAAATCTCAGTGATCCCTACAAAATAGATCATTGCAGATAAGTAGAAAGAATAGGTAGACTATAATAGGTTATTTCCGTTTCAACTAGAATGGTTCTATTTTGTAGGCTTCCATGTTAGTATTCATTCAGGAATAAAAAATAATGATATGATATGGCTAAAATATTTCTGAAAACCACTGGTGGAAGAAAAATAAGTATTAGATTATGCATTGAAAATCCAGAGTTCCTGCCCCACATCCACTTTGGGATTTCTTAGCCAAATTGCCTCTGATGTAGCAACTTTTAAATCTTTAAATGCATAGATATACCCTACATACATTTATATGCATGTTTACATATACATTTAAATAGAATAATTTGCTGAATCTCACAGAAAGTTTTATGACAATGACTCACAAACTTTTAAGCTCTGTTTTTATAAATGTTTACTTGGAGGTGTTGTGCATACATATAAGGATTTAAAATGGTGAACTGCCTACTATTTCTAATAATGTGATTAATCATTTAAGTAGAATTGCAGACAAACTGAAATCTCCACAGATGAATCTTTGCACCTACCTCACATATAAAAGAAGAAAATTGCAATATAGAGGTTGAATATCCATCTAAAAGGGAGAATACTATAGTGAGAGAATTTGGCAAAATAATATTTTCTGTATATGTTTTTAAAATAAATGTTATATACTTTTTCTTCATATAATACTGGTATCCTTAGATAACCTCTATAAAATATATGTCAGAGTAGAAAAAATTAAAAAGGCTTCATGAATATATATAAAAATAATAAAAAGTCATTCATTTGAATACTAAAAATATCCAGTTTTATCCACTTTACATGAACCTTAAAAGGGTGTGAAACTCAAAACAATCTTTCTCATGTAATCAGTTTAAAAAGTCTTCTTTAAATTACTTCATGTCAATTTTAAACTAAAATTAGTTTGAAAACTGTAGGAAGACATAAAATTACCATAGTAACTCTAAATTGAAAAATGAGATCTTTAGCAAAGAAGAATTTTATTTCTCCAGAAAAAAAAAGAATATGTTTTCTCCAGGTTGAATAATACTTACCTGATTACCACAAATTCTCGTATCATACTGTGAAATGGGTTAAAGTCGCAACACCTAATATTTGTTCATTAAATGCTAAGATCTCCAATATTAGGGGTGGTACGAACTTTGGCAAAAATAACTCACGTTGTAGTCACAATGGGAAGAGTAGTTTTATCTTTGAAATGATTCCTATAATGTGCATCTCACTATATGAGAAAACACCAAATTTGGAGCTTGAAAGGAAAATGAAAAGAATTAGTTGCAACCCATCTAAAATTCCTCTATGTATTTTTGTTTCTTCTTCAAGTGCTTGTGCCAATCCTGATAATGGCTCTACTTCCTTACAATTTCAATTACAGTTTGTGTTTTTGTAAATTGTTTATTTATTATTATTCTTTAGTCTCCTCCCCTGATACCTACAGACTGTCATAAGCTATGTTCTTCTCTGATAGACTTTTATTTCTTTTTAACACAATTCTATTCATATGGGTCCTGTGTTCTTCCTTTTCTTTTTCTCTCTTCCTATCTTCCTCTGCTTTTATCTCCTCCTCCTCCTCTTTCTTCTTTTTGCTTAGTAGTGTATGACAATGGAATTGTCTCATTAGTCAAATTCATTTTAATTATAGTTCATCTGCTACTACTAATGATGCCTTTCCTTTGCAATAGCCACAACAGTCAGCTTTTCATTATTATGAAATTACACATCCTTAAAGTTGCTTTTGATCTTTCTTTTTCATTCTGGCGTCTTCTCCTAACAGGGATACATTTGTCTAACCAGCAAAGTTAATCAAGTCCTGGTAACAATAAACTATTATTTTGTTGGCACTTTTAGGTCTTTTCAAATCGTTCAAATGCTATTCAGTTACAACTCTCTGAACTTCTAGAAGTTATCTACCTGGCAACATCACAGTTCTTGAAGACAACATTTAATCACTTTATTAGAAATATACAAATTATTCTTAGTATACATAATGCTTATTTTGGTTTGGCATCTGCAAATTTCTTTATGACAGTTATCTCATTCTCTTCTCAAAACAATATTTTGTTTAAATAAGGCATCTCTAAGGAGTTTTATCAAAGACTATTATTATTTTAGGACAGCAAATCTGTGTAACTCTACATTTCCCAGTGTTTCTAACCATTATTTCTTTCTCTATTGCCCTACAGGCAACCAATAATCCACTGGTAGTCCTAGTCTTGAAGTCTTCATGTTCCTTAAGTGAGCAGTAGGGACCCATTACATCTTCTAAGTAGTGTTATAACTGGAAGATTTCTATAAAATATTTCTCTTCACATATTTTTCTAAAAAGCATATGTGTTTTTGCTCATACAAAATGATCTAATATCATTTTAAAGAGAGTAGATTTACTATAGCATATTGGATATACTTTATGTAGTTGTTAGAATAAATGAAAAATAATTTTATTATATCATTTGATCACTTCTCTAATCTTGTATTTAATATGATCAAAATTTTACATAAGCAAAATTACCTTTTTTATCATCTTTGTATTCACTCCCGATTTGCGTAACCTTGTCTTTATTTTAATTTTTTAATACTTGCATTCTGTTCCATAACTGTAAATCCATAATGCTTTGAGTATAAATTAATGTTAAATATTGAAAAAAACAATAATGAGAATAAAGCTTTTATTGTAATATTGAAAATATGTTAAGAGCTCAATATGAAGGTGTTACGTTTATTTGGTTTACTGAAAAATATTGTTCCTAGCATACAGAATTTCTAATAAATTATAAGAAGCAAGTTAAAATTTCATATTTTTCTAAATTTTCTGAATATTTTTATTTATTTAATTTCAGGGAGAAGCATCAAGTCTGTTTTCCATTACTTTCCCACTTTGTTTACTGAGTAACACCCACATGATTTAATTTTAGATATTTTGAACTCTTTGATGACCTTTGGACCAAATGAGTTCTGAGTCAACTGCTCATCAATTATTTTGGTGAGTATGGCCTCATACCTTTTTGTGTACCACATGTTTCTAACTGTTAATTACTACTTCATATTCCTGATTGAGTCACCTTCTCAAAATGTTGAGTAGGAGGAAAAAATCTGAGTCCTTGCAAGTCTCAGAATGGCTTTACTTTGTTTTTATGCTTGATTAATAATAGGTTTGGAAAAGTTCAAGGCTCATAATAGGTTTTCCTAAAAAATGTAAAGAATTTCATGTCTATGGCAGTTCATAAGAAATACACTTAATGGAATAATTTTCCATTCAAAATTAAATTCTAGGCAAATGTGGATGAGAGGTCAGGAGCTCTCTGGCAAACAGCTCCACTCATAGAGTTGAGGCTCTATTAAAAGTGTGTTATGCCAAAAAACTGTGTCCTGTTTCCTGAATCATTTTTCTAGCTCACTCATAAGGTAAAGTTTCCACATCTGTAGAAGCAAGGTAAGTAGACTCATAACTACCACTTAGATCCAACAATATAGTGATAAGGCATAATTATCATTCTGACAAAAGTGGGTCACTGTCCGTGTTCCTAGCCTTTGTGCAATGGCTCAGAGGATTTTTCCTAGGTAGAGAAGCAAACATAAAGAATGAGGACTCTAAGACTTTCTTCAAAGAAACTGTATTTGGAACAGATCATGGGAAAGGTCAAGACAAAGGGTACATTACAAAAGAAGGTGATTTACAGGGTAACAAGAAGAGGCTGATAGCCTTATGTAAGCAATAAGCTAAGCCATAGGGCAGCTAGTTTACCAGAGACAACTAAGGAAAAAGCTAAAAATAACATCATAGAGGAGAACAAAGCCAAGTTCTTGACCTCAAAACTGTCTCTGAACAAGAACCAGCATTTAATTGTGGAGCAATTTAATTGAGTAAAATGTAGAAAAATATATGTCCCAGAGCACTATCAATAAAATAATAATAATAAAGCAATGAGTTGGAAGTGGTAGTGGAGGCTAACTCTTTGGTATGATACCAATGAAGGTAGATAGCTTACCAGAGAAATCACAGAAAAGACAACCAAACAGATTCCTGCTAAAACCACTGTCATTCCGGGGTAATTGTGAATATAGGTAAAACAGTGTTTACTGAAACACAATATCTGAGGCTTCACTTTCAGAGAAAAAGACTTAACTAAAATTTTTCATTTAAGTCACTAAAGAAATAAGCAAACAACAGCAAAAGTACTGGTGCAATACATGTCAGGAATTGCTGCAATATAGTATTTAAAATGTAGCTTCAGTAAGAAATATGAGACATACAAAGAAAAAGAAAAATGACCCATACAATAAAAAAGGCAGATAAGAGAAATAACTCATGGAAGAGTCCAGATGTAGAATTTAATACATAAGTTCTTCCATATAGCAAGAAAAATATGTTCAAATAACTGAAAGAAAGCATACTTAAAGAAATAAAGAAATGTGTGATGACAATTTCTCATCAAATAAAGTCTATATATAAAAAGATATAAATTAGAAGAAGAACCAAATGGAAATTCTGGAGTTCCCAAGTACAATAACTGAAATAAAAACTGTAGTAGAGAAATTTGATGACAGATTTTAAGTAGAAAGTTTAAAGATCAGCAAACTTGAATATAGACCAACAAACAATTATGCAATCTAAAGAATAGCCTAAAATGAATAAGAAATAAATATGCAGACTCTCAAAGAAATATGGGATACCATTAAATACATTAACATACCTATAAAAGGATTACTAAAACAATAGAAAAAAGAAAGAAACATGAAGAAAAGAAAAAAAGAAATAATGCTTGAAAACTTCGCAAACTTGCTGAGAAACATTAAGGTAAATACTCAAAAATCTCAATGAATGAAAGGTAGAATAAACTCAAAGATTAATACTCAATCTTACAGTAAACTTGCTGCATGCCAAAAACAAAGAAAATCTTGCAAGAAGAAGAGTAAAATGACTGTGTACAAGAGAACCACAATAAGAGTAACAGCTGACTTCTCGTGAAAAAGAAAGGAGACCAGAATGTGGTGGGATAATATATTCATAATGCTGACACAGAAAAAAAAAAAACAAGTCAATCAAGAATCTCATGTCTATCAAATCTAACTTTCAAAACTGAAGAAAAAATAAAGAAATCTCCAGATAAAAACCGAGGGAAGTTGTTACTAGCAGTTCCATTTGCCAGAAATGCTAAAGAAAATTCTTCATGCTACAAGAAGTGATATGGTTTAGACATTTGTTTCTTCAAGTTTCATGTTGAAATATAATCCCCAGTGTTGGCTGTGGGGCCTGGTGGGAAGTGTTTGGGTCATGAAACCAGATCCCTCATGTATGCCTTGGTGCATTCCTCCTGATAATGAGCCAGTTATCTCTCAGAGTTCATACATGATCTGTTGTTTTAAAAGAGTATGGCACCACCTCCATGCTCCCTTGCTTCCAATCTCACCATGTGATGTGCCTGCTCTCCCTTTGCCTTCTGTTTTGGTTTTAGCTTCCTGAGGCCACAGCAGAAACAGAGGCCAGCACCAAGCTTCCTGTATAGACCTCAGAATCGTGAGTCAAAAGATTATTTCTTTGTAAATTATCCAACCTAAGGTATTTTTTTTATGGCAATACAAGAATGGACTAATACAGGAAGTTATCCTACACGGTAATTCAAGTTCACACCAACACAATAAAAAGCACTGAAAAAGGCTAGTATAAAGAAGTATTGATCTAATTCTATACTCCTGATGCATAAAGCAAACAATGACAAAATTAAAGGGCCAAATAGAAAATTTAACAATGATAGGATATTTAATTAACTCACTTTCAATAATGGATAGAACAACTAGTCAGAAGATGAAGGAAATAGAAGACTTGATCAAGACAATAAGGTAGCTAGATCTGATGAACTCAGAACCCTCTACTCAACAATAACAGAATACACATTTTTCTCAAGTTCACATGAAACATTGTAAAACTAAATCATGTAAATCAGAAATAATTTGAACAAATAAAAAAGGATACAAAAATATATGAGATACTGCTAAAGCAGTAAAGGAAAATGTATACTTGCAAATGCCTATATTAAAAAAAGAAGTATCTCAAATAATCATCCTAATCCTCCAGCTTAAGTCACTAACAAAGAAAAGCAAAGTAAACATAAAGCAAGCAGAAGGGAAGAAACAATAAAGATCAGTGAATATTTAAATTATATAGGGGATGGAAAATCAATTAACAAAATCCAATACACCAATAATAATATGCAAATAAACAATATACAAAATCCACTAAAAAAAGAATCAATAGCTTACATCACGGACTAAATAGGGTACATTACTACAGACATTACAGCAATATAAAGAATTGTAAGAAAATAATATAAACTATAGTACAAAAAAATTATCTAACTTAAATAGACACCATCTTAGTTGATTTTTGCCACTCTAACAAAATAGCTATGACTAGGTAATTTATGAAGAATAATAATGTTTTTTCATAGTTCTGGAGGATGGGATGTTCAAGATCAAGCTACCAACAGGTTTGTTGTCTGGAGATGGCTACTGTCTTCTTTCAGGATAGCAACCTTGATGCTACATTCTCTGGAGAAAGAGACCCCTTTCACCTGGCAAAAGGTAGAAAGACAAGTAAAACAAGGGCTAAACACTGCACAAATATTCGGTTATAAATGCCCTTCATATCCTTAACAAAGGAAGAAGTTCTATTCCAGACCATCACATTGACCCTTAAATTTCAACATCTAGATTTTGGAGGTGACACATTTAAACTATAGAGACATATTCCTAAAAGCCAAACTACTGAAACTGGCTCAAGAAAAAAATAAAAAATTTTAGTAGACCTATAACAAATAAAGAGTTTGAATGAGTATCTTAAATACTGCTTACAAAAAATATTCTACTCCAGATAGCTTCACTGGTGAATTCTATCAAACATTTAAGAAGTAATATCAGTTATTCACAAGATCTTCCAAAAATTAGGAGAGAAAGGAAGAAAGTGTCCTTTTCCCAGTGTATAATTTTTATCAATTTTGTCAAAGATCATCTAGCTATGGATATGTGGCTTTATTTCTGTTTTTTTTTTTTTTTCTATTCTGTTCCATTAATTTGTGTCTATTTTTATATCAGTATCATGTTTGTACTAGAAGTTGAAGTGTAACTTGAAGTCAGGTAATGTTCCTTTTGATTAGGATTATTTTGGCTATTTGAGCTCTTTTTGGTTCCATATGAATTTTAGAATTATTTATTCCTAATTCTGTAAAAAATAATGTTAGTATTTTAATAAGGATTTTATTGAATCTGTAGATTGCTTTGGGAAGTTTGGCATTTTGATGATACTAATTCTAATCCATGAATGTGGGCTATTTTTTCTATTTGGTAGTGCCATCTGCAATTTCTTTCACTAGCGTTTTATAGTTTTCCTTATAGAAATATTTCACCTCTTTGATTAAATATATTCCTAGATATTTTTGTACATATTATAAAAAATATGTTTATTGCAGCACAAGTCATAATAGCAAAGATATGGAATCAACCTAACTGTTCATCAACAAGATTCGATAAATAAAATGTAGTATATTTACACACGGAATATTATTGAGCCATTAAAAAACAATAAAATTATGTTATTTGCAGCAACATGGATGGAACTAAAGGTCATTATCTTAAGTGGAAAAAAGCTCAGAAGCAAGACAAATACCACATTTTCTCACTTGTAAGTAGAAAATAGTGTGTATATACAGACAGATTGTGAAATGATTGACATGGGAATCTTGGAAGGGTGGTAAGGTTGAGGAGGGGATGAGATATTACTTAATGGACACAATGCACACAATTCAGGTGATGGTTACACTACAGGTCTAGACTTCACCACTACACAATACATTCATGTACAAAAAGTGCACTTGTACTCCTTAAATTTATACAAGTAAAAATAGATAAAGGAATACTTCTAAATCCAGTGTATAAGGACAAGATTATTTTAGCACCAGAACCAAAGTGATTACAACAGAAACTATGCACCAAAATCACTTTCAATATAGTCACAAAAACTCCAACAAAATACTTGCACTAAGAAGCCAGGAGCACATTAAAATGAGTATTCACTGCATTCATGTGTGTTTTATTTCAGGACTACAAGGTTGGTTTAATATCTATAAGAAAATTAATCTTATATACCTTAACAATATACTAAAGAACAAAAAAGTAGCCATATCAATAGATGTAGAAAAAGCATTTATCTTTTTTTTTTTTTTGAGACAAAGTTTCACTCTTCTTGCCCAGGCTTGATGGAGTGCAGTGGCATGATTTTGGCTCACGTAACCTCTGCCTCCTAGTTTAAGCAATTCACTTGCCACAACCACCCAAGTAAGCTTAGATTACAGGCACACGTCACTACTCCAAAATAATTTTTGTATTTTTAGTAGAGATAGGGTTTCACCATGTTTGTCAAGCTGTGTCAAACTCCTAGCATCAAGCGATCCACCCATCTTGACCTCAAAAAGTGCTAGAATTGCAAGCGTGAGATGCTGCTCTCAACCACATGTATCAAAATTTTATTAGCCCTTCATAATGAAAAAGTCAACTAACTACACATAAAAATAATTTTATCAATTATTATAGGGCATCAATGGAAAACCTACAAGTAACATTATATTTAATGCTGAATGACTGAATGCTTTCTCTGTAAAATGAGAAAAAAAAGAAAATTGGAGACACTACCTCTCACAATATTGTAATGTAGAATATAGCCAAGGAGATTGCTCAAGGAAAAGGAATAAAAACATCCAGATGGGAAGAGATTGATTCAAATAATCTCTATTCACAGACATTATAATATTGTGTATATAACATTCAAATGAATCCCCTAAAATACTTAGAACTAATAAATTACTCAGCAAGTCTGCAGGATACTAGATCAATATAAAAAATTAATTGCCTTTCTAATTACTGGCAAGGCACAAACCAGAAACGAAAAGGAAAGAAGGAAGGAAGGAAGGAAGGTGGGAGGGAGGGAGGGGAAGGAGGAAGGAAGGAAAGAAGGTGGGAGGGAGGGATGGAGGGAGGAAGGAAGGAAGGAATATTTTTCTATATGTCTCCTGCAGTCTGAGAGCTAATTTCTGGAATTATGAAGTACATCTTTTACTACTGATGTTTTACATATCTCTGTCATCTAGTAGTTATGTTCCTCAGATTTATTTTCCTTAATTCTATTAATTTTTACATTTCAATTTGCCTCTTCTCTTTGATTAATTGAAATGTTATCACCTCAATGATCTCTGTAAGTTTTGCTTCAAATTTCGTGTTTTCTCTGTTCTTCAAGTTATGTCTTTCTTGTATTTTTGCTTGGTTTTTTTTTTGTTGTTGTTGTTATTTTTTGGTTTTTGTTTGCTTGCTTGTTATTTCTTTTTTTATTGTTGTTTTTCTGTTTGTATATACTGGCCTTTATTTTCCATGCTACTATTTACTTCAAATATTGGGCAAGCAACAGGAAAGCTGTTTCCTTGAAAGTCTTATCATTAATAGACTACTTTTGGGATAAGCATATGTATATGTCTTTTTGGTTGAGGCTTCTACAAACACTGAAAGTAATAGAATTTTATTCTGGAATTCAATATGAACATTGTCCTTATAAGTTATCTGCAAAATAATTGAAAATAAGTGTTTAGTTCCTTTTTTTTTCTTTTTAGTTGTGTCACTGGTGAAGAATTCTGTGGTACTCAGAACACAACCTCAGGGAGAAGCACAGCAGATGGCTGCCATTTATGTCAACCTCCAGCTAAACCTCAGCTTTAAGTTTTATTTAATATTCTCAACCAAAGTTGACCCAACATACTATGAAAACAAAATTTTCTCTCACATTCTTCAGGGTAAACTGTATTCCTTCTTCCTGAAAATCCCTCCACAGGTGCTCTGAAAAAGCATATGTTGTGTCTCTTCTATCGATATTTTTGCATGACCCTTCAATCTTCATAAATGGCGGTAATCTTACCTCCAGTATCATCCTTAACCTAATTTTTTTTATTCTTATGGGTTGTGGTATTTCTGGATTTTCAAAAATAGTTTTTAGATTTGAGAAGTTTATGAGTAGTAAAATGTATAGTCTGTCCATAATATTAATCCTCCAGTTTCTTGTTATAATATAATTATGTTTTTTTTTTAACGGTAACTTTATAAGACTTAGATTTCTTACATGATCCTGCTCCAAAATAAAAATTTTCTTATGTAAAAATCATCATCACACATGGCACAAGAAAGGAACTCAGTTCAGTTAGAGAACTGTATATATCAAGCTGCTCTTTAGATGATAACCAATTGATATGAGTGTATCAGAGTTCAAGGAAACACCAGTTAAGAAAATCTTGCCATGATTTGGCCTTAATCTGCATTTCCAAAATGATATCCAAATAAGAAATTGTAGGTTTGCATTTATTTTTCGTAATTACAACTCTCTATTATGAAGAGATTTCACAGGTGATGAACCAAGTCTTTCTCAACCATTTATCTTCCTTCTGGGATTTCTACAGAAAATGAGAGGCTTTCAAACAGAACAATTAAGACAATGTCAATGGTGAACTGGAAGAGAACCAGTTCCCTTCTATGCGTATGCTAGTGTCCTAAGTGTTCTTAATAAATACTAAAGACGTGTCACTGAATAACAGAATCAATAAATAAGTTAGATTCACTCCTGAGAAATATTCAGAAACATTCTGTTTTAAGCAGACCCCCCAGGCCATCTGGGACTTGACTGGCAGTATACAGACCCTTTTGAGAAATCTCTAGCAATTTCTATAGTGAAATACAAAAAATGAACAGGAAAGAGAGCCTGGCATTTATTTATAAATGATTGGACAGTGATTTCACATAAAATAAGGAATTTATGTTTCTGTATCATATCTGGTTGCATTTTATAAAAATATATTACTTATTATTAAAATAAATAATTTGATCTTTCATTCCTTAACACAGATATCATGACATACAAATTAAAATTAAGTGTATAGATGAAAGAATTATATTTTGGTAGCAATCTAAAAAATTATGATACAATTTATATGCTACAATTGATTATCAAGCAATAAATAATATTTTTTTGGAAATTAAGAAATTCTGAAACTATAGGAAGGTAATGGCACACCCCAAGTTTTCTTGTTTTTCATTATTATTTTAAAGCTTAAAATCTATTTAATTTATTTTATTCAAATTGCTCTAATATTATTTGATCACGTCATCTCTTTTAGCAAGAAACCACTAAAATACAATACGTAAATTGAAGCCTACATATGCCATGAGAAAAAAATAAAGGAAAAATCTCCCCACCTCCTTTTTTAATTTACTGCATTTTATGGTAAAAAAAAAAAAAACACATAACATAATTATTTTATTAGTACCATGTAGTACGCTTGCAATGTTTTTCAACCATCACCATTATCTGGATCCAGAAAATATCATGACTCCAAAGGAAACATTCCTATTAAGAAGTCAAGTATTCCCCATTCCCTCCTCCAGCAAATCCTGGGAAGCCACTAATCTGCTTTTCACTTCTATAAATTTTCCTACTTTAGAAATGGAATTACACAATGTGTATTTTTGACATTGTTGTTCTCTTTTTCATTAATAGTAATACTATGTTACTGCATTAGTTCAACTCTTCTGAGAGGTAGATACCAAGATGAAATTAGATGTACAAGAAGTTATCAGAAAAAACTTTCTCTGAGTGGGGAGCAGAGGGAAAGGGGAGACAAGGAGAGCCATCAAACTGAAATGCAGTTCTCAAATTTGATGAAGAACAGAGGGAATAGAAGGGAGTTACATAGGTGGAGTCTCAGACAACAGCACTGTTAATAGAAAATTTTGGCTAGTCAGCTGAGGAGTCCTCAAGTCAAACACTCATCACAGGAGTCCAGCCTCTGCAGAAATGGGCTTAGTACTTCTTCTTTCTAAATTCCGTAAAAAAGAAGCACCAAGGAATAGCATTAATAATATTTCACAAAAACTGATAAAACATTATAGTTAAATCACCTCTAGCTAATTATCATAAATATTCAAACAAAACAGACTTACAACCATTACTCTTGAAGCAATATGTTACATGTTGCACAAGAAACTAATATGTTATAGAATATTTCTTTCTAACACTATCTTATAACAACCAGAAATAACGTGTCTTTATTCATATTACTAAAAACTAACTCTTAAATGTAATATCTTTTATACCAGATAATAATATTCTTTGCCTTTCTTAACATATGAAAAATTATAAAATAATGCATAAATTAAAATTTTCAGTCAATAATAACTATCTTTTTATAAACAAAGGGGAAGGCTATATTTAATGTATTGGTACTTGCTCAGGGTATCAGTTTTTTTTTTTTTTCCAAAAATGAGAATGTTATAAGTGTGCTCGTTAAAATATGTTTTTAAACATTTTATTGTCAAAAATATTCAGAAGAAGCCAGGTGCCCTGGCTCACACCTGTAATCCTAGCACTTTGGGAGGCCAAGGTGGGTGGATCACGTGAGGTCATGAGTTCAGGACCAGCCTGACCAACATAGTGAAATACCATCTCTACTAAAAAAACAAACAAACAAAAAAATTAGTTGGGTAGCAGAGTTTGGTGGCAGGCACCTTATATGCTCTCAGCTACTCGGGAGCCTGAGGCAGAAGAATCACTTGAACAAGGGAGGCAGAGGTTGTAGTGAGCTGAGATCACACCATTACACTCCAGCCTGGGCAACAAGAATGAAATTTCATCTCAAAAGAGATATATATTCAGGAGACATATTTTTACTTTGTGCCTAAAACTATCACAACCTTTTTAAAAACACAGTTATGTGGACAGTATAAGTGTTGAGGGGGGAAGTACAATTTATTTATGACAAATACACTGCTTGAATAGAAGCCTCTACTGATTTTCTTTTTCTTTCTTTTTTTTTTTTTTTTTTTTTGGTTATTTGACCACATTAAGTAAACCAAATTCTTTTGTTGTGACTATTGATGTACTTTTGTCCTAAGGGTGCAGTGTTGTGTTAGCTCCCCTTTCTATTATATTTCATTATTCCTTAGATGAACATTTATTCACATTTTAATGTATGGATCCATTATGCATTTTATTGGATGATATGTTAGATTCGATAGACTAATATTCTTGTGAAGAAAAAATAGTGAAGAGTTTTGCTTAGATCAAGAGACAATTTTCTTGTCACATATGGTTTCTATTTTCTATCAGCCTGGTGAAGAATTAATCACAGAGATGCTTTCTCTGGTGAATTTAGCATGTTCTGTCTGTTTGGGGTGCTATAACCAAAACACTGTAGACTGTGTGGTTTATAAATGGCAGAAATTTATTTCTCACAGTTCTAGAGGCTGAAAGTTCAAAATCAAGGCACTGTCAGATTTGCTATCTGGTGAGAGGGCTCACTTTCTGGTTTTTAATAGCACATTTTTGCCGTGTCTTCTCATGGTAAAATGGGCGAGGTTCTCTCTTGGGTCATTTTGTAAGTGTGCTAATATCAATTACAAGCACTTCATCGTGAGAAGCAAATAACCTTCCAAATAGTATCATACTGAGGATAGATTCCAGCACATAAATTTTAGGAGTCACAAACATTCCATCTACAGCATAAAGTATCACATAAATGTTACTTTGCACTTTTGAATGTAAATTCCACCTCATTTTTCAGAGTAGGTTAGATAAGGGGTAATTTTCTAAAGATAACAGTCCATATTAAAAGTACTATCAGTCCTTTGCCTCAAAAGTATTTAGATTTAACTATTTTAAGGAATATAATTTTGAAAACAGACAAAATCAATTTCTACTCTATTTTCTTTTTTTAACAAAACTGACCATGTGAAGTGAACGTTGTCATTTCTAGTAACATTGATGGATTATCATAAAAATTATATGATAGTTTTAAAAATTCATCTAATATAGAATTCTATGTTCTATATATGGCATACATTTTATATTGTTACTAATTTGTCAAAAATCATTCTGACCGATATATCTCAATTTGACTGTAGGAGCTATCTATCAAGTAAGTCACATAAATCAGAGTAAAAATAAGTGCGTCTGACATACATTTCAAATCTTTGTAATGGTGAATGGAAAAGAGTGCTACTTGCTTTAAAAGAACTTTCTCCATCAAGTGTGTCCTTACCTATCTCACATCCCTCTACTCAACTTTGTGGTACAGATTTAAAAAAATAATAATAGGCCAGGCGAGGTGGCTCACACCTGTAATCCCAGCACTTTGGAAGGCCGAGGCAGGTAGTACATCTGAGGTCAGGGATTCAAGACTAACCTGAGCAACATGGTGAAACCCCTACTCTACTAAAAATCCAAAAAAAAATTAGCTGGGTGAGGTTGACATGTGCCTACCTGGGAGGCTGAGGCAGGAGAATCACTTGAGGCAAGGAGGTCAAGGTTGCAGTGAGCCGAGATTGTGCCATTGCACTCTAGCCTGGGTGACAGAGCAAGACTCTGCCTCAAAAAATAAGAAGAAGAATAACAGAATGCTATTTTGTTTAAACCTAGAAAGCGTATGCTTTTTTTTTTCGTGTTGTTTTACATGCCCGATGACAAAATTTGATGGATGATATAGTAAATCAGTTAACAGGAAATAAGGATGTGTTTGATCAAGGTTCTTCTCTTATGTTTTCCAAAGAGATCCAAAATGACACCTAAAGAGACATATGTAAACATTTTAAAAATTAAAGTAACTATTTTCTTGACTATGAGATTTATCGAAGATTCTCAATAGTATCAGCCATCTCAACAGATAAACGTCGTGTGCCTCTTCAATGGATAATGCTAAATGTTTATAAATTTTCTTTTGTCTGGCAATAAACAGAGATCCTAAACCCTGTTGACTACCAGGAGCACTGAAATAACAAAAGTGTTTACAGTAAAATGAAGCTTAATTATAAGCAAAATGAACGTCTTTTGAATGGCAATAAAGGAATTAAAGATTTACATTTTACTTCTCCTTAAAATTAGATCCTAAGGGCCATCTTCCATTGATATTTATATTTATCCATGATTACATTTATCAAGGTTTTAATATTTTTTAAGGCAAAATATTTAAGCTTGATGAAATAACATATCATTGATTTTACTAACATTTCTCCTGTTTAAAATTTTTTGCAATTGTTCTCAAATGGGGAAATATTTAAAATTAGAGATGCATTTACAAATAATTTAGGGCAAAAAATATGCAGTAGAATAAGCTTCCCCTTGTTTAGTATGTGTCAGTTTTTCATTTGTACAAAGGTGAGAAAAGTCATCCATATGTTATTGGGGGACACTGAGATAATTTTCTATAAAACAAAATGCATTGTAAAGCACAAATTCACGTATTGCTACTAGTGAGTAAAGACATTTATTATGAAGCATCCACTCAATTAATTACTAAAACCAGAAAAGAATAATGCGCATCTGAAATACATTTACATAAAATAAATGAAAAGTTTATTTATCTAAGTTTCATAGCCTCTGGAATTTCCGGCAATATTATTCAGAAAAGAAAACCGATTAAACAAAATATAAGTAGGAACCATCTTTCTCTACTGTTCCATTAAGGTGTGCATCCACACATGCACACAAGGGACACATGATTTTTAATCAGAAGTGATGGGTACAAGTTGGCATTGCCAGGAGCAAAATGCATTTGAAAGCTCTGGTCATGCTGTGCAAAGCAAAGCAAAACAAAACAAAACAAACAAAAAACCCAATTAACTTTTAAAATGAAGCTGCTGGCAAAGCCCCATCTTCCACTAGGGTTTCAACTATATTATTTTTGAGTTAATTTCTATTTCAAAAATAAATAAATAATTTATAATATGTTTTCATGTTTGAAATAGTGGTTTGGAAAAATTATAAATTTAATGGTCCAAGTACCAACAAATAAAACTCCAAAACATTGCTGATATATAGTACTAAATTTATTCTGAACCTTTACAAAGGAAAATATAGAATTAGACTGAGGGAGGAAGAGGCAGAGAGAAGGAGATAGAGAAGGAGGGAGAAATAAAATAGTTGATGAACAATCAATTGTATTTCTGAACATCAACTTTAGGACCTTAGAAAATGAATTTTGCTACTAAGACAGGATTAAAAACTGTCTGCTTCACCCACCACAATCATTTAACAATTTGCCAAACAATGAATCCAGATAAGGTAAAGATAGAGAAAATTTAGAAAATATGAGAATAAGAATTTATTTGATAAGCTAGTAGAAAGTTTGGAGAATATGAGAATAAGATTTTACTTGTTATGCTAGGTAAAGAGAATTGTTTGGCAAGAAAACTTTATAAAACTTTTACTAGTTTATAATTTAGATAGTTTTATTGACACATCAAGTGAAAAGCAAACTCCACTAAACTTCAAATACAAAGTTAATGAGATTAGACATATTTTAGGATGTACAAGTTATTTTCAATAAGCTAGAATCACGTTAAATAGCAATTGCTCATTAGATATTGTATTGTGCTTTTAGGAAGTGATCCTAACCTAAAAAACAATCTATAGTTATAAGTTTTACAGCACTAGAATTAAGCAAAAATGTTTAGCTTATAGACATTCAATACGTAGGAAATATAAATTCTATTCATTATTTTTACTACTCTCACTATACGGGTTTATTTTACAAATTGGAAGCTCTCAGAGGCCAAATTAAAACCTTCTGTAATTTTCATTAAATAATATTTAGCAATTACTACAGAAAAATGTGTCAATTCTTTAACAGCCAAGTAAATGATTACTTACAGGTAAATTGTTATGCATCATATTGAGTTTCAAAAATTTTCAAGGAAAAGGATTTTCATATAAGATAAAATATTAACTATAAAAATGGAAGGCAGAAAGGAAGAGGGTGAGGTTGGTAGAGTTAGCTGATAGCCACCTTTTGCAGGGCGAGTTAATAGATAATGTTTATAGCTGCTAAATTTAAAAAATAATTGGTGGTATAACCAAAATATAGATGTTTGGATATAATCATCAAAAATTTCTTGCCAGAAAATTTAAAATGGTTATTTCCATGGAGTTAGGGTGAGGTCTGCTCCCCTTTACTAGAAGCAAATTGAAATTATTTAGTTTTGGGAACTTGTATGTCTTTTTGTTTGAAAAATATAACCTAAAAGGTAAACAAGCCCACAGACAAACAAACCAGCAAAATAAAAGACACTACCAATGCATTTCTGAGTGATATGGAAATAAGGATAGCGTACGTAGCTGTGAAATAATTCTAATGAGATTTGGGGTAGACACTTGATATTCTCCAATTAAAAATACATTTAAAGAATATATGTGTAAATACAGCATTTAGAATACAGCATAAAGCACCAATGATTTAAAGATGAAGTTTACTAAAGAAAACAGAACATAGGTACAGAAATCACATTTAAATATTTTTCCAAGTTGTGAGATATTCTAACGTACCAAAGGACTTTTGAGGTATTAATTTTATTCGAGCAAGAAATTAGTAAATGTAAAGAAGTGTAAGAGTCAAAATTTGGCTGAAGCCTGGAGTTATGACTATTTTATGCCAGAATAAGGAATTTAAAATAGTTCCTGATGAATGAGGTATAATCACCAAATGTATGTAAGATGTAGGTGCATGTGATCAGATTTGAATTATAGAAATATAACTGTAGGAGCTCTATGTCAATAGACCAAAAACAATCAGGCCAATTTACAAGCTTTGAAATACATGAGGTGAGATGAGGATGTGTATTTAGACAGTGGCAGTGGGGATAGATGAGAAAAGGAAGGATAGATACAAAGTGAAGAGGAAGAAATTAAGAACTTAGTAACAGAATACCTGTGGTGGATGAGAAAGAGTAAGGTGTAGAGAACAAATAAAAGTTTCCGGTTTCTTACTGTGCAAAGGTGAACATCAATCACTTTGTTTTGTTTTAAGAAGCTCAAGACAATTTCCAAGTTCCAAACACAACAAGATTTTACATAAAAACAAAACAAGTAAACATAAAATACAAATGATTTCAAATAAAATTATTGGCATAAAATCCTGTTACTCTATAATGGAAGGTAGTTCCTGTTGATTGCATCAATCATACTTAAACATTGGGCTGCATGAATTACTACTTCAACTATTTTCATCCAAAGATTGTACAGATAGAGGACAGTTTTGGTAAGTGATTGCAGGATTATGAGAGACATATATTAAAACATTCAATCATAATAAAGGAAGCATTAAATTCTTTTTAATGAAGATTGAATCACATTCATCAAACAGATTCTCATGAATGAGATACACTATAGCATAAAAGAATGCATATTTATTATACATGAAAATGTAACAGAGGGAAAATATTATATATTCAAATGATAATATTAGATTGGTTTTTGCCATATGGTTATACATTTTTTGTTTAAAGATTTTTTCATGGATAATTCACAAAGTTAGTATGATTTACAGCACAAAACATATTTTAAATTCAAAGAGACATAACTATAAAGACTGATTAATTACTGGCATGTGGCCATTTTCAAAACTTTGGTTGTATACGCATATTTTGCTTTTTATTTTTGATGAAAAACTTGTGATTATAATTAGGAATATTTTGTTAAATCCATTATTTAATTAAGTATAAGGTTTGCATGTGTATTGTCTGTCTTGGTTTTAAAGTAAACTAAAAATTAAAACCCTATAAGTAGCAAAACATAATTTACATATAATTTATCAGATTACTAGTGTATTGAAAGGAAATTGGAAGGAAATTAGCTTCCTTTTCCTAGAGTCAATAGACAAATTTTCACAGAGAAGGTTATGATAAGAGAAGGGATGCTTGAGTTAGTCATTTTGGAGATTAAATATTTATAGTATTTCAGAGTATAAACCTGATGGCTAGTGTTAGACATGAATTGGAAAAGTTATTTAACAGTGGAGAGGACAAGAGCTTTGGAAATCAAAGTCATGGTGTTGGATGGGACATTAATATAGAATCATCCAATTTGGGAAGGCAGGAGATGGGAAGAAAGTTTGTGATCTATTGCCAAAAAACAAATAACTGAGAAATGGTTGGAAGTTTTGACAAATAGATAACAGATGAGTCTATCAGATGTACACCAATGAATAAACAATTAAAATTTGTACTTTGCTGTCTTAATATAAAAATCGATGCCACTCTGTGTAATCTGTTATATGTTTTCAATGATGCTTATGCTATCAATTTACAGAACAATATTTGTTTTCTTAGAAAGATGAACTTTATTTGTTCCCTGTTTTAAGGTTAAAAATAAACCCACATAAGGCTCAAAATCAAGGAAGTATCTGAGAAAAACATTTGAGGCTCGATATAAAGGTTGTGGTTTTAAATTTTCAAAACTCTTACAGATACCAGAAGACCAGATGACAAAGAAACTATTCAGGAATTAGAAATGCTCTAGTCCCAACTGTTACATTGCAGGCTTGGTGTCATCTTAGAGGAGCTATGTCCTAACATCAGTAAGGTAGAGGATTCCAAAGGTGATACGACAGCATTAATGATAGATGAATATTTAAAGATAAATATAGATTATAAAGCTATTTGGGGAACTTCAGGGGGTGTACATGATGATGGTAAAGTGAACTATAACAATTTGGGACTCCCTCATTAATGACATTGCCCAAATCATTACTGATTCCTCAACAAGCAAGTGTAAACCCATATAAGTATATTCTCTGAAAATGAACAGTAATGCAAATAGTGGAGGTTGTAGTAAGATATAATTTTAACACAAAATTGTTTTATATTTGAATTTTGTTTATTGAAACTTACTTTAGTTGGACAGTGTTCCATAAACACACATGTGCTAGTTTTATACTATTTCGTTTACTCTTCACAGTGACATTTTCATTTTAAAGAGAACTAAGATGAGACAAACAGATTTAATATATTGCCTAAAGTTACACATCTAGTAAATGGTGAATTCAGTATTCTTTCTTAACAGTACAGCTTACTTTCTTCTTAGGCCATGGTGACCTATAAGAAGGTTGTTTAATTAAGTGAATTTACCTTTGTATTTAAGATTTATAAATGATATAACAGAAATTTTCCTGAAGCATGAATCTGGTATCTCAATAATATTGTACTTCATCTCACAACAATGTGTTATCATTTTAGCCTAAAGGCAAAGTTAATTTATGTAACTAGCCATGTAGAGACACTTTATGCAGGAAATTAAAAGTTTTATCTTTGATAGTTCACATTTTTATGTAATTACATTGGTTAATGCTACTGGCAAAACGTATACTATAGTGATCTCCCTTTTGTTGTTGATTTTTAATCATTGATAAGAATTTAAGTAAATATTTTAAGAGGGATTGTATGTTATTGGGATGTAATACTTGTTTGTTTATTTTTACGTGGTTTCTTTTAGTACAGACTGTATTTTGGCTTCTCTCTTGAAAAGAATCATCCTTATCCTTAAGCCAGCTTCTACAGAAAATTCCTTTATGCTTTCTGCACCATGTAAAATTTGGATTCATATTGTAATATAGATAATATAGCTTTCTAAATAAATTAATTTAGACTCCATTACTCAAATACTTAGATTTTCCCTATGTACATGAAAATAGTCTCACAGCCAATTACATATGTCAATGTAAAAGGTGTTACTGATTTAAATTGTTTTGGTTAGTTTATTTATTTAACTAAAATTATAAAGTGCTGGTTATGTAACAGGAGCTGTGATAACTGCTGTAACAATGAAGATAAATAATTCATGTGTCTATCCCCAGCTTAGAGCTTACAATCTAGTAAAAGTTGGCGGGAATACAGTTATGGGTCACTTAATGACAGGAATATAGTCTGAGAAATGTGTGGTTAGGTGATTTTGTCCTTCTGCAAACATGACAAAACCTACCACACATTTAGGCTATATGGTATAACCTATTGCTCCTAGCATACCAACTGCACAGCATGTTACTGTACTGAATACTGCAAGCAATTATAATGCAATGTATTAGTGTATCTAAACATCCTAAACATGGAAAAGTGCAGTAAAAATACAGTATAAAAGATGGAAAATTGTACACCTGCATAGAGCATTTACCACAATTAAGCTTTCAGGACTGGAAGTTGTTCTGAGTGAGTAAGTAAATTGCAAGTGAATGCGAAGACCTAGAACATTGCACTATTGTTGATTTTATAAACACCGTAAACTTTGGCTACACTAAATTTATTAATTTTTATTGCTAAATTAACCTTAGCTTACTGCAACACTTTTACCTTATACACTTTTACATTTTTTAAACATTGTTTAACACTTTCATAATAACACTTAGCTTCAAACACAAACAATTGAACAACTGTACAATTTTATTTTTCTATATCCTATTTTACAAGATTTTTAATTTAACTTTTGTTCTTTTTACTTTTTATACTTTTTTGTTAAAAACTAAGACATGAACATACACGTTAGCCTGGGTCTGCACTGGGTCGAGATCATCAGTAGCACTATTTTACACCTCCACATCTTGTCCTACTGTAAGGTCTTCAGGGTAATAACATGCATGGAGCTGTCATCTTCTGTGATGACAATGCCTTCTTCTGGAATACCTCCTAAAGGGCCTACCTGAAGCCATTTTCCAGTTAATTTTTTTTCTCAAAATAGAAGGAATACACTTTAAAATCATGGTAGTTTTTAGTATATTACAATAAATACATGTACCAGTAACATAGTCATTTACTATTATTATCCCTTATTATATATCATATATAATGGTCTATGTGATACATTTTTACAACTTGCAATGCTGTAGGATTGCTTACACCAGCATCACTAGAAACGTGAAAATAATGTCTTGCCTTACAGTATTACAATGACTATAATGTTACTAAGTGATAGACGTTTCAGCTTCATTACAATGTTATGAGACCCCTATCATATATGCCATGCATTGTTGACTTAAATATAATTATAAGTAGCATGACTGTGTATAATACCACATAATAGAGATTTGAATCAAGTGTTCTGGGAGCTCCAAAGATAAGAAAGCTAATTTTCTGTTAATTTAAGGAAAAGTAGAGACAAGAGTACTATAAGTCTGGACCCAAATAAAGAAGGGATGCTGCCTTAGCATTCCAAAGTGTGGCAATGTCACAGATAATATGATTGGAAGACTTAATGTGATTTTTGGTGACAATTTGAATCTATTATGGCTCTAATATTAAGTGACATAGTGAAGTTTGAGTTGTATATTCAGGCCTGTATGTGCAAGTGACCTCAGATAACTGATGATGACAAAGAGGAGGATAAGAAATACATGGTGCAATTATTTTAGAAACTAAAAACTATATGAGCATATTCTGAAGTTTATTTATTTAAAATATAAATATTCCTTCCTACTATCTGGTTGAAGTGAGTGTATAGACCTCAAATATTTGGTAGAGTATGTTTTCAATCATTTTTATGAGTTAAATGTATAAATTTAACAGGGTGAATATTATTATACTTAAGATTTCAAAATGAACTCCCTATGAAAGAAGGTAAAAACAACGTGAAATAGCCTTTCCTGATTTAAAAAAAATTCCTGGAATTTTTATGCTAATATAAGTGTTTAATTATTACTATGCACAAAATAATGTCATTTCATGAATATCTGAAAGTATTCAGATACATAAATGTATTCAGATAGGTAACAATTTTACTAATATTTATTTTTTTGTATCTTGTCTCATATGTGCTTTTCATTTATGAATACATAATAAAGATGTTTTGATTCTTAATTATTGTTTATCATAAATAATAATGAGAAACATGTCAGATAAAGTTTTGGAATATGAGAACTCACAGATCATTACAAGTCTACGTAATTTTTTATATTTTTATGCATGACTAGAATGGTCTAATTACACCAAAATACATAATTTGAAAATTATTTAAATCTAACCAAGATAAAAAGGGAAAATAATTAAAATATTATAATGACTTTTAGCTAATATACAAGTTTTAGGAAAAGTAATGATCCACATTAAGTTTTAGTTTCAGTTATAATTATCACAAATGACAGCTAAAGAAGGAAAGTTTTATTGTATATTTATTGTATTATATTGTATTTAAAATTATAAAACACAAAATTTGACTTCTAAGTCCTATAAGTTATAGATTTATCACCTATTGCAAAGTACATATATATACACTGTAACTAATGATAAAAATTAACAAATAGAATAATTTCAAATAGTTACAAACATAAAAACCAGCAAAACTATATGGGCTATTTAAACTCTATTATCTGTTTATTATTGATATTTTATATATAGAAGAAAATTTATGTGCACATATGATTCTTGGTTTTGTATGTGAAAATCATTCTGCCAATTTTATTTATTATTTTATTATACTTTAAGTTCTGGGATACATGTGCAGACCTTGCAGGATTGTTGCATAGCTACACACAAGCCATGGTGGTTTGGTACCTCCATACCCCCGTCACCTATATCAGGCATTTCTCCCAATGTTATCCCTCTCCACCCCCTCCTATCCCTCACCACCCCCTACTATCCCTCCCCTAGCCTCCCACCCCACAGCAGACACCAGTGTGTGATGTTCCCCTCCCTGTGTCCATGCATTCTCATTGTTCAACACTCACCTATGAGTGAGAACATGCCTTCTTTGGTTTTCTGTTCTTCTGTCAGTTTGCTGAGAATGGTTTCCAGCTTCATCCATGTCCCTGCAAAGGATGCATGCATACTATGCATCCATGTCCCCCATCTTTACTATGGCCGCATAGTATTCCATGGTGTATATGTGCCACATTTTCTTATCCAGTCTATCATTGATGGGCATTTGGATTAGTCCAGGTCTTTGCTATTGAAAACAGTGCCACAATGAATATACATGTGCAAAAAACCTGCATAGCCAAGACAATCCTAAGCAAAAAGAACAAAGCTGGAGGCATCATGCTACCTGACTTCAAACTATACTACAAGTCCACAGTAATCAAAACATCGTGGTACTGATACCCAAACAGAGATATAGACAAATGGAACAGAACAGAGCCCTCAAAAGTAATGCCACACATCTACAACCATCTGATGTTTGACAAACCTGACTAAAACAAGCAATGAGGAAAGGATTCCCTGTTTAATAAATGATGTTGGGAAAACTGGCTAGCCATGTGAAGAAAGCTGAAACATTCTCTCAATTTTAAACTATATTTTATGTTTTAATTTGCACATAACATTTAATTTTAAAATATGTGTTTCTTGAAAAAACACATTGTTCCATGTCATAAACACCATTCTAAGAGCATTACAAGCATTATTTATTTAATCCTCATCAAAACACAATGTAATCATCTCCATTATTATCACCATTTAAAGATAAAGTGTGCTAGAAGCACAAATGTCCCACTCAAGCTAGAGTCAGGAGTTGAAAGCAGACACCAGACCAAGCAGTGTCTTAAACCCTAGTTTGTATTGCTTTTAATGTATATTTGATTATGTGTATTGACACATAAGAGATTAATGATACATATTATTAACTTCATGTTATATGCATTTGCAATTTAAATTCTTTCTCATCCTTCTTTCTACCCTCTTAAACTTGTTGTTATTCTTGACACACATAAAATATAGTTTACACTTAATAGATGAAAGCTGAGGGGGGGGTTCAAGATTAAATGTAATAGACTGAATATCTATTAAAATTTGTGTTTCTTTATTTGGGCTAAATGAATAGAAAACTTGGAGAGACCAACAGTACAGGTATATTAATACAGATTTAGTGGCATCTTATAAATATAGTACAGAGGAGCCAAAAAGAGCCCATAGAACCAAGACAATCCTAAGCAAAAGGAACAAAGGTGGAAGCACCATGCTACCTTCAAACTATACTACAAGACTACAGTAACCAAAACAGCATGGTACTGGTACAAAAACCAACACATAGACCAATGGAACAGAATAGAAATTTCAGAAATAAGATTGCACATGTACAATCATTTGATCATCTACCATCTAATAAAGGTCTAATACTCAGAATCTATAAGGAATATAAACAAATTTACAGGAAAAAAGTAAACAATACAATAAAAAACTGGGCAAAGGACATGAACAGACAATTCTCAAAAAAGGGCATTTATGTGGCCCACAAACATATGAAAAAAATCTCAACATCACTGATAATTAGAGAAATACAATTCAAAACCACAATGAGATACTATCTCATGCCAGTAAGAATGGCAATTATTAAAAAGTCAAGAAACAACAGATGTTGGCAAGGCTGCAGAGAAACAGGACTCTTTTATACTATTGGTGGGAATACAAATTAGTTCAACCATTGTGGAAGATAGTGTAGTGATTCCTCAAGACCCAGAACCAGGAATATCATTTAACCCAGCAAGCCTATTACTGGGTATATACCCAAAGGAATATAAATCATTCCATTATAAAGATTCACATATGCATATGTTTCATTGCAGCACTTTCACAATAGGAAAGACGGAATCAAACCAAATGCCCATCAATGTGGTACATATAGGCCATGGAATACTATGCAGCCATAAAAAGGAGAAAGGTCATGTCCTTTTCAGGGACATTGATGGAACTGGAAGCTATTATCCTCAGTAATCTAACACATAAACAGAAAACCAAACACCACATGTCCTCATTTATAAATGGGAGCTGAACAATGAAAATACATGGACACAGGGAGGAGAACAATACACATTGGGCCTGTCAGAGGGTGTGGGAAGAGGAGAGCATCAGGATAAATAGCTAATGAATGAGGGGCTTAATACTTAGGTGATGAGTTGCTGGTGCAGCAAACTACCATGGCACAAATTTACCTGTGTAACAAACATGCCTGTCCTGCACATGTGTCCCAGAACTTAAAATTAAATTAAAGTAAAAACAAAAAATTAAATATAGTACAGAATGCTCACTTTTGACTTTTAAAATTATTTCAGTTATAGAAATGTTAATCTCTTAATCTCTGTGTGGGTACGTATTTACTAATATTTTCTACTATTTTAAGACTTCAAACATGATTCTCAGGTAGCCCTAGACTCTTTTGTACACAAATAAAATATTTTCAAATAAAATGAACCTGAAATACTTGTAAACTTGCTTCTAATTTGCTACTTGCTTCTTCATCTCTATGTAATATCAGGGCTTTTTTGTTAATACCAGCAGCATTATTCTCTTCACCTACATTTATTCTTCTTATTTATCTTTAATATTTACATTGTCTTTCATTTTCAAGCTTTAATTCTTCTTCTTACCACCTTTCTTATTCTTCCATGCCTGGGTCATAGAACTAGACTTACCTGCCCCACAAATGTCATTATCAGTATGTATTTTATTTTAAGCAAGTCCATGTCCTCAGAGGATTGCCTTGTATCCTGCTAAGCAGGTAAATATTTGGCTCCCAGAGTTCTGGAAATCACAGGGGTAGGAGATTGGAGGTATTGGAGGTATTACCATCCAGAATGCAGTCCTTAATCTGAAGCCCTGGATTTTGTGATGCACATTCCCTCTGCACTCACAGGAGTCTTATGCCACCAACCTGGATGTGGCTCTTTCATTGTTTATCTCTCCCTCTAGGCTGCAAGACTCTAATTACCTTTTTTAAAAAAAAATAAAATAAAATCCATCTGGCTAAATTCCATTAAATAACAAAATTAATTTATATAATGTGTTTAATTTTGTTATTAAATATGACGTGTGCAATGTTTTTCTAGCTGTATCCTAACTCTAATGAAATCTCTCACATTTTAGCTATTCTTTCTTTTTCTTCTTAATAATAATTGAGATCTTACAAAGGTGAATCAGGAGCCAGATACGTTTTCAATATTAGCTCTGCATACATTTTTATTTTTCTTGCCGTTACTGCACAGAATCATCAGAATCACTATTTTCAATGCTTCTTTTCCCCATAGCAGCTCATTGTCTAACTTGTAACACAGCAACCTCTCTTAACTCCTTCCCGCTGATATTAGCAGAGTGGACCAAGCCTCTTTGATAAGTTTTTGCAAATGGCTTAACTCTTGGCAAATTAATTTTCAAAATTGTACAACTTCTAAAGAAAGCCAATGCAGAAACTTTTTGTTTCGTTCAGTGAGAGATCAAGACGTTTAAGCTTCCACTTTCAGTAAAGAAAAACAGGATAACCAGTGAGCCTGCTGTACTTCAATCTCTTGCAATTAATATGTGTCTGTATTGCCTGGTGTTGTGTAACGTTGGAAGCCAAATTTGCTTGTAAATTCTCCAATCCTAAAGCCCAACAAGAGATTACTGGACCAGTGGTACACGTCAGAGGTGAGAATACCATTCAATAAACTTTTCCAAGCATGAATGGAAGGTTTAGTGAGAAAACCTCTATTTCTAACTTGGTTTAAATCTCACTTTTTGGAATACCGTATTAGAAAATTAACAAAAATGCAGTTACCAAATAATGGATGGATAGATCGAGAACATAACTTAGTCATGAGCTATGAGTAAATCAAAGTGTAAAATGACGGAATCAATTAATTTGATAATGTTATGAAATGGATAACCTGTATAGAATACTAGAAAGGGAAAAAGATTTCAAAGATGAAAGAAAGACCAGAAGGAGGAAAAATAATTGATGATCAAATCTCAATAATGAAGCAACACTGTTATAAACATTCAAAAACAGCTTTCCTTGATATTCTTCAAATGTGCAGCATTCAACTTTTATGGGCCTGAGATAGGCCACAGATGATTTCAGTTTCTGCTTCTTGTCACCTACTGAATTGCTTTAGGATTAGCCCAGCTCATACACATGGATTTGGTTATACTATCCTGAATTGGTGTCTGGTTCTTTGAATTAAGAATACTACAACAAAAATTTCTGGGTTATGGACAACAGAAGGATCAGCCTGAACACATGCACGTGACTGAGATACATGTATGTCATAGTTACACATGTATTTTTTTCTATTATCTTACTGTAAGTTGCTTTGCCTGGTGAGAAATCTAAAGCAAAAGATAAATTATTTGTTGCCATAGGAGGTGTATAAAATCCTGATATTCTAATTGTATGTCTCCTATGAAGTACATTTCTTTCTTTGTTGTATAGACACTTTATTGTATTTAATGATAGGATATTTAAATATGGTAGGGATGATTCTGTGTTTTAAGAAATGTTATAAGTACATTTTAATTATGAAAATAATTACAAAAATGTATTACATAAAAATTATCTCAAATATCTTTAATTTTTTTTCTCTCTGGTTACATTAAACTTATGCCTGAAGTACCAGAAATTTAGAATTCAAGAAGATTCCCTGGAAAAGGTACTTAAGTTTCCCATGAGGCAGACTAATTTAAGCAACAGCAAGTTTGGAAAGGCAGTCACTCCATTTCTCTTTGACCCCTGAGCCAGGCACTGAGTCCTGCCTGTGGCTATATTAGAATACTTATGGTGGATAGAATGAGGAAAGGAGATGTTGCATATTTCAGAATTTAGTTTGTTCTTATTAGACAAGCTTCCTCTCCTCTCCAACTACCAGCTGGAATTTTCCTCTAAAATTGTAAATTCTAGATGAAGAAATCACTTTTATTTACATGCTAACTTCTTATGAAATGTGTATATATGCATATTAGCTATGCCTCAAATAATCTGCTATTTTATAAAGTTGGAAAATCACCTGGTTAAAATTAGAGAAGAGTAGGAGTAATGGGACATACATTTTTAAAGCAGATTGAATTACACTGATATCATAATTTGACACAATAAGTTTAATCACTAAGGAACACTATTTTCTTTATGAAAAATTTCATCAGGCAAGGCTTATCATCTATTTTCCTTGTTAAATTATTGTAAGGGATCTATAAATAGAGACATATTCTCCCGCTATTGCCAACTATACTTTATTTTTATGAGACATTGAAATACTTTCCTCATGTTAGCTTTTATTTGATTTTTGCCTTTCCTAAGAAAATTGCATAAAAGTGTAACTTAAAAAGATCGACTTAAAGCTAGAAATTTTAGCATTATTTCAAAACTTTATGTTGTTTCATATATTTAGTCCTTCAAAACTATGAGTTAAGAACTGACCTTACTATCAAAGTTGCTATATGGAATGCTATATGTTATATATTTTTTAAAATAAATAAAATTCTAAATTTTACTAGACTTATCTCAAATAGTCTATTGCACAAAATTTACAAAATGCCTAAAGTGATTTCAAGAGTATTTTCAAATATGTAATATATTTTTAAGTTTCTGAGTTGATTAGATGAAGTGAGAAAAATAAAATAGAAATATTAATAAACATTTAGTTTAAAAATATCTCTCCTAATAAGGAAAAATTTAAGATTTCAAATTATCTTGACTATTTCACTCAGATCAAATACATTAAATATTAGTTTGAAGAGCCGACAATCTATTCCTTACTTCGTATATATAACCTAGTCTCTGATTTTTAAATGTAAAATTGCCATAGTGGAACATGTATACATTTCACTCACTGTGATCAGTATTTGATAAATTGCCATGTAGCGGAGACTATCACTATCAGAATCAGTTAAAAGATGTGGGAACTAACTAGACCTGCAATTAGATGCTCCATTTCAGTTGTTAGTATCAATATGTTAATTATAGAAATAATCAATATCTTCATTATGCATGCATATATACTTGCATTTCTGGTACATATATTCCACAAAGTTAAAGGAATTATCCAGAAAATTTTAGAATCAGAACTAGGCTGTACCAAAGTTATAATACAATAAAATGACTTATTTCTTTAAAATGTAAAAACAAAACAAAGCAAAAAACCTGTTTGCTGTATGCATGCTAGTTACCAAATAAAGATGATCATAATTTATATCTTATATTTATATTGAAATGTATGTCAGAACAAATTAAGTATACCACGGCATTAAAAATAATTCAAATTGCAATCCTAAGGTTTTGGAAACAAACAAATGGAACAATATGGGTGCCCTTTATTCACACTTTTATAACAATAAATAACATAATATCTTCATCGCTCCAGCTCTGCTTTGAAGTATGTAGTAAAAATAGTGTATTCAATATTAAGGTCATAGGAAATAGCATAATTACTGCATATATATATGTATACACACACATATATGTATATGTATTATATATATATACACATACATCTATCTGTCTATCTATGCAGTAATTATGCTATTTCCTGTAGGGGAAAAAATTGAAGAAAATGTAACATTTACTGTGCATAGAAATAGTCCTTTCTATAATATTTCCACTAAATGTTCTTCTAGAACTTTTCTTAAAACATAGAATAGCAGAGGGTACAATTTATCTTAAAGATCCTATGCCTTTTATAAAGAGTTATATTTTTCATGTACCATGGACAATGATATATGAATATTATTAAATATATCTCATTCCCTGCAATCATCTTCCACTGCAAACATGGAGAAAGTTTTTTGTTTTCATGATCAACTCTTGGGCTGCCCCATTCCTAAAAGAATAACTAAGAGAAAACTAAGTAAGTTCATTTACCTAATGAAGAGCTGAGACAGAGGGGGAAGATACAGCTAGCATTGCCTAACAGAATATTGGAAGAATTAATAGTGAGACTCTCTAGGGCAGTTGCTAGGTGTAAGTAATTGAAAATTAAAGAAAAGAGTATTTAAACTGTTACTAAGAAATATAAATTGAACTACTTTTAATGGTTTTTAACCAATACAATAATGTTTTAAATTACATTTGCTACTTTCTTTAAAAAATAATAATCAGTTCTACCCCAAGACTGAAAACAGTGGTAATTTCTTTTTTCTGTTGTTGTTGTTTTTTATTGAACTAAAATGTTCCCTTTAAAATCTAAATATGTGGGAAAAGTAAATATGTCTACTGTCTCATAATATTTTCAAATATGTAAAAATAGCTTTCATGTTTTTCACACCCTAAGTGCTCCAATGTAGTTTTCCTTCTACCATTTAACATCTGTTTCCTGAGACTCTTTCCATATGCTAGGACTTTTACATCCCTCTTGATCCTTTTCTCTCCTTGTGAAGTTATTCTGTTCTAATATGACTGAAACCCTCTACAATACCCATAACTGGAAGCAAGTCTCCAAATATTATCAACCCTTCACAGGCTCATTCTGTTTTGACTAGGATATTCCGTACTAATATGCTTGATCAGCAGACAATAGCATAGCAAACTCAATCTCATAAGAAGCTAGGGGTCAATTAGAATCCACATATTTTATATAAACTGTTGTCAAAAAAATGTACTCCATCCCATTTAATTATGTGTTTAATTATATGCAAAGACTTTACATTCTTTCGTGTTAAATCATTTAAATTACCATAATGCTATTTTATAATTTATAATATTTGGAAAATGAGCTATCAATTCAACTTGTGTCATCTGCCATTTCTATTATATTAGACAAGTATTATCTCTGAAGATAAATTTTCCATTCTCTTCATACTACCAGTTTAGTTAATGGGACCACAATTCAAACAATTGTCTAATTCCACACCATATTGTAAAAGCATAATCTGGTTATGTGGATATCATCCACTTCAAGTCATTTGATAGAGGAGCTGAGTGCATTGAAATGCATAAACTGTTCTAGATGGAGAGACTTAATAAACAGTATAATAAACATTTGATTCTCCCCATGCTAATATGAGCATGATAATATGAGCATGTTTTTTTGTTTGTTTGCTTTTGCAATTTGGATGCAGTGATTTTTAAAGCTCGAATGAAGGACAAATACTCAAGACTGCAATAATGAAAGTCTTCTTTATATCAGTTCAGAATCAGATGCCGTAAATTAATTTTGTTGTGGATCAAAGTCATAGAATGGAGAAGTCAGATTAAATCCTCATGCATAGGAGAAGGTAATCTTTAACAATGCAGTAGTTCAATTTACTGAGGCAAATGTTCTCTTTAAGAGATACGCTGGCATAACTGAGTATATGATGAAAATCCATAATGACCTACACTGTTTTACACTTTTAAAATATAATTCCCTTATATATTTCCTCTATATACATTCACTGTCATTTCAGATGGTGCTATGTTTGTTTCACCCATCAAACATAATACACAATACTCATGAAAAGTAAGATAGTCTATCACATGTTCTCCATTTCCTCTCATTCTTATGTTCTCCTTTATTGTAATGTCCCATTTTTTTCTGTTATTATATTTTTAAGTAATCTCTTTTAAGCCATTTGTTAAGGGAATTTGCTAACAACAAATTCTCTCAGTTTTCTTTCATCTGAGATTATCTTTATTTGGTTTTCACTTCTGAAGAACACTTGCTGGATATAAAATTCATGATTTGCAAATATTTTTATTAATTGCCAGAAAAATGTTATGCTCCTTCCTTCCAGCCTCTACGGTTTCAGATGAAAAACTCACAGTTATTCATATTGGTCTTTTCCTAGAAAATAGTGCTTCATTTTTCTGGGGTTCCTTTTACATTTTCTGTCTTTAGTTTTCAGGAACTTAGTTATGTGTTTTTAAGTAGATTTATTTGCTTCTGTCCTATTTGGGCTTTGCTAGAATTATTTAACTTAGTTTAGATTTTTTTACCAAATTTGGGGGAGTTTGTATTTGTTATTTTCTTTAGACATTCTTTTAGCCCTATTTTCTGGAATTGAAATATTTTGAATATAAACTCTTTGGTTATTGGCTCACAGATTTCTGAGATTGTCCATTTTTTTTCTATTTTTGCTTTATCGTTCTGTTTGTGTAAATTATATTAATCTGTCTTCAAGTTTATCTATTTTCTCTTTTGTTTTTACTCCAGTATTGACTGTGTTCAATAAAGATATTTATTTAGGTTATTGCATTTTTAATTCTATATATACATTAGTTAATTTTATATCTTCAATTTTTTTCTGATATTTTCCTAAACAATACAGAACATCATTTAAAAATTTTATGTTATTTTCTCTTAAACCACAAGATATGTATTGAGTTTATTTAATTTTATTTCAGATATATGTGATGCATATTTTTGAAATTTGCTGAGGCTTTCTTTTTAGCCTTATTTATGATTATTTTATATGATTTGTATGTACAAATTAAAAACCATATTATCTAAATCATGAGTTAGAACTCTCTTTTTATCTAAAAGGCAAACTTGCAAATTACATTGTTTACTTCTCTCACAGCATTGCTAATATTTAATTTTTTCCTATTCAAGAGATGTACATAGAAAATCCTTATGTTATAGACGATTTTCTCTATAGTTTCTCTATAATTTTCTTTCTTTTTTTGCATTTTATATTTTATAAAACCTACATTTATATAAAACTCTAATATTTAATATTTTAATATTATTTTTCATCTGGTGCACATATATTTGAAAGAGTTACATCTTTGTGACAAAAACTTTCCATATTTAATATTATGCAGTAGCACTCTTAATTTATAATTTTAATATTTTTTCAGTATATTTTATCCTTATTAATGTAGCTACACTATTGCACTACTGTTAGTTACTATCTGGTGTGTAATTTTTTCTATTATTTTTATTTTCAACCCAATTAATTTTAGTTTGTGGTATGTTTAGTCATTTCTACCCTAATTATTTTTCATGTTGTTCCACTTTTTTCCTTTTCTTTCTTTTTCTTTTTTTTTTTTTTTGAGACAGAGTTTTGCTCTTGTTGCCCAGGCTGAAATGCAATGGCGTGTTCTCAGCTCACTGCAGCCTCCACCTCCCAGATTCAAGCGATTCTCCTGCCTTCACCTCCCAAGTAGCTGGGATTACAGGCATTTGCCAACACGCCCTGCTAATTTTTTGTATTTTTAGTAAAGACAGGGTGTCACCATGTTGGCAAGGATGGTCTCAATCCCTTGACCTCATGATCCACCTGCCTTGGCCTCCCAAAATGCTGGGATTACAGGCATGAGCCACCTCTCCCGGTCATTGTCCTGCTTTTTAAATAGTTTTAAAAATTTTTCCCATACAATATTAAAATTGAAAGCTAATGTCTCATCTCCCATAATAAGAAAATAACTTTAGCCCACATTTTTCTTACTTGATCCCCTATTCTCCAAACCTTATCTGATAATATCTTGCTTTTAAATTTGGGGTTGCACTTTCTCTCTCACTGTCTCTCTTTTTCTCTTTCTCTCCCTCTCTCCCTCCCTTTTATTCTAGTTGTTTTATAGCAACAAAAGTGTACTAACATATATATAACTATCCTACATACAGCAGTCTTCCCTTATCCATGGTTAAACTTTCCAGTGTTTCAGTTGACCTTGATCAACAGCCAACTGAAAATAGGTACAAAAAGATAAGTTAGCAGACAGACAAAGAAGTACCACATTTACATAATTTTTAATATAGTATATACTTATAGTTTTACTTCATAATTTGTTATTGTTAATCACTTATTTTGCTGAATGTATAAATTAAACTTTATTCTGATGAATTTATAAATTAAACTTTATGTATGTATATAAAAAAACATCAAATATATAGGGTTCAGTACTACCCATGGTTTCAGGCATCCACTGGGGGTCTTGGAATGTATGCCCTGTGGATAATGGGAAACTACTCTACCTTGAATTTTACCTCTCCTCCACTTCAAACATGTGATCAAGTCCTGCTTCAAAATATGTTTTTCTGAGAGTGAAATATTATGAGATTTAATAAGGTAAAAATATTTTGATAATTCTCTTATATATGAATTACTGTAATCACATTGTACATTGGTATACATGTGCCATGGTGGTTTGCTGCACCTATCAACCTGTCACCTAAGTTTTAAGCCCCACATTCATTGGCTATTAGTCCCGATGTTCCTCCTCCATTCTCCCTCCCCTGACAGGCCACAGTGTGTGTTATTCTCCTCCCAGTGTCCAAGTGAACAATACAGAGAAAGAAGTACCACATTTACATAACTTTTAGTATAGTATATGCTTATAATTGTTTTATTTTATAAATTGTGATTTTCATTTTTTTCCCTAGTATTTTTTTATTACAACTATTATCTCTTCCTACTTAATATTTCTGTGGAGTTTTCTTGTTGCATATTTTTAATATGTACTTGTTCTTTAATATTGGAAATATTATTTGTTGATTTACATCCAATATTACAATTGAAAAATTAGATTTCCGTATCAATTTGTTTATTTTTAAATGCATATGCTTTGTATGTTTTCTGCTATGTACAGTTTCATAGTTTCCTATTTTTTAAACAATTATATTGTTCACTTGGACACTGGGGGAAGAAAAATACACACTGTGGCCTGTCAGGGGAGGGGTAGTGGAGGAGGAGCATCAAGACAAATAGCCAATTCATGTGGGGCTTAAAACCTAGGTGACAGGTTGATAGGTGCAGCAAACCACCATGGCACATGTATACCTATGTGACAAATCTGTACATTCTGCACACATATCCTGGAAATTAAGGTTAAAAAGAATAAAGGTATATTTAAAAGCTATAATGTGCAGTATCTACATTTTTTCTTTTTTATATGTGATATTCACACTGCAGAATTTGTCAATGTAAAATTGATCAATTTTTTAATTGAGAAACTATCTTCATGTGTTTTTAAATATTTATTTCCATAATCTTTTATTTTTCTCTGACTCCTATTTCATAACTGTTAGAACTCCTACTTTTATCTTCATTACTTGTGTGTTTGCCTTTCTTTATATTTTCTGTCTCTCTCTCTTCCTTCTGGGGAGGTTTCTGCAATATCAACTTTGAATTATCTACTTCCACAACTGTGTCTATTCACCTTTATATTTCATCTAGTGTTTTTATTTTAACTATTATCTCTTCACACTTAATATGTCTGCAGAGTTTTTTTGTTGTGTTCCTGTGCAAAACATGCAGGATTGTTGCATAGGTACACACATGGTAATGTGTTTGCTGCCTCCAACTCCCCATCACCTATATCTGGCATTTCTCCCCATATTATCCCTCCCCAACCTCCCCACCACCCGCTGTCCCCTCCCTTAGCCCCCTCCAACTGATCCAAGTGTGTGATGTTCTCCTGCCTGTGTCCATGTGTTCTTATTTGCAAAATTAAAATGTCATTCTTTAAAGACAGATGCTTTATTTAAGAAACTTTTTGTTGGTCAACTTTTTTACTTATGTGTTGACAGTAGTAACTTTAATACAGACTTAAACCAACGTTTTAAATATTTTTAAATTATTAGAAAAAGCAATGACACATTCACTGATAAAATGTATTAAAATCAATTTTTACTTAAAGTATTTAAAATTCTGAATTTAAGCTTTTTCATATATTTTTAAAAAATTATCACATCTTTCATATAATTTCAGTATATCTCTCATAGAATGCAATGAATAATTTGTTTCACAATAGGCCTCTGATTTTGACCCCAATGATAAATGTCAGATGTAATCATTGCTTTGTTTAAGTTTACTTTACCTTGGTTAATTAGGAGCTTGGTAAAATTAAAATTTAAAAAAATTATCTGTTTTAAAAAAACTCAGCTAGTCACAGAAATAAATATATTTATAAATAAAATAGAAATAAAGTAGTACTATACCTATAAAATACTTTATTATTTCAAAGACTCTTTTGCAGATTCATTTTCTTTCATATTCAATGTATCTTATGTTTATAATACCTAATTTTCAAAACTGTCTTTTCATATATTATGAGTTATATTTCTTGACATATTTACAAGTACCAGATTGTTTTAAACATTTATTTTCGTAAACAAGGTAATTTATTGATTCTTCAGAGGTCATGCTATTAAAAAATAACGAACATTGCTTTAATTTTGAATGTATCATTTAGTGTATCACTTAACAAAATCAAATATTTACTACGCATTTATTTTCTAATGAATTTGTTAAATAAGTTTTTTTCATTTCTTTTTAAAAATGGTTTTAGTACTAGAGTTTTAAACAGAATATATGAAAGAAATAAAACTGTTTATAAAAATATTCCCCATATATAAATCAGATATCAAATAATTATCATGCAAATTTATTTAATATATATTTCTCTTTCCTAAAATTGAATATGAACCTTCTCACATTAACATACTTGAACTGGTTTTCTGAAGAAAAACCCTTTTAAAGTAACCAACTGTTATTCTAACTGTGGTTATGATCAAATTAACTGTTTACTTGTGATGCTTTATCTAAATGTCTCCTGTTGTTACCAGTATTATAGTAGGTAGCTAGTTAGACATGAGCAGAGCAGGAGAGGACCCTCCCAACCAGGAATGTCTGGAGACCATCAAGTGATAGTCAGATGATTGTTAACTGTCTCTCTTAAATAACTGGTCTCAGCTGGCATGAGGGAAAGACAGTCTCCCAATAGATAGGAAAAATCTAAAGCTTGTGATCCAAAGCTTCCAGATAAGACTCTCAAGATTAGACAATTAGGCTCATGCATGCCAACTAAGAGGCAAAATGGCAGTTTTACTGGTATTTGACCTTATAGGAAGACTCAAGTGGTAAGGGAAAAATGCTTCAAGTGAGCATGTTTACAAATCCAGTAAACACACTGCACATCTCTCTCCTCCCAAGTGCTGACAAACCACTGTCCGTATGGACGGCTCGCCTCAAGGAAAGAATCAGGGGGAAAAAAACACAACTCCCTAGAAATGTGCCAATATATAAAACACCATGTCAAAGGTCAAACCATGCACTTGATCTCTCAAGTTGCCAGCTTGGACCTCCAAAAATGTCCTTTACTTCCTTTTGTTCCTGCTCTAAAGCTTTTCGTAAACTTACACTCCTGGTCTTAAACTTGCCTCAGTCTCTCATCCCGCCTTATGTCCCTTGGTTGAATTCTTCTTCTCAAGATACAAGAGTTGAGACTGCTGCAGATCTGTATGGATTTGCCACCAGTAACATACTTGGGTGCCATGTGAATTGGATACATTACCTATTACTAATGTATTTTGGTACTGCGTGACTTCGGTCTGTTCTGCTGCTAACATACTTTTGTGGAGAGTGAAAATAGAAGGAAACCACATATGGGAGTGATTTCCTTCTATTTTCACTCTCCTTCTTACTAACCAAAGCCCAGAATGATTCCTCTCGGACACAGCAGCTGTGCTTCCTTTGGCAGATCTCTCAATTTAACATGATGACTGGGTCCCAGGGGTAAGAAGGACCTTCAGGTCTTTGCTGAGTAGTTCTGAAACACTGATGGCTCTCCTTGACAGGAGATTCTCAAGAGTGGTAGGGCTAAGGTCCGAAACTGTGACAGCCAGATGCAATAGCTCACAGTTGTAATCCCAGCAATTTGGGAGGTCAAGATGGGTGGGTCACTTGAGGCCAGATGTTCAAGACCAGCCTGGCCAACATAGTGAAACCCCATCTCTAATAAAAATACAAAAAAAAAAAAATTAAGCTGGACATGGTAGTAGCACATGCCTGAAATCCCAGCTACATGAGAGGCTGAGACAAGAAAATGACTTGAACTCAGGAAGTGGAGGCTGCAGTGACACAAGATCACAGATGTTCAGTGAATCAGAGAAAATAGAAAATGACAAAACTGTTTGCTCTTATCTTCAGTAAAACTTGAAATCATTTCTGGATAAAGAAAATATGCATTTTCAGGAGCCAGGTTCTAGATTCTAAGAATTAGTGAGAGAATAAACTGAAAAATCAAACAAATGTCAGAGTCCTATAGTCAATTCTAAGAAACTTGAAGTCTCTTCTGTGAGCGATAAGGCCGATTAAAGGCTTTTAAGCAGGGGAATAAGTTAGTCAGATTTGTATTCATGAAAGATCATTCTGGCAACAGTGGAGAGAATGGATAGGTTGTGAGCATGACTGGAGGCTAGAAAGTTCTAAGAAACATTTGCAAAGAGGACATTGAAATAACACTGGGAATACAGAGCCCTGTTTCTAACTCAGCCACTAACTGTTGGTAATGTCATCTCTGGCAAGTCACTTGACCTCTCTGAGGTCCCGCAGCTGCATGTGTAAAATGAGGGAGCTGAACTACTTGGTCTCTAAGTTTCTTCCTGCTCTGATGGTATAATGTTATAAAAGCTTTTCTATTGCATACTATGCATTACAAGAAAGAAATTTCTTACTCAATGGAGCATTTGTGTTTCTTAAAGATGATTGCTATTATATCTGCACTGAAAAATAATACAATTTGTTTATATATAAACTTAAAAAGTCACAAATATAATAGTATCTAAAGTTAATATAAACTTTATATCTCAATGAACTATTTTGTCTCTACATTAAAATTTAAAACACAAAGACCTAAGGTGAAAGATAAAATGTACTTAGTAATTCTTAGTTTTTTAGACAGGTAGAGAATAATTGCTAGTGTCTAATCATTGTCATTTTTTAAATATTATGTATTTATATAACATACTAATAGAGTAGTTACAATTATCCTATTCATTAAAACACCAGGGAACATGGTATAAACATAGCTGACAACAAAAATTTCAAACATATCTGTGAATTTGAGTAATTTTTTACTATACTTTAAGTTCTGGGGTACATGTGCAGAACACGCAGGTTTGTTGCATAGGTATACATGTGCCATGGCAGTTTGTTGCATCCATCACCCCTTCATTTACATTAGGCATTTATCCTAATGCTATCCCTCCCCCTACCTCCCCCACCCTCCATCCCCCAACAGGCCCGTGTGTGTGAAGTTCCCCACAGGAATGCTTTTACACCATTGGTGGGAGTGTAAATTAGTTCAACCGTTGTGGAAGACAGTGTGGTGACTCCTAAGAGATCTATAATGAGAAATACCATTTGACCCTGCAATACCAATATTGAGTATATACCCAAAGGGTTATAAATCATTCTGTTATAAAGACACATGCATATGGATGTTTACTGCAGCACTGTTCACAATAGCAAAGACTTGGGACCAACCCAATGCCCATCAATGAGAGACTGGATAAAGAAAATATGGCACATATACACCATGGAATACTATGCAGCCAAAAAAAGACAAGTTCATGTCTTTTGCAGGGACATTGATAAACCTGGAAATCATCATTCTCAGCAAACTAACTACAAGAACAAAATAACACACTGCATTTTCTCACTCATAAGTGGGAATTTGAGTAATTTTTTTTTAGCAGTTCACATTTTGAATTATATAGACATTCATTGTAACATATTTCTCCTAAGTATACATTTTTACTATTGGAAGAGATTGGTATACATCATTTAATTTCAAGGTATTAGGACATTGGACACTGTAAAACAGTTTTAATAACAGTTACTAATATACTCATTAAGAAAACCACAGGAATTGGTATTGTATGTAACTTGCTCATTTATAATGATTTGCCTGTAAACATTTATTCAGTATAAATGAGAGCAGATATAATACCTGATTGTCTACAATTATTTGAATCACATTCTAGTAATATGACTGTTTTATAAATTTACATGGTACTAATAAATATTTTTTATTTTTAACTAAAAAGTTAAAAATGACAGTGTTTCATATTTTTAAAAAACATCATTTTGTCCATGGACTTTTTTCTCTTCCGATGTTTATTTTTGGTTTTGCGGTACATGTACAGGCTAGTTACATGGGTAAATAACATGTTCCTGGAGTTTGGTGTACAGATTATTTTGTTATCCTAAAACTGAGTCTTGTAGCCAATAGCCAATAGGTAGTTTTTTCACTGCTAACCCTCTTCTACACCCTACCCTCAAGTAAGTCTTTGTGTCCATTAATTCTTTGTGTCTATGTGTACTCAATGTTTAGCTCCCACTTATGAGAAGACATGGTATTTAGTTTTCTATTCCTGTGTTCATTTGCTTAGGATTATTGCCTCCAGCTGCATTGATACTGCACCAAAGGACATAATTTCTTTTTTAATCACTACATAGTATGCAATTGTGTGTATGTACCAATTTTCTTTATCTACTCCACTGTTGATAGGCAACTATTTGTTATTATTTTTGTAATTGCTTTTGGAGTCTTAATTTATGTCCAGCATGATATTACCTAGGATTTCTTCTAGAAATTTTATAGTTTTATATTTTATATCTCTAATCCATATTGAATTGATTTTTATATGTCATTAAAAAAAGGAGTCTAGTTTCAGTTTTCTGCATATGGCTAGCCAGTTATCCCACTACCATTTATTGAAAAGGGAGTCCTTTCTCCATTGCTTGTTACTGCTTTGTTAAAGATCATATGGTTTTAGGTCTGCAGCTTTATGTCTGGCTTTTCTAAAATGCTCTATCAGTTTATATGTCTGTTTTTGTGCCAGTATCATGCTGTTTTGTTTACTGTAACTTTGTAGTATAGTTTGAATTTGGGTACTGTAATGACTTAGGCTTTATACTTTTTGCTGACAATTGTTTTGGCTATTTGGATGATTTTTAGTTTCATATGGATTTTAAAATATTTTTTTTTCTAATTCTGTAAAAATTCATTGATACTTTGATAGGGATAACACTGAATTTATAATTTGCTTTGGGAAATGGGACAATTTTAGCAATGTTAATTTTTTTCTATCCATCAGCATAGAATATTTTTCATTTGTTTGTGTTGTCTCTGATTTCTTTCAGCAGTATTTTAAAATTTTCATTGTAGAGCTCTTTTGTCTCCCCATTTAGATGTATTCCTAAGTATTTTATTTTATTTCTTAGGGCTATTGTGAAGGAGACTATGTCTTTGATTTGGCTCTCAGATTGGATATTGTTGGTGTATAGAGATACTACAATTTTTGTACATTGATTTTGTATCCTGAAAATTTACTGAAGTTGTTTGTCATCTCTAGGAGCCTTCGAACAGAAACTGTAAGGTTTTCTAGGTGTAGGGTAATTTCATCTGTCAAGAGACATAGTTTAAATTCCTCTCTTCCTATTTGGATGTCTTTCAGTTTTTGTCTTGTCTGATTCCTCTGGCTAGAACTTTCAGTACCATATTGAATAGGAATGACAGTGTGCAATCTTGTCTTTTCTGGTTCTCAAGGGGGAACACTTCTAGCTTTTGTCCATTTGATTTGAAATAGCTGTGGATTTGTTATAAATAGCCCTCATTTTTTCTAGGCATGTTCCTTTGATGCCTGGTTTTTTGAGGGTTTCTAATATAAAGGGATGTTTAATTTTGTCCAAAGCCTTTTAAGCACCTATTGAGATGATTAGGTCACATTTGTTAAAAACAAAAACTAAACTAAACTAAACTAAAAGTTCTGTTTATGTGATTAATCACATTTATTAATTTGTGTATTTTAAACCAAACTTGCATCCTACAAACAAAGCCTACTAGATTGTGGTGAACTAACTTTTGGATGTGCTGCTGAATTCTGTTTGCTAATATTTTGTCAGAGATTTTTGCGACTATGTTCATAAGGGCTATCGGACTGTGGTTTTCTTCTTTCATTGTGTTTCTCCCAGGTTTTGGTATAAGAATAACGCTGGTCACATAGAATGAGCTATGGAGGAGTCTCCCCCTCCTTGGTTTTTGGGGAATAATTTCAGTAGGATTGGTATCGGTTCTTCTTTATATGTCTGATAGAATTTGGCTGTGAATACATCTAGTCTAGGACTTTTTCTGGGTTTTACATTTTTTATTGGTGATTAAATTTCAGAACCTGTTGGTCTGGTTGGAATTCAATTTCTTCCCAGTTCATCACTAAGAGGTTGTATGTTTCCAGGAATCTGTCCACTTTTACTAGGCTTTCCATTTTGTGTGCACAGAGGTGTTCATAATAATCTGTGAGTTTTCTTTGTGTTTTTGTGGGGTCAGATGTAATGTCACCTTTTAAATTTCTGATTCTTTTTATTTGGATATTATGTCTTTTTTTCGGTAGTAATTTAGCTAGAGGTAAAACAATCTTATTTATTCTTTTAAAAATCGACTTTTGTTTTGGTTGATCTGCATGAATTTGCATGTCTCAATTTTCATTCCATTAGACTCTAATTTTGGGTATTTCTTTTCTTCTGCTAACTTTGGGATTGGTTTGCTCTTCATTCTCTAGTTCTTCTATGGTTAATGTTAGGTGGTTAATTGGAGATCTTTCTAACTTTTTGATATAGTCATTTAGCACTGTAAACGTTCTCGTTAACATTGCTTTTAATATGTCCCAGAGATTCTTATATGTTGTATTTTTGCTTTTATTAGTTTCAAAGGATTTGTTGATTTTTATCTTAATTTTATTAAGATAAAAACTCATTCTTGAGTGAGTTGCTTCATTTCCATTCAATTGTATGTTTTTGAATGATCTTCCTGGTATTGATTTCTATTCTGATTTGGAGGGGCCAGGTCATAATAATACGTTTATCTGTGTCCCACCCAAATCTCAACTTGAATTGTATCCCCCAGAATTCCCACATGTTGTGGTAGGGACCCAGGGAGGTAATCGAATCCTGTGGGCCTGTCTTTCCTATGCTATTTTCATGACAACCAATAAGTCTCATGAGATCTGATGGGTTTAACAGGGGTTTCCACTTTTGCTTCTTCTTAACTTTTCTCTTGCATCCACCATGTAAGAGTGCCTTTTGCCTCCTGCCATGATTCTGAGACCTCCCCAGCCATGTGGAACTGTAAGTTCAATTAAACCTCTTTTTTCCCCTAGTCTTAGGTATGTCTTTATCAGCAGCATGAAAATGGAGTAAAGCAAGTGTCGAATTTAGTTATTGAATATCTTTGTCAGTTTTCTGCCTTAATGAATCCTGTTAATGGAATTTTAATGGCTCTCACTATCATTGTGTAGCTATATAAATCTCTTTGTAGGTCTCTATATCTTGTTTTATTAATCTGTTGGGTACTTACAGTTATGATAGTTAAGTCTTGTTGTGTTGAATTCTTTATTATTATGTAATTCCCTTCTTTGTCCTTTTTGATTGTTTTTGATTTAAAGTCTGTTTAGTGTCAAATAAGAGAAGCAGTCACTCCTGTATTTTATTTTCTGTTTGCTTGATAGATCTTTCTCTATCTCTTTTCTTAGGGCTGTGGGTGCCATTGCATGTGAGAAGGGTCTCTCAGAGACAGCATACAGTTCTCTCTTGCTTCTTTATCCAACTTGCCATCCTGTTTCTTTAAAGTGGGGTGTTTACCTTGTTTTCATTCGAGGTTACTATTGATATGTGAGAAGTTGATTCTATCTCCATGTTGTTAGCTGATTATTATGTTGACTGCATTGTGTCATTGTTTTATAGCATCAGTGGGTTATGTTCTTCAGTGTGTTTGTGTGGAGCAGGTAACAGTCTTTCACTTCCATGTTTAGCACTCCCTTCAGCATCTCTCCTAAGTCAGGTCTGGTGGTAAATAATTCCCTTAGCACTTGCTTGTCTTAAAAAAAATTTTTTTTCTCCTTTGCTTATGACACTTAGTTTGGCTGGAGACAAAATTCTTCATTGGCATTTATTTTCTTTAAGGATGTTGAATATAGGCCCCCATTTGTTCTGGCTGATAACATTTCTGCTAAAAGGTCTACTGTTTGTATATGTTCTTCCCCTTTCTCTCGCTGCTTTCAATATTTTTTATTTTGCATTAGCCTTGGAAAATCTGATTACTTTGTATCTTGGGGGATGATTGTCTTTTATAGTATCTTATTGGGATTCTATACATTTCCTGAATTTGCATGTCTACCTCTCCAGTGAGGTTGAGAAAATTTTCTCAAACAGCATCTTCAAATATGTTTTCCAGATTTCTTCCTCTTTCTCTCTCCCTTCCTGGGATGCCAATAAGTCTTAGGTTTAGTCATTTTACATAATCCCTTATTTCTCAGAGATTTTCTTCATTAATTTTTATTTATTTATTTTTGTTTGGCTAAATTAATAGAAAAAAAAAAACCACTGATCTGTTTCTGTGTCAAACTCTCTGGGTTCCATGTAGCCTGGAATTCTGTCTCTGCCAACTCTCATGGAAGCTCTTGCTGCCAGTTCAAATGTTCTGCTAAGTGTGGTTTTCTGGAGCTAAGTTTCTCAAGTCCATGGCAAGAGTCGACCACTATATCACTTTCATTCACCGTTCACCAGGAGCCACTCAAGGACACAAACAAATTCTGGTGCTTGGCAACCCTGTGCAGGACTCTCAGCATCCTCCCCTCTCATCCATTTCTGAGTCCTTGCTCAGTCCACTGTCAATGCTATTTTTCTGCAGGTCTCTTAGTAGTGTGTTAGTCTATCCTACTGACAGAAAAAGCTCTTCCTGTCCACTACTTGTTGGCCATCTTGGCTTCAAATCAATGACAGAGTTTAATTCTATGTTTGCTTTACATTAGCTTTGATGATCTCATAGTTTTGGCATGGAAATTTTGAAGAAAAATTGTAACTGTTTAAAAATGTTAACTAAATTTTCTTGACAAGTGTACACATTATTCTTAAGAATGTAACATATATTTTCAAAGGCACACTTTTAAGGAATTATATCTCCTCAAGCTTATAACAGCATCTTCTCTGGGCATTGGAATATTTCTGGCTCTTCCATTTTTCTTGTTCCTGATTTTGATTTACTCTATCTTGGCTTCTGATGAGATCTGCTTGTAGCACTGCTTTTAGTAGTTTTGCCTTGTTGTAGCTGTTTTTGGTTAGTTCTTGTCATTGTTCCTTATAGTGTTTGATCTCAAATAATGTATTGTAAAATAAATTATATACAACATATCAACTTATTATAAATGAGGACATTTCATAGATGTTATTTACATAGTATATGTAGCATATTAATGATTCTATGCCTATAAAAATAGCTTTCCCAAATATTTATATTCCTTAAAGAATAATATAATTGTGAATTGAATAGAGCTTTCAGACTTAAGAGTTAAGGGGATCCAGATTTTGCCATTATTGTGGGATTAATTCTCTGAAGAATCTTGTGTGAATTTATTCATTTATCTAAAATTCCATGTGTTAATCTTTAAACTACATAGGTTGAATGTCTTAGAACGTCTTGTGCTACTGTAACAGAATACCTGAAATTGAGTAATTTGTAATAAAGAGGAATTTATTTGATTCATGGTTTTGGAGGCTGAGAAGTCTAAGATTAAGGAGCCACACCTTGTGGGATCTTCTTGCAGCACTATCCCAAGTTAGACAAGTGGAAGAGAAACAGATGATGCATGGCAAAGAGAGATGAGAAGAGAGACAGAGAGAGAGAGAGGGGGTGAATCACATTTATCAATTTTTCAGAAACCCACTCCTACACTCTTGTAATAACTAACCAATTTCTGCAATAACAGGAATTCATGAGGGCAGTGCACCCATGACCTAATCATGTCTTAAATCTTCCACCTCTCAATATTGTTGCATTGAAGATTAAGTTTCCAACCTATGAACTTTGGAGGACACATTCAAACCACAATATTGGACTATATATTTTTTCTTTATATTTACATGTAGCCATTGTGTGTGCGTGTGTGTGTGTGTGTGTGTATGTGTATATATATGTGTATATAGAGATATACACAAACACATATATATATATATATCCATTCAAATATGGCATCTATGAATCTTTTACATATATAATAAATTTAAAGTTTGATTTACTCTAATATCAATTATCTAAGTAAATAGTGTCATGTGGCTCTGAAAAGAGCTAATGGAAACCTCAGAAGCAGAGATTGTCTAGTACATGTGTCTCCAACCCCTGGGACACAGAACGGTACTGTTTCAAGACTATTAGGAACTGGGCCATACTGCATGAGGTGAGGGGTGGGTGAGTGGGCGTTACCACCTGAGCTCCTCCTCCTGTTATATCAGTAGCAGCATTAGGTTCTCACAGGAGCAAGAACCGAATTGTGAACTGTGTATGCGAGGGATCTAGGTTGTGTGTTTCCTTTGAGAATCTAATGCCTGCCGATCTCAGGTGGAACAATTTCATTCTGAAAACATGCCCCCCCATTCAGTCAGTGGAAAAATTGTCTTCCATGAAACTGGTCCCTGGTGCCATAAAGGTTGGGGACAGTGGTTTAATAAATATTTTTTGTATTGCTTGTGCAGTTCTGTAGATATAAAAATGGAGCAGGGACCCTAGGGAGCTGTAGGCCTTCCAAACATGGAAATACTGAAAAAACTTGAGTACCTTCGAGAGAAATTTCAGGCACGTAGCATCCATGAAATGCAGGTAAGCTACTGGATAAGTAATAAGATAATAGTTGCTTAAAATAATAGCCAATGAAGTTAGAATCACAGGATGATTGGTTCCTCTGTGGAAACTAAAGGTAGCATATTAAAACAGATCCCTCAGATTTTTCTGTTTTGTTTTTCAGAAAGCTGAACCTCAACCAAATGAATCCACTGGCATCTAGACCTCAGATAAAGGGAACGGAGGACTGAACTCAGATTATCATTCTTTCCTGAATACTTAATTCCTTCCTAAGGGGCCTAGAGGAGGTCACACCCCCAGAAATAACATTATTTTCTGCTGATCAAGAATTTTTAAACAAAAATTCACCTCATGAACCAGTTGCAAATCAGAAAATCTTTGAATCCACCTATAACCCATGGGTCCCCCATTTCAAGATATCTCACCTCTTTAGGTATAAGCAATGGATAGCCTACAAGTATTGGTTTTTGACTTTGCCCATAACCTCTGCCTTGCCATTTTTAAAAACTCTTAACTGTAAGCCATCTGGGAGTTCATGTCTTAAACTTTAGCTTCCTGATTCTCCTTGGTTTCTGCCCTGCAAAAAATGCCTTATTTTCTCTGCTGCAATTCAGAGGTCAGTGTCTGACATTGCTATGCCAAAGGAGCAGACTCAAGTTTGGTTTGATAAAAATACTTCATTCCCATGCTCCAAATTCATCTGAAGTTACATTACTTGTAAGAAATAATTATGAATTTTTCTCTCTCCCCCAAACCAGAGTAGTTACACCTTTTATGTGATTTTAATGCACTTTACATATACCTGAATGAGTATCTTCTTTAGATCAGGGCAGAGAGGCCTCTGATCTTGGCTGGTACATTACAGGACCCACCGTTTATAACCACACACACAAACACACACACACACACACACACACACACACACACACACACACATTATTTTACAAAGTATACTTGGGTACTCTGTCACTTGGGAATCAATGGTTAGTGTTGGCATGGTGTGACCATAACCCTGAATACCTGCCCCTGTGAGGAATGCCTTTCTGGAAGTTGGGTAATGCTTGAGTGCATCCCTTGCCCCTGTCCTTGAAATAAAGGATGTCTGAACATTAAAAACATTTGTGCATTGTGCTGCTGCCTGCACTACAGAATGCACTGTGACAGAGTGTGGAGACAATCTGAGCAGCACAAGCATTTAAGTAAGAGAAAAGACAAATTAATTAACTTGTCAAATTCTTCTTCACAGCATGAATGCCACAGATTCCTGCATAACCAAGTATAATCACCAAGTAGCATTGAGCAACATGTTTCCTTCTTCACTTTTGTTTTAATTCATGGTTCCAGTCATACTCCAGAATTACATGGTATTCAGAATAACAGTACAGGGCGATTGAAACCCTATTGTTATAATTAAACAATATCTCCTACTGTAAATGTGTGTATATATATATATATATATATATGTGAAATTTTGATCTCATGATATCAATTCTTTATGTCAGTAGCAAGATGAATATTGATCAGTAGAATTTTGAATAGTTTGAATTTTACACTTACTTTAATCTATAATTTTGTTAAAAATCTATGCATTTTTATACATTTTTAAGTAAATTTATTTGTATTTCTTAGAAAGTTACTTTTAGTAGGATACAAACTGTAAACATTCTTATTATAACAAAGAGTTTACTATTGTGAAGACAAAATATGTTATTAAATAATTATATATATAATTATCTTTATTTTATTATTCAGCCAAGTATTGCTGCCCTCTCAGTGAAACAAACATGTAAAATAAATAATAAATTAAGTGGTCTCTGGCATTTTGCTGGTTTTTGTTCATATAAATATTATAGCTTTTTACATAATTTTCTTATTTTCATGAAGGTATAATTACAACAGGAGGATGAGAGAGTATATTTAATGATTTGTTTTATATACATGCATATATATATATAACTCTTACACATAACTTGTCCTCTTGCTGTTGACCCCATAAACGTAATGGGTGAATGTGATGTGATATTAATAATAAACATCTTCCTATTATATTGAAATAATATATTACCTACTTTCCCCCAAGCCATTTCAATATGGAAAAAAAGGGTAATCCATTCCCCTGACCAGAATAAGAAATGCAATATTTAAACAAAATAAATTGTCCTAGGAAACTAACCAGCCTCAGCCTGAAAGCACATTTATCATGGAAAATTTTAGTCTCATGTTAGTGGTTATCATCGACAGTCACAGAATTCAATTTAAATTCAATATCAACTTCCAGAGAAATACCTTAGTCTTCCCTTTTACCTTGTTGAACATCATCTTCCCTCTTTGAGATTGTGTTTCCTAAGGAACGCTTTTCTTTTAAGTCTGGACCCCAACCACTATAATGGCCAAGGTTTATTCTTTCTCTTCTTTAAAGATACAGGGGTTATCTGAAACATTTTCATTTAGACAATGGCCTCTCCAGATGAGTGTTCGTTCATTCTAACAAATCTTTTTATCTTTGCTTCTATCTCAGTGCCTAGCATATAGAGAGCACTCACTACATACTTGTTGAATAAATAAATAAATGGATAAATGAATAAATTAGGGATAATGCTATTAGTGTTTTCTCCATTAAGGCTACAACTACCTATAGGTTTTTTCTTTTCAGTTTTAGAGCTCACATTTTAAGTTGTGAAATATGCATAAATGTATATGGAGAATTGGCAGGTAGGATGTTTCTGACACTTAAAGCAATTTATTATGATAAATAGCTGACACAAGTAGGTACGTCCAACGTGAAAGGTGAAGAGTTTGGAAAGAGGCATTATTTTTGGACAGTATTTAAACAATTTTGGACATATTATTTCCTTGTTATATTATATTCTTTGTGTAGGAATTTTCATGGTTAGTAATAGTTGACACTCACATATTTTTCAGTCCCAGGCACTGGTCCCAGTAGTTTTACATAAAAGTCCCTTTACAGTAGTTATTTTCACTCTCTTCATTTGTCACTTAGGAAACTGAGACACAATGTGTATTAGTCACAGAATCATGTAGCTAGCCATTGTCAGTCAGTTCTCTTACTCACTATGCACTCTGCCCTCTCCTGTTTGTTTTCTTATTCTGTTTGTTCTAAAAAATATTAATATTATACTCATATTCCTACTGTAGTGAGGAAGGTTTTAGACAATAAACAATAATTAAGAAATAAAAGTTTTAGCAAGTAGGGAACAAAATATTTCTGTAGAAAAATTGCTTTCTTATATCTAGACTTTGAGAAATTGAGATTTCCAATTATGGATTTTCAGATAGAAACGATTACAACACTGTAACATGTAGATACAACAGGAGATCAATGAATATAGGGTGTGCAGACTCAGAATGCAAACAATTTTACTTATAAGTCCGATTATCGAGTTACATGTATACTGGTTCTGTAATCACTAAGATTTTTAAACATAGAATTTATTGTTCAGGGCATTTGATGTTCTCAGCAAAACTGAGAGGAAGGTTCAAAGATTTCCAATATGCCATCTGCCCTTATACATGTATATTTTCCCCATTATTAATATTGTCTACCAAATTGGTACATTTTCTACAACTGGACAACCTATATCAACACATCATTATCATCCAAAGACCGTTATTTACATTAGAGTTTATGATTGGTGTAGTGTAGTCTCTGGCTTTGGTCAAACGTATAAAGACATGTAACACCATTATAGTGTCATACAAAATAGTTTCATTGCTCTCAAAATCCTTTGTGTTCTACTTATTCATCCCTTCTCTTCTCCTGATACCTGGAAACCACAGATTTTTCACTGTCTCCACAGTTTTGTGTTTTCAGAGTGTCACATAGTTGGAATCATACCATGTAGAGCAATTTCAGAGTGACTCCTTTTATTTCATAATAAGTGTTTATATTTCCTTTATGTCTTTTCATGGCTTGATAGCTTATTTTTGTTACTACTAAATAATATTTCACTGTCTGGATATACTATGGTTTATTCACCTGCTTAAGGACATTTTGGTTGCTTCCAAGTTTTGGCAATTTTAAGTAAAGTTGCTATACGTGTTCTGTGTAGGTTTTTGTATAATACAGTTTTCACCCCCTTTGGCTAAAAACCAAGGATATAATTGCTGAATCATATGTTAAAGCTATGTTTAGTTTCATAATAAAGTATCCAACTATCTTTCAAAGCGGCCATACCATTTTGCATCCTCACCAACAATAAGTTAGAGTTTCCATTATTTCACATCATTGTCAGCATTTGGCATTGTCAGTGGTCTGGACCGTGGTCACTATAATACTGTGCGGTGATGTCTCATTGTGGTTCTAATTGCATTATCCTGATGATCTGTGATGTGGAACATCTTTTAATATGCTCATTTGTCATCTGTAAATATTATTTGATAAAGTGTCTGTTATGGTCTTTGGCCTATTTTTTAATTGTATTGTTCTGTCATTGTTGAGTTTTAGCATTTTTTGTATGTTTTGGATGGTGGTCCTTTGTCAGGTAGGTCTTTTGCAAATATTTTCTCTCACTTAGTGGCTTGTCTTTTTATTCTCTTGAGAGTGTCTTTCTGAGAGCATAAACACATAATTTTAATGAAGTCTAGGTTATCAATTTGTTCTTTCATAGATTGTGCATTTGATCTGGTATCTGATATGTCATTGTCAAATCCAAGGAAGGTGGGAAGCAGCATTAGCTTTCTCTCTGGGCAATGCCGTCTCACTGTCTCCAGGAGCTCCCTCTGTTACTCTCAGGGCCTTTGAGGGTAAAGTGGGCCTCTTGTGCCTAGGACTGGAGGAACCTGTGGTGGGAATGCAGACTGCTGCATTTCTCTCTCACTTACTTTTTCCCAAAACTGGAGAGTCTCTCTAGGCTCCCAGCAGGTCCCAGCTAACCAAGCTCTCATGCTTTTCTCTCCTTCCTTGTCTTAGGTGTTTCTTGTCACTTCTCTATTGAATTCCAGTGTTTTCTCTTATATGATCTATTTGATGTGTGATTTTCTGTTATTGTAGTTCCTCTTTGTGAAGGAGGCAAGTACCAGATACCTCTAGTCAGCCAACTTGAATCCTCTTCCTCTGCAATATGCTGTTACAGATAATCCAAGTCCACTTAAAAAAATAACACTATATGGTGTGGTGGCTCACACTTGTAATCCCAGAATTTTGGGAGGCTGAGGTGGGTGAGTCACTTGAGTTCAGGAGTTCAAGACCAGCCTGAGCAACCTAGTGAGATCCAATCTCTAAAAAAAATAAATAAATGAAATTAGGCAGCTACAAGAGCATGTGCCTGTAGTCCCAGCTACTTGGGAGACTGAGGTGGGTTGTTTGCTTGAGCCTGAGAGATCAGGGCCAAAGTGAGCTATGTTCATACCACTGCACTTCAGCCTGGGTGACAGAGCAAGACCCCGTCTCAAGAAAACAGAACAAAAACACAGCACTATACTGCTTCATAGGTAATTCAAGTACTTTTCATTATTATTACTTTGTAATAATATAATAATCCTAATTCCTCCTCACATTCCTTGTATCATTGATGTTATTATTTTACTTATATTTAAGCATAAACAAACACATATATATGCAAAGCAATAAAATAGATTGTTGCTATTATTTTTGAAAAAATTATCTGGTATATCAATTAATAAGAAGAAAATAATAAAATTTTTTATTTCACCTTACTTTCTTCTATGCTCTTCTTATTTTATAAATGAATCTGTTTCTGATCTGCATAATTTTTCTTCTCTTTAAAGAACTTCTTTCACTATCTCTTGCACAGCAGACCAACTGGCAACAAATCTCTCAATGTGTGTTTGTATGAGCAAGTCTATTTCTTCCTCACTTTTGAAAGGTAATTTCATAGAAAACAAAATTATTGGTTGTTCAGTATTTTTCTCAACTATTTAAATATTTCATTTCACAGTCTTAATGCTTGTATAGTTTCTGAGAAGGAGTCAGACATAATTCTTATCTTTGCTCTTCTATATATAAGGTATTATTTTTTTCCTCTGGTTTATTTCAAGATTATTTTCTTTGCCTTTGATTTTCCGTGGTATGAATATATATGTCTAGTTAGAGGGGTTTTGGCAGACATTTTGCTGGTGTTCTCTGAACTTCTTTGATTTTGGTTATCTGATCTGTTGTTTTGTTGTACTGGTTCGAGCACAGAAAGTCAACACCAAGACAAAAGTATGCCAAATTGCAGGGTCTTTATTGCCGGCAGCCACGGAGGACTCATGTCTCTCCAACCCGTGGCCCCGAAAGGAGGGTGTCAAGAACTTTTATACCTGTAAAAATCACCTTGGGAGTGAGGGTGAGGGGCGGGAGTGGGGGGTGAGGGGCTTCAGACAGTCTGAGGACTAGTGGATTCTGTGAATCACCTTCTGGGCGGAGATGAGGGTGAGGGGCTCTGGACATTCCGAGGGCCAGGGGACTTTTTGACATTCTGATTGTTACTTAAGTGGTTCACAAAACTCAAGATTAGCATTTGTTTACACATTGTCTGGGTAGGGTGGCAATTACAGTCCTTAATTACTTATTCACATTTGGGTTATAGAGAGCAGTTTCAACAGAAAGCTGAGGTATGGTTGAGGTATGCAGGTTTATGGGGCTTTTTCTTACCATGTCACAGTTTGGTTACCTGACATTAATTTGGGAAATATTCTCAGGCTTTATTCTTTCAAATATTTTTCTTTCCTTATCTCTCTTCTCCTTCTAGTGATCCCATTATGTGTATATACCATGTTTTGTAGTTGTCCCACAGTTCATGGATACCCTGTTCCCTTTTCTGTTTTGTGTTTTTGTTGTTGTTGTTGTTGTTTTTCTCTCTGCTTTATAGTGTTGCAAGTTTCTATTGAAATATCCTCAGGCTGAGATTCTTCCTTGGTATTGTCCAGTTTATTGTCAAGCTCATGAAAGACCTTTTTAATTTCTCTTACAGTGTTTGAGCTCTAGCCTTTCTTTCTGATCACTTTTCTTAGAATTTCCGTCTCTGTTCATTTGTTTCTGATACAGTTCACTTTACTCATTAGGCTCTTTAGCATATTAATTACATTTGTTTTAAATTTCTGTTATGATAATTACAGCCTCCTGACAAATCTGGATTTAGTTCTAATGCTTGTTCTATCTCTTCAAATTGTGTTTTGTGCCTTTGGCATGCCTTGCAATTTTCTTGATAGCAAAACATAATATGTTGGTTATCTTAGTCTGTTTCTGCTGCTATAATAAAATGCTCAAGACTGGGTAAGTATAAAAAACATAAATTTATTTTCTAAAAGCTTCTGGAGCCTGGGAAGTGCAAGATCAAGGTATCGGCAGATTCAATGTCCAGTGAGGGGGGTGAGGGATTGCTTTCTCTTTTCAAAAATGGTGCTGTATTGCTGTGTTCTCACTTGGCAGAGAGATGAATGCTTTATCTTCATATGTTAAAAGGCAGAATGGCAAAGGAGTCTAGCTAATTCTCTTAAGTCTTTTTACAAAGCACTAATCCCATTTATGAGGGTGGAGCCCTCTTCTGATAACTTCCTAAAAGGCCTCACCTCCTAATGCTGTTGCACTGAGAATTAAGCTTCAACATGAATTTTGGAGACACAATAAATCCAAACTATAGCATTGGGCAAAAGGAACGAATAAGTTCCCTTTAGGTCTTTAGGAATGTGGTGTTAAGATTTGGTGAAGGGAAGCAGCCTATGCTTAAGACTCAGTCTTTTGTAAGCCTCTGCTTTTGAAGTGTAAATTTCACAAGTGCTTCTCACTTTCACTTCTCCTTCTACCCTAGGAAAAACAGGGTGGCTAGGCTGAAATGGAATTGGCAGTTTCCTATGCACAAGGCTAGAAAAGGCTTGCAATTTTATTAAAGCGTTTTTTCTTTTTCTTTCTTTCTTTTTTTTTTTTTTTTAATATTTTAGCGTTTTCTCATCTGGGCTAAATGATGTTAATGAAAAGGTTTTGTGCCCATAATTAGGCATAGTACTAAGTGTGTCATAGCATAATTTAAAAAATATTTCTATAGAAATCTCTGGAAAGAGGAGTGCTTTCATACCACTTGGAAATCTATAGATTAAATCAGAAAGGCAAATACACAAGCTTGATTTAATAATTTCTAAATACTACCCTTTTACATATAAAATAGTTGCTGAATTGAAATAATTTATTTTTCTTCTATTCATTTTTACAGGAGAAAATATTCACAAACTAATTTCTTAATCATGAGTAATGCCTACTTAAGAGTATAGGGTCTTTTAAATATTAGAAGTTTATTTAAAAGAAACTAAAAAGTATTAAAGAATATTAAGTATCTGAATAAATGACTTCATACAGTTTATGTTTTAAGACTTTAATTACTGTGAGAAGAATGTATTGGAATCATAAAAGGTTGTGGAGAAAACGTGGATAACCAAAGCTCATTTAATTTCTGTAGAATATGAGTATTAACATTTTGGTTAACATTCTTGCAGTAGAAATAAATGAAGGTTGCTAGAATTAAAGATATTTAATATGTAGAATTTATAGGAATGTGGAAAGTACTGCACATGGACATTGTTTAGGTGACTATTGGAATTCTGACTTGAACTTGCATCTAGTCTCTTTGAGAGAAGAAACCTTTGGGAAGTTGCATGTCTTTTGGTCAGAAAAGAAAAGGATAATGGGATGCAAGTTGGACACTATAAATTCATTGAATTTCAATTCAAAAGTTCAATAATATAGCTTGCTATGTTGATCTATTGTTAAGTAAAAAAATAGGGAAAAATAAAGGCTCATTGAGTCATATTGAGTTTTATGGAAGTTCTTTATCAATCAAGGTTTTACAGAAAAAAAAGTTGTGATAGGAGATTTGGAAGTTTGAGTTAGTAGTCACAGAGGTGTGATAATTTTGAGATGACTTGGTTCATGGCTTATCATTGACCCACAGTATAAATATGATGAGGTTAATTAGAGAAAGAATGTAAAAGTGAGAAGAAGCTTGGCAGAATTTTGAGCAATTACATCTTAAAATTGATAATAAAGGAGAAAATAGAGAAAAGCTTGGAGATAAAATATAGGGTAATTTAGACTATTCAAACAAAACTAACAGAGTTTATATATACAAAAATTAATATCTATATACAGAATTTATATAAATATGTATTAAATTTATATATACACACAAACACACAAGTATATATGTTGTTGTATTATAACGCAAGACAAGTGTGAAGAGATTTTGTCAAAGAAAACATTGTTAATTACGTCAAATGTAGCCAATCAGATAAGCAGAATTGCAAAAGATAATTTAGATTTATAATATTGGCTTATGATTAAACATAGAGTTAGGAGAAAGAAATGTAGGTAACTTGTGTGAATAACATAAGGCATTTCTGTAATTTATTAATAAATTGGCTACTACTATTATGTTAGAAAAATGAAAACATATCAATAAATGCTATATGTGCTATTAAGAAGCTTTAATCCAGGGTATTACCATAAGGTCATGTTTATTAGTGCAATTACAAGTTACTTGCATAAGAGAGATTCTGAAGACATTTGTCTACTTAATTTTTTGCTCCAGATATTGCAAAGGCTTAGTGTAAAACATTTGAAGCAGTAACTATTTCAATATATTCGTATTACTCACTAACACATAACCCTATACCTAATCCTCTTTCTGCAAATATAATTATTTAAATACTGATGTCTACCTAAAATATTCATTAAAGAATTTTAGCATATGACACAGAGTATTTCTATTATTTTTAAATATATTTTAATTATTATTTTTTGATATTACCTAATCTTTTAGTAAAGATTATATGAAATTATTCTGGTTTCCACAGTGGAGTGTGTTTTTTAAGGTCATGTAAGAAATGGAAATATAGTTGGAGTGTAAATAAAGTATAAATTCTTTTGAAAAACAGCATTTTCCTCAGCCTGGATTTTTCATCAGGGTACAGTTATTGCTTTTTCTTTTATCATCCATTCTTTTTTACTTTGTGATTGAAAGGATTTGTTGGTATAAACTGTGTGTTTCTGGACATGACTAAGATCAATAAAGGCCAAAGAAAGAAGTGAAGTCTCCCAAGTAGAAGCCAAAGACAATCCTTAGTACTTTGGAGCTTCCCAGGAGGACTGAGAATTAAGACCACTCCAGGTAGTTCTTAAAATCATCTAAAACTTTCATATTATGGCAGTGTGCCAAGAAAAATGTCATAAGAATTCAGTTCATGCTGGAAGCCTTTTTGTTGGCTAATCTTTTGAACATTCAGCCCATTAAAAGAGACTCTGTCACTTTTCATTTAAACAATGTTTAATAACAACCATCTGATAAAAATTCCACATATCATACAGCCTGCAGTAAAAGTAATTTCTCATGTCCTCATCAACAGTGAAACTGTCAAAAAAGTAAATAATCTCACTGAAGAAGGCAATGTATTTACCAGCGCAGTCTTTGTTCAATTTTCACAAGCTACTTAATGCAAACGTTGTCACTGCTTTCTTTGACACTATTATTGAAAAAAACTAGTGAAAATGAGTTGAAATATTTTGCTTTGTCTTGTGAAAAACTGTAGATGTCACCCAAAGTTTGTTATTACTATTTATTATTTAATTTGTATGCTAAATATTTTTCCTTCTTCCTTTCTTCTGGTAGTAGGCAGATATTTTCTTTGGAATTAGATAAAAAGTTTAGGCATATGATTCATTAACAATAGGGAACACAGATAGAAAAATATACGTTTTAAGTTAGATACATTTTTCCAAGGTAGTTTTCATCAAATAATTCAAATTTTTGAATGTCAATGGTACTGGCCAAGCTATCTTTTTCTTTCAAGTTCTAAAATGTAATCTGTCATTTTTATAGATATCATTAACTTCTTAGCAGCCTCTTTGAGTGAAACAAACAAAATAAAAAATGAAATGGTTTTAGTCATTAATGTCACAATTGACAGAACTTTATTCTTTTGTTATAACTAAATAGTATTTCATGGCGTATATATACCACATTTAACTTTCTTTGTTCATTCATTGATAGACACTTAATTTGATCTTGTATCTTGGCTACTGCTGCAATATTGTGGGGTACAGATATATCTTCAACATATAGATGTTGTATCTTTTGGATATATAACCAGTAGTGAGATTGTCAGATCATATGGTAGTTATAATTTTAATTCTCTGAAGAACCTCCATTTTGTTCATCATATGGCTGTACTAGTTTATATTATCAACAACATGGTATAGGAGTTTCACTTTCTCCACATCCTCCCTAGATTTTGTTACTTTTATATTTTGATTATAGCTTCACCTGTAAGATTATGGTTTACATTTGTATTTCCCTGATGATTAACTATGTTACTATTTTCTTCATATATCTGTTAGGACTTGGCATATTTTAATTGATTCACATTACAATTTTCACCCCAGAAGATGACATTATAATAAAGGCCTATATTGATTTTTGTGTGCATATTAATAAAATAGACATCCATAAATGTTTAAAGCCTCAGTTGTTGTTGATTTCGTTGGTGTTGGTGGTAGTTTCTGGATTTGGAAACATTCATTGGTGCTTTTGTAATTAAATCAGCAACAATGTGTGACAATACAGAGTTTGTTTTTATTTGGATTAGACCAGTCATGTGAATTCATGATGAAGCCCCTAAGATAATTATCTTGGACCTCATGGAAGTTCAAAACAGTACAATTGTAAACCCTATAACCCATATAGAATCTGTTAACTTTAAACTTAAGTCTGCAGACTTGGTTGGGACATATAGTCAAATAACAAATCATTACATGCTCTAGACAGACGTCACTGTGACCAAAAGTTTCTCTTCTCATGGTTGAATCTATTTTTCAGCCTAATCTGAAAAGTAACTCCAGCAACACACAACCTGCACAACAAATTCCCCTTGACTGCCTTTGGTATAGTCTCCATATCCACTGGATACCTAGGCTTGAGCTGACAAGCTCTGTGACTAGGCCACAGCAGAAGAATCAATTATCTTGTTTTCTCACTCTGTTTTTTAATTCTAGTAGTCAAAATTTCAGGCCAATTCACCAGATGCTGAGGTGCATAATCAATAAGTAGAATTCCTCTCTTGCCCACCTGAGAGAAAGAAGAAAAACATTTATGATGGAGAAACTGACAGATAAGAATACAAATTTCTGCTTGAAGGATGTAATATGAGATTTGAGTATTTTCCTAGCACCAAATGGAAACTTTAGAAGTGAGAAGTCAATGTAATATAATGCAAACTGAAAATAAAAAAATCCCTTGAGGCACTACATAATTGATTAAATAGGTCAAATGTTATTTATTTAGTGACCATGAAGCATTTATTGACATAGAAAGCTTTTCCTTACATAATATGTATAAAGCACTTCATAAAATGATATATATGGTGAAATTTCAATTTGTTAAAATATATGTTCAACATAGAAAAATATTAAGCTGGGTTTTTCTGGGGAGTGAAGAGTTGGTGGAATTATCAGCAAATTGTCTGTATTGAATGACTACATTTTTTTCAGATTTTATTTTAGGTTCAAGGGGTATACAAATGTGCAGGTTTTTTACACGGGCAAATTGTGTGTTTCTGAGGTTTGGTGTAAAAATTATTTTGTCATTCATGTAGCAAGCATAGGACCCAATAGGTAGTTTCTCAATCCTCACTTTTCTCCTACTCTCCACTCTCAATTAGGCCACCATGTCTATTGTTCCATTTTGTGACTATGTGTATTCAACGTTTAGCTACCATGTGTACCACATGTTAGCACTTACAAGTGGCAACATGTGGTATATGGTTTTCTGTTTCTGCATTAATTAGCTTAGGATAGTGGCCTTTAGCTGCATCCATATTGCTGCAGAGAATATACTTTTATTCTTTTTATGACTATGTAGTATTACATGATGCATATGTTCCACATTTTTAAAATCTGGTCCACTGTTGATGGGCATCAATGATGATCCCATGTATTTGCTATTGTGAAATGTTCTGCAATAAACATACACTAGCATGAGTCTTTAGAGAGACTGATTTATATCCTTTTGGACATATACTCAGTAATGTGACTGCTGGATTGAATGGCAGTTTAGTTTTAAGTTCTTTGAGAAATCCTCAAACTGCTTTCTACAGTTGTTGAACTAGTTTAAATTCCCATAAACAGTATTTAAGCATTCCTTTTTCTCTACAACCTCACCAATGTCTGTTATTTTTGACTTTTTAATAGTAACCATTCTGACTGGCATGAGATAATAACTCATTATGATTTTGATTTGCATTTCTCTAATAATTCATGATACTGAACAGTTTCTAATGTTTGTTGTCTATGTGTATGTCTTCTTTGGAGAAGTCTGTTCATGTTCTTTGCCCATTTTTTTTTTAACGAAGTTGTTTGATTTTTGCTCTTTGGTGTAAGTTCTTCATGAATTCTGAATATTAGACATTGTCGAATACATAGTTTGTACATAAGTATTTTTCTTTTATTCTGTAGATTGTCTGTATAATGTGTTGATATTTTCTTTTGCTGTACAGACATTCCTTAGTTTAATTAGGTAATTGTTTTATAATTGTAATTTTGTAATTGCTTTTGGAGTCTGCATCATGAAATCTTTGCCATGAACAATGTCCCAAGTGGTATTTCACAGGTTCTATTCTAGAGTTTTTATAGTTTCATGTTTTATATTTGTATATTTAATCCATACTGATTGAATTTTATATGTGGTGAAAGGAATAGGTCCACTTTCAATCTTCTGTATATAGTTAGCCAGTCATCCCAGCACTATTTATTGAATAGGGTAGTCCTTTTCTCATTGCTTTCTACTGTTTGTTGACTGCATTGAACATCAGATGGTTGCATATGGCTTACTTTCTCGTTGTGCTAACCTGTTCCCATTGTCTATGTGTCCATTTTTGTACCATTACCATGTTGTTTTTGTTACTGTAGCCTTGCAGTATAGTTTGAAGTCAGGTAGTGTGATGTGTCCAGCATTTTTCTTTTTGCTTTGGATTGCTTTGGCTACTTGGGTCCTTTTTTAGTGCCATGTGAATATTAGAATAAGTTTTTCTAATTACGTGAAAAGCTGATGTTGGTAATTTGATAGAAAAGGCATTGTATCTATAATTGCTTTGGGCAGTATGGTCATGTTTAACAATATTTATTTTTCCTATACATGACTGAAATGACAGAGAATTCAGAATCTGGATGGCGATGAAGATTATAAAGGTTCACAACAAAGATTCAAGAGCTGAAAAATGAAGTTGTCATTTTAAGAAAGAACCAAACCTAACCTGATGGAGTTAAAAAATTCACTACAGGAATTTCATAATACAATGAAGAAGCATTAACACCAAAATAAACAAAGCTGAGGAAGAAAATCTCAGATCTTAAAGACCGGTTCTTACAATCAACTTAGACAAAAATAAGGATATAAAAACAAAGAAATGAAGTAAAGCTCTGAAAATTATAGGATTTTGTAAAAAGAACCAACCTATGACTCATTGGCACCCCTGAAAGAAAGGGAGAGAGAGTAAGCACCTTAGAAAGCAAATTGTTCACACAAATTCCCCAGCTTTGCTACAGAGGTTAATGTTCAAAACAAGATCAAGTATTTAAACAGTGACAGTGTGTAGGAAGATGTCTCAGTAACTCAGACAGAGATGTTTGTGTCTTGGGATACAAATATTTCAGTGGGGAATAAGAAAAATTAAAGTTTGATTACATTTGAGAAGTAATACTGAGAGGGCTCAAAGAGGGAATAAAGTAATGGCAAAAACCACAATTACTTTTGTGCCAACCTAATATAATATAGCACAGCCTAATATAAGTGTTAAAGAAAAATGAATCATCAAGAAATGTTCCTAGTCTCCAAGGAAAATATTATTTAGGTGGGATAGCTGGGGAAGGAACAGATTTTGCATGGTGGCACATGAGGTGAATGATAAGTTATGTTTCAAACATGTTAAATTTAAGATGCATATTAGGCATATAGACTGTGAGGTCCAGGTGATAAAATATATGAATCTGAATATTAGGGAATAGCCCTAAATGAGAGAAATATTTTTGAAGTTAAATAGCCTATAGATGTTTTTTTTTAATCATGAGACTTCATGCACTACTCAGAGAAAATATATAAGAAAGAAGTCCAGGTTGTAGTCATGATATATTTTAATGTTATCACATGAGCAGTGATATAATCAAAGAAAGACCCTTGGGGAAAAAGCTGACAGTGCGGTAATAGGAATATCAAGAAATTATAGAGTGTTGGAACACCAGAGAATTACACATTTTATCTTGGAGTAAGTTGCAAATTGTATCAAATGCTGCTTAATATAAGATGAGCACAGGAGACAAATATTGGCTTATGAAGATGAAAGTCAGTAGTCACTTTGACTAAAGTCATTTTAGGGAAGTCGTGTGGGCCAACAAAGAATGGGAAAACGTTGGTAGAGAATGAAAAGTGAGAATGTAAAATAGCAAATATAAACATGACTTTTGTGAAAATTTTCTGTCTGGACAGCAAAGTGGTCATAGGGTCAATGTGATTTTCTTTTCATTTTTTTTTATCTTTGATGGTTTGTCCTTTTTGGGCCCTGTTTATTATGGGTTACCTATTCAAAGGGCAAGAAATTATGCTCATATGTTTCCTTGTAGAATCTTTACTAATTTACCTTTTAAAAATCAAATATAAAATTTATCTGGAATTGAATTTGTGTATAGAAGGTAAATTTGTGTTTAGAGATTCTTTCATTGTTTCCACACGTATATATGACTGACCCAGCATTGGTCATTAAAAAAAATCTCCTTTCACCAATGCTCTGCAACATTGCCATAAATCAAGTGTCCATTTATGTGTGACTCCATTTTTGGCCATTTTATTTTTTGTTGTTGTTCAGAGGATGTATGTTTCTATTTTTGACTCAAGACAACACTGTATTAATTTATAAGGCTTTATAGGAAGTCTCGATATAGTATAAAAAGTACTCTCACCTTTTCCACTTCAGAAATGTCTTTGCACTTGTCCTGTTGTATCTTCACATAAATGCTCAATTTAATAAATAACATTGATGGTTAAGATTCTCCCCACACCACTTCCTAATACAGAAATAGTTTTTAAACATTCACATAATGCACTACATGTATTTAGTAGTTAAAAACTTCAAAGGAACAGCAGCTATGTCAATTATACACACATCTCTTCTCTTTCTTTCTCTCTCTCTCTCTAAACATACCAGTGCGTGCACACACACACACACACACACACACACACATCAAGTTATACAATCTAAAGCCTATGCTAAAGTCTTTTCTTTGCTTACATGTATTTTTAAATTCCTTCTGGTAAATACACAGTTTAAAATCTGATGAAAGTTAATGAAATTTCTTGCTACAACAATAAACATATGTCTAAAATTATGCATGCAAATTTTGAGGATTTGAGGACTTACTTGAAACCCATCCAAGAACCTCTGTTCAAAAACCTGGTTGAGATTTATTTTTATGTGCTTAATTTCCTTTAATAACTTTCTTTTATTAAATGCATATTTTTATCAACTAAGTATGAGAGAGAAAAGTTGTCATTAATTTTCAGCTTATATTTTTAGCTATCAACATCACATTTCAAATAACATGTAACTGCAGACTTGATTATAGGAAGGCTGTCAGGTAGTTTTGATATGTACAACAATAGAAAGAACATATTGTAAGATATTACAGACAAACTGTTGTTATGTCAGTCATTCCTTTGCAATTGAAGGGTCACCAGCCAGAATGTTCAAGGAAGCTTCTCATCACTGACAGCTTATACTGAAGACACCCTGACTCATGATACTGTCATGCTGTTGGTCATCACATTAGGTGTCAACAGTCCAGGAAAATCCAAAATTATCTGTACTATTTTTTTGAAGCCAGGAGTACAATTACCTTTCTTACGCCTTTCTGTTAACATTTAAAAGCTCTTAACACAAACATTTTTACTGTTAATGTTGTATAATGAAAAGAAATATATATGAATGTAGTTTTCTTTATTATAAGTTCTATTATTTTTTAACCTTTAAAATCTGAGTAAAATTTATATGCAAGCTCAAAAACAGCAAACAAAAAAACAAGATGTATTTTCAGCAATCTGAAGTAAAATTTAATATAGTGACTTAATGGTCTGTCTTCAATTCTTAGAGTCAGCAACGGTTCAAAGTTGATGTGAATTCTTCCAGACTCTACATACATAAACTTATGCATATAATTATATTGTCTTCAAAGTGCTGAAAGTTAATAATGTTCATTTATATTGGAGAAAATATTCCACCACGATTCTAGAGTAATGTGCCTGCTTATATACGTGTATGTGTAGATACATAGCTTATTTGTATTACAATGTTTTTTCAGAGTTTTTCAGTGTGATTTGTTTTCTTGTGATCAAAGCATCTTTAATTTGATTGAATGTCTCTTCAACCTTATAAATACCACTTTTGATCTTTAAAACTATCAATACATTAAATGACATTAATTGGATTTCAAATATTAATATATCCTTTAACTCCTACAATAAACTGTAATTGGTGAAAATATGTTATTATTTTAATATACTACTAAACTTTGAGAGAATTTATTGGAAGTTTTAGCTTCAATATTCAAAAAAAATATTTTTATGTCATTTGCCTTTGTGTACTTTATCAGATCTTGGTACCTGTGCTATTCTAACTTTATATAAAGGATTTAGGTCTGCATGGTTTGCACCAGTTTAAACAACTGTCAAGGATTGCATCGTGTGTTTGACAGGATTTATATGTAGAACTGGATGGACAGCTGATTTTGGAAGTGTCAACATTTTGATGTTTTTTATTTTTACTGTCATGGTAATTGAATAGTGGGAGTATCCTGGTTTCCTTGGGATCAAGGTGTTATGTTTGTATTTCATAAAATTTTCAAATTCATAAGGGTACTATGTCTACTTGTTTTACCTTTATACTTACAATTTTGTAGTTTATAGCTTATTTCTTTTAATTCAGTTAACTCAGCATACATATTTAAAGAAACAAATGCCTACTTTTGGTTATAATTTTAATTATTCTATTTTTATAAAGCATTTCTTTACATGTATGTTTATGCTTTATCCCAGGATTATTCTGCTGCTTTATTTCTCAGAGTTTTTAATGTTTAATCTTTTTATCTTGATTTATATATAATATAAATATAAATATAAAAACTAATAAGACTATATTATTCTTAGGATGTAAAAATTTCATATTTATATTGAATTAAAATATATATTAGGAGCTTTTATGTTTATATTTTGTGTTAATAAAATAAACATGTTTATAAATATATATGCTTATAAACATGTTTATAAATATAAAATTTATTTAAAAATTTATATAAATTTATATATACAGATATATTATCTAGTTAGCTAGCTAGCTAGCTATTCTTAGGATTATTTTCTTTATTACCTATGCAGACAACCTATAGGATGCACATGCAATATTTTTATTATTATTTCTTTGTCTCACTGGCAATGTTATTTTTCTTTTCTCCTTTATATTTTTTTCCTCTTCCTCCTCCTCCTCATGCTCTTCTTCTTATTATTATTTCTTTCTTCTCTGTAATTTTGGCCCTCAGATGCAGCAATGAGCTAATTCTACCTCAGTACTCATATATTACTGTTATCATTCTCTTCAGTTTCTCCTATTTTATTGCTACATTTATTTATTCATTAATTGACTCATTCTCACTTTTCTTTACTTCTCTTGTCCTTTCTTACTGTAGAAGATGTCTGTTAATGTTTCTGATGCATATTCTTCAATGTGTTCATATGTACCTTTGCCAAAAAGTAGTTGAATTGAACTTCTCCTACTTTTTGCCACTGAAGCCTATATTGCTTCTAATTCACTGCAACCATATCTGAGGCTGGCATAAAAGTCTTTTTTATGAGTCCCATTTCTAGAAATAATACAGACAGAGGAGGCAGATAGGGGTTGCTTAGGCAAAAAGAGAGGGAAGTTTTGGGGAGAGGGACAATGTCTGTAAGACTACACCTGTACCGCCCCTGTTATGTAGCTAGCAGGAGGAAATGTGGTTAAAAACTTCCTCCTATACCAAGATCCTTGCTCAGAAGAGACTTTCAGCCTGCCTTCACAAGCTCAGAAAAAGACCAAGGGCATCCTAAAAAGACCTTGAAGTTATAATTCCATCAGCATTATGGTTTTAGTGCCCCCATGCATTTTGCTTAGGCAATCATGTGTGATAAGCAAGATGGAGTCACTATGGCCAATCCCAGGCCTGCACAGATGCAACACCCCTGTGGGGAACTCCCTCCCCCCCCAGCTCATTAAGGCAGAACCCATAGAAGACTTCTTTGTTTCTGCCACATAAAAGACCCAGAACTCAGCCCCATTTTTGGCAACGGTTTTTGGGTCCTCTTTTGCTACTGAGAGTTTTCTCTGGCTTAGTAAATCCTTCTCTACCTTACTCCCTCTCTGGATTCTGGGTGTCTTATTCTTGGTCATGAAACAGTAACTTGTACATTGCTAAACTAAGGAGTAAGGAGACAGCAACAATACTTCATTATTTGTAGCTGCTATATTGATTATCTGATGAGCTAGTTTATCTGAACACATAAAGACAAATAATCATGTATTGTTTAGTAGTTGAACATATAAACATTATAAGTATGTGCTATTATATATACTTCATCACCAAGTGTGTTCAGCTTTTAATATGAGAAGGCACATTGTGTGTCTTCAAATATGCAGTATACAGGAGGTCACAAATATATTTGGACATACAGCTTTTACCTGAGAAGCATCATGAAGATTTAAATTACATAAAACATTGTTTTTAAAACTATTATTTTTCTAAATCTTAATGTTGAGCTTTGTTACCTTTTCTTTTCTGCTTTACCTGGGTAAATACTAGATTTTTTTTCTGAAGACTAAATATTGCATCAACGATCTCAACCACATAAAAGTACTTTCTTCAAAGTTCTTTTTCAACAATTCCAAGATCAGGGATTTGTGTCCTGATCACTGATTGATGCTTCTAATCACAATGTTGTAAACAGAAAGACAAATAGCTACGTGGTGGTACCTCCCTCATTGTTGTAAACCCTTCTCCTTCCAGCAGAAGTGACATCCAGAATATTTAAAGAGCTGATGCTATAACTTCTCCCTTATTTTTCTCTTTTTTCCCCCTTTTGGGATCCTGATATTAAAGCCTAGGACACTTAAAACTAAATGTACGAACAGTGAATATTAGAATGTTACTGTATATGCATAGGGAAAAGCTGAAAAACCTTAACACCTTTTCAGGAAAAGACCTGAAAAATCAAATCCTAGGAAAGGAAGAGAATCTAATTTTCAGAGTTACCACATTATTAAGTGTCCAGTTTTCAACAAAAATGTACAGGCCATACAAAAACAAAATGAAACAAAAACAAAACAAAACAAAAACAACAAAAAAAAAAACAGGAGTGCATAGCCATTCCAAGAAAAAAAATATAGATAAACAGAAAGTTTCCCTAAAAATGATATGATGATGAGTCTACAACACAGATTTTAAAACAATTGCCTTAATGATGCTTTTAAAACTAAAGATGTGGAAATAATAAAATAATGCATAAACAAAATAAAAATAACAATAAAGAAAAGCTAAAATGGAACTACAACAAAAAGAAATTCTGGAGCTGAAAAGGAGAATAAATTAAATTTGAAAAATCAATAAAGACAATAAAAGCAGATTTGAGTAGGCAGAAGAAATAATCAGTGAACCTAAAGTGGAAATTCACATGTCTGAGGAACACAGAATTTTAAAAGAATTGAAGAAAAGTGAACAGAGCCTAGGGCACCTGTGCAACACCATCAAACAGACCTACTTATGTCTTGTGATAGTTTTAGAAGAATAGAGAGAAAAGAGCATAAAGAATATTTAAAGAAAGAATTGCTTAAAACTTCCCCAATTGGATGAAATACATGAAATAAACACCATAAAACTCAACAAACTCCAAGTAAGGTGAAGTCAAAGAGACCTGCACCAAGATACTTTATAAGCAATCTTTCACAACCCTAGATCAAAGTAAGAACATTGATAACAAAAAGTAACAGGCAACTTACCGTATACAAGAAATTTTTAATAGGATCAGGAGATTTCTTCTCAGAAAGTTTGGAGTTCAGAGGTAGTGGTCTGACAGAGTAAAAGTGGTGAAACGAAAACCCGGCAAACAATAATTCTATACCCAGTAAAATTATACTTCACAAGTGATAGAGAAATTAAGACATTCACAGATAAATAAAAGATGAGGGACTTTGTTATCACTACACCTGAGCTGCAAAAAATGCTCAGGGAGCTCTGCAGGGTGAAATAAAAGGACATTAAACAGGAACTTGAAGCTGTATACAGAAATAAAGATTTCAATATAGATAAACCAATGGAAAAGTATAAAAACTGGTATTACTGTAAAAATGACCTGCAACTGCATTTTTTTCTACATGATTCATGAGAAAAATGCTTGTAAAAATAAAACAATCATTTGTATAAAACTATTGTAATTCTTATTTTGGTTTATATATATATGTGTGTGTGCATATATATATCTCAACATATATATATATATATATATATATCTCAGATATATATATATACCTAAGATATATATATCTGAGATATATATATACCTATATATCTCTCTCTCAGATATATATGTGTATATATATCTGAGATACATATACATCTCAGATATATATACACATATATATCTTAACAACAGCAAAATTTAAACCAATATTCTTTATGGTTACTAATGTAAAATCCTAAACAAAATACTACCCAACAAAAATCAGTAGTATATTAAGGAATTATACACTCCTGACCAAGTAGGACTTATCTATGGGATACAAGAATGTTTCAACACAGGAAAATCATTCAATATAATGCGCTATATAATGAAGGGGGAAATAAACACACCTGAGTCTCTTAATTGATGCAGAAAAGGCATTGGCAAATGTAGCATTCTCTCATACAAAAAATAAAAATAAAAACAAAACAAAAACAGCAACAACAAAAACAATCAACAAACTAGGAAGAGAAGGAAACTACCTCAACTTGATAAAATAAATATATGGAAAGCCTATCATAAACATCATATTCAATGATGAAGATTAAAAGATTTTCCTCTAAAATTAGGAAAAAAGCAAAGATGCCTGCTTTCTGATAAATCATTTCTACTCTACATAGTACTAGAAATTCTGCCAGAGACAGCAGAGAAGGAAAATAAAGAAAATACATCTAAGTTGGAAATGAAGAAGTAAAAAGACCTCTGTTCAGAGATGACATAATCTTGTACATAACAAAACTAATGTTTCTAGAAAAAATATTTGATCTAATATATGTTACAAAGTAGCAGAAAACAAAGCAAGCAACAATCAGCTGCATTTTTATACCACGACAATAAAAAATCTAAAATAAAATTATGAAAACAATTACATTTTAATTGCATCAAAGGAAAAAATACTTAGGAATTAACTTAAACCCAGATGTGAAAGATTTGTACTAGAAAACTATAAAATATTGCTAAGATAAATTTAAAAGACTGAATTAAATGAAAACTTAAAGTATAAAAAGAAAAAAATTATTAAGATTTCAATACTACCCAAAGCAATATATTGATTGAATACAATCTCTACCAAAACTTCAATGATCATTTTTGAAGAGATAAAAATCCCATCTCAAGTTTATATGGAATCTTACAGGACCTCCAGTAGTCAAAACAATCTTAAAGGGGAATAACAGATGAGGTCAAAACAGTGTGATTCTGGCATAAAAATAGACATAGTAAGTAATGAAATAAAATGGAAAGCCCAAAAATAAACCCTGGATTTATGCTTAAATGATTTTTGGCAAGGGTTAAAAGACTATTCAATGGGGAAAGGATAGTCTTTTCAACAAATGGTATTGGGAAAACTGGATATCCACCAATTAAGAAGAAAATTGAATTCTTACCTAACACTATATACAAAAACTAACTCAAAATGGGTGAAAGACCTAAATGTAAAATCTAGCACTATAAAAGTTTTAGTAAAAAGCATAGGGCAAAAGCTTCATGTTGGATTATTTATTTGATATGACATCAATGCATAGGCAACGAAATAAAAAAAAATAGACAAATTAGACTTAATGATTAATAAAATTTGTGGATCAAAAGACACTATCAAGAGAGTAAGAAGACAACCCACAGAATGGAAAAAAAAAATATTTGCAAATTGCATCTATGATATGGGATCATTATTCAGAATGTAGAAGGAACTAACACTTCGCAACAAAAAACAAACAATCCGGTTTACAAATGAGTAAAGGATTATGTCTTAGTCCATTCGAGAAGCTATAACAAGCTGGGCATGATGGCCAGAGGGAATGAGAAGGTGTTGTTTAATGTGTACAGAGTTTCAGTTTGACAGGATAAAAAGTGTTATTGAGATAGATGATATTAACAGTTGCCCATTATGAATGTGTTATTACCACTGATCTATATGCTTAAAATAGAAATTATATATGTATTTTATCACAATAAAACAAATTGTAGAAAATTAAATATCACCTAATTCTTTTTACAAATGAGACTAAACAATGGTATTTAAGTTAAAATGAGCACTGCTAGCACCCATATTTTGATTTTGTAATGTCATACCCAATGAAAAATCTAAGGCTTCTCAGAAAAAAATGGCTGAGTAGATCTGGACAGGAAGAGTATGAAGCAACTTCAGAGTATCTTGAGCTAAAAGCAAAGTGTTTAGCATAATGAATGAAGGTGGTACAAATGGACATTGGCTCTTGTTCCTAGCATGTCAAATGTAATGATGTTTACATTGAATCAATAAAATTTACAAATTTATTGTGTTTTCAAATAAAGAGTTTACAGTTTTATTTGTCATTAGCTGACTATATACCAATCCTGTAATCTGAAAACTGCTCAAATTTTCTGGTCCAATGAAGATTAAACAGAATAGTTACAATAGCAAGGAGCAGTGTGGAAATTTACACTCCAAATATGCACATTATTAAACAATAGACATATTTATATCCCACAACTGCAGCTGTACACATGATTAGCTATCCTATGTTAACAGGAAATCCACAATGAACTTTTAGAAGTATATGTAAATGTCTTTTTTCATATCTGCTGTTTAAATTGTGTGTTATCAGAGAAGTTAGGTATGTAAGAAATGTAGGCAATGCCAAAAATATGCAATACAGGATTATTCTGTTACACTTTCCCTCAAATTGAGGGAAACAAAGGTCAACATTTCTTTGCGTTACAGAAACAGTTTTTAGTAGTTTGTTTTGTATTAGAGCATGAAAGTAGTTTTTTAAAGTTAATAGAGTTACCTAAAATAAAATAAATTATGACAATGCAATGCATTTATATTAGAAATGAAGAGTATTATTAAGAAAAAGACTCAAAGTATATATTCTTACATTTTATAAGAAATTTTGGTCATCTCGATGAGGACAATGTCTATTTTATAGAAGAATCTCACATAATGAATGTAGAAGGAGGAATAAAATTAATAGATTACGACTTTATAATCTTAGATAGGTATATGTCTTATCAAGGGAAACCAATTAAAACTGAAAATAACAGATATAACATCATGGAAAACAGGATAGTTTTATAGTGTCATATTATCACCTAGTAGATGAGTTGCAAATTGCATATGAGATCAAACATAGCATCAATAATTTTGAACAAATCTCACTTATGCATTTTAACATGTGATTCAATTAAAATATATAATATCACTTAGCATTATGGAAAAACATACCTGAATTTATTTATCTTTACATCTTTCAGTCTATAGAAAATTAAATAAACATTTTTTAGAGTGCATGTCAGGTTTCATATAAAAGTCAATGTATACTTAAAGAGGTGGGAAATAGTGATGCTTCTAGATTCAAAATGTTAAGCTATAAGATCTAAAGCAACAGGAGAGACTTAACTGGATGTTTGATATTTTTAAAAAGATATACAACATATATTGATAATAATTTAGGGAATTCAAAAAATTATTAAGATGTCACTTAGTGGGGAGTTGTTATTTCCTTCTTTAGGTTTGATGAAACTGTTGCATTTGTGTAGGAGAAATAAACATGCTTATGAAATGGATAGTAAAGTATTTAGGAGTGTAAAGAAATTTTGTGTGCATTTTTTCCCCACAAATATTTCAAAAATATGTGCACATGCACACACACACAAATATACACTAAAGCACATGCATGGATCTCTGAGTTTATATGTGTATATGTATTATATATATGTGTAGATACACACACAAGCATGTCAAATTATTAATAATTGTTGGAATTTATGTGATTGCTATGTGGGTGACTTTCTACATTGGCTTCTTGAATATTTTCAAAGTAAACACTGAAAAAATTACTTAATTTTTGCTAATGTTATATATAATCTGACTTTTTAAAGAGAAAGTCTGCCTTTGTTAGCATTAGATATTAGATTTCTTTATACTTTGAGAATATGGTTTTGAAGTAACTTTTTGGGTGAATGGGAGATGTTTGTTGTTGTTTCTTTTTGCTTTGTTACTTGAGCTGCTCTTCTACGTCTCGCTCTGTCTTTGTCATAGATTTATCGTTTTGCATTGGCTCTGCCTGGTTCTAAGCCTCTCTCCTGGGCCAAAAGCTGAAATCACAGACTGTTGCTTCTGCTTGGTAGTAACACTTGTGCTAGAAATTCATCCATGACTCCAGTGGGAGAATGGGATTTGCTTCTGCTTGCAAAGCTGCTTGTCTTTCCCCATCCCTAGGCTCATCAGTTGTTCTAAAGCCATTGCATCAGACCTAGTGTGATGAGCCTCAATTTTTAGCATGCTTTTAAGATAGAAGAACCACATAGCAGCGACTGGCATTGAACTCTGGAAGTGGATCGAGTTTCTCCTCTCACATTAAGTAGTTTTAGTGTGATAATCAGAGAAGTAAGTTCCATCCTGCTACTGTCTTTATGAGTATCTAGACCTCAGCAAACTCAAATATTTTTTCTTCTCACAGCTTTGCTTTTTGTTTCTTATTAGGAAATAAAGGTATTTATTTTGCTTTGAGCCTCGTGATTTTGCTTGTACATTTATATATTTATATATTTTTGCTCTCTGTGCTTGCTTTATTAAGCAGTCAATCAAGAGTAGGTTATTGGAATTGAAGACTCTTAGGCCTCAACCCAGGGCTAGTGGATTAGAATTTGCATTTAACATGTTTCCTAAATTATTCAACTGCAAATTAATTTTTAAAATTTTTTTTAGACAGAGTTTTGCTTTTGTTGCCCAGGCTGGAGTACAGTGGCTCAATCTTGGCTTACTGCAACCTCTGCCTCCTGGGTTCAAGCAATTCTCCTGCCTCAGCCACTCGAGTAGCTGGGACTACAGGCATGTGCCACCACACGCAGCTAATTTTTTATATTTTTGATAGCGATGGGGTTTCGTCATGTTGGTCAGGCTGATCCTGAACTCCTGACCTCAGGTGATCCACCAGCCTCGGCCTCACAAAGTACTGAGAATTACAGGCATGAGCTACCACCCCGGCTGCACATTAATTTTTAAGAAGTACTAGATTGGAGTCAAAGGATATACGAAAGTAGAATTTTGCTATCTCCTCCTGATCAAAAATCTGGAAACATATAGAGGAAACAAAGATTAGTAAATATTCTGAGCAGCTAGAACAGATTTTATTCTGCACCATTTACACATAATTTTGATTGTTCCAGTTCTTGAGATCCAAAGAGATGATGCCGAAACTTGAAATATGCTTATTTACGTTTTTCTTGATTCTGGTTTTAAATGTTACAGAGAATAGTCGTAAAACTACTTAATATTTTTGTTTTTATTTAATTAGTTTCCTTACCAGATAATTCTCTTCTTTTTCTTTGCATTAAAAAGTTTCCTATTTTTGTGATTTTTGCCTACATTAAAGTGAACATTTTCAGTGTATTAGTTTGTATATTTTTAAGCACATACATATATTTCTTTCATTACTTATAGTTTTTATTTTTGTTCCAAACATACCATTTAGGAATTCAAATGTTTTTTGTTTTGTTGTATTTCTCAAGATAAATTATATTATAAATCAAGCACATTACAGCAGCTGCAAATTATTTTATACCTTTTTTTTATAAGTCATCCAGGACATACATATTCTCTCTCTAGATGATGGCTAATTACAATGTGAATTAGTTGAAGAATTGTGCCATGTAGTCAATTAATATTTGAGAGAAAATTATATTCTGCACATGATAGGCAAGGTCATGTTTATTAAACTATATTTCAGTATACAGACTCTAGATTGTAAAACATAGATATAAGGCAACATTATGTAAATGTCTTAAAATGAAAACTGGCTGGAAGTAGCAAATTATAAAAGCTCTGGTCAAGAGTCACCTTGAATAGAAATTGAAACAGTGCTGTCATGAGGAAGCAGAGCTTGTTGTGCATTAATTCATTCATGCCTGTGATCATCAAATAATTACTCAGTATCACTGTAGGCCAGACGCTGTTGTAGGTGTTGTGGATACATCAGTGAATAAAATATTAAACCGTCTTTACACTTAAGAAGACTATACTTTAGTAGAACATAAAGAATTAAGGAGACAAAGCTATCCTTTCTAAGGGGAAGATAAATGCTATGGAGAATAATAAAACATTAAAGAGGAATAGAGAGGAATACTGTAAATAAAATGATCGAAGTCATCACTTAAATTGACATTTAGGTGACCTGCAGAAAGTACGAGAGTGGGGTATTCAGATATGTAGAGCTACAAGGGAAAGACTGTTCCAGGCACATAGAATTGCAAGGCAAAGACATTAAAGGAGAAGAGTTTTGCCATTTGTAGAGACAGTAAAGACTCCACGGTAGATGTGAATAGTTGGAGATGAAATACTGAAGTGTCAAACGATGTAAAGTTTTTCGAGAATTCTAAAATAATTAGGTTTTACTATAGATAAAGTTGAAATTCATTTGAAGATTTTGAGCAAGATAACATAATATTGCTAACATTTTGAAAGTTTCCATTTTGGCTGATGTGTTCAGAGTAAAGTTTAGATAAACAAGAGTGGTAGTAAAGAGACTATTTCAGAGTCTATTGAAGTACTTCAGGGAAGAGATTATCATGGCTTTGAGCAGAATGAAAGCAGATGATTGCTAATGAGAGAGAGAGAGAGCGAGATTAACAGCTTCTTAAATATATCCACATTCGTGATTCGGCTAAGGAATTTGAGATGGAGAGATTACACTGGATTACATGGGTATGCCTAATGTCATGACAATGGCAATCACAATGTAATCACAATTTAATCACAAAGTGAAGAAGGAAGATGAGGAAGAGAGTCAGAGGAGATGTCACCACAGAAAGATGACACCAAGATATACATCAAAAGATGATGACAAAACAGCACTGGAATATGGAAGAGGCAAGTAATAGGATTTGTCTGCTCTTTTCAATTACCGGGCACTATACCTATATTAAGATATATTTTGCTGCTATGGAAACATAAATATATCTTCAAGGTTGAGATTTCTTTTAATATTGCTTATGGTATTTTCTGCCATAAAGCAGTTTTTATTTGTATCTATTAAAATTTATCATTTTAGGCTTCTAGGTGCCAATTATTTTCATAGTTCAAGAGAAGTTTTGTTCTTTCACAAGACAGTTTGCTCCTATTTCTTTCTAGTGTTTTAATGATACGATTTTTTACAGTTGAATTTTCTTCTTTCACTTGAGACATTAAAAAAGCAATATAATATCACATTCACCCAAATCATAAGAAAAAGTCATAAAGTATACAAAATTGTAGTGTGTTGAGTTCATTATAGTGCTGATTTTACAATGTAACCAGGTAAACTAAACTTGAAAGCATGACATGCCACTATAAGAACAGACGAGACTCAGGAGAAAGACGTTGCTGTCATGTGGTTAGAGATGAGGAAAAGAATGAAGCATAAATGGACAGAATTTAGCAGAGACATGAAAACTATAGAAAATTGGCAAATAAGTCTAGAAACAAAACCCCAAAATATCTGAGATGAAAAACATTTGGATGCACCTGAAAAATAACTGAAAATAAAAACAACAAAAAAGAATCCATGAAAATAGTAAGTCAATAAAAATTACCCAAATTGAAACACAGACATAGGAAAGATACCACCAAATTATTGAAGTTCTGTTTAACAATATCCAACAGTCTAGCACTGATTTATTTTTGGACTTTAACAACAAAAAGAAAAAACAGAGTAGAATCCTAAAAGCATTTTCTTTTTTTTGCATTGATATGAGATGCTACCTTGTCATATGCATATCTCCAAATGTATTTGCATTTGTCTTTGAGTTTTTAAATTTTCTTTCACTTATCTGTTCATGTTCACTGTGACAGTTTTCAGCTACCAAAAATTTATATGTTTAATATTTTATATGAATGTCCCTTACCTATTTCTTTTTCTGTATTGATTTTATTTAATATTCATCTTAAAATTATTTCCTCACAACATACAGAATTAATTAGTTTTAGAAAATACATAACATTGAGATATGCATTGGAGTCATATTATTTTCACAAATTAACTTAGGATGATTTGATGTATTTGACACAGAAATTTGCTTTCCTGCGAATGCTCTATCTTCTCATTTTTGAGACTATACTGGTATATTACATAATGTTTTAACGTTTTCCTCATATGGGTGTGCACAATGTTTTTGTTAATTGGGGATATTTCCATAAATATCTAGTGAGTCTCTCCCGTATGTGCATATTAAGATTCAGATTATGAAATTCTGGATCACTTTATGGTGACTGTGTTGAAACCAGAAGTTTGGTTGGGAATCCTCAGAAGATTGTCATTTATTCTTGGATATATACATTCCCTAGAAAGAAATAGTTTAATGTCTTCTCACGTATATAATGCTGACAGCCAACATTCTGATTGCTGAGTAAAAGAAAATAAAATCCTGTATATCTAATAGTTAAGTTCTAGACATTCGTTTAAAATCTTCTGCATTGAACTTTCATTCCATCCTTCAGCTGTTCATTTTGAGTCCAGAGACATTTGTCTTCCACTTGAGTAGGAAATGATCTGGGGCTTTAACTAGCTCTTATAAGCGTTTCTAAACAGCACTTTTCTTTTCAGAGCTATTCCATACCCATTGTTAGAGGGTGCTGAAGTCTCCAATTCGTATACCTTGGTGGGCTTCTGCAAAATGAATAAACCCTAGCTTCTCACATTCTTTCCATGCTTAGGTTTCTATCATTCACCACCTTCCAGCTTTATCACTTCTCCTTTACTTACGTATGATTCATTCCTTCTTACTTTCTATTGGTGTTTTAGTAAGATTTCAGGAAATAAAATTAAATGTGTATCTTAAATGCATTGTATTTAAGTGATTAAAATAATCATGCTTGCTGGAAGCCAGAGAAATTTTTAAATTTTGTGTTGAGTTTAAAAAATGCAGACATGAATAGGTGGTAGCATATAGAAAGTTGCATGTTGATTAAAAATAATAGCAACAAATGTACTTGTCATGAAAACACATTCAAGAGCATTTATTAAATGTAGTACAGTGAATTTTTGCGAGACAAGGTAGGAAAATAATAGGTAGAGGGGAAAATATTGCAATTGAACAAAGTTAATAATGTTGCTGTGCCAAAAAAGAAAGAAAACAGAAAAAGCAGTGCATGTGTTTTTCTTACTTTTATGCACACATAGTTGCTAGTTATTGTAAGAAACATATAACATTGCATATGGCAATAGTTTTTTTTTTAGCTGCATTTATATGTATTTATTACTTAGTACTTAAAATGTAGTAAATACAATACCACGCTTAAAGTTATATATGGCATATCTGTCCTTGCCTCATTCAATTAGACCTTAGTAATCACTCAAAATATGATTTTCTTTTCTCTATTTTTTCTCTTATTTGTTAACATTCTCAGGTGATAAAATCGTGCTCAGCATTAACCTATTTATTTATGTAGTACAAATAAATATGTTAACTTGGTACTAAGATGCATGTTTATGACATTTCCTTCGTTCTTACGTGATAGTCCCTACATATCTCTAAATCTTATACTAATTACGGTCTGTACACTAAGGTTATAAACATAATTTAGATCAACCTGAGATAATGCCATTAAACTGCCTATGAGGCCTTTTTGTTAAAATATTTTGCAGATGGTGTTCTGATCCAATTATGTTTTGGGATATCCATATATTAACTGTTGATTTGTTTCTTAGAATATGACCCAATGAGTTTTCCAATTATTGGTGTATGTTTCTGTGTCAGTTTCCAAAATTCTTTATTTGTGCTTTATTTAATTAACATTTGATTTACATATTTGTGTGACTCATAATGATGTTTTGATACATATAATATACGGTGATTCGATCATGGTAATTTTCATATCCATCATCTCAAACCTTTACTATTTGTGTTGGAAATATTCAATATCCTTCTGATAGCTATTTGAAGCTATATGTTGTTGTTCGATATAGCCACTATCCTTGTTTGTATAGTGGTGAGTATCCCTGCCTGTCAGAAATATATACCTTTATATTTTACATTAAAATATTTTTTACTTTGTTATTTGAATATTTAGTTACATCAAATTTGAATTAATAATTAAAAAGTAACAGATATTTCCCCCAATTATATTACTTTGAATCGCCAAAAAGAAAGAAATGACAATCATGGGTGATCAGATATTTGTTGGTTTAGAGTATTGTTGACATTATAGAAATGGAAATTGTTCTATTTTATTATATATATATATATTTTATTGCATTTTAGGTTTTGGCGTACATGTGAAGGACATGCAGGATTGTTGCATAGGTACATATATGGCAATGTGGTTTGCTGCCTTCCTCCCCATTACCTATATCTGGCATTTCTCACCATGTTATCTCTCCCCAACTCCCCACCCCCCCCCGTCACTAACCCTCCCTTAGTTCCCCCCAAACAGACTTCAGTGTGTGATGCTCCCCCTCCCTGTGTCCATGTGTTCTCATTGTTCAACACCTGCCTATGAGTGAGAACATGTGGTGTTTGATTTTCTGTTCTTGTGTCAGGTTTGTGAGAATGATGGTTTCCAGGTTCATCCATGTCCCTACAAAGGACATGAACTCATCATTTTTTATGGCTGCATAGTGTTCCATGGTGTATATGTGCCACATTTCCCCTGTCCAGTCTATCATCTATGGGCATTTGGTTGGTTCCAAGTCTTTGCTATTGTAAACAGTGCTGCAATGAACATTCATGTACATGTGTCCTTATAATAGATGGAATGATAATCCTTTGGATATATATCCAGTAATGGGATTGCTGGGTCAAATGGAATTTCTATTCCTGGGTCCTTGAGTAATTGCCACACTGTCTTCAACAATATTTGAACTAATTTACACTCCCACCAACAGTGTAAAAGTGTTCCTATTTCCCCCACATCCTCTCCAGCATCTGTTGTCTCCAGATTGTTTAATGATTGCCATTCTAACTGGCGTGACAAAGCATGTTTAAATCTCCTAGGATCATTAAGCGGTGTGACATAAGAATCTCAAAAAAAAAATGAAGTACTAAATAATTAGATTTCCATAAAATTTGTTGTTCTTCTTGAAAATAAACTATTGATTTCAGAGTCAACCCTAGAGAAACTCACAAATTTGGGACATGTTTGGTGGATATCTTGCAAGATTTGGAGATAAATTACAACTGATTTAATGCCAAATGCCATCAGTTTACATGAAATGAAACTTAACTAGAACCTGGAGGTCATAAATGAGAGTTCCGCTAATTATAAAGTTGTGAAATAATGGTTGCAATATTGTATTATTGGTGTTACTTTAGTGGAAATTATATGATAATTAATTAAATGTTTGATATGGCAATAAACATTCCAATGGAAAGATATCATTACCTAATCAGTTTGAAGGTTTTTTTTTTTCTTTCATTTAGACTGGAAAAAAATGTATGACAATATAAGAAAAATATTCTTTATAATACGTACATAGAAACATATTATATTTCTTTTTTTTTTTTTTTTTTTTGAGACAAAGTCTTGCTTGCTTTGTTGCCCAGGCTGGAGTGCAGTGGTGCGATCTTGTCTCACTGCAACCTCCACCTCCTGGGTTCAAGTGATTCTCCTCCTCAGCCTCTGGAGTAGCTGAAATTATAGACACACGCCAACATGCCTGGCTAATTTTTTTTTTTTAATTATTTTTAGTAGAGATAGAGTCTCACCTTGTTGGCTGGTCTTGAACTCCTGACCTCAAGTTATCCACCCACCTGAGCCTATTATCTCCAGTAAAGCTATTAAGAATTACTTTTTTTTTTTTTTTTTTTTGAGACAGGGTTTCACTCTGTTACCCAGGCTGGAGTGCAGTGGTGTGATCTCAGCTCACTGCAACTTCCGTCTCCCAGCTTCAAGCAATTCTCCTACCTCAGCCTCCGGAGTAGCTGGGACTACAGGCACACGCCACTGCACCCAGTTAATTTTTAGTATTTTTAGTAGAAAAGGCGTTTCACCAGGTTGGCTATGCTGATCTCAATCTGTTGACCTCGTGATCTTCCTGCCTTTGCCTCTCAAAGTGCTGGGATTACTTTTACGTATTAGATCTCAAGGAGTATTTACTGACAAAATAAATTTAAAATTTGTTTATTAACTCTACATATAGTATACTATTTGGAAGAGCATAAAGACAATTATTCTTTTAATATTAATTTTATTATAAAAGTATAATTTGGCAGTAGCCAAGTCATATTTTTGAGAGATAAATTATTTATTAAGTACATAATATGTATTCAGCAAGATGGTGGAATAGGAGGTATCTCCACTCACATCTCTTCTACACAAACAATGATCTGGCAGCCACTCCCCCAACAAAAATGACTTTTCAGTAGCTCTGACATTTAGGCAGAATGTTGTGAAATACCAGAGAAGCCCAAGATGCAGGAGGACTGCCCTGAGTATGCAGGACTGTGCTTTGGTGGAAGCCTCACTGAATGTGGTCTTAGCCACAGACTGAAAGCAGCTCTGTCTCCCTGTGGGCTTGGCTCCAGCACTACTTTGCCATGGTCCTGCAACTAGCCTCTTCTTTTAAGGGACACAGAAAAAAACCACATTCATCAGCACCCCCAGTAACAGGCCCACTGATTCCAGGCCCAAGTGAGGATTCTGAAGGAGCTCTCTGACCCAGCTCCAATCTTATTCTAATGAGTTATAGAGTAAGCCCTGCCCACTCAGTGATAGAGCAACACCTGTCTGTGTCCGTGGTAGTGGGCTCACCAAATGAAGTCCTGGCTGTGGACCCTAAAGCATCCCTCAGAGTTGGTTCTAGCCTTGCTTTGCTGCTGTCTTGGGACAGCCTTGCCCCCCTCAGGGACGGGTGGGAGACATACTTGTCCATGTCCTCACTAACAGGTTCACAGACCTTGACCTGACTGCAGATCCTGAATCAGCCTGCAGCCCTATTCTATGAAAGTCTAGGGGCAATCCATCCTGTCCAGGGAACAGTAGGAAACACCCCCTGTCCATGCCCCTGCTAACATGCCCGTTAATCTCAAACCTGACTGTGGTAGGGCTGTTGAAGCAGTCCTTTGACCTGGCTTCAGTCCCATTCTAACATGGTCTGTAGATAATCCCCTCTGATCAGAGACCTGATGAGATCTATGACAATCAGGACCCTCAGTAACAGACTGACAACCTTGGATCCAACTGTGGACCCTGAAGGAGCCCTGTGATTTAGCCCCAATCAAAGCCCATTACAGTCCCAGAGGTAGTCCTGTTGCTTGCCCTGGAAACTTTCCATGGATCCAACAAGAGCCTGCTTAGGGATCTGGCAGGAGCCTTCTGAACTTTGTGCACCAATAGCAACAGGCCTATTGTGTGAAGACCTGATAGTAGACATGTAATAGGCCTAATAATCTGCCTCTAGTCCTACTCAACTGTGGTCCAAGAGGTAGTCCTGTCCACCTAGTGATTTGGCAGGAAACATACCTGATCATGTGCTGTATAACAGGCCTCTTGACTGTAAATTCAGCAGCAGGTCTAACAACAGATATGTGATTTACTCCAGCTCCATTCAACTGTGATCCTGTAGGCAGTCCCATTAGGCTGAGGATCTGTCAGGGAAAGGTCTTTAACCTGGCAAGACCAGTCTGTAACAACAGGAAGAGGTATTTACTCTACCAATGCACAGACAACAAATCAAGGCTAAACGGATCATGAAAGGTCATGGAAACATGACATCCCTAAAGAAAACTAATACAGCTCTAGTAAGCAAACACCCAAAAGTGGGGATGTATACTTTATCCGACATTGAATTAAAAACATATTTTAAGGAAGTGCAGCAAGGTACAAGACAACACAAATAAATAACTTGATAAAATCAGGAAAACAATACATGAATAAAACTAGAAGTTGAATGTAGAGATAAAAATTATAAAAAAAGAAGCAAACAGATTCTGGAGCTGAAAGACAAACAAATGAAACAAAAAATAGAATAGAGGGCTTTTACAACAGATTAATTCAAGCAAAGAAAGAAGTTATAAATTCAAAAATAGATTTTTTGAAATTATCCAAAGACAAAAAAAGAATAAAAAAGAGTGAAGAAAGTATGTAACTTATGGGAAACAATAAAGCAAACCAATAGATACATTATGGAATTTTTACAGAGAAGAGACAGAAAAGGGCAGAAAAACAAACAGTAATGAAAAAAATTAAACATACAAATAAAAGAAAATTTATCTCATGCTCACAGATTAAAAGAATTAATAGTGTTAAAATAAACATACTATCCAAAGTGACCTAAAGATTCAATACAATTTCTATCAGAATGCCAATGACATTCTTTATAGATATAAAAAAAAATACCAAAATATACAATGAACCACAAAAGACTCCAGGTAGACAAAGCCATGCTGAGCAAGAAGGACAAAGCTGGAGGCATCACACCTTCTGACTTCAAAATATATTACAAAGCTACACTGATCAAAACAGAAGGACCGTCGTAAAAACAATTATATAAACCAATGGAATATAAAAAAGTGCCAAGAAATAAATCCACACATGTATAGTCAAGTGAGCTTCGACAAGTGGGCCAAGAACACACAATGAAGACAGTCTCTTTAATAAATGCCATTGGGAAAACAACTTTCACATGCAGAAAATTCAGTCGTATTGTATTTTTTATTTCATTTGTCTTTCAGTCTTAGAATTTGTTTGGCTCTTTTTTATATATAACTTTTATCTCTATGTATAACTTCTATTTTTGTTCACATATTATTTTCTTGATTTTATTGAGTTATTTATCTGTGGTTTCTTGTGCCTTGCTTCACTTCCTTAAAATGTCTGTTTTCAATTCAGTGTCAGGCAATGTATATGTCTCCATTTTGGAAGGCTGGTTACTAGGGCTTTATTGGTTTCCTTTAGGGATATCATGTTTCTATGACTTTTCATGATCGGTGTGGCCTTGCATGTTGTCCATGCATTGGTAGAGAAAATATCTCTTCTTGTTTCTACAGACTGGTTTTGGCAAGTAAATACATGTATCCCTCACTAACCATATGTAAAAATAAACTCAAAGTGGATTAAAGACTTAAACATCAGATCCAAACTGTAGAACTTCTAAAAGAAAACATAGGGAAAGAGCTTCTTGACAGTGGTATGGTCAATGATTTTTGAAAATGGCACCAAAAGCACAATCTCAAATGAAAAATAGACAAGTGACATTACATGGAACTAAAAGTCTTCTGCATAAGAAAGCAAACAATTAACAGAATAAAAAGGCAGCCTTTGAAATGGGAGAAAATATTTTCAAACCATATATCTGATCAGATGTTAATGTGAAAAATTTATCAGGAGTTCAAGTCACTCAACAGCCTAAAAACAACTAAATTTTAAAAATGGGCTAAGAAACTGAATAGACATTTCTCAAAAGAAGATATACCCATGGCTTACAAGTTTAGGTAAATCAGGTGCACCACATTGCTACTGGGAAATGCAAATCAAAACCACAGTGAGATTGCTTTGGGTAGTATAGACATTTAAACAATATTGATTCTTCCAACCCAGAAACATGATTTTTTTTTCATTTTTAGTGTCTTCTCCAATTTATTTATCAACAGAAGAATGGATACAGAAAATGTGGTACATATACACAATGGAGTAATTTTCAGCCATAAAAAAGAATATAAAATCCTGTCATTTGCAACGACAGGAATAGAACTAGATATCATTATGTTACCTGAAATAAGTCAGTCACAGAAAGACAAACATTGCATGTTCTCACTTGTATGCAGATTCTAAAAATAAAAACAATTGAACTTATAGAAAGTAGAAGAATGATTACCACGGGTTTGGAAAGGTAGTGGGAAGATGGGGATAGTTAATGGGTCAATGGTCAAAAAAATAGAAAGAATGTGTAAGACTATTATTTGATAGCCTGGCAGAGTGACTATAGTCCACAATAACTTAATTATGCATTTTAAAATAACTAAGAGTGTAATTGAATTGCTTGTAACTCAAAAGAAGGATGCTTGAATGGATGGTTACCCCATTCTCCATGATGTGCTTATTCCACATTCCATGCCTGTATCAAAACAGCTCATGTACTATATAGTAAGTATATATCTATCTATATACATATAGATAGATATATACTATTTACCCACAAAAATTAAAAATAAAAATAAATTAAAAAGAAAAAAGCTAAGGTATTACCTTACATGTGTTAAAATAATAGTTATCAAAAAAAAAACAAAAAAATATATAATAAATGTTGTCAAGGATGTGAAGAAAAGGGGACTATTGCACACTTCTGGTGAGTATGTAAATAAGTACAGCCTTTATGGAAAACTATATGGAGATTTCTCAAAAAACAGAACTACCATATGCTCTAGCAATCCCATTTCTGGGACATATATATACAAAAAAAAAGAAATCAGTATCTCAAAAATATATACACTCCCATATTCATTGTGGAATTATTCACAATAGCCAACACATAGAAAAAAACCTAAATGTTCATTGGCCGATAAATGGACACCTACACACATATACACACTTACAACAGAATATCATTCAACCTTAAAAAAAGGAAATTCTGCCATTTACAATAACATAGAAGACCTTGAAAACATTATGTTAATTGAAATAAGCCAAACACAGAAAGACAAATACTGCATGATCTCACTCATATGTGGCATCTTAAAAACTCCAAAGTTTTTTATGAAAGCAGCAAAGAAAATAGTGGTTTTTAGGAGTTGGGATGTAGGTAAATGGGGAGACATTGGTCAAGGATAAAGAGGTTCACTTATTTGGGATGGATACATTCTAGAAATCTAGTTTACCTCAGGATGGCTGCTATGATTTGGATACTGTTTACTTGTCTCCATTAAAGTCATGTTGACATCTGATCACAAGTGTGGCAGTATTGCGTGGTGATGCCTAGTGGGAGATATTTGGTTTATGGAGTTACAGCCCTCATGAATTGCTTGCTACTGTTCTGGTAGTGAGTGACTTCTTTCCACCATGAGAGTGGATTAATTCTCATGGGAAGAGGTTTGGCCCGGAAGCCCCTCTGATTTTCTTCTCTTTGGATAAGCCTGATTTCCCCTTTACCTGCTCTGCTATGTTTTGATGCAGAACCAAAAGTTGAACAAATGATGGGTATGTATATAAAAACCAAGTTTCAGATATTCTGTTATAGGAACAAAAAGAGGTTAAGACAGTGACTATAGGAGACAGTGACTATAAAGGAGAGGAAAATAGAAGAGGGAAACTTATCCTGATGTCATTTTTGGAGTCCCTGTAGCTAGGTCAGGCCTAGAAACTAAAACTGCATTAAAAGTATTGGAAAAAAACTTAATTACTTTTGCACCAACCAAATATAAGAGAAATGTGGTGATTGAGTGATCTTGAGTGTTTTCACCACAAAAAAATCATAACTATGTGAGGTGATGGATATATTAACAAGTTTGATTGTGGCAGTTATTTTACAACGTATATGTATGTATATATATGAAAACATTATGTATTACACCTTAAATATAGACAGTTTTAATCTATATAGTATCCTCCATATAACTGAAAGAATGTATATAGTATGCCATTTTGGCTTTTCCCTATGTTCATTTTCATTTTTTTCACCTTAAGTTCTTAATAATTTGAACAACTGAGATTTGTTGGCTTTTAAGAGTTGATGGTATCCATGTGTGATTGTTCTGACTTATTAATATTTTTCAGAATCAAAATTGTTAGTTCTCATTCATTGTTGTGATGCAGTTGATTTCTCACTGCCATTCTGTAGGCTAAATTGTTTGCTCATTAGCTTATTAGTTACCTACTTTGTCTTTTTCTAATAATTTTTCTAGGGACAGCCCAAAAGCTAATACTAACCAGTTATGTTAATCCATATGCTTTTTTAGTTGTAGTATTATAACTAGTGAATTTTAAATAAAAAAAACACATATGATATGTATGTCTAAGGGGAAATTGCTGTTTTCTATTTTCTCTTTAATTTTAATGTAAAAAGTTGAAATCTTATTGAATGAAGATTCATTTGATCTTTGGCTCCCCAACATGAATTATTTTTCTTTCAATAAAAGCCTATTATTTCCTTTCAGTAGTTATATTTCAGCTCAGGGTTAGACATGGTAACTTAGACCAAAGACTTCCGCTTCCTGGCTACTCTTCATACATAGGCTTACAACACTACCAGACTCAATCTCTTTTCCTCTACATGCAAATACTGTTGTCTAAAAGAAGAGATTCCATCTGTGAATAAAGACAGAGCAAAAATAAAGGACAGTGGAGTGGGAGAGGGAAACTTGTCCTGATGTCATTTTTGGAGTCCCTGTGGCTAGTAGAATACAAAACTGCATCAATATATGTGAACAAATATATTTACTTTGGATTTAAGCAAGATTTTCTCTCACTTTTATCTATAAAATTTTAGCAAACTGACTATCATCATGATTCTTTAGTTAAATTTAAACTTTTTCCAGTTAAAGATGTACATTTATGTAGTTTATGATAGAAAAAAATATAATTGGACTTACTAAAATTCTACAAATATTTTAGTTGAAACAATAGACTTGAAAAAAGTTTGCCAAAATACAAATATTCTTGAACCAAAGACATATCTTCAACAGTATTTTTCAAAAAAGAAATATGTTACAAATGAAGCTGTTTTAGGAAATTTGGGCTGACACATCTAAGAGAAGAAAAGAAAAACATAATTTGAGTTGAAATTTTTCACATGTCTCCATCTAAAATATTGAATAGAGCATTAGAATGTTTTAACCTTTATTGAATATGTTCTGGTTTAATTATCCCTTAAAATTCACGTGAATATTATATTAAATTATAGATTAAAAGTAAAATTTGATATTATGTTCTCCTTTAAAATGTAAAAGATAAATGTTTGATGAAAAGCTGACCTTTAAGAAATTTTATTGAGATTTACTATTAATACATTTCTATTTCATGATTTTTAAAAAATTTTATACTTTATGCAAACTTTGGTAATATAACACCATCATTTATTCAAAAGACATTTGATGCCATAGTTCTTGTTCTTCTTCTTAGGCATTGATTGATATCATTACAAGATAAAGTATTTTGCATCTGTAATCAATCAGTGAAAATAAATAAAACTTATTCTAAAAGTGGATATTGCTTTTGGGGTTGAAATCATCTCTCTCTGAGCATCATCAAATATGATTTATAAAATTTTCAATCTTCTTTGAAAATATTTGTATGATTTTTCAGATGATAGTACAAAAATTTAATTGTTATCTCATGTAATGTTATCAACACAAACAATGCACATTTCTAGTATTTTGTACTGGAAAGTAGTTCTAAAGTAACTAATATACAGGCATTTCAGGAATGAATCATCAACCAGACCACGAATTGGGAAACATACTCTGTAAGGGTCAGAAAGCAAATATTTTAGTCTTTCTGGGCTATCCAGCCTCTGAGAGAACTAGTTCTCTGTAATTTTAGCATGGAAATAGTTGTAGACAGTGTACAGATAGTCATATCTTTGTTGAAACAAAATTTTATTTACATAAATACGTAATGGGCCAATTTTGGCCCATAGGCCATAGTCTGTAGACCAGTGAGCTACATCTATCCCCCAAGCAAATTCTAAAACACACACAAAAGTCCATATTCTGAAAAGCATTGCAAAGAATATCATAAAAAGAATAAATACTATCTGAGGATTTTAACTGAATACCAACCATTTATGCTTGCCTAAGCATAGTTTTTTTTTTTTAAACATTATTTGTCCCAAAGCAAGATGCCTAATTCCTCTTATGCCTTGTCTCTCAAACCATATATACAGTTTATATTTTCTACACTCATTATTATTTTTATTGTATTTTATTTTTTCTTGTTTAGTTTCTCATTTTGTTTACTTTTTACATAGGATAAAGTTAAAATCTGAGAAAAAATCTAAATCATGGAAGTCATACAGATGACTATAAAACATTTGTTTCATTTTATGTTTTTTCCATTTTTTCATATTTCTGTCTAGTATCTCAAATAAAGTATCAAAGAAGGCAGGACCTCAACTTATGGACTTAGGTATAGGAAAGATAGATTCAGAGACAACATACTTTATACTCCAGATGGGGTTGACATGGAGACACATTGGTCAGACCAAGATGGAATGATACGTGCATCAAAATGACCTGGTGAATAAGAAGACAAACTTGTCCATAAAGCACTTCTGGCATTTCTGGAGGTCACATACTAACCATCACACACTTTGTCTCACTGTAAATGGTGTCTTTGAAATAGTGTTGTACCGCATGCTTCCACATCAGGGCAGGAATAATTCTAAGAATTCTATTAGCTTCAAAGGACTTATATCATAAATGCATATTTCAAAGGACATAGTGTTCAGGTCAAAATGGCATAAAAAATTCAAAGCTATCAAATAATTGTTCAGAAGTGTATAGAAATCCAAGCATCAGTCTTACTCAGTTCCTGGGATTCTAAATCAATTTTTGAAAACAGGTTACTTATCCACTTTAAGAAAAAAATTTCACAAACATATTACATTGATTTTTCTGCCCCAATACACTTTTTAAATCTATATATTATACATATTTTTGAGGTATTAATAATGTTGTATTTATATAGAACCCATTCTTATGAATTCCAACTAATTTATGGATTCAATCTAATTAAATATATGCTAAACATTCTAAATTGCATGACATTAGGCTACATTTTATTCAGCTTTTAATAACTGATATCCACAAATAAAGCCCAACAAAATAGACAAATGTACAAAGTCAGACATTAAAATTATGAAGTTTGCACATATATGTGTATGTGTATGTTTATCTGATTTCCAGTACTATAACAGTGTCTCAATCAGCCATCACAGCTTTAGAATAACTATTTAGAGTATATTAAATGTAATCTTTTAACATTAAGTTAATCTTGTTTCTATAATTTGTCAATATTTTTCCATGTGAATAAAGTGATAATAAAATAATTTATTTTCTTAAAATATTAGTTTATAATAAGTGAATATATTTGATTTCAGGCTACATTCTGAAACTGACTCGCAGATTTCAAAACAACAACAATGACATCTAAACTAGTGAAACAACTTTTTCTTGGGGATTATTCTTAATTCAAAAATTAAAATGCATTACCTCGTGGATGGCTTCACACAAAATAAATAAATATGTAAACAACTGAAGCTAATTCTTTCTCATTTTTTTTTTTAATTTGTATTGGGCATCCTTGTTTTTTACCAGTACAGTGTCTATTCCACCTTCCTATTTCACTTTGGAAAATGTCCTTTATTTTGTTGTTTACTTGGGGCTCCTAGTCAATGTGCCCTTACTGGACAAGTGTGGTCTCTGGATCTGAGTTATGTCATTTGAACTCTTTAGGCTAAAACTTGCATTTGTGAGTTAAGAATCACAAGATAAACTTTAATTAGAACTGATTTATCCAGACAGTGCTGCCCCATATACATCATCTATTAGAACATAAACCTACATCTCTGTAATGCCAGGTTTCCGTCTTTTCTTAAACTTGCATTTCAGTATTTTCTTTAGCTGCACTGCCCCATACTTTTGTGAAATATTACTTTTTAGTTATGCCAATTTTTAAATTTTGTTGCAATCACAGAATCCTAGTGGATAAAAGTTGAAATAAGAATGCAAGTATTTTTATGCTATTTAGATATATGTAAAATATACTTTATTCCTATTTATAAAAAAGAGTATCTTTAATGGACTACAAGCATTCTCTAATTTATTGAGTTAGTCTGTAGTAGAAATAGCAACTTAACATATGCTCTTGGCATATCTATTTGAATTGAATTGCATTGTAATTTTTTTTAAATTATTGAAATAAATGCCATTTCATATTATTATTTAGCAGTTTGGTGAATTCTGGGTTCACTGTTCCACATAGTAACTGAGAAGAGTGAAATTCTCTACACTGATTACTGTACTACACTGGATTATCCAATGACAGGTGTAAATAATGTGTTCAGAACTGTCATTAAAATAATTATTTTAAATACTGATTATTTTGTATTTCTAAACATATGCCTCAAATTCAGAAAATCACAGCAGCGGTTCAGATTCCTCATCTTGAAAATGGCAATGATTAAAATACCTACCTCATATATAAAATACAGTTGAATTCATTTGATTTTGTTCATCTTCCATTGTAGATTTTCTTATTTATTCCTCAGTCTTTTCAAATAAACTTTTTATGATAAGAAAATATTGACATGGTGGAAAAGCGAAAAATGCAAAAAATATATATATATATTTTCATAAGTATCACTTTCCCATATTGATTCTATCTTGTTCCGACTATTCATTCTTTTATTACATTTCCAACCATTCCTGTTAGATAATCACTCACAGAAGTTTCGGGCTCATATTTTCTTTTTCTTGTTTTTTTTTTTTTTTTTAAATAAGTAGATACTGTTTTTATATTTATTATTCAATAGGTAGTGATATAATAGTTTAGCAATCTTTTAAATTTTGTCATCTTTCCTAAAAATTATATTTTGGGACTAATTCTTTTTGGTTTTAATTACTACAGATACTTTATGTTTTTCCAACAGTTGCATAATAAAAATCTCTAGTACATCTATCTTCTCCATTGTAAAGACAGTAGAACTACAGCTTAATCATTTCCCCATATTTCAAAGCTTGAGTTATTTCTAACATACTATATGTGCAAACAAAATACTAAACCTGTCAATATGTATTTGGTATTGTGGGAGGGTTAAAGTCAGGAAAATGTTGAGAATTATAGTTGCTGGATCAGAAAGTAAGCACACGTATCATTTTATTATATATTATCAAATTCTTCCTTGCACATGTTGTAATCACTTCATTTTTCACAGGGAATACATTGAGTGATTCTTTCCCTACGCACTCACCGACAAAATGTACTGTCAAGCTTCATAATTTCCCAGTTTGATAGTTGAGAAAGTGTCTCAGGGTAATTATTTTGTTTTGAAATTTTTATTGAGATAATTATAGATTTACTCACAGTTGTAAGAAATACCACAGCGTGATGTCATGTACTCTTCCTCAGTTTTCATAAGAGGGGGAGGTACCTTGCAAACTGTACCAAAATATTTCAGTCAGAATATTGACATAGATAAAATTCACCAATCTCATTCACATTATTTCCTGAGTTATATTTGTGTCCATTTGAGGTGTGTGTGTGTGTGTGTGTGTGTGTGTTAGTTATACACAGTCATATTACATAGTAGGTTCATGGATCCACCACTACAGTGTACGTACAGAACCGTTTTATCACAAAAAGAATACTGGCAATGCCCTTTTACAGCAAAATCAACCTCCCACACCGACCCCATCCCCCTCAATAACCAATAATAAATATTCTGCACTCCATTTCTAAAATTTTCTCATTTCTAAAATGCTATATAAATATAATCATACAGTATGGATTTGGCATCTTTGCTGAATCAAGTTGTATGCAAGAACCATTTGTTTCTTTATATTGTTGAGTTACATTCCGTGGCATGGAGGCATCAGTGTTTGTTTAGCAATTCCCCTATTGAGGAAAATCAGTGCTCTTTTCAGTTTTTAGCTATTACAATTAAAGCTTACATAAACATTCATAGAGAGGATTTTGTGCAAACAAAATCTATGTAAAATTGGGGTTACATGTACAAGAGTGGGATTTCTGGGATATTGAATATTTCATTTAATATCAAATTTCCAAATTGTTTTAGAGAATATCTCTACTATTTTTACTAAATTTTTACATTCTACCCATAAGGTACGATTGATCTTATTTTTCAGTGTTATGAACCAGCATTTGGTATTGCAACTACATTTATTCTAATAGGATGTGGGAATATATGATTGTGGTTTTAATTTGAATTTCCCTGATGGTTAATGATATTAAACATTCTTTCATTTATGTTTGCTACTACATATACTCTTCAGTGAAATATCTGTACATATTTTTTTTGCCTACATTCTGATTTAATTGTCTTTTTTTCTACTCTGGATGTTTAAAGCTTTTATATCATATATATATATATATATATCTTTTTTCTAAGTACTTGTCTTTTGCCATAGCAGTCATTTTTAAATATTTTCTGCTCATCTCAGCTGGTCTTTTCATTCTCTTCACATGAACTTTCCCAATGCAAGAGGTTTTCATTTGGATGCAGTAAAATGTATCTTTTGTTTTATAGATTTAACTATTTTAGTGCTATTTCTACAAATTATTTGCATAGCCTTAGAGCCCAAAGATTTTATCTTGTGTGTTTTTCTCCAAAGATATTAGAGTGGACTTTGTTTGTTTGTTTGTTTGCCTATTGATGTCAAAATGTGCCATTTGTTGAAAAGACTATCCTTCCCCTGTTGAATTACCTTTAAAACCTTGTCAAAAATTAATCGAATGTATTTGTGTCAGCTGTTTTTAGGGTGTTCTTTTCTATTCCCCTGATGTATATATTTATTACTATGCCAGTTCACTCTTTTGAATAATCTAGTTATATGGTAAGTCATAAGATCAGATAGAGTAATTTGTACCACTTTATTCCCCTTTCTCAAGACTGCTTTAGCTAAACTATGGCCTATGACTTGCCATATCACTATTAGAATAAACTAGTTTATGTTTACTGGAAACCTTGCTAAGGTTCTAATAGAAATTGTTTTAAGCCTATAAATAAAGTTTTTAGGGAGGGGATTGACCTCATTACCATATTGAGTCTTTCAATCTATGAGCACAGTATCAGCCTGCTTTGATTAATTTGATCACTGTGGTGTAGCTTCCAACATACATGTTTAGCTACGGCTATAAGTATTTAGTTTTCTTTGAATTGATGATAAGTTATAATGTGGTTTTGTTCTTCATATTCATTATTAGTGTTTTAAAAGGGGATTAATTTTTAGATTTTGATAATGTATTCTCTGACCTTGCTGAACTGCCTTCTTATTCTAGTGACTTTTTCATAGATTTGAGAGATAATTTACTTCAATAACAATGCCATCTGCAATTAGAGACTGTTTTACCTTTTGTGTCCTGATCCTTGTGCCTTTTATAAAGTTTTTTTTTTTAAATTCAGTAGCTAGAATTCCAACACTATTTTGAATGAAATGGATGGAAGTAGATATCCTGGCTTTGTCCTGATCAGAGCATTTACTCTTTTACAATTAGGTATGTTTCATTGTAATTTTAATTTTCATTTATCTTCTTTTGTGTATAATTGACCTTTAAAATTTTTAATGGTCATTTTATCATTATATTTGGAAAATGCAGAAAGCAGAAACTGGACCCCTTCCTGATACCTTACACTAAAATTAACTCCAGATGGATTAAAGACTTAAACATAAGACCTAACACCATAAAAACCTTAGAAGAAAACCTAGGCAAAACCATTCAGGACATAGGCATAGGCAAGGACTTCATGACTGAAACACCAAACGCATTGGCAACAAAAGCCAAAATAGACAAGTGGGACCTAATCAAACTCCACAGCTTCTGCACAGCAAAAGAAACAGTCATTAGAGTGAATCGGCAACCAACAGAATGGGAAAAAATTTTTGCAGTCTACCCATCTGACAAAGGGCTGATATCCAGAATCTGCAAAGAACTAAAACAGATTTATAAGAAAAAAACAAACAAGCCCATTCAAAAGTGGGCAAAGGATATACACAGACACTTTACAAAAGAAGACATATATGAAGCCAACAAATGGATGAAAAAAATGCTCATTGGTCATTAGAGAAATGCAAATCAAAACTACATTGAGATACCATCTCACACCAGTTAGAATGCCGATCATTAAAAAATCTGGAGACAACAGATGCTGGAGAGGATGTGGAGAAATAGGAACACTTTTACACTGTTGGTGGGAGTGTAAATTAGCTCAACCATTGTGGAAGAGAGTGTGGCGATTCCTCAAGGACCTAGAAAAAGAAATTCCATTTGACCCAGCAATCCCATTACTGGGTATATATCCAAAGGATTATAAATCGTTCTACTATAAGGACACATGCACACAAATGTTCATTGCAGCACAGTTTACAATAGCAAAGACCTGGAACCAACCCAAATGCCCATCGACGATAGACTGGACAGGGAAAATGCGGCACATACACACCATGGAATACTATGCAGCCATCAAAAAAGATGAGTTCGTGTCCTTTGTAGGAACATAGATGAACCTGGAAACCATCATTCTCAGCAAACTGACACAAGAACAGAAAATCAAACACCGCATATTCTCACTCATAGGGGGGTGTTGAACAATGAGAACACATGGACACAGGGAGGGGAGCATCACACACTGGGGTCTGTCAGGGGAAAAAAGGGGAGGGACAGCGGCGGGTGGGGAGTTGGGGAGAGATAGCATGGGGAGAAATGCCAGATATAGGTGATGGGGGAGGAAGGCAGCAAATCACACGGCCATGTGTGTAACTATACAACAATCTTGCATGTTCTTCACATGTACCCCAAAACCTAAAATGCAATAAAAAATATATATATATATTAAAAAAAAAGAAAATAAATAAATGAAAGCCTGCACACAAATAGGTAAGTATATAAATAAATGTTGTGTACCTGGGTCTAAATAAATAAATGAGTAAATGTGAGCCTGCCTCTAAATAATTAGATAGCTAGATAGATAAAGACATAAATCCAAGCCTGCCCATAAATAAGTAAATAAATAAATGTGACCTGCTTCTCCATAAGTACGTCAGTAAATAAATAAATAAATAAATGTGAGTCTGCCTCTAAATAAATCAATTAATAGATAAATAAATCAGCATGCAAATATCCACGCTTGGTGCCCCATGCTTTTAATTCCACGCTCATTGGGAGCCTAATCCTGGTATATCACCTGAGGTCAGGACATCCAGACCAGCCTGGCAAAAATGGTGAAAGAAATCTTGTCTCTATTTTTAAAAAAAATAAGATGAAAGTAATTAAATAAATTCAGTAATTAATTAATGCAAGCTGGCCTCCCTGCCACTAAGTAAATAAATAAATAAGTAAAGAAATAAATAAAGGCCAGGCACGGTGGCTCACACCTGTAATCCCAGCACTTTCAGAGGCCGAGACGAGCGGATTACGAGGTCAAGAGATCCCAGCCAACATGGTGAAACGCCGTCTCTACTAAAAATACAAAATTATTAGCCAGGCGTGGTGGCACACGACTTTGGTCGAGCTACTCTGGAAGCTGAGCTGGAACAATAGGAAAAAATTAAATTGACTCACAGTTCTGCTGGACTGGGGAGCGTCAAGAGACCTGCATTCACAGTGATTGAGAACGAGAAGCAAGACATCCTCCCCGCAAAGCGGTAGGAGGCATACTGAATTAGGGAGGAACTACCAAACACTTATATAGCCAGCAGATCTCACGAGAACTCCCTCGCAGAGGGAAACTGCCTCAATGATTCAATTATTACATCCACCTGGTCTCTCGCTTCACAGATGACGATTATGGAGATCACAATTCAAGCTGAGAGTTTGGGTAGGAGCACAGTCAAATCTTATTACCAATTTTGAAATTGGTATGTTAAGTATGATTGGTTGTTAGGCCATGTGGAAACCCTTATACTAATGAAGGTAACTTAGAGAAATGCACTGATTTGCTTAAGCTTAGATTATTGAAAATATACAGAACTGGAATTACGAGTTGTTTAAATAATTAATATCTATTCCTTGAGTAATGAGATCTCAGGTTCCTCCCTCCTAAACTGTACCAATATTTAGCAAGGGGAATTTTTTTTAAGGTTTAAACTCACAGACTACTGAAGTGTAAAAACTGTAATGCAGATGAACAAGTGATAATCTACCCAAAAGAGCCAAATCTCAGATAAAAACTGAGAATTTTCCCAAATTATGTAACAGAATTTTCAATAGGCACAAAAGCAGAAAATACAAAGCAGTCTACTTCTGGTCATACCTGTGCTGGATATCAGTACCTGGTTACATATATATATATATATATATATTTTTGACAGCTTTATTGATATGTAATTTATATATCATAACATTCACTTGATTAAAATTAGCAATTCAAAGATACTTTCAGTACATTCAGAGTTGTGCACCATTATCATCATCTAATTTTAGGACATTTTTTATAATTGCGGGTCTTAAATGACACCTCCTTACAGATGCTCTGCCTGCCTATCCTTAACAGAACTACACTCTTTATTTCCTACTTCTTTCCTTTGGACACTCATAACTATCTGTTGTTATTTTCCTTAGTTATTGGCCTCCTTCTTTGTTGTCTATCTCTTCCACCAGAAGGTAAGCTTCTTAAAGAGAAGCTCTTTATGTCTCTCTTGAACTTCTTTGTAGTCCAACTAGCAGTGAAGCACAGGGCATGCCTATATTATGTGGTCACTAAAAACATTTGCTGAATGAATGAACTAGCAAGACATAGTTACCACAGTAGATGGGCCTGTGGAGCATTGGGGAATTGGTCATCCTGGGGAAACTGTGACAGTGAGGATGAAGGGCAAGCAGGAGGGCACTGAGCCAATAACCCAGCTGTCCATCTGGTGTTTGGAAGACTGAAAAGACCCCTCAGCTTCTTTAACAATTAGCAAGAGTTGGGAGTGAAGACCTCAAGAAACACATAGCACTGCTAATAAAATAGGTGGATCTCTTCCAATTAATTAGAAAAATAAAAAGATATCATCATATTTGCAGTTATACTGGCAAAGAAATTCATATTTCTCACATTAACACGTAAAATACACAAACTAAATGTCTCTTTATACATCAATCCCGTATCTGGTGTTGTTAATTAAGTGTAGTTATACAGGGGAGTGTACAGCTCTGGAGCTAGAAAGCCAGAATTTGTATTCTTATTCTGCCACTTACTAGCCATGTGACTTTGGGCAAATTACTTAGCTGCTTTGTGCTTTCCTTTGTACATTTATAAAACAGACATATTGATAGTTTCTATATCATAGGAGCTGTTTTGAGTATTGAACAAAAATCACCAGAAAAAAAAAGGATGAGGACTTATAGACAGATAAATAGATAGATATAAAGTCAGTTATTAAGGAAATGATAATAAAATATATTTTGGTTACAAAATTAAACCCAAAATAATGATTTTGGAAATAATGATATTGCTTTATATGCTAAAAGTATGTTTATCTAAGTGCCTCCTGTACTCCTTTCATTATATGAATGAAAGCTTGTGTAACATATTTGGGAAAAAATATTTCCCAAATACATGCATAAGTAATTAAAAACTTGAAATAAGAAACAGCTAAGCCACAAAAAATAAAGAAAATAATAAAAATGAAATAAATGTAGTAAAATAGAAAAAGACTTTTGACACTAGAATAATACCAAAGCCAAAGTAAGTTTTTTGAAAATAATGAATAATTAATGTGAATAGAAGACAATAAAAAGAGGGAGGGAAATAAGTCATAAAATGCAAAATAGCAAACTGAAAACAGAGATTCTACATGTACTAAATATATCAAAAATTAATGAACAATTTTATAAATAACAATAAATAAAATATTTTAATAAAATGGATATATTTTATAAAAATAAAATTTAGCAAAACTGCAATGAGAAAAAAACAGTAAATATAAACATTGTTCAGTAAAAATACAGTAAAAATTAAAAGTGTTTATATGTTCTGCTGAAGAATGTGTAGTCAATTCAAATAGAAAATAAACTTAATAAAATATGTTATTTAAATATCATTTAATAAATAAAATACATAATATAAATATAAATGTGCTGAAGGGTTTGCAAGACGTCTATACTGAGGAGTATAACATATGCAAAAAAAGGAGACCTAAATAAATGGAAATTCCAATTTCATGGATTGAAAGACTCAGTATTGTAAAGAAGGCAGTGAAAGCCAAATGGATTTACAGATTCATTGAAATCCCAACCAAATCGTAACAGGCACTGAACTTTAAGGAATTTGCAATTTGTTTGCAATCCCAACTAAATCCCAAATTAAGCATTAGTTTCTTTATGGAAATTCAAAGATTAATAATAGCCAAGATAATACTGGTGAAAAACAAATCAGAAGTATGTACAGTAATAAATAATGAACATTTGTTCCAGAGATACACCAAAGACATTATTCCATTGGCTACAATAAGCCAATGTAGCACAACTGAAATTTATGACAAAAATCTATACATGTTTACCTGATTTATAACTAAGTTGCTGGTTTTATTAGTCATATCACTTTATAATCTTTCATAGAGCTGCATAGTTGAGTCATATCTATTTCTTCATACACAATTTTTGGGTCCCACAGTTTCTCCTACTTTTTTCTCTGTTCTTGACCACTGTGCGACTTGGCCAGCTACATGTGTTCCCCTGCAAGCTTGAAGCTTAGCTGGGTCCTTGAAAGTTCCCAGTCCTGATAAAGGTGTTTATTTTCTACTTCTTTCACTCAAATCACTGAAAGGAACCTGCCTTATCTCTAGTCAAATTCCTTCAACCCTCACATGAACTCCATAACTTGAGGCTATCATTGTGGACATAACTATAGAACAGATCTTTCCCTCACTGTCCATTGTGAGGACACTCTGTGGGCCCCTCCATGCACAAATTGCCCAATAACAATGCTTCAGACTGATCCTTCTGGCAACTAGTGCTTCTTTCCTTGAAATCCCAAGTGACCCCATCTTGGGGTGATTTGGGGCATTCCCATGTGGAAATTAACCTGCTGCCACCTTTGGGATGACTTTGGCTACAGTTTTTGCTGGATAGAACAATGTTATACTTCAATAAAATGTATTATTTCCCCAATGGTGTAATTTATCTCCCTATATTTAATCTTCATTTCTTTAAAATTTTTCAGTGGTGATGCGGAACAAATCTGCTAGTTGATTAGTTGTAAAGAACTTTCCCTATCATTCTGAAGCTCACCATAGAAATAAACTTAGAATGAACAATGGGCAATTTTTACTTAAGCTTTTGTTGGAGAATAAAATAACATTGATGAAACTACATGCACATATCTGGTGCTCAATTAATATTAGATTCATTTTTTCCATTTACTTATTCAATTGCTAAATAATCTATTTTCTATTTTTATTCTGGTCAGCTGCCAGAGTTGAAACACAGGTGACCCACCCTTTATCCACAATAATGTTTTTTCCTTCCTTTCTTCTTCCTTCCTTCCCTCCTTTCTTTATCAGTTCCTCCCTTCTTTCTTTGCTTCCTTTATTTCTTCCTTCCCTCCCTTTCTTCCCTTCTTTTTCCTTTCTTTTCTTTCTTCCTTTTTGGCAAATTGAAAAATAGGAATATTTTTGTGGTCTCTAAAGTTTATGTTTAATAACTTAGCTCTCTTTCATATTGTAAGTCATGCTTGTTATAAAATACCTGTGAAAACATTAAAGATGTACATATTTTTAGTAAGATATTTGTTTACATTCAATTAATATGCTGTACTGCAACTTAAGTCACCAGGCTATGCTCTGTCTAAAGCAGAAATCTGTGCCAAAGATGATTTTCAGAAACACTATAACTCCAATGAAAGCCAGTTTTTCCATTCACATAACAAGATTTAGGAAATGTTAGGCTTTTTTTTTTAACGCAATGGTGGCAAAAAGCCATATTGGCAAGATTATTAAAGAAAATATTTTGACGTTAAGCAATTCATCTATCACCAATCTCATGAAAAAAAGTGTTTAGTTACATATGCCTTATATACTATCTTTCTTTTCTAGGTGACATTTGTTTTATCTTGTTGTTTTATAACTGGTATTGTTGCAGCTATACATTTTTTATTGTCACTCCTTTGCTACTGATTTTGGGTACTGTTCTCTGTTTACTTTTTTAAATAAAGATCCCTTAAGTATATGAGACACAGAATAATAGAATGTGCTTTTTACTGTACAGATAGAGTTGGTCTGTTTTAAGCATTGAACTGGTGCTAATAAGCAGAGTTTATGTAAATTCAAAATAAATGTAATGGCATCATTAATCTTTTTCAAAGATATTTAAATTTATAGAAATATTTTTTACTTATTTGATACTTAACACACAATGTGTATGTGAATGGAAAATATATTTTTAAATTGTACAAATTTTAAATCTAGAGAATTTTTAATTTCTTTATGTCTAACATCAATATAGTGAATAGTTCGGACTGTAAATTTATGTCTTTATTCCCAAATAATACCTGTCAAGCTACACATGACTATATGAAAACCAGTGGAGTCATTTTTTTAATAGAAAATTTGGATAGCCTAAGAACTCAGTATAATGACTTTTTAAATTATTTTTACATTTCAGAAATATTTATTAAAAGATGTTTTTAGTGACCAAGTAAATATTTTTACAGATGAGAAGATCCATTAATTGTAAATAGACAGTAGTTTTCAGGGAATAAAATGTTATGCTAACATTATGAATTAAAATAATTGTATTATTTATTAACAGGATGTTTATTTAAAGACTAATTCACTTATTTAGCCATGTTTATATATGACTGAGGACTCTGTGAACTACTGAATTCTATGAAATGCTTTAAAATAGTACAATTAGGTATTATTTACAGCCCTTCAAGTAGAACTAAATATAAAGTAGAATTAAATATATACAATATTGACCTTTCTGTCTAGCTTGCCTATATATGCCTTTAGATGTGTCAGTGAAAAACTGGTTAGCAGTGGTAATCTTTAGAGATGGGTCTATAAAAGTCTACAAGAAATTCAAACAGTTCATGTAGGAGATCCGGGAAGGGTGGTGGGAAAAATTCATGCAGTTCATGTAGGAGGTCACGTAGGGTGGTGGGAACAATTACAGGAAAGACACAGACCTTCTTGAAAGACTGGGAGGTTTTGTAAAAGCTTCTGGAAAGGGTTATGACTGAAGGCAGCCTAATACTCTTATGCTGAGTTAATGGCAGAGGGCAGATAACAAGGGAGTGCAAGGAAATTATCTCGATAAGTATTTTTTTTTACCTATTTATCCAGAAATCATCTGTGCACAGGACCGCCCCCTACTCAGGAAATCCACAATGTTAATTACCCACAAATGGTGTTTGCTCCAGGCCTTTGCTATTGAATCTGTACTAAACAAATGAGAGCATCTATGGCTTATGGAGGCTTCACTTTCTAGTCGGCTGGCTGTGCAAAGCTTGTGGTCCCCTAGCTGAGCTCACAGGCCAAAATACCCATGTCTGCGAACTCCGTTCATCTGTCACTCAGCCAGAGTCTGCGGGGACAGACTCAGCAACTTCAACAAGCAAAAAACATATAATGCCATTAATAAACAGGCAAAGGACATGAACACACACTTTTTAAAAGAAGACATTCATGCAGTTTTCAAATTTTTATTTGAGGAAAATGATAGTGCTAACAAGTGTGTGGATATGAGCATACTCTTATTTTCAGTCATATATATTCATTCAGCTGCAGAACTCCTATAAAAGCATGTCTTTATTTCAAACTACTAAAATTTATAATCTGTATTTAATAAAAACATCAAATAGCTGCTTCTCAGATATATAAACTAAAGGGTGTGGAATCAATATCATGAGTTCCCCCTCCATACACACATACACAGAATGTCCTTTGAGGATTATTTTAAAATATAATGTTTCAAGTTTGCTACATCAGTGTTTATTAACCCAAATGCTTTCAAGAGCCACATAAGAAGTATAGATGAGTAAAGCAGGCTAAGTCCAGGATAATGAATTGCAAATGAGTATCTTTTAAGTGGGAGCATATATGCACCAACTAAATGGGAGTTTCAGATAGATGCTTCCTATTACAGATAATCAAAATCTGAATCAGATGACCTAAGTAATGTGTTTTGTGTAACTGGAAGTCCCTATAAAGAGTAAGTATCAGTGTTAGTGTTGTAAAGGCTCTGCTCAATTTTTTTTTCAGTCAACCCCATCATTTCTTTGTTGACAATAAAACCTCCATGATAATATGTAACTCCTTTTTCCTTTTCATGGACATAAAGGAAGAGAGAGAGAGAGAGAGTTTTTCTTACAAGGTTTGAATAAAAGCTCTTTCCTTCTTTGGTTTGGCTCACTTCAGTCCATGTGCTCACTTTCTGGCTAAAATAATCTCCAGGTGTCTCAGTCTCTTCAGGCTTCTAAAATAAAATAGCATAGGCTGAATGGCTTATAAACAACAGAAATTTATTTCTTACATTTCTAGAAGATAGATAGTCTAAGATCAATGCACTGAAAGATTTGGTATTGCAAAAGAGCTTGCTTTTTTATGAAGGGTGTTTTCTTGCTTTGTTCTCACAGTGCAGAAAAGCAAGGAAGCTTTCTGAAGCTTCTTTTATAAGAGCACTAATTCTGTTCATAAGGGTCTGCCTTTATGACCTAATTACTTCCTTAAAGTCCACACTTCTTAAAACCATCACCTTGGGAGTCAGCATTTTAAGATTTGAATTTTGGGGTACATAAACATATGGACCCTAGCACCAGCTGAATATTATCTGTTGATGGGTTTAAGCTGAATTTTCTGAGTCAATCACCTACAAAATAGATCTGATTGTCATGACTGACCAAAGCAAATTAGGACTGCCTCTGAACATGAATAAAGGGTCAGTTTCTCTTGAGTACCATACATTGCGTAGACAAACTTTCATTATATAATTTAAAATAAACTTCAGTTAGAAATAAGCAAACAAAAAAGATGCTGGTGATCAAAGAAGACTGCCTACAAATAGGGTATTTGACATTCTTTCCCAGGTTTGCAGAGCCACAGACTCAATGTGGTTGAATCTTGTTCTGAGTAAAGCTGAAAATCTCAGCTATTATGTAAAATGTTTCAGTCGTGGAAATAAATGAAATTTGAAGCATTGTGCAGGGCAAACAAAATTAACTTTCAGACAAATTCAGCATGTGGAACAGTTTTCAACTTTTTTCTAGCTATCACAAAAGCTATTTTTGGATAATTTCAGACCATGTACCGCATCTACAGTAATTTTTTAAGTCCACTTCTCGAAGATTGATAGAAATTAGAGATCATGCTTATAAACATAAGAGAAACATTGAGTAGATATATCTTTTTATTTTTTTTATTTTTATTTTTTTTGAGTGTATTCTTTTTTTTTTTATTGCATTTTAGGTTTGGGGGTACATGTGAAGAACATGGAAGATTGTTGCATAGGTACACACATGGCAGTGTGATTTGCTGCCTTCCTCCCAAGAACAGAAAATCAAACACCGCATGTTCTCACTCATAGGCGGGTGTTGAACAATGGGAACACATGGACACAGGGGAGGGGAGTATCACACACTGGGGTCTGTCGGGGGGGAAAAAGGGGAGGGATAGTGGGGGGGTGGGGAGTTGGGGAGGGATAGCATGGGGAGTAGATATATCTTACATTAAAGTTATCTTATGTGTGACTGTTGGAAAGGGGAGGCAATTTTATGGAGGACTGTTGTAAGAGTAGAACTAGGGATTGAAAATTAATATTTGAAATATTTTCCAGATCTCCGAGCAAATAAAGTAAAAAGAGGAAATGAAATAGCAAGACAAAAGAATATATTTAACTTTATGAATTATAAATAATTCAAACAGGAGACAGATAATATGGGTCATATGCAAGAAAATAAACGTGAACACATAGAAAAAATTCCTCTGTAAACAATTAAAATATTACATACTTATTGTCAAAAATGTGAAAAGAACAAATAAAACGCAAGTCAGAAATAATGACATCACTCATTTATTATGCCAGCAATTTTCAAGTGTTTCTTCCAGAAATCTATTTGTGTATGTTTGTTAGATACGATTACATATCACTGTGACTGTAAATCAAATTAGATGTAATATTTTAAGCTTAAATATAAATGGCTTATAAAATATTATTTCAAATATTTTTAATGGTAAAAATATTTAAGAAGATTCTATGTGCTTCAATTTAATTATTTCAATTAGATTTTTAAAAGATTTTAAATGTGTTGATATTATACATCTTTCAACACTTTTGCTAAAATCCCATTTCTATCCTATATCATCTCCTTATTATACTTGTGTGAAACTTAAAATTCAAGATAACAAATAGGATTTTAATATACTTGGATAAATAGTGCTAATTTTTTAAGAAAAATATATAAATCTATATTCCAAATAAAAAAAAACAATCTCTCTTATACTCTACTCTGACAACAATGTTGCAGTTTTAATTTTAATCATGTCTAATTTGATAAATTTTAAAGTGCCATCATATTTTAATTAGCAGCTGTTTGATATGTGATATGTGGGGTTAACTTATTTCCATATGTTTATTGAGTAATTATACTTTGTGATTTTTCACTTGATGTTCTCTATCCATTTTTTCTCAGGGATAATTTATATTTTTAATGTTTCAATATTTTCATATTTTACATATCAAACTTCTGCATTATTACCAGAAATATGTATCTAATGGCCAAAATCAAGTGATGTTTAGCACCTAATATTTTCAAAGATGTAGAAAAACTGAAATTTTCATACCTTACTTCTTGGAATGATAAATGAAACACCCAACTTTGAGAAACAGTTTGACAGCTTCTTTTAATATCAGTCTACCCTTTGATACAGACTTTCCACTCTTAGATTTACCTAAAATAGATGAAAATGTGTGTTCATCAAACATCTTGCATATAAGTGTTAAGCATTTTTGTCTTGTTAAGGAAACGTTTTCATAGAGTATAAATATATATTGTAGTATATCCATACAATGAAGTACTCTCTAGCCACTAAAAATCACTGATAATTACAGTAGAATGAATGGATTTCTTAGATGTTATTTTTAGCCAGAAATGTTTGATACAGAATAGTACATATATATGATTACATTTATATAATGTTCATGAAGAAACAACAGTAATAAATAGTTTTGAAATCACTACTGTGGATTCCTCTCATTTGTAGGGCTTGACTTCCAAAGGGGAACAGGAAACTTTATGAATTGAAGAAGATGGCCAAATTTTGACTTAACTGTGGGTTATGTGAGCATATTTACTTGTCAGAAGACATCAAAATGTACCTTAAGACCTATACATTTTATTGCATAAACATATTTATAAATTTTAAAATATTAATTTTAAATGACATAAATTCAAATTAAAATTTTAAAAAAGATGTCAATAACCAGGAACATTGGAAAAATATGGAGGAGGGGAGGATTCTTTCCATTTCTTGAATTTAGAAAATCTATTATTTTATTGCTCTTTTTAACACTTAATGTTTTTTAAATTACTCTTCTTGAAAAAGGCTGATATGGTTTGGCTCTATGTGCTCATCCAAATCTCATCTCAAATTGCAATACCCATAATCTCCATGTATCCGGGGAGGGACCAAGTAAGTAGTGATTAGATCATGGGGACATTTTCTCCCATGCTATTCTCATGACAGTGAGTGAGTTCTCAGCAGATCTGATTGTTTTAGAAGTCCGTTTTCCCTGCTCTTGCTTGCTCTCTCTAGACTGCCACAATGTAAGACGTGCCTCTTCCCCTTCCCACCATGGTTGTAAGTTTCCTGACACCTCCAGAGCCATGCAGAACTGTGAGTCAATTAAACCTCTTTTTTTTTTAAATAAATTATCCCGTCTTAGGCAATTCATTATAGCAGTGTCAAAACAGACTAATACAGAGGCAGATTAAGGAAGTCTTTTATATTAAGAGAGAAACATACAGATAAAGTGCTGTAAGGCCTATCTCCATAAATTAATATGATCTCTTTCTACACTTATTTAATAATTTGTAATTAACAAAGTACATTCTTGATGAGTTGAATGAAATATATCCAAGGAATCATATTGGTCTTCTCAGTTTAGTTTGAAATAATATTATATTTTACAAACTATAATTATTTTACTTTTATTTTTATATTCATTATGCAATCATCTTTGACACTCTCATGACTGATCATACAGTTTCAAGCTTTCGTAACTCACTTCTAACATCATTAAAGCACATAAATATAAAATTTATTCTATATTAAATTTGCCTCTGTTAAAAACTGACAAGTGGGACCTAATTAGACTAAAGAGTAAACAAAAACCTAAAGCATGGGAGAAAATGTTTACAGCTATGCATATGACAAATTTCTAATATTGAGAAGATGCAATTGCTTAACTCAACAGGGATGAAATGACCTCATTAAAAAGTGGGCAAAAGACATGAATAGACATTTTTCAAGAAAAGAAACACAAGTGGTCAACACACATGAAGAAATGTTCAACATCACTAATCATCAGAGAAATGCAGATCAAAACCACAATAAGACAGCATCTATCTCACACCAGTCAGAATGGCTATTATTAAAATGTCAAAAAATAATAGATACTGGTGAGGATGCGGAGTAAAAGAAATGTTATGCACTGTTGGTGGGAATGTAAATTAGTTCAGCCACTGTGGAAAGAAGTTCAGAAATTTATCAATGAACTTGAAACAGAACTACCATTTGACACAGAAATCTCATTACTGGGTATATACCCAAAGGAAAATAAATTATGCTACTAAAATCATTGCAACACTACTCATGATAAGAAAGACATGAAAACAAGCTGTCTGCAAATAGTGGATTAGATAAGGAAAATGTGTAACATAAACACCATGGAATATACTACACAACTAAAACAAAGAATGAAATCATGTCTTTGTAGCAACATGGATGCAGTTGGAGGTCATTATCCTAAGCAAATTAATGCAGAAACAGAAAACCAAATACTTCATTTTTTTTTCAACTATATGTGAGAGCTAAACATTAAGTACGTATGGACATAAAGTTGGGAACAATAGACATTGGGGACTCCTAGAGGAAAGAGGTGGGGGACAGGGCAAATTTGAAAAACTACCTATCAGGCACTACGCTTACTAACTGGGTAGTGGGATCATTCATATCCTAGGCCTCAGCATCATGTAATATACCAGATAAAAAACTTGCATGTGTATTCCCTGAATCTAAATAAAATTGAAATTCATAAAAATGAACAAAAAATTTATTGTGGTAAATTTTTCTAAATTTAAAAATAAATTACTGGTTGCTCCTTTCTATGTTTAGTGCTTCTTTCAGGAGCTCTTGTAAGGCAGGTCTGGTGTTGACAAAATCTCTCAGCAATTGCTTGCTCCTAAAGAATTTTGTTTCTCCTTCGCTTACGAAGCTTAGTTTGGCTGGATATGAAATTCTAGCCTGAAATACAAACTACCATCAGAGATTACTACAAACAACTCTATCCACATAAACCAGTAAATCTGGGAGAAACGGATAAATTCCTGGACAATTGCACCCTCCCAAGCCTAAACCAGGAAGATGCTGAAACCCTGAAGAGACCAGTAACAAGGGCTGAAGTTGAGGCAGCAATTAATAGCCTACCAACCAAAAAAAGCCCAGGTCCAGATGGGTTCACAGCCGAATTCTACCAGACATGCAAAGGGGAGTTGGTACCACTCCTTCTGAAACTATTCCAAACAATCCAAAAAGAGGGAATCCTTCCCAAATTATTTTATGAGACGAACATCATCCTGATACCAAAATGCAGCAGAGATTTAACAAAAAAAGAAAACTTCAGGCCAATATCAATGATGAACATAGATGCAAAAATCTTCAATAAAATACTGGCAAACTGATTGCAATAGCACATCAAAAAGCTTATCCATCATGATCAAGTAGGCTTCATTCCAGGGATGCAAGGCCAGTTCAACATATGCAAGTCTATGAACGTAATTCACCAAATAAACAGAACCAAAGACGAAAGCCACATGATCATCTCAACAGATGCAGAGAAAGCCTTCGACAAAATTCAATAGCTGTTTATGTTAAAAACTCTCAATAAACTAGGTATAGATGGAACGTATCTCAAAATAATAAAAGCTATTTAGGACAAACTCACAGCCAATAACATATTGAATGGGCAATAACTGGAAGCATTCCCTTTGAAATCTGGCACTAGACAAGGATGTCCTCTCTCACCACTCCTATTCAATATAGCATTGGAAGTTATAGCCAGAGCAATCAGGCAAGAAAAAGAAATAAAGGGTATTCAATTAGGAAAGGATGAAGTCAACTGGTCTCTATTTGCAGACGACATGATTGTATATTTAGAAGACCCCATTGTCTCAGCCCTAAATCTCCTTAAACTAGTAAGCAACTTCAGCAAAGTCTCAGGTCATCAAATCAATGTGCAGAAATCTCAAGCATTCCTATACACCAATAACAGACTAAAAAAGAACCAAATCAAGAGCGAACATCCATTCACAATTGCTACAAAGACAATAAAATATGTAGGACTACAACTAACAAAGGATGTAAAAGACCTCTTCAAGGAGAACTACAAACCATTGCTCAAGGTAATAAGAGAGGACACAAACAGATGGAAAAACATTCCATGCTCATGGTTAGGAAGAATCACTATCATGAAAATGGCCATACTGCCCAAAGTGATTTACAGATTCAATGCTATCCCCCGTCAAGCTACCAATGACCCTCTTCACAGAACTGGAAAAAATCACCTTAAACTTCATATGGAACCAAAAGAGAATCCACATAGCCAAGACAATCCTAAGCAAAAAGTACAAAGCTGGAGGCATCACACTACCTGACTTCAAATTATACTACAAGGCTAAAGTAATCAAAACAGCTTAGTACTGGTACAAAAAAAAAAGAGAGATATAGACCCAAGGTACTGAACAGAGGCGTTGGAGGCAATGCCACACTTCTATAACCATCTAATCTTGACAAACCTGACAAAAGCAAGCAATGGGGAAAGGATTCCCTGTTTAATAAATGGTGTTGGGATAACTGGCTAGCCATGTGCAGAAAACAGAAACTGGACCCTGTCCTGACACATTACACTAAAATTGACTCCACATGGATTAAAGGCTTAAACATAAGACCTAACACCATAAAAACCCTAGAAGAAAACCTAGGCAAAACCATTCAGGACATAGGCATAGGCAAGGACTTCATGACTGAAACACCAAAAGCATTGGTAACAAAAGCCAAAATAGGCGAATGGGATCTGACTAAACTCCAGAGCTTTTGTACAGCAAAAGAAACAATCATTAAAGTGAACCAACAACCAACAGAATGGGAAAAATTTTTTGCAATCTACCCATCTGACAAAGAGCTAATATCCAGAATCTACAAAGAACTAAAACAGATTTACAAGAAAAAAAATATTCAAAAGTGGGGGGAAGGACATGAACAGATACTTTTCAAAAGAAGGCATATATGAGGTCAACAAACATATGAAAAAATGCTCATCATCACTGGTCATTAGAGAAATGCAAATCAAAACCATGTTGAGATACCATCTCATGCCAGTTAGAATGGCAATCATTAAAAAATCTGGATTCAACAGATGCTGAAGGATGTAGAGAAAGAGGAACATTTTTACACTGTTGGTAGGAATGTAAATTAGTTCAACCATTGTGGAAGACAGGATGGCAATTCCTCAAGGACCTAGAAATAGAAATTCCATTTGACCCAGCAATCCCATTACTGGGTATATATCCAAAGGATTATAAATCATTCTATTATAAAGACACATGCACACGTATGTTCATTGTGGCATTGTTTACAATAGCAAAGACCTGGAACCAACCCAAATGCTCATTGATGATAGACTGGACAAGGAAAATGTGGCACATATACTCCATGGACTACTATGCAGCCATAACAAAGATGAGTTTGTGTCCTTTGTAGGGACATGGATGAATCTGGAAACCATCTTTCTCAGCAAACTGACACAAGAACAGAAAATCTAACACCATATGTTCTCACTCACAGGAGGGTGTTGAACAATGAGAACACATGGACACAGGGGAGGGGATCATCACACGCTGGGGTCTGTTGGGGGGGACTAGGGGAGGGACAGTGGGGGTAGGATGGATGGGGAGGGATAACATGGGTAGAAATGCCAGATATAGGTGACAGGTGGATGGAGGCAGCAAACCACCTTGCCAGGTATATAACTATCCAATAATTCTGTATGATCTGCACATGTACCCCAGAATCTAAAGTACAATAAAAATATATATATATATATAAATTAATTACTTAAGAAAGAAACATGCTATGTTAGCCTTTTATTTGAGATTTCCAAATTTTGATGCTTTTAATATCAAATTTTAACTTGTGATTTTTACAGTTTGTATTTATTCAATGTTAATATATACATTCAAATTACTTTTGATTTATTTTTCCTGCTATGAATTTGTGCTTCTTGTCATTGTCTAATTAATTATGAGTCTATTGTACATAGACACACACACATTAGTACCTATAATTCACATAAATGCTGGAGGGTTTTGTTAATTAAAATAAAATATTTTATATTTATATTTGCAAGTAGGTAACGGTCACATTTTTCAAATATAATATAAAAAAGAAAAGAATAGGCACACTTGAATAATTGTGCTGTTTCTGTCAGGTTTGTAACAGAAAGGACAGATACACTCAAGCTGCCAACAAATTAATAACAGTCTGCTTTCAACTGTTGGGACAAAATCTAGTGAATCCAGCATGGAGAAAGCAGTAGAATCGGGGGAAGATAGTCATCAAGGTCCTGAGTGAGCAAAGAAATGATGCAGCTACCAGAGCCTAAAGAGTGCCTGCATGGAGAGTGTTACCTGAACGAGGATAATTCCTTGGAGGAGGACATGACCAATCTCCAGCATCATGCTTCGTAGAGGTCCCTGGGATTCAATACCCAAGTCTCAACGTCTGATCTCTGCAAGCTCCAATATAGCAAACACAACTGGAATCTAGAGAGAGGAGTCCGTTGATACTGTCTATAACATTGAGCCTCCTAAGTCATAGAATAAGGTGGGGAAAGATGGAGAGTGAATAAAATCCTGAAAACAGAAGATAACTAATCCTTATTTTTTTTTCCATCAATGAAATAAATATTAGTTCTATTTCATCCAAAATCTTTTCTCAAATCAAATTAATTTATAGTACCTAAATTTGATAAGATATGAAAACAGGGAACTCTTTTCATTAATGTAACTCCGTTTACTTAAATTTCTACTTGCTTGACACATGAGAATCTGTTTTATCTTTTAAAGAAGCATTTCAATGTTAGTTCATGCGGCATATATACAAACATCCTTGATATAGAACATGTAAACTTTATCATTTTTTTCTTGCAATTTAAGAAAATTCAATACCCTATAACAAAGGGTCAAATTTCTATGGGGTTAATGAAAAATAATATTTTTATTAGATAATACTGTCACACACAAAAAACAAAATAAACATAATGGATCTTCTATGTTAGACAACTAACTATGCAATGTAGTTTTTGGACCAAATGATCCAGCAGTAGTCATCTTCCAATAACTCTCTCTGCAAGAAAAATAACATTACCCCCTTTGTTTTAGAATGGGAGAATGAATGTCTGACAGGAGCTATTCATCATTCACTTTATATCTCATTCTATTCACTATAAACTTTTACTATACTTTTAATGTTTCTGCCTTTTTCCCTTTATATATTCACTCATAACTGAAATGTGCTTAAAATAATGAGAAAAGCATATCTTGGATTTTTATAATTGCTTTATTTTGTGAACTTATAAGGAATGGAAAAAGTACAAATAAAATAATATAAAAAGCACAACAAATTTTAGGAAAATTATACATTACAACTTTTCTTGTAGGATTTTTACCAGTGATTTACATATTAATATTTAATTTCTTAAATTTTCAAAATAGTTCCATAAATTTTCCTATAAAAATAATATTATTTTTACATAGAAATAAACCATTGTCTCTGATGAGTTTTTTGAGATGTAGTTTAGAAGATATTTAATGAAGTAAAAATTTCCCAGACTGTAAACATATATTGGACATATATCAATTGTATGAAAAACTACCTAGTTGGCACATAGAAACAGTAAATAAACAAAAATTTATCTATAAGAATCTAGCAAAATATATAAAAATGAAATGTACAAAACCAATTCAGAAATATAATAAATATTGACTTGAGTAAGTTCTTGGCATAAATAAACATATTTTAACAATATCTATAAATGTTCATTCAATATATATCCATGTACACATTCTCACACACATAGTATGTGTGTATACATCCATATACACATAGTATGTGTGTATGTGTCCTTATACACACATATTGATGGGCCACCACTGCCATCAATAGTATTTGGGTATATATCCATGTACACATTCACATACACAGTGTACTATATTTATTTATATATTCGTTATAGTACCTAATGGTTAGATGAGTACTACTTTATGCTCTCAAACCTAAAAATTTTATTGCCAACTTTCTGTACTCCACTTTCTTCAATTTGAATGCTACAGGTCCATCTATATTCTCAATTGTGGTCCCTCTTACTGCCACTATCTTGTTGTGTATTGAACAGTGACTGGTGAAAGTAATAGTGTTCTGTCTGCTAAAACATTACCAAGAAAAAGTACCACACTAAAAATTAAAAATGAGAACTTTATGGTGGCTTGAAATGGGTTAGCATTTGCAAGGTAAACCAGAGTAAAGATATGATAAATCTCAAAAACTGGTGACAGTTTTTGAAAAATTGCTCTGTGAAAGTAAGAAACTATGCCTGAAAGTAAACCATCATTCCGGGAATTAAGCTGCTAAAGGATAGTAGCAATTTATTTTGTTAGGAACACATCACCATGAATACTTCGATGGAATTTCACATACAACTGAATTTAATTAGCATTTATTTTAAGTCAGGTGATACAGTCTCTCTACAGAGAAGAGGCTCTATCTCATAACACAGACACATTTTGTTTTGAGAGAGATACAGTTATCATCAACAAAATTCACTATTTGTCATATTGAATAAAATATTTTTAAATGTTTTTCAAAATATATACAGTATATTAATAACGCTTCTTTCTGGAAAGAATGATCTTTGTAATCTTCACAATTGGAATATTCATTTTAATTTAAACCTTATTTGCACTTTGTTCTCTTTATTTAGTTAGATTTATCCTCTTCTCTTCTTTTGATAATCGTTCTTCCAATGACAGCCTTTAGAAACATGATTTAAATTTATCAGCTAAATAAAAACACTTTCTTCCTGATGTTTTCTTACATCACTTCAATTATTAATATCTTTAATAATTAATGACTTAAATTCAGGAAATATGCTACTACCCTTAGTATGATTATAATACAATCAGAACATATCTTCCCAATAACGTATTATAGTATCCATTTTATGTTCTTATCTTATGCTCCTTCAATGACGTCTTCTAAGTTCTTTAGACCTTGTGCTGAGAAATCTGCATAAATTATTACTTATTGTATAGTGCTGTGCACACAATTATAAGTATTTGGCTCAACAATAATTTATAGTGCTTTGGGTCATAGTCAATTGAAAGATTTGAAGTTGGAGATTATTGAAAGTATTTAAATAATGACCAAGTGAAAAAGCTAAAAAGAGTGGGAGTTGTTAGTGGTATACTGAAAATAAAAGCTATCAGTAAGTTTTTACTCTTCAAATTCTGTAAGAGTGTATTATTTAGCTTCTTTTACTTTATAGAGAAAAACTGAAAATATGTTAGTTTAAAATTAGGAGGAAAAATAAGTAAAACCCTGATATATAATAGCCTTTTGAATCTTGCCTTGAAGAGCAATCTCTGGGAATTCAGTAAAACGTTAGAATAAATGCCTTATTTCTCGCCAGTCCACAATTGTTGATAAAAATATACTGTAGTTCTAGTTTATCCTATTAATCATACCAATGACAACTCATTAATATTGCGATTCAAGAATTGTCTTCATTACCATGTTCTCGACTTATTTGCAAAGGAAAAATAATGATGCTCTCAAAGACGTAAGACAAAAAACAAGAACCCCCAAAGCAACTAAACTTTATGACCTACAAATCCTTCTTAAAACATAGTACTGTAATTCAGAAGAAAGAAATTTAGAATTAAGAAATAAAGACTGACATAACACTAGACGAGCATTGACATAAGGACACGTGTCTCATACCTTTGAATATAAAATTGAATAAAATGTTAAATATATAGATTATGATATAATAATAGTCTCATAAAATAATCTGGACTCTAAGTTTTAATACTATTTAGCTTTGAAAGAATTCTAATTTAATAATTTGCTAACTTAATGACACAAGTTTTGCTATAATAAGAACATGGAATGTAATTCCCCTCTCTGTGAGAATGTTTTGTCATACCTTATAGAACAACATATGTGAGATATTGGCCTCCACTACTATACTCAAAAACATATATAAACCCAAGACCTTGACAGACACATTGAGAGTTTAGGCTCTGGTAGGGATACACTCTGGCAGCCTTCAATTGACAACTTAGTCTCTAGCAGGCTACTGTCTGACAGCATTCAATGCATTCTCCCAAGCTTCACTCACCAACATCAGTACCACTCCTGTGTCTGAGGACTTTGCCTGTGAACATGAATTTACTCTGTGCTGGTCAAATTATCCCTCCTGAAAACTTCTCATAGAAAGATATACTTCAAACATCAATTAGACTTTACATCCACAGAGGCCTACTTTCATCGTAATTGATCAACACTAGATTTTAATAATTGGACTCTAAACAAAATTGGAACTTACTCATCATGTGGTTAATGTACTTTGCCACAGCGCATTCCTGTAAGATTAGTTCTCTATATTCTGTTGCTCTTTGAGAATTGTTAGAAAAAAAAAAAAAAACAGAGAGAAATCTCTTTGTATGGCAATAAACCATGTAATTTATGAAATCACACTTTGATCATCTTCTCATTTTAACCATATCAAATAATATGTGTGGCTTATTTTTCATAGGAAATGTGAAATTATATATATATATATATAGAGAGAGAGAGAGAGAGAGAGGAGGATCTCACTCTGTCACCCAGACTGGGGTGAAGAGGCATAATCATAGCTACTGCAGCCTCGTCCTTCTGGGCTCAAGTGATTCTCCAGCCTCAACCTCCCAAAATGTTGGGATTATAGACATAAGCCACTGTGCCTGGTTTAAAACTATATTAAAGCAGATAAATAGTTATTTAGAAAAAATTTTACAAACGAATTTGAACATCAAATTTTCAAAAATATTTAAACGTAACAGTTTTCGTTTTTTTTTAAAACGTTAACAGTTTTCTTATTTATTTATTTATTTATTTATTTATTTATTTATTGTTTTTCAAGACGGGGTTTCATCATGTTGGTCAGGCTGGTCTTGAACTCCCGAGCTCAGGTGGTTCGCCTGCCTTGGCCTCCAAAGTGCTTGAATCACAGGCCTGAGCCACCACGCCCAGCCAATGTAACTGTTTTCACAATTCTTGGATGATGGGAATTTTTACACAATGTGGCGGAAGTTCTAATAAGTTAAAATGGCATAGAAAAACAGTTTTTAAGATATACAGCTTTTTAATTTTTAATTCTGCTTTGAAAAAATCTCAGAAATGCACCGTTTCTTGACAATTTTGTAGCAGATTGAACAATATTACTTTCAACAGTCAGTGTTCAACACAATACAAATTAATGGCAGTAAGAGAGACCACAACTTGGAATACGGATGGACCTGAAGCATTCAAACTAAAAAAAAAAAATTGAGTACAGCAAGATGGCAGAATTTTTAACTCTGCTTTTCAAAATATTCATAGATGCACAAAAGTTAATAAATGTATTTTAGTTATCTTATTTTTGAAAGAAAACATTTTGTGTTTTGTTTGTTTTCACTCTAACCTCCATTCCCACTGTCATGAATCAGAAAACTCCCTATTTGTAGTTATGTCTATGCCACATATATTTAGAACAATGTATTTAGTTTTATTTAGAAATTCACAATAAATAACATTTTCCAAGAATCATCACCCCCCAAATGATGATAAATTAGATCATGGCCTGATGGTAGAGGTAATCACAGGGAATAACAGCAATTACCATAAAGCTTTGGAATTGTCTTATTTTATCTAAGTGTAGCAGAAAATTGGTAATTAAAAAAAATTCCAGGAAACAGGAAATTATAGACTTAAGAAAATTGAAAATGTTTATTTTTAACATTAAATACTTGTTTCAGATTTTATTTTCTATTCTGTTACTAAATACCTATAATAGAGTTACTGATCTATACTTGTGTTAGCTGACTCAACAATAGAAATATGTCAGCAAAAGTTATATAAGGAAGGGCAACCATGCCCTGATAAATATACTTTTTAAAATAACCTAGATTTGGAAGAAATTATATTTAGTAGTATCTATGGTTTTCTCAATCTCAAAAATACCCCCATTAAAGCATAACTCATTTAAAGATATGTTCTTATAAAAATGGAAGAAAAGTAAATATAGTTGTAGCTTTCATTGGAGAATTGAGCCAACTCAAGCAATTTTTTATAGAGCTGTGTTTGTGTTCAGTTTATTTCTTACCTTAACCTCTCTAGAGTAGCTGTAGAAAAGTTTACTATGAAATTATTCTCTAAGGATAAATTTCCTTCTTGTCTCCTACTTGGATTGAAATGCTGTCAGGTAAAAGGCCACCTAACCTTAGTGGCTGCTTATACTAACACCTTTAAATGGGTGCTTTTGGGGGATAAGTATAAGGATAGAATTCTAGGAGCCAAAGGGGTAGTTTTCTTTTATTTCATTTTGCTTGTGAATAAATATTCTAGTATTGAAACCATAGGAAAGAAAAGTGGAACACTTAATAACCAGAAAAGTATGCAAACTTTTTAGCATACTTTCTGCAAACCTTTGTAGTTTTTTCATCATCACAAAGTTTAAAAGTTTTATGTTTATTTTATCCAAAACTTAATATTTTTGGTAATTTTAATATACAGTAGAACAACTAATAAAATGATGCTTAACCTCAGAGAATCATTATAATCACTTATAAAAGGAAATTTCCCTTTCCAATAGAAAATAATAACTAGAAATTTAAAAACATAAGACCTAATTCTCATAGTATGTGTTTATACTAAAAATTAAAATAAAGAGATTCATAGTGGGTTTCTTTGCTCTATCAGCTTGTGATGTGATTTTGAGTTATATTTAAATTCTCTGCAAATTGGGCCAAAATTATTATGTCTTTTGTGGCAAACAGGCTGTTGTTCCGGCTTCATTAATCTCATGTCTAAGTTACTTTATTGTCAAAAGGAAGGAGTTATTTTTTGTAAGTATTATGCATTGTAAGAAAAAAGAATAAACACTTTCAATTCAGAAAAATATTTTGGACATATCACATGCAAGGCAACCTATAACGAGCTGAGAGTAGGAAGTTAAACAGAGCTAACTCCAGTCCCAGAAAGCTTTACAATCAAACTGTAACAGGGGTGTATATCAATACAAAGCAAGAATGACGAGTCCACCACCTGTGAGAAAGCTCAAATAGCCCTTAATGAGTAAGTCACAAAAGGATAACTAAGGTGATGTTTAACATAGGAAAAGATATTTGACCAGAATTATTGAGGATGTGTGAAATTTCACCATGTCTTTTTGTAGAGAATGAGCATTCTGTAGGAAGGCAACAGGGTTCAAATATATTTAGTAGTGTTAGTGCATAACATATATTATTATATGAAATAGTCTTTGAAATATCTGTTGGGTGCATAGGAATGGGAAAACTTCCTGAGTTACAAATGTACGTTACCTTTACTAAAAAACTCCTTTCAAGTGAGGGAACATAGAAAACGAACTATGACAATCCAAGACAACAGAGATTTTTATGGGTTTATTGGAGGTGGATGTGCCAGTCTCCTAGAGAAAAATATCTAATAAAATCTGAGTTATTAACAGGAGGTTTGTAAAGAGAGACAGCACCTCCATTGTATATCAAATAAATTCAAAATTAATCAAGGTGTACAACAAACTAAAGATAAACACTTCAATGCAAAGAAGAAGTCTGTTTAAAGACCTGTGTATGAGAACAACATATCAACATTGGGAAACTAAAATTAGTTGATTACCACCATTGTAGTGATAGAGAGACACCATGGAGGGACTCAGAGAAGCCTGTGGTGATGGCAAAGGAAAACACATTGAGACAGGACAGATCTGAATATAAAGTTCAAGTTGGCTAGTTATGAGATATATTTCTGGGGCTGTTATCTGTAAAATAATCCTTTTAGGTGTTTAAAGGATGATAAATATAGTGCACATAATCCAGGTATTTGAGAATATTTCTTCATTATAAAAATATTTATCGCCTTGACACAATGTATAAGGTTCTAAGGCCAATCCTTGGAATACGATAAATCATATTTTTCCCCTCTTTTGTGAAGGACTTTAAACATTGGAGAGAGAACCAATTATTCAGGAAAATGCAATTTAGGGTGATAATTAAACTAATCGTTAGGTGTGAAGAAAGTTAATGTAAAGGAGGTGGTTTATTTACACCTGTAGAACACATTAGCAGAGTGTAGGGGTTGGACCAAGGAAAAGAGACTTCCAGAAGTGGAGATTATTTTGTGCAAAGAAACAGTAGCTAAGAAAATATGAAACTTTCAAGGAACTACGAAGTATTTAGTATGGCTGAAAAAAAAAATACAAACAGGAAGCTGGTACATAACAAAGTGATCCCAGAAAATCTTGTGAATTCTGCTAAGCAGTTTGAACTTCATTCTAAGAACAGTTGGGAGCTATTGAATGCCACAAAGTGGAAAAACATTGTCATCATATCTGGCTGCTAGAAAAGGTAATTTTCAGAAATGTGGACAAGTTTGATTAATAAGAGGAAGTGGGATTGTAAACTATTGCACCAATGAAAATATGGTGGTATGGACTAGGGTAATGGAGTTTGGAATACAGATTTACCAGAACATTGCAGATAATGTTATTTGCTCAGTTGTTTAAAGAGGAAAACAAACATACAGAGTCACTATGTTTGGGACAAATGTATAGTATGGTTCCACTAAGTAAATACATGAAACTTAGAGAAGAACAAGTGTGGGGTAAAAATTAATAGCTTTAGTTTGGATATGTTTGAGAAACAATAATCACAAGATGGAAATATGAGAAACTAGAAATACAATCGTTTTCAGGAGTACAGTGATATTTTTAGAGTGATACCCCCTGAAAATAAAAAGAATGAATTGGAGAAGAACAGTGATCCAAACAAGCAGTTTTAAGGTCTTAGATCAAGGTAGCAACGGGATACTTGACTATAGATATAATGACTGTTAATGAGGAACCAATGATACCATTTTGTGATGGGCTGAATATGACTCATAAGACAGAAGACAGATAAGGCTAAGTCTCACATTTTGGTCTTGAGAAACTAAGGAGATGAAATGGATGAAGAGAAAGCTTGAAACAGAAGATGAGACTTTCCCCTTTGGCTCACATAGATTTTACATACCCATGGGGCAGTAGGTAGTGCATGATTATGACTGCCAATGAGAACCCTGAGTAGAGAAATACTGTGTTTAGTTACTATACCCTGCCAAAGCACAGGCATAGGTGGAGGGTCAAGAAGATGATCTCAGACAGAATCAACATTTGAGCCACAAGTCGTCCTGATACTTACTGGTTAGTTAAAGGAGAAAACTATTTGGTTGCAGTTTGCCTTAGAAAACAAAGTTTCAGTGCATTTCCAAAGCAAATTAAAGGGACAAATGCAGAGAAAAATAAAACACACATGAAAAGAATATTGCATTGGGTAAATTTGAGGACATTGGTGACCTTAGCAAAGCAATTGCATTGGAGTAGTGGAAGGAGAATTTACATTGAAGCTTAGTAATACATTTAGCTATGAAGAGAGAGAATAAGGATGAAGGAGGCAGGAAAAGGTAGGGGAGAACAGAGAGAAGAGAGATAATGACAGACTTCTAAGTGACGAGAGTAATTGAACATGTCTACATTCTAAAACAAAATATCAATCTACAACATCAATGGGGTTAACTCAATATGATATTTGAAGTTCTGTAGTGAAAACATTCCCACTTGTTTTACTTTGACGTTCTTGCTACAGCAAACTGTGTTTAAGAGAATTTTTTTCACAAAATAATTATTTTGATAGAAGTTTAACCATTTTAACATATATAATTAAAACAATTTAATTGCTAAAATCATCTAACAAAACTACTTATTATATTAACAAGTAATTGCAACATAATTTGTCTGGTAATTTTCTCCTCTAAATGCAAACACATTTTATATGGTCAGTACCAAGGATAATCTATAGAAGATATTTTAAGTAATATAATACTGGCTACAGAATTTTACAGTGAATGATAACGTTTAGGATACAACCCAATATAGGTGATTAAAAGTAATCATTTTGAAGATAATGAACTAATGAGGAAACATCTTGCAGGACTAGAAAAAAAATTATATAGCTGTATAACATTAATGAAAAATGTTTCTGGTCTTATGGCAAAAAAGCTTTTATATGTCAATATATGATGATGTAAAAGTAATTAACTAATTAATTAAGGATATAAATATGTGTTTACTCAGTCCTTTATTTCAAGATATTTTCCTTTAATCCAAGAACTTACAGAATAAGATTCTACCTCGAGAAACACATTTAAACTAGATTTACACAGGATATGTATTACAACAGTTTTATATTTTTTTCTTCAAGAGAAAGAATATGAGCTCCAATATTATAAATGATTTTTATTTTAAAGTAAATTAAACTTGAAAATATGAAAAAATCTTTATTTTCTTTTTAAAATAATTACCGTGTTTCTAGCATTTTAAACCTGCTTTAATTTGCCTTCATACTAATATCATCCATGCGCTTTCATTTAAAGAGCCATAAAAACCAGTTTCTCAAAGCTGTATTCCAGATACGGAAAAAAATTAACATTAAAACAAAATCTTTCTTTGAAATAAAAAAGTGAATGACTGTGGGTTAAATATTACATTTCAAATCCAGGGAATCTAAATGTGGCTTAAAAACCTAAAAATTAATATATAGAGAAATCAAATAAATAAATTCAACAAGGCTGCATATTTATTTGCTATATAACTTTGGAAAATTCATTAATATTTCTGTGCTTCAGTTTTCTCATCTATAAAATAGAGTTAAAAGTAGTGCCAACTTTATATATTGTTTTAACAAATTACTCTCTTTCTTTCTCTTTTGTTCCTTTCTTCCTCTCTCCTTCCTTCACTCTCTTTCTCTCTCCCCTCTCTCTTTCTTAAAACTTCCCTGGAAAATGGCATTCTAAGTAATAACTATAATATACTATAAATGAACTATTATTATAATTTAAAGTGGCTTTAAGCACATTTCTATTACTTAGTCTGCATTATATTCAATTTTATTCATGTTAACATTAAATTACCCTTTCAATTTAAATGTGCTTTTTTCCATTTTACATAATTATAATCTCTTCAGTAACACATTTACTGTATTTTGGCATTACAAATGGAAAGCAAAAACTATATGGAGTAGGCCTACTTTAAATAAATAGCTATTAATTCTGTCATTTTTAATACTTTAAAATAATTTGGGATGACTTTTTTGGATAAAGCAAGCAAGATTTTAAGATATAAAAAAGTTATATGCAAAATTTTGGAATATTATAATAATATTTCATAATTTAAAGATGTTGGCTGGGCACAGTGGCTCACACCTGTAATCCCAGCACTTTGGGAGGCTGAGGCAGGAGGATCACTTGAGGCCTAGAGTTTGAGACATGCCTGGCCAACATGGTGAAAACCCATCTTTATTAAAAATACAAAAATTAGCTCAGTGTTGTGGCGCTTGCCGGTAATCCCAGCTATTTGCGAGACCGAAAACAACAATTGCTTGAACCCAGGAGGCAGAGGCTGCAGTGAGCCAAGAACAAGCCACTGTACTCCAGCCTCAGCAACAGAGCAAGGTTCTGTCTCAGAAAAATAAAAATAAAAATAAAGATGTTAAAAAGGAAATTAAAAAAAAATCCGTACCAAAATTAAATTAAACTTAAATTTAAATTTTAGTTTACATAAATTTAAATTTAGTTTACATAAATTTAAATTTTAGTTTACATAAATTTAAAATATAGTGTCAACTTACTGCATTTTAAGTGACTCTAAATGATTTTTGTAATCAAAATAGTAAAGTAAAATGTTACATAAATTAACAATATAGTTCTTCATTGTTTTGCCATCTTTAATGAGTAATGAGATCTCATTAAATTGTGTATATCTAAGTTAAATTTCAAAACCTAAAATTCTTGAAGTACCAGTGAACGTGTGTGTGTAAGTCCTTTAATTTGGTAAAAGTAGGTACTATTATTCTCATTGAGTACATTAGAAAATTGAAACTTTAAGTCGATAATAATTTTTCCATAGTTATATCACTGAAATATGACCGTCAGGATTACCAAAGCACTGGGTAAGTATAATAAGCCTCCTTTCTTCAGTTCCATGGTCATGACACACTATTGAAATAGATCTTTCTTCTCTCTTTCTTAGTCACTATAATTTTTTATAAGCCATGATCCACACCTAACATTTATTCCCATTTTAATTCTTGGCAAAAATTATTGTAGAATCAGATATTCAATATGAAAGCCTGTGATGTGGCAGAAATTTAAAAAATATATGAATAAGTGAGAAGAGCCATGACACCTGTTTCTGCTTCTCAAAAAAGATAAGTGATGACTTTCAAGACCGAGTGAGAATTGCTTAGTAAATGTGAAAATTGTTCAGTGCTGCTATGAGTAGCTGTAAAAGGCAGACATCAATGCTGACTTTTGATAAGAATTAAGCCATGTACTTCAGGCAATTAATGTTTCCAAGGTTCTTCATGTTTTCCTTTGTTCATTTCTACGGCTTGAAACAATATGAAAAATATATTGGGTCTTCAAGAAAGGTACACAAGTCACATACATACAAGAAAGATACAAATTAAAGGTATAGAAAGGATGTAACAAACAAATATTAAACAAAAAGGGATAGAGTTGCAATAGTAAAAATGAGAAGGAATTAAAGACATGAAGATAAAAATTCTGTAGATAAAAGTAAAAGGAATAATGCAATATACACATTTATAGATTGAAATAATTCACCAAGATGTAGACAGGGTGGATTAATAAGAGACACAGAGAGAAAAACAATGTGTAATGATGATAATAATGTATTATATTACCTCATTGCTTGAGGGAAGGTAGAAATTGTTGACTTTGTCAAGGTGTTATTTATCAAGGATATAATAGTTCAATTTCCAATAAGATACCTGGAAGCCAGGGAGCCCATTAATTCTGGTTGGACAATTCATTATACTGCAAGACTCCAAACAAATAGCTTAAAAAGAGAAGGCCATAATAATTTGGATTTTAATACTTTTGCATATTGCAATTGTATCTACATATTTTGACAATTTTATAAAATAGAGTAAGTTGATAAAGAAGAACATATTACACTTTTTCTCTTATAATTTTTAACAAATTTGAGCAAGCTGTTCTGGCTCCTTCACTTTGTGGACATAGAGGTTTTTTGCTTTTAAAAAGTAATGCTAATATATACTAAATATTAATAATATACAATACAATGATGTCAGTTAATATTAACATTTAATTATATGATATTAATATTCTTTTAGAGTTAACTTTTTATTTCTATTTTGCAGATATACAAGCAGATATATAGGGGAAAAAAACCTGGAGGATTCTGTTAGGTTTACTTCTCTTTGTTAAATAATCTGTTTTTCTTTTTTCATTTAAAAAATTCTCTTAACGTATTTTTTTCCCTCTAGTTTTGATTTTCAATAGAAATGCAATTTTAGAATCTAAGACAAATATCTGTAACTGAACGTAAAGACTAAGCCACCTGGTGGGACTTCAACACAGCACAAGGATGCTTAATAAGAAAAGAGTCTTTAGTAAATTAGTACATCTACTATGAAGAACAGTATGGAGATTCCTCAAAAAATTAAAAATAGAACTACCATATGATCCAGCAATCCCACTGTTAGGTATATACCCCAAAGAAAGGATATCAATACATCAAAGGAATATCTGCACTTTCCAGTTTACTGCAGCACTATTCACAAGACCCAAGATTTGGAAGCAACCTAAGTGTTCATCAATAGATGAATGGGTAAAGAAAATGTAGCACATATACACAATGGTGTACTATTTAGCCATAAAAAATGAAATCCTATTATTTGCAACAACATTAATAAAACTGGGAACATCATGTTAAGTGAAATAAGCTAGGCACAGAGAAACAAATTTTGCATGTTCTCATGCATTTCTGGGAGCCTAAAATTAAAACAATTGAACTCATGGAGATAGAGAAGAGAAGGATGATTACCAGAGATTACCAGAGGCTGGGAAGGGTCATGTGGCAGCAGGGGGTGGTGGGGAGTGAAGATGGTTAATGAGTACAAAAATATAGTTCAATAGAATAAGATCTAGTGTTTGATAGCAAAACAGGGCGACTACAATGAACAATAATCTATTGTACATTTCAAAAGAACTAATAGGTATAATTGGAATATTTGTAAACACAAAGAAATAATAAATACTTGAGGTGATAGATGATATCTCATTTACTCTAATATGATTATTATGCATTATGCCTATATCAAATTTTCTCATGTACCCTATAAATATATACACCTATCATGTACCCATAAAAATAAAAAAATAAAAACAAAACAAAACATAAATATAATTTTTTTAAAAGCAAAAAAAAAAGAAAAGTGCAGAGTTTGTGGAGTTTCAACTATATTTATTTCCTTTTATAACTGTGTTGTAAAGAAAATAAATCCTTAGATTATACACCTTCCATTAAAACTACTATAATACATTCATGAATATTATATAAAGACACACTCTATTTTTTTTTTTTTTTTTTTTTTTTAGACAAAGTCTCACTGTGTCACCCAGGATGGAGTGTGGTGATGCAATCTTGGCTCACTTCAAACTCCTCCTCCTGGGTGCAAGTGATTCTCCTGTAAAGACACACTCTTGGGTGAAATACATTCTATGTAAAGCTGTATCATTTTCAATAAATATTTGATAATAGTATTTAATAATAGTAATGATAGCAATGATAGGGTATGTAACTAAAATGCCTCCTATAATGTTCAGCTGACTACTAGCTGAAAACATTAAGAAGAAACAGAGTATTTTCAGTGGTACTGTGTTAGCAGTCTCATGCAGAGAATGAAATTATATCATTAGTGATATAATACTTCAAATATTTCAAGCTTTTTATTGTTTTTGGATACATGTCTCCTAGAAGAATGATTTTTGACAAATAGTAAAACCTATTGTAAAGCCAGTTTTGGAGACTGGAGATACTCTCACTTTAAATGCTACTTGTAGTAGACATCATTGGTGCCAACCCAGATTCCCTTTACTGAGCAGATGCATTTATTTCCTTAGCTGTTCTAATAATTGACTGCTAATAATTAAAACTGCTCTTTCTTTGAAAATTGTGCTCCATCAATAGAAGGACTTGACCTGGAAATACCCAAATGCAACCTGAACAAATGCTGCCTCTGGGGCACAAAAGGCTTCTCAGGGGAGCCCATAGCTTTGTCTATCCCCCCATCTCTGTCCTGTCCTGCTTCCTTCATTACCTTATAGTTTTTCCCTAAGAGAACTCCCTCAATAGAGCAGGTGCAGTAGAATCTTTTAGGGTCTGTTCCTAAGGACTTCAAACTAAGATAATCATCAGATTATGTTTCTGGTGTGCTTGTAATTGTCCAATTTGAAAAAAATATATATATAAGTGTCATGAAAAGAAAACTCTCTAGCATTACTTTGGCAGTGTTCTGAATTAACATACATGCATCTTTTAAAGTAAATCATTAGAGTCACCAAAGCAAAAATTGCCTTGTGAAAATTAAACAGATGAGGAAGATTTTATTCAAGGCTATCACAATAGGGGAGAAGAGCTAGAACTCAGTGAAGGTCCAACTCACAGGATACGAAAGGCTGGAGAGATTTTAAGATGTGGAGTGGATGTCATAGACCACCTGTGTTTGCTAATTGTCTAAATCCAAATGAAAAGTAAACTGTCTCCTACACATAGGAGGTAGTTTTACAACTTGAAGCAAAGCACATTCTGAAGTTAAGGTGCTACCATCCCACAGAAACTGGAAGATAAGAGCAATATTGTTCTTTCTTTCTTAAATAATGTTGTATTTCATTTTATCATATATATTTAAGTGGTATAATATAACATTTTGATATACATATACATCTTTCTTCTATTACATTTCAAAGACATGGCTTACAGGCCCTTTAGAAAGACATTCCTAAGTTATAAAACTGGCAAGAAACTTTTAAAAATATTTGCATCTCAAAAAGACAGAGAAAGAATTTATAAGTTTTATAAAGCAAATGTTCTAAGAAAAGGAAGTCAGAAAGAAGAGTGTCTAAAGCTTAGTCAAACTGAGGGGAATGTTAAGTACCTCTTTTCTTAGTATTTTAAACACAGCCTATTATTCAGGATAATCCATAATAATTTATTTTTACCTTTCTAGCTAGTCTAATGTCTATTGGCTATATCAATGAACTCTTTTATCCTCCTGCTTCATTTGGGTTTAATCAATCTTACTCAGTAAAAGATTAGCATAAGAAGATGGGTGGAATAAAAACATTTATTTTCTCAGCTCTCTGCTTGCTGATTTGCTATGAGTTGGCTGTCTCTTTCTATAAAGACCATAGTTTCATAGTACCCTCACACTACCCAAACCTTCTTCATGTTCTTGAAACTGATATCATTTTGTTTCTTCATATCTAGAAGAGGGAATGGCTTCTTCTGTTGCTAGCTGCAGGGTACTTCACATCCCTTGTTGATTTTCTTAAATCATGAAAACATTTATGTGGTTAATGGTGAATTTATTAAGGGCTCCACAAATTATAGTTTTGGAAAGCCATTTGTTTTCCAATAGAAATCTAAACAGCACAGCTGAAGGTTCCAAGTTGGAATGATATACAGATATAAATGAAAAATAATAATAGCCAGATTTAACTTATTAGTTTTTTTGTTCATTTCTTTATTCCTTTTTTTTTAATTGGGTAATATAATATTCTAAATACCTCTTGGCCGGAGTACTGAGGATACATTTTGTCTTATAAAATTTAATTGTGTAAAATTTTGTTTTTTAATATTTACAGAAATGAATTTATTTTATACAAATAATCATTAAAGTCTGATAGTGATTATTGAGAACTGACAATATTGCAATGACTTTAGGTTAATTTTTTATTAGAAAGAGTTTTGTACAAAGACATTTCTATGAAAGGAAAGATAAAACTGCTAAAAATTGGCATGCAAATGTCTCTGTCCTGAAATGTGCTTTATGAAGATTATAGTTGGAAAGAGAGTAGGCATCCATGATGATGATGACAGGAGAAACAATATTTGTTGGTTTTGTTTTATTTTCTATTCATGGTAAATTAATCTCTTAAATTGTAAAGATTTTTTTGTGCCAAAAATTAAATCACAATCAAGCCATTATGGCTATCTCATTCATTATATAACTAAAATATTCTATATAAAACATACGGTAATCTAAATTTTTAGTTTGGCTCTTAAAGAAAGAAAAAAGGTGCAATTCTTAGAATGCTGTACGTTTTAATAGGTACTATGCAGCTGTGATTAGTCATAGGCTGAATGCCGCTTCGGGAGGGTTACATAATAAGTCTTTTATTTCTCATGTGTGAATCATGAATATTCTGTTGAATGCCTTCATTGTGTAAAGAACTTTAGAAAGTAATGGATAGATTCTGTCATGCCGTATAAACATTCCTAGCTAGTAAGTACTGAGAACTGCATTCCCAGAGTTTTAACAACTTACAGAAAAGTGAATTGAATTTCTGAAGCCCGAGAAATGATAAGAGAGAGGTGAAAGAGAGATAGTGTGCTAATGACCCTAGAGAGTTTGAAAAACGTTATGGTCAGGTCTTTTGAGAGAATCTCCTAAAACGATATAATGGGCATGGCTGAATCTGTAAAGAAAGTATCTTGCTATCAAGTGCCTGAGAGCATGGCAATCAAGAACCAGGGGCAGTCAGCCAGAACCTGCCCCTGAGTAAGTTATTCAATTCCTTCAGTGAGGCTGTGCCTATACTATCAGAAATGAATTAGCCAGTGCTACTCTCCTTCCTCCCTCTCCCCCACTAAAACTAACAGATTTATTAGTTTTTATTATATATACGTGTTAAACTCATGCATCGTGAAAGATATATAGAGAGAATTTTGTGAAATTATCTGACAAGGTATATGGAAAAGAAACATCAGATTTGATGACTCTTTAATATTGTAAATTTACAACTCTTCGACCTGTTTAATTAATGACTTTAAATTGACGTATTTTAATTTCTTCTTCATTTCTGTTATGCATCAAAATGCTCTTGCTATAGGCATTGCTAACACCCTGAATTATGTCCTACTTGATATCCCAAACTCATGAATTAATCAATGCTGATATTCCTATTTTTCCTGCCTTTTTATGCCAAGTGTGTTTGTATTTTCCCATGTCTTGCTCTCAGTCTTTGATTTTTCTCCCTGTTAATGATATTCTGCCTATATAAATCAAATCATATGGTCAACCAACCATACTCTTAGAAGTACCATAAGTATTTCTCCTTACCTCTTAATAGATGCTTTAGCTTCCAATATGATATTAAAAGTGAGGAATGGCATGTGAAGTACTTGACTATTCTTCTTACCTAAATGACTTAAGAGAATTTCCTCTTCGCTCTTAATTTTCTTCTTGTCTCCTCCTCGAAAATAAGTACCCTTATTTATGAGTGATAACGGTTACGACATTAAGGAGAAAGTAGGAAGGAGTTGTAAACTTTAAATAAGCAACTGGTATTCATTTAGCCCTTCATAAAATACCATTCAAAGGTAGTTTCATATTATATTGTGGTTTCTTATAAAAATTCTGGTCCCCTTGTCTTCCAAAACTAAAATCCCCACTTTGGAACATTTACTTCATATTTGTCTTTCTTGCTTTTCTCTATTGTCTGCTTCTACATAAATTGTATATACATATTGATATCACCTCTTTAAGAAATGCTGAACAGAGTTTTCTCCTCAAACTGCCAGTAACTTATGAACAAAGTAATTTGGAAGATCTAACCCTTAACTTCTTTTCATAATATCTCTGAAGTTCCTAGTGTCCAGGATTCCATATTCATCATTCTTTTTATTTTGTTTTGTTTTCAGACAGAGTCTTGCTCTGTTCTCCAGGCTGGAGTGCTGTGACATGATCTCAGCTCAGTGTAACCTCCACCTCCCAGACTCAGGTGGTCCTCCCGCCTCAGCCTCCTGAGTACCTACAGGTGTGCACCATCATGCCCTGCTAATTTTTGCGTGTTTCTAGAGAGGGGTCTCACCATGTTTCTTAGGATCTTTTGAAACTCCTGGACTCAAGCAATCCACAAGCCAGGGCCTCCCAAAGTGCTGAGGTTACAGGTGTGAGCCACTCCACTTGGCCCATATTCATCATTCTTGTATGTTTTTTTTTTTTAATATATATTTTTTTAAAGTCTCACTCTGTCACCAGAGTTGGAGTGTATGAAGTTCAATGGCATGATCTTGGCTCACTGAAACCTCCAACCTCCACCATTCAGGCTTAAGCTATTCTCTAGCCTCAAACTCCAGAGTAGTTGGGACTACAGGGGTGTACCACTACAAAGGCTAATTTTTGTATTTTTAGTAGTGGTGGGGTTTATCACGTTGGCCAGGATGGTCTCAAACTCCTGACCTCAAGTGATTCACCTGCCTCTGTCCCCGGAAGTGCTGGGATTACAGGCGTGTGCCACTATGCTTGGCCCAAATTGAACTTTTTATTGAGTAATTTTAGGTTCACATATGGTTGTAAGAAATAATATGGAGAGATTTTGTGTGTATTTTGTCCAGTTTTTCTCAACAGTAACATTTTACGAGACCATATTAAATCACAAACAGGATATAGATAGTGATATAATCCACAAATTCAATGCAAAATTTCCAGTTTTTATTTATATGTATTTGTGTGTGTGTTAAGCTTGATATAATTTTATCACCTGTGTAGATTCTGTATTTACCACTACAGAACAGATACTGAATATTTCCAGCAAAACGAAGTTCCCCTCTTTTAACAGTCATACCCATCCATAACACCTGGCAACAACAGGTTCTACTGTTGTTGTTTTTTTTTTTTTAATTTGAGCAAGAATCTTCCTGGATGAAAGTCTTCTTGAATCTTCTAAGGGGTTTACTACTGACTCTGAAGTAGGAAATTCCTTCCTCTTTCATGAGGTGTCTGCTTTTCCTGGTTCAATTTCTATAGATTGTATACGGCCAGTCCTTCAGTACCACAATGATTACATGAGAGACTCCTTTGACCCCAGGCAGGAATTATGCATGGAACTTTCTAGAAAAACTATTTTCTCCTTTGCTCCTTTTTTGACCTAATTCTCCTCCTCCTCCAATGGTAACTCTCAAACTACTTCGTGCTCACCATCCTTTACATTTGTTGCCTATATGCTCTGACATTGTGGCACTAATTCTGTCTAAGGTTTTTTAAAATGGCAAAAATTTACAGAGGATATTTTGAAACTTTACTGATCTCTTGGGAAATTTGAGATCTTTGATAACTGGTTCATCTAAGACTTCTGACTTCCCATCATCCCTGTTCCTCTTTCCTCCTTTGTAACCACGTTTGACTTTCTCTTCAGGTCCCTGAATCTCTTGAGCTGTTCTCCTTCAATATCCTTACTTCCTTCACACCTCTTCATACCACACAGACTTTTCTCCTCTCAGTTCAGCTCCGAAGCTCCCTAAGTCACTACAATTTTGTGCATCCTGCCCCCCACTAAGGAATTTTGGGAACCCAGGGATCCCCAAAGCGCCACCTAAGGCTGAAAAAAATCATTTGAAGTAGATTGTATATTTTATCCGCTTCGATGAATACTGCAGCTATTCAGATGGTCATGTGATGTCATCCAAACCCTCCATAAGATTACATATCAGGGCAAAGAAGGTCCTATGTTTCCTCCACAAACATTGGTGAACCAACTCTGTTATATAACCAATGACTCCTGTATTTCTGTTTTTATGCCTGACTCATAGCTTAAATTTTAGAATTGAAGCTATTATCTTATTTGTAGTTGTCTTTATGTTCACATATGTATGTGATATATTCTTACCTCTGAATGGTAGTATCAAATTAGCTTGCAAAAATCCTAAGGTTCCTCTAGTCTAATTGGTTAAAGATGCACAAATAATTATCTAAATGGAATATTAGTAAAACTTGTAGAAATTAAATACAACACAGAACTTCTAATACTTTCAATATGAAAAAATACTACTATAAAAACTTACCCAAATATTTAAAAATCCAAGTTTGTATTAAGATAATTTTTGGCAAACATTTCTAATTTAATATTGTTGGTTTCATGTAAATAGCTATGTGTTCAATATTAAGTATATAATAAACACATTTTTATTTTACTGGAGATTATACTTTCTAAACTTACACAGGCACTTATTTTTTGTCAGAGTTTGAACATGCAATGTCTTAATTTATGGTCATTTCATCTCATAGTTATTATTCCTGACCCATTGCGTTGATCATAACAGAAAATCAGTGAATCGATATAGTGACAACCAAGGTGGCTGTCATATTCTTGATACATTTGAAAACAGTCCAAAATTCACCATTCAGCACTTAACAGTTTATTGCTGAAATTAATAACACTATTTATGGAGAACTCTTCTTTTAAAGTATAAAAACACAAAAAATAAAGTCCATGCATTTCTAGGTAGATTCTTCAATAATTACTCATGCTTGCCTGTTGCACTCTAAAGAGAAGTTTTGCTTCTTAATTACAAGATTTGTAGATTACTAGTATCTTCAAGTAATGTAAAATTACATAAAAAGACCAAAAGAAAAAGATAATAAGCAATCATCACTGTTTTCCATTTGTCTAATGTTGGATAAAGAAAGAACAAAAAAGGAGCTATACAGGGAAAAGTATACTTCATACATTCTGAGATATTTTGGTTTCACTATCAATGTCTCTCGAACCTGTATTTTTCCCACAAGAGCAAGCATTATACTAGATGTCAGCCATTATCAAAATACAAATATACATTTTTTATAAAATGAAGTCATTGTTCTGACAACTTTGTTTCAACGTAATCATGTACAATATGCCATCTTAGGGACAGTTTTCAAAATATTTTATTATCTTAAAATCCTAGACTTCCGGTAAATCACATAGGCAAGGTAGGCAGAGTGTATGTGCGTGTGTATGTGTGTAGTTTAAGGAAAAAAAGACTAATTTCATCTTAAAATAAAGTGAGTGGTTGTTTCAAAATTGTTTAAAAATAAAAAGATGAAAAATATGACAGTATAAAAAGTTAATAACGGTTCATAGAAATGGAATTTTATTTGTCATGGTCAAAGCTGGTAATGGGCTTATTTCTGAGATAAAAAAACACCTTTAATATTAAATAATATACTGATGCAAAACTAGAATTTGTTTTTCCTGCTGTTAAAATGTCTTGGATTATCAGTCTACTATTAAAAAGAAGTTGTAAAAGTGTTTGGTTTGTTTGTTTGTTTTAACCTTCTAATTAATCTGCCTAGAAGGCAGAGATTCTATTTCATCAGAATTGTTTTCTGTTCTTTAGGTTGACTTTATTATGTCCTTGATTATTTTTTTTAAAGTATGCTAACTTTTACAAAGAGTGAGGTTTTTAAAACAGTCATACTACCGCACGTGTACTTTTAAAACAGTCTATTGTCACTGTGACTAAATAGGTAGCCAAGCATTGTTTCTCAGTGACCCATGATCTTATCTAACCAAATGTTCAAAACTCTAGACAACTTCTGACATTTTGCCTTCCCCAAATTAAATACTGAATGACAGCTTTTACACACAAATCTAAATTTGTATTTCCTAGTTGGCCTCAGGAAAATCACCTTTCACCTTCTAAAAAGAGTGGTGCTAAAAAAATAGTTTGATTTATTTAATACCGTACAAGTTGCATAGGATGTGTTGTCAAATAAAAAAGGATGATTAATCTCTATATCAAATACTTATTGATAAAATATTATTTTTAATATAACATTTAAAATACTAATATATTAAAACATATACAATTCCTAGGGTGTTTACAACACCCTCACTGACCATGATATGTTTCCATTTCTCAAAGCCTTAATTCTGGTGTATCTGACAGTAAGGTAACAATGCAATGTTATTGGTCAGAATATCGATTACTTCTTTAAATGCTAAATTAGCCATAGTTTTACCTCTTTAATTTAAATACAGTATAGTCTAGGCCAGCAATTTAAAATTGAGTATTTATCACTTACCTATGAATTTTTATTATACAGATATTTAAGACTTTTTATTTCAACTTTGCAGTTAGATTTATCCAGCTCCTTAAATCTCATGGTTATAAATGTTTTCAAATTAATCTGCATGTTTTCTTACTGCCTGGAAACTATCACTTCTAGAGGGACAAATGTGCTGTCATTAAGTTGCTAAACTTTTATCAAAGAAAGTGTTCTTCATGTAATTAATTCTCTTCCATCAGTAAAACCATCCAAGAAACTTAAGTTTTTTCTTCATTCCAAAAACTGCATTGTCCACATAATCCCCAGTCTTATGAAACAATAATGAGAACTAATAGATTTTTACAATAGAAACTTTACAAACCTACACAAAACATCAATCTTTATAACCCAAGTTTTTATCTTTAGTCCTGATTGCCCTGCTGGATCACATCAACTGCCCCATAAAAAATGACAACAGGCAGACCCATAAAAATTTGACCAATTCAGTCATTCTAAAATGCTTCAAGAAAGTGATTAATTACATATGTATTTGTCATCAACAAATTGAAGCTACTTTTCCTCCAGGAGTAGAGACCTTGTTCTTTACAAACCATATCATGGGAAAACTAACCTTAAATCCTGTGGGAAGAGCTTTTACATTGCATGCCTTACTACCAATATTGGTGACAAACTCCAGATGCTTCAATCCTAGACCCCTGTGCAGTAGTCAGAAATGATCATTGTGCATATATTTCCCAAAATATCTCTGATGTCTGTGCCATCACCAAAAATATTCAGACAGCAAACTGAAAAATAAATTGTCTTGCCACTGTCATCCTCATTCTACCATACTCACTCCATTGAAATCTGGGATCCATATTCTAGAAGCCTTTCAGCTGCCTGATTTCAAACCTTTAAAACTGTTTATTCCTTTATTTGTCTTTTAATAATAGTTCTGTTTATTAAACATCTCAGTATACCTTTCATTAAATGTCTATATGCCCCTGAATTGTACTTCTTTCCCAGACTGTGCAAGTTCTAAACAGGGGAACATGTCCCCTTATCAACTTATTCTAGTTGGTTGACTACCTTGAGGCACATTGTCAGATGTCGGTAGTCGTTTCCCCTTGCTTGCCAACTTCCCCTTAAAAGTTTCTGCTGAGCTTTACCTACCTCCTACACTATTAAAAAGGGTCTTTTCTATTTATTTTTGAGAAGCTTGAAGTTCCTGACTTCAGCATATTTTCCTATTGCAGTAGTCTTTCCAAATAATGTCTCCCTTTGTACACTCCAGATTTGTTTTTATGTAATACTAGCACAAACATTCATATACAGGTTTTTGTATGAACATAAGTTTTTATTTTTTTTCTGGGAAAAATGCCCAAGAGTGCAATTGCAGGGTCATATGGTAATTGAATGTTTGCTTTTATAAGGAACCAAACAAACTGTTTTCCAGAGTAACTATAGCATTTTATAGTTCCATCATCACTTTCAATTCAATTTCAATTCATCCCCAGTTTCAACTCATCCTCACCGGCATTTGATATTTTCACTATTTTTGTTAATTTAGCCACTCTGATCCATGTATACTGATACCTCACTGGAGTTTAATTTGCATTTCATGATGGTTCATGTTATTGAACATCTTCTAGTATTTTTTTTTCCATCTGCATGTCTGCTTCTATGAAATGGCTGTTCATGCCTTTTGCTTATTTTCTAATTGGTTTATTTTATTATTGTTGGAACTTTAGAACCCTTTATATATTCTAAATATAATATCTGCATCCTTTGATGTGTATGTGACATGTCAATATATTCTTCTTCACATGGTAATTTACAGAGCAAAAGTGTTTGATGTTAGTTAAGTCCAACTGATCTTTTCTTTTTCATTAGTGTTGTGCTGTGGTATCGATTCTAAGATATATTTACACGGCCCTAGAACCCAAAGACTTTTTTCTAGAGTTTTTTCTAAAAGTTTTACAATTTTATGCTTTAAATTTAAGTCTCTGATCTATTTTGATGAAATTTTATATAAAGTATGAATTATAGGTTGACATTCTTTTTTGGGGGTTATGAATATCCAACTGTTTTAGCAACATTTAGTGAAAAGTCTATACTTCCATTAAATAATGTTCCCATCTTTGTCATAAATAAGATGAACATAATTATGCAGTTTTATTTCTGGATTATTTATTCTGATCCATTGCTCTACATGTCCATGCCTCCACCAATACCTCAGTATTTTGACTTCTCTCGCTATGTCCAGTTGTGTGATTTCTCTTATTATTCACCTTTGTCATGCTGTGTACTGTAACTTTCACACACATTTTAGAATTACCTTGTTGATGGTTTCAAAAAATTTTTGCTAAAATTTTGATATCAATTGTATTACTCTTACAGATAATTTAATGAAGAACTGGCATCATTACTTGATTGAGTCTTCCAACTCATGAATACAGTGTGTCTCTCTACTTATTTTGGTATTCTTTGATTTCTTTCATCAGAATTTGTAATTGTCAGCATATTAATATCATCCATGCTAAGTTTATGTTTAAGTATTTATGTTTGGAAGGAGTATGAATAGTATTATATTTTTAAAATTCAGTTTCTGTAGAGTCATTATTACGTAGAAATGTGAATAGTTTTGGATTTGTTTTGTTTTGGTCTTGTGTCCTATGACCTCGTAGAGAACTCACTTATTAGTGTTTTGTAGACATTTGCGGTCTTCTATATAAAAAATTATATTGTCTGCAAATACAGATAATTTCATTTTTTTCTCTCCTAATCTGTGTGCACTATATTGTTATTAATAATATTTTTGCAGCTGGGCAAGATGGCTCACACCTTTGCTTTCAGCATTTTGGGAGGCCGACAAGGGAGTATCACTTGGAGTCACAAGTATAAGACCAGCCTGGCAAACATGGCAAAACCCCGTCTCTATTAAAAATACAAACATTGGCTGGGTGTGGTGGCATGGGTCTGTGGTCTTAGCTATTCGGGAAGCTGAGGCAGGAGAATCACTTCAACTTGGGAGGCGAAGGTTGCAGGAGGCAAGGTCACACCACTGCACTTCAGCCTGGGCAACAGAACAAGACTCATCTCAAAATAATAATAATAATAATATTTTTGCTTACCTCAGAGGCTAGATCTTTTAAACTTACGTTGAATAAAAATGGTGCCTTGCTCCCTATCTTAGGTGATTGTTAGATACAGGGTTTTGTTTTGTTTGTTCATTTGTTTTAGATGTTCTTTTCCAAGACAAGATAGTCCTCCACTAGTCCTAACTTATTTCAAGTCTCTAGCATAAAAGGGTGTTTGATTTTGTCAAGTGTTTTTTGTGATTCCATTGATATGATCATGTACTTTTTATTCTTTAGCATATTGCTATGATGGCTTACATTGGCAGATTTTTGAATGTTGAACCACCTTTGCATACAAGGGTAAATCCCACATGGTAGTGTTATATAACTTTTCCTATATATTTTCACATTTGGCTTGCTAATATTTTGTTGAGGGTGTTCTGACTAAGTACAGGATAGAAAGTTGTCTATAGTTTTCTTTTTTGCTACTGTTTCTGTGTTGATGTCCTAGTAATACTGGCCTGATATAATGAGTTGGGAAGCACTACCTCCTCATCTATGTTCTTGATGAAACATAGATGAAATGGTGTTCTTTCTTATTTTACAATTGGTGTTCTTTCTTATTTTAATGTTTGTTATCTCCAGTGATAACATTAGATCCTAAAATCTTTTTTTTTTTTTTCTGGTGGTTTGTTTGTATTTATTTATTTATTTTATTATTTTTTTTTTTATTGCATTTTAGGTTTGGGGGTACATGTGAAGAACATGGAAGATTGTTGCATAGGTACACACATGGCAGTGTGATTTGCTGCCTTCCTCCCCCATCACCTATATCTGGCATTTCTCCCCGTGCTATCCCTCCCCACTAACTTCTTACTTGTAATGGTTATAGGGTGTTCAATTGTCTATTAAATTTTGGTTGAGTTTTTAGTGATTGGTGATTTTCAAGAAATTTTTCCATTTCTTCTAAGCTGCCAAATGTATGAGTGTATATTTGTTAATAGAAATCTCTAAACACCTTTTTAACGGCTGCAGGATCAGTAGTGGTGTCCTGTATTTCATTCCTGATGCTGATAATTTGACTTGTTCTTTCTCCTTATCTCTCTCTCTGTCAGTCTTACTGGAGATATATTAATTTTATTGATTTTTTTTGAAAAGCAATCTTGATTTATTGTTTTACTGTAATGCTTTTCTAATTTTCTAGTTCCCTAAGAAACTCAAATTATTGACTCAAGTGCTTTTCACATTTTAATGTAAGCATGTACTGCTATGTTTTTCTCAGCATTCTTCATATTTTGCCATGTTGCTTTTATTTTCATTCAGTTATATGAATCATTTAAAATTTAATTGGAAACTTTTCTCTGACCAATGGCCCATGGATTTTCTATGTTTAGTTTATTTATATATTTATATGTTTATTTTCTATGTTTTATTTATTTATATTTTTTCCTTCTGTCATTTTTGTTTAGTTTGATATTATTATGGTCACAAAACATACTGTGTATCTCAATTCATTTCTTTTAAATCTACTGAGGACTGTTTGATGGTACAGGATATGTTCTGTCTTAAGGTCCCATAAACGTGTGAAAAAAATAGTCTGTTGTTAATGGGTGAACTGTTCCACATATGTCAAGTATGTCCTTTTGGTGGATTGCATTGTTCAGATGTTTCATCTCCTTGCTGAATTGTTCTAGAAGCTCTATCAGTTGCTGAAGTGGGGAGGGTATATTAAAGTCCTCAAATATACTCATGAAGTGGTATATTTTTTCTTTTAGTTCTATCAGTTTTGCTTCATATATTTTGAGACTCTGTTGTGTGGTACATGTACATTTAGAATTGTTATTTCTCCCTGAGAGGTTGGTCCTTTTAATACTACGTAATATTCATCTTCGTCTCTGGTAATTTTCTTTAATAGCTGATGACCTATGAACATTTGATTATATATACCTCATACCTGTAATATTGTATATTAGCATATAGTTGGATTGTATTTTTAACCAGGTCTACAAAACTTTGAATGGTATATATATCAGTCACACCTAATACAATTTTTATTCTGTTATCAATTAAGTGTGCCTTTTTATTATTTGTTTTATTTTTATTTCTTCTGATTCTCGCTCCTCTGTTTCTTTTTCTTACCCTTCTATAGGTTACTTGAATATTATTTTAAAAGACTTGGTTTATTTAAGTATTTCTGAATGTATGCTTGCATAGTTTTTCACAGTTTTATAGTAGCTTGGTTGTAATTTTATATTAATACATATAATATACATATGTGATTTACAGTATACTGATATGAGTGAAATGTTGCAACTTCACTTCCATTTAGGTTGTTTTACCTACTCTCTTTTTAAATGGCATTGTGTATCAGACAGTGTTATAAATTTTTCTTTTAATTATCACATATAATATATAAACTCATGAGAGAATTTAGAATCTGTTATATATACCCATATGTCTGCTATTTCCTTTATTCCTTTTGCTTCCTGACATTTCAAGATTCCTTCTCTTAACTTTTATTCCTGTTTAAAGAACTTCTTTGGCCAATCTTTAAAGATAGGTGGGCTAACATATTTTAAAACTCTTCTTTGTCCCAAAATGTTTTTATTTGTTCTGCTAACAACAATTTTTAATTTTTTTTTGTCCCAAAATGTTTTTATTTTCTTTTCATTCCTGAAGGAAGTTGTGCCAGTTATGGAATTTTCAGTTCACAGTTCTTCAACACTTAAAAAGTGTCATAATACTTCCTTCTTTCCTCCATAGTTTCAGATAAGAAGTTATAGTCATCCAAATTGGAATTTTTTTATAGGTAATGTTTCATTTTCCAGGATACTTTCCAGTTATTTTCTTTATCTATAATTTTCACAGTTATTTTATGACATGTCTTGGCATGCATATCTCTTAAGGTTCACTCAGCCTATCGGATTTATGTGCTTGTGTCTTTCACCAAGTTTGAGAAGGTTTCAGTCACTACTGTGGTACCCCTTTATCCATGGCTTTACTTTTCATGGTTTCTGTTCTCTGGAATAAAGCACAGTTAGACAATATTAAATGGAAAACTCCAGAAATAAATAGTTTATAAGATTAAATTTTCATGCCATTCCCAGTAGAGTGATTAAATTTCATGTTGTTGTGCTCTGCCTTTGTGAGACATGAATCATTCCTTTGTCCAGCATATCCATGGTGTATATGCTACTCACCTATTGACTTAATAGCTATTTTTTTTTTTTATCAGATCCACTGTCATGCTATCACAGTGCTGGTGCTCAAGTAACCCTTATTTTACTTAACAATGGCCTCTAAGTCCATTGTTACTAAGAATAGTAATAGTAACAATTTGGTTATTTCAAAGAAGAACAGCAAAGTACTTCTTTAAAATTCTCGACAATAAAGAAAAAATCTTATATGCTGATGTTGCTAAAATTTATGGAAAGAACAAATTTTATATCTGTAAAATCATGAAGAAGTAGAAGTAATTAGTGCCAGTTTTGTTGTTGTACCTCCAGCTATAAAAGTTATACCCACAGTGCATGATAAGCACTTAGGAAGATGGGAAAGGCATTGAATTTTTGGGTAGAAGACATAAGCAGAAACATGTTTTTATTAATGGCAATTGAGATCAATACCATTAATGGTTTCAGACATCCACTATGGATATTGGAGTGAATTTCCCATAGATAAGGGGGAGATTACTGTATTTCTTCAAATAATTCTTTTAGACTAAATCTTCTTCTTCTTTTTCCTCTGTTATGCCCATTATATTTGTTAATTTTTTTATCATCTTCCAAGCCCATATGACCCTGTTCTTTATTATTATTATTATTAGTCTGTTTTTTCTCTGTTGTTCATATAGGGTAAATTTAGTCTTATCTTCGATTATACTAATTCTATTGTTATCTCCACTCCACTCCTTTTGGGTCCATTCAGTTTTATATTTCCTTTACTGTGTTTTCTAGTTCTTTGATAGTGTTTTTTTAATTTTTATTTTTAAAATATTTTTATTTTAAATTTGGTTTAAAAAATATTCATTGGATATGGAAACATTTTGACGATGGCTCCTCTAACATATTTGTCAGAAAACTAAAACATCTGTTTACCACTACATTAGCACCAGTTGGACACTTTTTTCTCATTCATGTTGTGATTTCCTGAGTCCTTAATATAAGAAACAATTTTCAATTTTATTCTGAATTTTGTCTATTATGTAAGAAGACTTTAGGATCTATTAAAATATTTTCCTTTATAATGCAGTTAGTCCTGGTTTAGTTTTGCATGCAAGTCTTGGCCTAATTTTATGGCAATTTAATTTCCCCATCAGTTGGGATTTTATTTGGGCCTGCTTTGTTCATCTGGTGTCACTCTTGAAACCTTAAAAAGTGGAAGACCTTTTTCAGGTCAGGACACTGGGTTTCTCTTGGTAGGAGCAAGGTGTTGTGGAGTCCTTCATTGCTGCTCCCTGGATGTCCCTGTGTCTGGGTAGGAGAATCCTAGGCCCAAAGGAATAAAGAAGCTTCTCAGTCTAAATCACTAGCTAAAATGGCATTCCTTTTTCTAGTTCTGCTTGTCTGTCCCCATGTCAGTGGGTGAAGGGTCTCAGTCCATAAAGACAAGAAGCTTCCCAGACTGTGCTACCTGTTATAGCTGTTTGTCTCGCTTGTTCTGCCTGTCTGCCTAAATTTCTCTTGGCAGAATGTGGGAGGTTCATCTTTTGTGGGAAAATATATTATTTCACAAGAACAATTATAAAAATAAGTGGAGCTTCCAATTAATCCACCTTACCTCTTCACCTGGCATTTCTAGAAGGACTCACATTCATTCAAGGAGAGGAATGAGACTATTTAGCTGCCCTCCAATGCTAGAGCAGTGGTTGGAAAACACTGAATCTAGGTGGACTTCTGCTGAGTGAGGGGATGAAACAGGTGCTACTCCTCCACTTTTTGGGTATACAACCGGTTGGCTTTCACTTCAAATTTTTTAAGGTGCTAAATACCTTTTAGAATTTTTCCTTTGTTTTATCTTATAAATGTCTTGGGTTTACGATTGTGCATATTTCCAGGGGTTTAATTGTGCTTAGCAATTAATAGAAGAAAATATGAGTGTTCATAGTCTGGGCTGGAAGCCCTCATCATGACTTTTTTAGTTTAATAGCTTCTTTTAATTCATGTTTTTGAAAAATCTCATTCTACATTGCATAGAGATAACTAATTCTTTCTATTTGAAATTCTCTCTCTCATTTTTTCTCTATTTTTTAATAGCAATTTATCGTTTGTTTATTTGTTTGTTTTCTTCAAAAAAAACTTCCTCTTCCTTCTTGGCTCATTTGCCTATGCCCAGTATTTAAATACATGTATTCTGTAAAGACTTTTCTTTATCCCTTTTGGATGCTCTTACTATATATATTTTTTCTCAATTTAAGACATTCTCTTCAAGATTTTAAACTATTAAAATTGTTTATAATAATTTAAGGACTTTCTTTTCCTGACCCCCCAATTTTATAGCATTTTTGTTGGAAAGGCAAAATGGATGTGCTGAGCTTTTGGCAAACTTGACATGCTTAAATTATACTCAACAGCTACCTTACTGCTAGTTCTTCCTCTTACATTTCCTAATGTAAATTCTCAAGACTGAAAACCTAAATAATGTTTTGTTTTGTTTTTAAATTGTTACTTTCAATAATTCCCATTTTTTTTCCTACTGGAACAAGTCAGATCATTATTATGTTGCTTACAGGGTATTATGACAATATCTTTTTAGCTGATTTATCTCCACTAACTTATTTTAATTCATCCCCCATTCTCTCACCTAAATTAACCACTGATATATCCTTTCATTGAAATAATTATTGTATTCTCAAGTCTCTATCCCTATACCTCATTTTTCGGTCCTCCTCAAATTGCTTATTTCCAGTCGTTTTCTATGTATGTATTGTACCCATACCCAAGCCCCAATTAAAATCTCATTTCTTCGTAGATACAAGGCTTCCAGCATACTTTCAGCTGGAATTATTACTTTTTTCTCTTATAGTTTAAAGTAAATGGTATCCTTTTTCTGTTGTGCATGTTTCTGTTACATCACGTTTGGCAGGAATGCTTAGATTTGTCTCTACCATAATATTATCATTGTGGATGGCATAGTCTATTTTATTTATGCTTGCATTCAAGCAACTCCAGCACAATGTTTACATAAAAATACACCAAATCAATATTATTTTATAAATTGTATGGTAGATAACATTAACTATGTTACGGAAGATTTATTATGTTAATTATTATAATAAATTCATTTATTTCCCCAAATTTCTATCTTAGTCAATTTGTGTTGCTATAAAGGAACACTTGAGGCTGAGTAATTTATAAAGAAGAGACATTTATTTGGCTCATCGTTCTGCAGACTGTACAAGAAGCAAGGTACAGCATCTGCTTCTGGTGAGGGCTTCTGATAGCTTCCACTCATGGCAGAAGGTGAGGGGGGAGCAGGCATCACAAGGAAACAGAGGAGAAAAAAGAAAAAGGAGGAGTACCAAGTTATTTTTAACAGGCAGACTGTGCAGGTACTAAATGAGAACTCACTCATTACACAAATTTCAACATGAGATATAAAGGGGACCTATATCCAAACTATATCACTAAATGCCAAATTTTATGCAAGTGGTGTATATACATTTAACACTGACAAAAATTGCATAGAACCATATACATGCACACACACATAAACACACAAATGAATGCATGTAAAATAGTGAAAACTGAAAAAGGTCTGTAGTCTAGTTAATAGAATTGTACCAATGTCAGTATCCTGGTATTGTAATTGTACTGCACTTATATAAGATGTTACCATTGGGGGAATTTGATTAAAGGGTATATGGGATTTTATGTACTATTTTTGCAACTTCCTGTGTTTCTATAATGTTTTTAAAATAAAAAAAGTTAACATAGGAAAAACATAAAAATTTTAAAAAATTAAGAAATAAAATATGAAAATATAAATTGAGAAGGAAATAAGGGAAATTAATTGTTATTCTGGCACATAAATATAAAAATGTTTTGCTATAAATCTATTTAATTTATTACTTCTGTATTGGTTTAAATGGAGATGGCATAAAATTTAAAAGGAACAAACTGCCAGCTGGGTTCCTATTTCAGAAGAAAATATTGTTACTGCCTTTTTTAACTCACCTTTAAGACACAGTCTACCAAACAGAAGCATATATATTTATGTATTTCTCCCTTTATCTCACTGTTTGTATACATGGCACCAAATTTTACAAAATCTTTTTGCATTAATTTCTTTGGTAAAAGTATCTTAGATTTGTTATATCAGCAAATATAGAGCTAACATGTTGATCAATAACTTAATATTATTTTGATATAATTTATTTAACCTGTATCTTATGTTGGGCATTTTGGTTTTAACACAATTTGATATCACAAATAATAAAGCATTGACTATTTCATCATGATCAAATGGTCTAAAAATTTACCTTACTCTCAAATTTACAATTCATCATGCCACAGTTTAGTGGATGCTGGCAAAACATGTGAGACTCTTGTGCTAAAGACAGAAGACCATATTACTCATAGCAGGAGCAGTAACCAGAGAATTGACATTTGCACTGAATTCTAAAGTTTTAGTGATTAAAGAGGGCAAAGTGATGCCTGCACACTCAGTGGGTGACGTTACAGAACTCAGAGTTTAATCTCTGGACAGTAAGTTTGCCTAAATTTTGCCCCAGAGAGAGCTAGTGACATTATTTTACTGTATAGTAAATAAACCTACCATTTCTCTGCAGGAAGATATTATTTCTATTTTCCAAAGTCTTTTACTAGATAAAAGTTCTTGAAGAGGTTCTAGAACAAAGAGGTTTAGAACAAAGACTGTTAATGCTGCTTCTCACAGACATGCACACAGGTAGAGAACTATGGAAAATTGTCTGTTTATATGGTCAAATTCAAATGTCACTTTGCACATATGTGTTTTTAACTGGAAAAAAAACTTTCATGATTTTGTACACTTTCTAAACTCTTAGATGAAGATATATAATTTCTAATAACTCCAGCAATGTCGTTCTGGAAACTCACTCCAATTCAGTGATTTACAAAATGTTTATTATTTTAAAAGCTCATGGATAAAGTATTGTTTTCATAATTGCAAATATTATCTTTCTTTTGCTTGTTCTATGTAGCGTTTTTCATATTTGAGAGACATTTGTATTTTACTTGCACTTCTTTTCATAGTTCATATTTTTACAACAATAGCGTAAGCATTTTTCATATAGACATTAGAAGCTTTTCATATATTGACAATTTTTTCTTTGTTCCTTTTAATGAGGTATAAACATTTTTGTTTGTAAATTGCTTTTTGACTCTTTTTACCATGTTTTCTTTGTTTCCCAGTCTGTTTGTATTTAATGTGTGCAAAAAGTACCCATTCATGTTTTTCACTAGGTTTATTTTTATGAAAACTTTCTACATTTTCCTCTGCTCACTTGTTAATATTTTATCATCTTAGTTTCACACTTAATCTGAAAATCCCTTTGTAATTTATTCTAAGTTACATGAGAAATCAAACTTTTTTCCTGTTTTTGTAACTTTTTGAAATAAAAAGTGCATCTTTACCAATTGTTTAGAAATAACACTTTCACTATATATAATATTGTTATTCACATATTTTAAATTATTTGTTGGCTTTATATTCTACTAATCTGTCTACAACAACTAAGAGTCTTTATTATTTAAGCTTTAAAATTCAAAGTATTGGTCAATAAGAATAGTCCCTTCTATATTTTTTTCTGAAATATTATTGATGATTTTATTTACTTTTAATTTTAGAATGCCTGGATCACTCTCTTTATTCCTCAAAAAATCTTTCTAGATCCTTAAAAATCTATTTTTGATTATAGATTTCCAAAGTTTCTAGAATGGACAAGTTAATGATGTTATATTTACGTTCACAACCAGGTCACATCTCTATATTTATTTTTATTTCTTTGATATTACTAATTAATATTGAAAGGTTTTCTTATATAAATTCCAAACATTTCTTAATATTTTTTTCTAGGTATTTCATATCTTGTCACTATATAATTTAGTGTATTTTCTCCTGGTTTTAAATTGTTTATGAATAAATTGATTATGCATATTTAACTTTATATCCAGAAAAGTAATTAGTTACATTATTTGTAGTAGATTTTTAATGTATGCTTTAGGTTTCTAGAGAAACGCTAACATCATCTGTAAATGATAATACATTTTATATGCAGAATTTCTATATGTATTTCTCTCATCCGTTTGTATCAACTATTTCTTACTGTTGTTTAGTGTTGGTACTTAATAGTGACAAATTATAACATCTTCATCTTTTTCTCATTTTAATGAGAAAAATATTTTTAATCAAACCAGAAACTTAAATATATCATTATTCTATTGCTATTAAGAGTATTTTATTTAAAAGAGTTATGGATTATTTTGTGGGTGCTTTCATTACACATGAAACATATATAATTCATATGCTTATTATTTTCTTTATGTCAATAATTTGATTCATCTAAATGGATTTTATTATATTGATTTTTGCATTATCCTAAGAAGCCCTAATTGATTATATTGTTCTTTTAATTGATATGTCTATCTTTTATTTAAGGTTTTTTGCTTGGGTATATATTAATAAATTTAGTCTTTGATTTTTTAAAGTTATTTTCTCTTTGCTAGAATTTATTTATATTTATTTAGAATGAAACTCATTTTTTCTATGTTTTCAGATTTATTTTCATGCAGTTGAAAAAGTTGTTTCTTTCTTTAGGTGCCTAGCTTCTTATCATTTCACTTTGTGTATCCGACAACTTTTCTCTTTGTTTTGACTAGATTAGCTTAATAAAGTTCCATGTATTTTCTAAGAAATCACTCAAGGTTTTATTTATTTATCATGTTTCCTGTTTTTCTAAGCTGTTATCTTATGATTTCACATCCATTATATACTTCTTATGGGGTTTGAGAGGGAGTGGCATCCTACCTTATTGTGTAAGACACTTAATAATTTTTTGAAACAAATACTTAATTTTCATAATGTTTAAATTTCATCTTTTGAAAGGTTAAGACATTCTTGCTCTTTGAGTTTAATTTGAAGTAACATTGTTATTATTCTGGACTGGTATTCTAAATCTCTGTTGAATTTCTGTTTTTATTCTATAAGAGATAGGTTTTTTTATATTTGTTTGTCAAAAATTTTCATGAATTAAGAGTTTTGTGTGTCCTGTTTTTTCTGGCTTACTAGTTTCTACTTTTTCTGCCTTTGCGAACAAGAAATTATTTCTGTTATTTGTCCTTTTTTGAACTTATCTAACTTTTTATTCTAATTATAAGTTTTTGGTAGGTACTTCAAAAGAGGTGTATTTTTGTTTTTTTTCACAGCATCTTCTAATTTAGCGTATAAAATTTAGAATTGGATTTTTTTTAAAATAAAATTTTTGCTAAACAAATACATATTTTTTTTCGATTTTTCTTTGCCTGCAAAAATTTTTGAGTACTATTCCTTCCAATCATCACTTAAAGCTTTTTATTATTAATAATATTATTATACTTTAAGTTCTGGGGTATATGTGTGGAACATGAAGGTTTGTTACATAGGAATACATGTGCCATGGTGGTTTGCTGCACCCATCAACCCTTCATTTACACTAGATATTTCTCCTAATGCTATCCTTCCCCCAGCCCTTCACCCCCATCCCGACAGGTCCCAGTATGTGGTTTTCCCCCTCCCTGCGTCCATGTGTTCTTATTGTTCAACACCCCCTTAGAAGTGAGAACATGCAGTATTTTAAAAGTTGTAATAGGTTTATTTCAATTTGGCTTACCTTATTAATTATTAATGTATTCCCTTTTCTAATTTATTGTTCATCCACTTGAAATGTCCTGAACTGAAATAGGTAATATTGTCTAACAAAATGTTTCTAGCAATTTCATTTTTTTCCTGATTTTTTGGCTGGGTTTGAATGTTGTTTATCTGAGGTGCAAATAACATTTATAATCGTAAGCAACTTTTTAGTTTTATTTAGCAATTTTTGTCCCCAGTTTTAAATTATATGATAATAAAGTTGAAATTTCACATATTGAGATTTTGAATTCCTCTGGCCATATTTTTATGATAAGCATTCTCAGATTACAATCATTTCATTATTCCTTTATATAATGTATACAGTTGGGTTTTACTTGTAATTCTATGTAAACTGTTTTTTCCATTGTTCAACTAAGCAATACCAAAGTAATTGTATCACTTGTTTGAGATATATATGTAAAAATAGCACTTTCTTTTCTTTAATATATGTTTTAAAAGGCTTGTTCTCTCTGAACAAGTTTCAGCAACTTTAAAAATTATAGTCCTTACCTCTTTGAAAGTTTTAGGTTTTTTATTGTCATTATTATGTGTTCCTATAATTTATCACTTTATATTCTCAATATATGTTGAAATCACATCATAATTAAATTATTGAAATTTTCAGTCTAAAAAAAATCCTTTATATGTGTAAAAATAAGGTAGAAGTTTCTGTTTTCCCTTTAGGCCACTAGTGGCAAAGGATTGAGAACTTTTGTTTCTGCAAATGATGAAAACCAATTTCAAAGGTCAGTAAATAACCTTTCCCTTAATAAAAGATAAATAGAAATATACTATATCATGCTTCAATTTTGAAATATATTGCTACCAATTAGAATTTATGACAAGTGTTTATAAAAAAAAATAACACATGAAATAAATTGGCATATGCAGATGTGAAATTTTCAAGGATTTATATAAATATAAGTATAGCATTTTAGGAATCAGTATAAACAAATAATTGCCAAGTAGCTAAACCTACTAATTTGAGGCAACGACACTACAATTAACATAATAAAATTGGTAATTCCATTCAAATTGTTTAGTGATTTTTTAAACTCTAAAACAATTCTATTTATCTAGATTCTGGAATAATAAATATTATAGAAAATAGTAGATTATTGATGAGAAGGGATTTGTATCAAAATTATGAATATGCATTAAGTATTTAATAATATGAATATTGTTTAAGCCCAATAATTTAATGAAAAAAAAATAGTAGAAGATGTTTGAAAGCCCTAAAACTCAAATATATGTAAATTTACATATGAAACATGCATCACAGTATAAGAAAGGCACAATTTATTGGTAAGCCGGCTTTTATCTCTCTGAGTCCAATGTGAGGAAGGTATATTTAGGGTTAAAAGAAAATCAACAACTACAAACCTAATAACAATATCTAACATTTACTCCTTCAGTAACAAAATTTTAATATATCTTCAAATAGAGTGTTCAAAATTTAAAATGCGTACAATGAGTAAATTATTTTATATTTGTAAATATTTATATTCTGTCTCTTTCCATGTACACATATGCATATTTCGGTTATAGCAAAATCATATGTGTGCTTATGCCTATATGTGATTTTGATATAAAGCAAAAGCAAGAAGGCCTTTAATTTTTTGATATTATTTTGTGGTTATTGTTTTTAAAAATCATTTTTAGTATAGAGGAAATTGGGAGTTACAGTTTTAAAAATATATGCCATGAACAATTTCAGCTATAACCATTCTATCATTATCTAGAGATGTATATATTTTACCAAGAAGATTTAGATACATGGTATTGTAACCGGGTTTTTTCTTTGGTGCTGGTAAGACACAGCTCCCCTGAAAGAATGCTGTGGGTTCTTGGCCTCCAATCTCCTAAAGAATAAGCAATAGGACCACTGCAGGTGTGCCGTACGCTCGTAAAAGTAAATATCAGACCGAAGAAGTGTTGCAGAAAGATGATTTTATTTAGGTAGACAAAAGAGAAAGAAAGGAGAGGAAGAGTGTAGAAGGGGATTCCAGACGGCAAATCCCGGAAGAGAAGAGAGCTCCCACCATGTGGGAGGGGATTCCAGAGAGCTGGAAATCCGGAGTGGGTGAAGAAGCAGGGGAGTTTATCCTGGAAGACATTCCCACCTTCCCAAGTTCCTCTGGCCAATGAAAGGAGTTCCTTTAAACTTCCAATGGGGTGATTGACTCTTAGTTTCTTCCCGTGCCTTCGAAATTCAAACATGAACTGTTAAATCTCCCAGATGGAAAGAGATGGGAGCGGGGCATGGCACTGGGAAATTATTTTCCTTAAAACTACGCCCCCTTGTGGACTCGGAAAGAGAAAACATTCCCTCAGTATAGACTCTAGCTACAGTTATATTGATAATATTTTTTTAAGAAATATTAAAATATATCTTCTACTTTTATCTGTGGATAACAAGAATGTGACTAGAATGACTTATCTTTTGAATTATGCTTTTATGAAATGTATCAGTCTAATTTCTCACAAAAAGAGATAATTTTCTTTTCTATTTAAAAATATATACACTTTATTTCATTTTCTTGTCAAATTGCACTGCCTAGAACCTTCAGTACAAGGCTGAGAAGTTGCGATGGGAGGGTACATCCTTGTTCTTTCCCAGTGTTAAGTGAAAAATGAATTTTTCATCAAGAATGATGTTAACTTTACATTTTTTTACAGTTGCCATCTATTAGGTTGAAAATGAGGTTTTCTTCAACTCTTAGTTTTTCTTCTTTCCTGAATGGATATTGAATTTTACCCACTAGTTCTTCTGTGTCTATTCAAGATAATTATATATGTTTTTTTCTTGCTTATATTGATATTATGGCCAGTTACTGTTTTATGATTTTTAAATGATGAAACAAGTTGATTTCTGAGATAAATCCCATTGGTTATGCTATTATTATGCTTCTTATTTATTATTGAATTTATCAGCTAAAATTTCAAGGCTTGCTGTGTCCATATTTACAAGAGATGTTTTTGTATAATTTCATTTTTGTATATCTGTCTAGCTAAGGTATCAGGGTAATGCTGGTCTCACAACATGAATGAGGAAGTTCTTCCTTCTCTTCTATATTCTGACAGCGTTTGTATAAAATTGGCATTCATTCATCCTTTAATGTTTGGTAGAATTTGCTAGGAAAGCTACCTGGGCTTGCGTTTTTCTTTGTCGGACAATTTTCAAACACAACTTCAATGTCTTTACAGATACAGAACTATTCTTGTTATTCTTAACTAAGTTTCAGTATTTACATCCTTCAGAACAGTTGTCCATTTCACTGAAGTTGTCAAAGATACTGGTATAGAATTGTTCATAATATTTCCTTTATTTTAAAGTGTGTAGGAATTTAATGTCTTTGGACATTTTTCTCTCAGGTGCACTGATCTGTGCCCAACTGAAAACTAGAAAATAACTTTTCTCTAATATATGGAGCCATGTCACCTATATTCAGTTCTCTTTTCTATAGTAATCTTCCCTAGAATTTTACCCACATTGGTCTCTACAAACTCTGAACTCTGCTTCTTCTACCTAGAGACTGCTTCTTTCTGTTTGAATAGCCTTTCTCTACATCACAGCCCAGAAAATCTTCAAGCAGCAAGTTGGGGTTATTGTATGGATTGACTCATTCTTGTTCCTTATCTCATAGATGTTTATCCCCCCTGATGTCCAGTATCTGAAAATATCTGCTGTCCCATATCTATGTGTTTGTGTGTGTTGGTATTCATGTATCTTATGACTTTATCATGACTGGAAGAGGTCTGAATGTCAGTCAGGTTTTCATGGAGAAACAAGTGAGTACAGCACAGTCTAAGAATAAAACATTTTTCAGAAATGTGCTTGGGGACATTAAAAGTATTCATGTCGCTCTCATACTTCCCTTAGGTTCCTCTTTCTATTTACATCATATTTAACTTAGTTAGTTAGCTTGTTAGTTTGGTTCTGGCCAGGATGTGAAAACTAATTTAAAAATAAATGCTATAACATAGAAAAAGAAAAGTAGTTTAAAACATTACACACTGGTTGAAGAAAAATGAAATTTTTCAATCGAGTAAAATGTAATTCTATCTTAATATATAATGTCACAATTTTGTAGCAAATTTCAAAGCTTATTGGCAATATAGGAGACTGCTTGGTTCACTGATTTATTTTATTTCGGTAAAGAAGAAAAGTACAGATGCTTTGAACCTCAGTTCTGAGCTCAATTAACTTTGAAAGGTTTGAAAGTAATTTCCAAGGCCATACAAGTATCTAATGAATCAGGTGCCAAGGGAGGTGAAAGTGCTTGAGCAAGAGATAATAATAAACCTCCCTCTTTTTGACCCACAAATCATGGATGACTTTCGTTAGCCTGGTAAGTAGGACAACAGATTTTTCATGCTCAGGATGAAGTAAATCACATTAAGCATAAAGAGAATAATGGTGTCCCTTATAATGTAAGGAACAAACTATAACTGTAGCAAATACATTTTAATAATTAACATTCCTATTTATAAAATGACTTTGCTCTGGTATTCCTTTATATTGTCTTACAATGTAACACTGCTTGCAAAAGAAGCTTTAATGACAAGGTTTTTTGTTTTTGTTTTTGTTTTTGTTTTTGTTTTTTTTCCTGTCTCTACCTCATCCCAAAAAGTATGGGTGTCTGAAATAATTACTTATTTTTACAGTTTGATACCCTCTTAAATGACTTGGTAATACCGTTTTACTCATTGAGGGACATTTAAACAAATCATGTGTGTTCTCTCTTTCTCTGGTTTTTACTAGAATCACACACACAAGTGTCACTTTTACTCTATGGTATGAAAGTATTCTGATAAGAATACACATGGGCCTATATATCAGGTCTTAATCCCACATTATTTTAGGTTTACTATTATTTTGTATATTATATGATTGCTTAAAAACAAATAATTTTTGCCATCAATGTCACTTGCTCTATACCATATCCTTGGAAAATAACTGTAAATTTTTACATTCCAATATACTACACTAGTTAATACACTAATCATTAGTTAGAATTATATAAAAATTTTGCCTTAAAAATTACCTACATTGATGACAGGGAGTGGTGGCTCACACCTGTAATCCCAACACTTTGGGAGGCCCAGGCGGACGAATCACCTGAGGTCAGGAGTTTGAGACCAGCCTGGTCAACATGGTGAAACCCTGTTTTACTAAAAATACAAAAACAAAAAATATAAAAACAATTAGTTGGGTGTGATGGCAGGCACCTGTTGTCCTGTCTACTCTAGAGGCTGAAGCAGAAGAATCACTGGAATCCAGGAGGCAAAAGTTGCAAAGAGCCAAAATCGTACCACTGCACTCCAGACTGGGCAACAGAGTGGGACTCTGTCTAAAAAGAAAGAAAGAGAAGGAAGGAAGGAAGGAAGGAAGGAAGGAAGGAAAGAAAGAAAGAAAGAAAGAATTACCTACATTGAAATATGTGATAGAAAAAAATCTGAAATATTTTTGTCCATAATACTATATTAATGAATTAAACAATTTTTTGAATTAAATATATGTAGACCCAAAGACCTCCAAAGATTTAAAAATTTATTTAGAAAATATCAAATATATATCTGAGTAATTAATAAAGAAAATATAATCTTCCAGTTCATAATTTAAAACAGGAGAGTTGGAAGAGGAATTTGAGTCATATTGTACAAGGATTTTTAATTGTATGTAATATTTCATTTTGAGAATTCACTTCTGTGCTTTAATAAATTCTAATACATCCTCTGAGCACTGTTCCATCCAAATGCAACATGTTTTATCACAAAAGAAGCGTGGACAGACTCTCCATAACTCATCAGGGTGCAATCCCAACGGCAAAATTATAATCTACAATATATCATTTTACCAAATATTCTAGATGTAAGTTATCTACTATTTGCCCTTTAAAAAATCTGTTTTATTATTTTTCCCATAATGCATACATTTTCAAGATTATACAAACAATTTGTCACCACTTAAGGTAAACTAATTTCTCCTTATGAAAAAATGTTTTATAAATGAGGAAATATTCCTGAATACATAGTGTTAAGCCAAACTTCCCTTTGAAACTCTTTCTCACTGGGTTTTACTTCTACATAAATAAAGATATATTTTTCTTTTCTTATTTATACATCTCTTGTCTGAAGTAATCAAAGATTTAAGGTGTTGTTTGTTCACCTGTTGTATTGCCTCTTAGACTTAAGCATGTTAAAAATTAACTTCTTTATTAACATGTAATGAATGAAAGAAATTGCAAAGTAGCATCCACATGACACATGTGGCATTTCTAGGTGTTCTCCATTTAATGATGTGTGAACATATATAGAAGTGAGGTATATAGGAGAATAATCTATAGGATATACATTGGAGATGTTTTTTATTTCCACAAAATAGAAGGATAAGGAGGATATTGTGCTTGAGGAGAACATTTTCTTTAAGAAAAATTAAAAATATGTATATTTGAGAAAAAAATCTATGCTACAAACTTAAGGAAAAATAGCTATTTAAATGTCATTGGAATTGTGATATCAAGCTAGAAACTTCACCAAATAAGTATATCAGTGTATGTAATACAATAATTTTATGTGTTACAGCTCTTTTAACATTTGTCTAGCAGATTTTCCAGCTAAACCCCCATGGAAAAACAAAATAAAAACATACATAAACACATAAATAAAAATAATTTTAGAGATAAACTGCAAATGCATACATTTTTAGTTAGATTTCCCTTTTGAAGTGTCTCAAAATGAGAACTTACAGGCTTATTTTAGCAGTACAGGTCTATTCTAGTGATTAACATTCATTCAGCATCAATTATACAAAGTCCTAGCTTCCTATTAATACCTTGCAACTTGCTGCACAAATACAAAATTTTCTCCAATTTAAAAAAGTGCATGTATGGAGACTTGACTTCTGTAGGGAGTAACTTATCATATAACTAGCCATGGGGATTCATTATGGAAACTATATGTAACATATTCTATTAACATATATGTTAATGTATAATAATTAACATATTTATTGTGTTAATTATATGTTTATTGAATGCTTATAGATTAAAGTTTACAATTATGTTATATACGAATATGAGAATAACATTAACTATAAGAGTCATATGTGTTTTTTATAGAACTTGTAAATAAATACAGTAAGAGTGGACTTAATTAAGATGCATTAAGCACATTGGTAAAAATAAATTTGGCCATGTGACCCTAGTAATAAGTTACTCTATCTTTAATTTAAGAAACCAAATTGATTATTTGACATGTTATACTGCTAGTCATATTTTATGCAGATAAACAAAATAACCTTTTCCAAGACTTGCACAGTAAATAAAAGAGGCACTCATTTTAAAGTATTTACACTGTTTAAAAAGTACCTTCTTATTTATCACAATTTCTAGAAAAACTATTTATTAAAAATGCGTTATGTAGAATAAAAACATTGAAAAACACAATTTGCTTAAGATTATGAAATAATCATTATTATGTAGAATTAAATAGAATAATGTGTATTCTTGCCTGCATTGTATAATATTTATTTTTTTAAAATCTCTACACCTTACTTCATCATCCACCCTATTTTATGTCTTATATTGATCACAGTAATCTCCCCCGTATCCAAGGTTTTACTTTCCATAGTTTCAGTTACCCATGGTCAACCGTGTTCAGAAAATATCAAATGGAAAATTCTGGAGATAAACAATTCATAAATGTTAAATTACACATTTTTCTGAGTATGATTAAATCTGGTACACCCTGACTTATTCTCTTCTGGATGTTAATTATCCCTTTGTCTTGCCTGCCTATGCTGTGTACTCTACATACCTTTTAGACACTTTATTAGCTGTCTTCATACAACAAGGTATTTGGAGAGAGAGAGGAAGAGAGACAACGTTCACATACATTTTATTACAGTATATTGATATAATTATTCTATTTTATTGTTGCTGTACGTAATTTATAAATTAGGCTTTATCACATGTGTATATAAGGAAAAACATAGTTTATACATATACCCCTCAAATTATGATGGGACTCTTCAAATTATAGTTCCAACAAACTTATTAATAAAAGATATCATTAGTCAAAAATACCCTGATAAACCCATCGTAAAGTTGAAAAATCATAACTTAAACCATAGTTAAGTCAGGGAGCATCTGTTTGGAGTTCAGTACTAGCCTCATTTGAGACATCTACTAGGAGTCTTGGAATGTATTTGGAACAGATGTGGAGGGTGCTCCTGTATATAACATACATTAAACAAAACTTACTAAACATTTAAAATCACTAATATGAAACTTAGATATAGTAAATAGAAGGAAACCTTATATTTAACATAGTAAACATTTTAAAAACAGCAACAAGAAAACAGAACAAGAGTATTATTGATGTGTTTGATACTTGGAGATATAAAATCCATATCAAACCGTCAAGATAGAAAAATATATAAACCAGAAAAAGAGAAAATATAAGTACCATGTTGATGTATTTAAACAGAAGTCATGGCAACTGGCTTCTTAAAATGTCTTGAATTTTATTAATATTTGGAGAGGAAATGAAGCAAATAAAATTATTTCTGTGGACTGGGCACCATCGCTCACGCCTGTACTTCCAGCACTTTGGATGGCTAAGTTAGGAGGATAATTTGAGCCCCAGGAGTTCAAGACCAGCCCGGGCAACAAAAGCAGATCTTGTCTCCGTTAAAAAAAGAGAGATAAAGTTATTTTTGTGATATATTTTTAAAGGATCTCCATTTTGCATAAATTGTTTATTTTTGCAAACATAACGCACATGTTCAAATGATTTTTTAAGCAATAGAGTGCTCAAAATGTATTAGCATGTACTTCAACATAACTTGTTATTATTTTTAAAAAAGATTTCCCAAACTTTAAAAATCTATGAAAGTTACTTAAAAAATAAAAATAATTGACAGGAAATAAGGTTATATAGAGAGAAATACAAGTATGTTTTCTAATTTTGAGGTAGAATATACTGTTTCTAATTAAATTGACAAATTTTGTATTATTAAAAGTTTATATGTCTCTCTGTGTCTCTCCCTTATTCTGTTTTAGTTCTTAGTTAAGATTACAAATGAACCTTATACTGTATTTTATTTAACTCATATCTATGAACAAGAGATGATCAATTACTATTTTTTCACACAGAAAAATGTATTTTATAAAATGCTTATTAGATAGTGATATAAATAGGAGCTATTAATTTGTTTCTTCCTTGTATTAAAAATAAAATAGGTCAAATAGACTTGACATACAGTCACCCAATGATATTCCAATAATAGGTTAAATTTAATTTAATGGTAACTTGTTAAGTATCATAACGAAGTAGGTAAATATGTTGAGTAGAATGATGGTCAAAGTTAAAAAATTTTAGCTTTCCTTGTCAATATTGTAACATTATTCATGTTGCTGTTTTTTACTCTTGCTTTCATATTTATATTTATTTATTTATTACAAATAAATATACAGTATTTATATATTTTATGCAGATCAATAAAGCAATAAAGAAAAAGAAAAAAAGGCATGAGTTTCAACTGAGGTTACCATCTTAATGAAACCACAATTCAAACATTCAGAAAAGTACTGCATTTACAATAGTGGTACATTTGTACTGGCTCCACATGGTTACTAATGGGACAATCGCAAATATTACAGTTTTGTGTTCATGACTATTTCAACTTTCGTGATGCAATACGTTTAGCTTAAGATTAAAGCCTTCTTGATGCTATAGACACGAGTTAATTTATAGATAAAAATTATTTTTACTTTTCAAACATCAGAACATTTGCTTTTACATCAAATCAATGTTTAAAATTGAGAATTTGAATAAAATCTATGATTATTTGATCAACAAATTTGAAAACTAATCAACAAATTGGTAACTGTTTGGGTTTCACACTCTGTAGGCCAAATGATGATTTAAATACTTTAAGTCCTATTTTTAGCGGTAGTAACATCATGTACTCAATGGTGTACATTGTGATTTCAACTGCAATTGAACATATTTGGAAACAATCTCATTAGATTCACATGCACAATTTCCGAGTGAAAGCATTAATTAATTAATTAATTAATTTTATTTATTTATTTTGAGAAAGACTCTCGCTCTTGTTGCCCTAGCTACAGTGCAATGGCACCATCTTGGCTCACTGCAACCTCCACCTCCTGGGTTCAAGTGATTCTCCTGCATCAGTCTCCTGAGTAACTGGGATTACGGGCATGTGCCACTATGCCTGGCTAATTTTGTATTTTTAATGTAGACAGAGTTTCACCATGTTGGCCAGGCTGTTCTCAAACTCCTGACATTAGGTGATCTGCCCACCTTGGCCTCTGAAAGTGTATAGGCATGAGTCACCGCACCCTGCAAAGAAATTTATTCTTTAAAAAATGGTGTATTTTGTAGGTCTGTTATTTCAAACCCAAGGAAAATTCAACAAAATAGAATAAGTATTGTTAAGTAGATAACATGTCATTTATTTCTTTGAAATTATTATTTATAAAACTGATCCTATTGTTACAAAACAAAGAAGATAATATGAGAAGTAATGTTATGTAACATGTAAATTCCAACAAAGTGTATTTGAAATGATCATGAATTGAGGGATAAGTAAATATCTTTACTCTTTAATACTGAGACACCTTATTTACACTGTGCAAAATTTTGTTTCTAATAAAAAATTTTGAAAAATTATGAAAATGCCCCCTATTCTATCTTTGTGCCTTTGAGTAATAATGAACATGAAGCATACAGAGATTAATTTATTTATTTACCTACAAATGTTTTGGACCCCTAGCATATATAAAATACTAATTTGTTTACTATTAAGGTAAAAAAAATACTCAATGACCTATACACATCTCCAATAGACATTATAGCTGCACAATAGGAGAATATATACAGATTTAATACAAGAAGTAAACAACAATATCTTCAAAGAAGCATAGGGACAGAAGTAACACTCTGAAATTTCGGAGAAAGAACTGTTTTTATTTGACGGACTAACAAAAGCTGAGAGAAATTCTAACCACGAGGAAATGCAGAGTAAAAATTAGTCAAGCCTATGGGGTAGTATTAGAAAATAAAGAGCAAAAAAAAAAAAATTTGTTCCCAAAGGTGAAATAATAGATTACCATATTTTAATACACTAAAGTGTATTCTATGCTCAGACATGCTTTGATACTTTGTAAATGAATATTGAATTTATGTAAAATCCATAATAGGAACTCAGATTTTCAGTTAACAAGCTTTGGTTCTTTTTTTTTTTTTTCTTTTTGAGACCTAGTTTCCATCTGTCACCCAGGCTGGGATGCAGTGTTGTGATCTTGGTTCACTGCAACCTCTCCCTCCCAGGTTCAAGTGATTCTCCTGCCACAGCCTCTCAAGTAACTGAGATCACGAGTGGGTGCCACCACATCTGGCTACTTTTTGTATTTTTTGTAGAGACAGCGTTTCATCATGCTGGCCAGGCTGGTATTAAATGCCTGAGCTCAATTGATCAACCTGCCTCAGCCTCCCAAGTACAGGGATTACAGGTGTGAGCGACCTCGTCTGGACTTTTTATATCTTTAAAATCAATGTTAAAAATAAAAGCAAGTTATCAAAAATGAGTAATTTTATAAGCTAAACTGCAAAATATATTCTGGACCACCAGATAATTCCTGGGAGGAAGTATAGATATTCTAGTAGTTTCTTATTGCCTTTCTTTTTGTTCTAAAAGTGAGATAGAATTGTTTCTTGGATGTTAAGTTTTCACAAAAAAGAACACACTGGATCCTGAGATCCCATTTTATATACTGAATGTTGTAAATGTATAGATTAGTATCTTAAATTAATTCTGTTTTTTCACCATATGGATACTCACATACTTGTTCCTATGTATTTACAATTTTCTATCATTTGATCCAATGCATAAAAGAATAAGAGATAATTAGATGATTGCACTTCTGGAAAGCAGACACTATAAGAGTTCAAAATTATTAATGAAAAGAAAATGTAGAATTCAGTTTTAAATACTACAGCCATAAAAAATATTTGGTTAAATAGAAACATGTAAGCTTGTGGTTTTGTTATATTGCCACCTTAGAAAATCCTATTTAGCAAAATGTATTTATTAAGTAGTAATTCTAAAGATAATTCCATTAAATCTTTTATTGTGAAGAATTCATAAGATCTATATAACATTATTTCTGTTTTTGAAATGCAACTTTTTCATGTTGGTTTATAATGAGTTTGCAAAACAGAAATAATAAACTAACAGAATTTCACATTTTAAATTAAAGTTTGAAACAATCGTTTAGAAGAATGAAAAATATACCATTCTACAATCACTTTGAAAAACATTTATATAATTTTTTAGCATTTTTTCTCTTTCATTTCTTGTTTTGTGTTGAACATGAACTATATCTGAATATACATAGTTTTTTTTTTCTGGGAGGTGAATATATTATTGGTTTTTAAAATAGCATTATCTCTTTACTGTGACATAAACAAATGATTGTTTTACTTTTTTACATTAATTATTCACCAAAAATTAACAAGAAAACCACAGATATTATTTTGGATTTAATTTTTTTCTATATCAAATTATTTTTAGTTTCTCCAAATCTGTAATCATGAGCTCTCAGAGGATTTTTGAGTGGCCAGAGAACCCACATGAGAAACATATTTTACTCCCTTGCTCTGGAGTCAAGCGACTATCCTAACTTCCTTGTTATATTCGTGTGTGTGTGTGCATGTGTGTGTCATGCGTGTGCATGCATGTCTGTGTGCATGTTTTAACACTTTGTTTTCTAACTTCTGACCCTTTTACTTTCCATCTGATGACTCTTTTATTTTAATTTGATTGGATTTGGATTGAAAACCATTGTTTAGGACGCCTATTCAGGATCATGCACTGCAACTGCATGCAATGCAAGCTCAGAGCAGAAACCACATCACTGCCCACAAGAGGTGTGTAAGATAATTACGTCACTCTTTCTCCCAAGAAGAACACTAATACATGCTCATACCCACATTAACACCTCCGCTGGCAACAATCTTCTATTTGAGAACAATGTAATACATTTATAAAGTTAATCATACATTTTACATCTTTCATAAAGCTTATATGGATAACGGCACAACCCTAGATTGGGGAAAACAAAGTCCAAGGAAATGAAGAAAAGAAGTCACATTATATGAAAAATTTAACATGATATCAGAAATGACCTGTATAAACTTTAAGATGCAATCAATCTTTTATGTAATTCTCTTTAGTTTAACATTGATTTCTATAGCTTTTTCTCCTAGACAATGAATTTTAAATGTATGCTAATAGCAGCTGGCAGAGTTATATGAAATGCATGGATGCTTTTCACATCTTTTACCTGTATTCTCTCACTGTCCCTTTCTGAAAGCTATATTGTTCCTCCCCCTACCAAAAAAAGTACTCTAGGTCTTAAGTAATATTCATATTTTTGCATTTCCTCACTCTTGAGGGTGTGGTGGTGGAGAGCTCTGTAACTGTGTACATGTTGAGTGATTTAAAGTTAAATGATCCTCTAAGAAAAATTGTCAGGCATTCTCTATGTTCCTCTAAGAATCTAGGTCTAAGGTAAGGATTTGAATTCAAACTGCCAGTGTTCCATAATATCATGAACTACCAACATTAGAAGTGTTTAGAAAGGTAATCTATTCCTATCCCTTGTTTTATCTGAAAGAAAATAATTTCAAAGTGGCAGTCTTCCCCAAAATCACAACATCTGTTAGCAACTGAAGGACAGAAACCTAGACCTCCAGATATGGACATAATCTTTGGCAATGAATTGAATGTGAAATCTTTCATATGGCAAAGGAGCAATGATGTAACAATACATCATCTACCTTGATTAATTACCATAATGAAAGGTTTTACTTAACACAATGGAAGTGAATGCTACAAGCAGATTGGCTGAATCTTAAAGCTGTAATTTATTTCAATCTGTAGTTTAACTGTGGTGCAGCCATGATCTTTTTAATCAGCTTATAATACTCGGTTATTCAGGAGGCCATAAGGAAGAAAACAAATCTAAACTAAATAATACACCCAGAAATAAGTAATTATGTTAGAAAGTGTTTATTTATAGATAAAAGTCAACTCATATATCAAAGAAAAAAATATATGTGTTTGTATATGTATAATTTGTATATGTAAAAAATAATTCTCCATATATATTCATTTGGAAATATCAGAAAAAAGGAGGATTGAAATTTTAAAAAAAATCTTGGCATTTTAAAAGGAAGGCAATATTCATTTTAGACATTTATGAGAGCTAATTAACATTTATAACTAATTAAAATGGCATCTAATTTTTATTAGAACTTTATTTTCTAAGACCCTTTATAATTACAATCCTTATTTGTTCTCTCAGTGGCAGTTGGAAATAGTCAAAGGAGATTTTATTTTTTCCATATTACTAATAAAACAACATGGTCAAAATAGTCAAGTAATTTGTCCAACTTGAGTCTACTAGGTGGAGAGGGGGGAGAAAAAAGGTTTGTTTTTTTTTTCTCTACCAATTTGTATTTCCAGGTGTGGCCTTGTCAATTAAACTAACAAAAGACAGAAAACGAAACAGAAATTCACTCACAGGCTTACACATATGAGCACTCAAAGATAAGTAACTCTAGTGGATGGTTAGAATTTAGACTCATCTAGCATCCTTACAAAAGGACAATACATTTTTAGAGAAGTGACATGATAAAGGAAAATAATTTTTGAGTTTTTGAGGAAGGCAAATTATGGGAAGATAACTATCTGGAAGAAATAATGGAAGAGAAATTTGTTATGTAGATTCCTCTGTTGCCCTCTCTAGGCTAATGTCTAGAGCTATCTCTAGTGATTAACATCTGCCCTTCTGGATGGAGAGTAGAGGCAGGGAAATCCTCACAAATTTATGTACTGCTTTTAAGAAATAAGGAGAGGGCAGAGTCCTTAGATGTGTCTTTCTTAATTGTCTTCAGCTCATTATAGTCTTTATGCCAAAGTGGCATATTTGGGGTTAGCATATTCTGCTACCCTATGGTTGCTAAATCTGTGATCTGCAATTATCTATGAAATAAAATGTCACTCAGTTTAAATGCCAAATTCTTTATAAAAACACAATCTTTATACCTCGCATTGTATGATTATCTTACCATGAAGGTAAAATAATTATCAATTACCAAAGGTAATTATAAAACTATAATAATTGGTTTATCTATTTCAATTCCTCTATTCCAAAGAAAACTTGCTTAAAAAAAAGACTCACTATTAACCCTGACTGAATGTATTTTAATAGCAAACCACTACCTTTAAAATATATCTAAGCAAACTAAAGTCTTCAATATAATCTGCAATGCAACATAATACATAAAAATAAATCTGATCGGTGTTTGATTTTCTGTTCTTGTGTCAGTTTGCTGAGAATGATGGTTTCCAGGTTCATCCATGTCCCTACAAAGGACAGGAACTCATCATTTTTGATGGCTGCATAATATTCCATGGTGTATATGTGCCACATTTTCCCTGTCCAGTCTATCATCGATGGGCATTTGGGTTGGTTCCAGGTCTTTGCTATCGTAAACTGTGCTGCAATGAACATTCGTGTGCATGTGTCCTTATAGTAGAACGATTTATATTCTTTTGGATATATACCCAGTAATGGGATTGCTGGATCAAATGGAATTTCTATTTCTAGGTCCTTGAGGAATCGCCACACCGTCTTCCACAATGGTTGAACTAACTCACTCATAGGCGGGTGTTGAACAATGGGAACACATGGACACAGGGAGGGGAGTATCACACACTGGGGTCTGTCGGGGAAAAAGGGGAGGGATAGTGGGGGGTGGGGGAGTTGGGGAGGGATAGCATGGGGAGAAATGCCAGATATAGGTGATGGGGAGGAAGGCAGCAAATCACACTGCCATGTGTGTACGTATGCAACAATCTTCCATGTTCTTCACATGTACCCCCAAACCTAAAATGCAATAAAAAATATATATATATATAAAAATAATAATAATAAATAAATAAATAAAAATAAATCTGATCTTAAAAGCAGGAATTATCAATTTATATTCAGATCTAAAAAGTAGGTATCTTAGCAATAGTCAGTAATAGGAGGATTTTATTAGGATGGCAAATCCCTGCCACATTTACAAATCTGTTCTTAGCCAGTGTGGTTAGTTTCTAGAATGAAGAATGAACCATGGGTTAGTCTTGTTGTTGCAGTCCCTGTACACACAGTGTGAGGGCAGAAAGTTAGTACTCTCACTAAGATGTGGACATGTAGCCATGTTTAGGCATTATGCATGAGGGACCACTATTTAATGAGACTCACAGAAACCCTTATGATGCTACTTTTCAATATATTGACTCATCATAGCTGGACATTACGGCTTTCTTTCTCTCAATTCGAATGAGACGTGATATTTCCATTTCATTACAGAAATTTCAGTTTGGATAGTTGAATTTCTTGTTTCATTATCAGTACTCTCCTTCTTAGAACTGACATTCCTCAAACCACTTCCTTTTTAATGGTTAAGAACTATAGACATAATGATAGAATGTTCATTAAAAGTGCAAAGTGTATTCATTATGGCACAAAGCTTTAAATTTTTAAAATGACTTCCTAGCAATTGTATTCACCTTGACAATACCTTATGCAAATTCACAACTTTAATATTTACCATTGGACATTTGGATAGTTTTCTTTTTCAGTTATTAAATTTCCCATCTGATTTAAATTAAAATATTTATCTAAAATTTAATTTAATCTGGGTCTCCTATTGGTTCAGGCCTGTCTGTCAGAATGAAACTACCTTTGCAAAATTATGACGGAGACAGTGAAAGAGTTCTAATTTAACCGACTCCATCTTGCTTTTAACCTCCAAGCTGTCCTTACTCATTCCTGGATGTAGGCTGAAATAACTTGGGAATAAATTTAGTTTATAGTTTAAACAAAGATAGTAACAGCTCTTTCCCAATGTAGAACTACTTTTTTGCCTGGAGTCTGGATTGCCTTTGCAGGACTAACATTAGCCACAAGATTAAAAATTAAAAATTATGATTTAGGAGTCATGCAGCTGGAGGCTACAAGATTCAGACCCTCCCTAAATTGCTCCTAAGATCAGTGGTTGAGATATTTTGCTGACCCTGTGCTTGATGGATAAGCTGGCACCATCTAGATCATTAAACTGGCTCATCTGATCCTGTGGCACGTGGCCCCCCCCCGCCCCACCAAGCCAGGAACTGATTCAGCACAAGAAGACAGTTTTGACTCCATATGGTTTCATCTCTGACCAATCAGCACTCCTGGCTCACTGGCTTCCCCACACCCACCAAGTTATCCTTAAAAACTCAGGGAGACTGACTTGAGTAATAAAATTCCTGTCTCCCACACAGCCAGCTCTGAGTGAATTACCCTTTTTCTATTGCAATTCCACTGTCTTGGGGAATCAAATCCGCTCTGTTTAGGCTGCAGGAAAGGTGAACTCCTTTGCAGTTACAAATCTGGGGGCTTGTCCAGGATTGCCCTTGTGGCTACCTGCCTGTGGTTCAGTGCCCCCACTTCAGTGATGGATCCAGAAGCCAGCCCAAGTGGCCACCTAGTTTTCCTGGACTGGGGCTGACTCTGGTACTCTCTCTACTGTTAGGACGCTGCTGACCCAACATGCATGGATTTAATTGCAATGGAAAAATAGTCATGGGGAGACATTCCTTAACTGTAGCCCTATCACAGAGTGTCTATCTGTAGCCCCATCATTGGGTGTCTGTCTGTAGCCCCATTGTGGGGTGTCTGGATTGGTGAGTATCCTAGGTGCTGCCAATGCCTCCCTCCTTTTCCCAGCTGGTTCTGTAGCTCTATGGTGGGGTGTCTATAGCCCCATTGTGGGGTGTCTGTTTGTAGCTCCACCATGGGGTGTTTGTGTCTGTAGCCCCAGTGCGGGGTATCTGTTCAGCTCCTGGGGGGTCTTGACTGGCTCTTTCTAACCAATAGTAAGAGTCTTGGTTTGGAAGTCATCTCAATCTGGAAGATTTCAAGCTTTCTCAGATGGAGAATAGGAGGATAGTTTGGAAGGGATACTCTTGGAGTTCTTGGTTAGGGATCTGATTTGGAAAGCCTTCTGTCTGTCTCATCTTTGTGTGTGTTTGTATATTTGGAAGCGATCTCAGAAGGGGTTGCTGATGGAAGTTCAGCAGGCCTAACTCAGAAAACCCTCCCTTATTTGTCTGGTCAGGTTCAATGAGCCCTAAAGAAGGCTGAACAGGCCTGACTCTCTTGGTGACTATCTCCTCTTGGCTTTGCTCAGAGACCCCATTGTGAATTACTGTTTAAAGGTTGTCCCTCCCCACTTGGAGTGGATGGATCAAAGACAACAGGGACCAACGGGAAAAAGTTTCAGCTTTCTTGGGTTGATATTGGGTGATGAACAATGTGAGTAATGCTTATGTTATATGTATTTTGCTGGGTTGGAAAATGTTAATTCAGTTTCCCATGCAGCCTGATGGGCAGAATCTTGTAAATTAAGCATCCTGCCTATTGTTGCATAAAACAGGAAAGGGTGATTTTCTCTTGTAAAGTGACTTGAATCCCACAGATACGGCCCAGTAAGCAGGGACATCAGAAGCCACTCTGTTCTTCTGGAAGGTGCAGAGAAAGGGAGCCTAGAAAACTGGTATGCTGGCAAAAAAGGGTAAGAAATTCTTACCAGCCAAGTTTCTGGTCTCTCTCTCTCTTTCTCTGTCTGGGTAAACAGTAAATGTCACTATTTGTCTCACTGCAAGGGTCTTCATTTATCAATAGAAAAAGGACTTGTGAGACTAGTCTTGGGCAGTAGCAAATCTGGTGTACTTTGTGCTAAGAATTCATCTTTATGTGTTCCGTAATGAAGAAAGGAGTATCACAGGACAGAATGTGGGTTTAGGACCCCTAAAAACCTGCTTTTCAAGCCAACCTAACAGGCTGATCAGTTACAAACTTTGCTGCGAATCCCTGAAAACAATACTGAATGAAATTTCTCAGTCTTGTTCTTTGTCCTTAAGAGCTTAACCTTGTGATGATGTGGATCCTTTCTGTTGGATTCTACCATCTTGAAGACAGGAACTTGGGGGATTCATATTATAGTTAGCTCTAAAAATTTTCTTAAGGCCGGGGCACTGTGGCTCACATCTGTAATCCCAGCACTTTGGGAAGCTAAGGCAGGCAGATCACCTGAGATCAGGAGTTCAGGACCAGCCTGACCCACACGGTGAAACCCCGTCCCTACTAAAAATACAAAATTAAGCCAGCAGTGGTGGTGGCTACCCGTAATCTCAGCTACTTGGGAGGATGAGGCTGGAGAATCGCTTGAACCCAGGAGGTGGAGGATGCAGTGAGCCAAGATCACACGATTGCACTCCAGTCTGGGCAACGAGAGCAAAACCCTGTTAAAAAAAAAAAAAAAAAAATTAGGCAGTGAAAAGCCTTTGCAAGCTTGAAATTGGCTTCTCTAGGCTCCTTCTGAGAAGAGAAATGGAAACTGCTGAAATTTATAACTCAGTAGCTGAGTTTTGACAATAGCGGCCTGGGTTCTATTCTTGGCTTCTGGAATGATTCCTTTCTGATTTTTTATGTAACTTTGTTACTTACTGACATTTCCCCCCACCCCCATGGATAGCTTTTGATTTCCTATCTTGAATTTTCCTTTATCTAAACTACCTGGGAGGAGACTCTAAATCTTGAAAAAAGGAAAGTCACTTATCAGGTTTTTGACTAAAAATAAAAGTTGCTGAGAGTTAATATTGTAACGTGAAATTGAGATTACTGAAGAAGCAGGTTTACATACAAGGTGTGCAGTGAATGTGTTTTTGGTAAAAGATTATAAGAAGGCATAGGAATAGGGTTTTTGTTGAAGGGAATGTAATTTTGTCTAGTTCAGAGGGTTTTAAAGATTGTCTTAACTTTAAAGAGTAACCAAGACAAAACTGAAAGTTTAAACAAAGTGAAAAAGGGTTTGTAAAGGGTTAATGTTATGATAAAAATTAAGTGAGTATAAACAAAATGGCTAAGATTTAAAAGAAATTATTTAGGTTTTTCCATAGGTTAAAACTTTAAAATCATACTGATGTGCAGCCGGAATCTGGGCTCATGTGTCCCAATAACAGAATTTTCTTAGAAAATTAATCTGCGGTTTGAAGGAAAATTGTAAAGGATGCTAAGAAGTTTATGAAAATCTTATCTTATGCTCAAACTAATTAAACTGGATAGAAATATAATATTTTATTTTTTTGAAAAAACTAGCTTTAACATTAAAGATGCACTTATGCAAACATGAAATTTCATTTTCTCTTTTGAAGAGGATTTTTATGAAATGTTAAAAGATAATAAAGGGGCTTCATTTCCTCTTTTCAGTAAATGGTAGAGGGAAAAAGGAAGAAGAGAAAAGAGACAAATTCAATTAATCTCATGATATCTGCATTGGGTCTTGTTTGGAACACTAAATCTCCTCTATCAGAGTAAAGGTTTTCTTTTCTAAATTTTTAAAATTATTTTGGACAAATGAATCATTCATGATGACCTTGGGTTTTATTTTGTGACAGCCAATGTTTTAAATCTTTAATATTTGACAAAATTTTCAACATCAAGTTATAAATTATGTCTCTTTCTTAGCCTAATCTTTTAGATATTAAGTCCTCTAAAGTCCTAAAATAACATTTGGCTTATTTCATATAAAAATCATAGCGGGAAACCCATTGTCAAATATGAAATTGTGTTAGGCTGCATTTGGGCTATATTTATGTAAAAGTTTATTGGCATATGTTCTGAAATTATATAAAACTCCTACAATTCTGATGTGACTTAGTATAGGTTATCAGTAACAATTATAATTATTATGTTAACTGACTATGGGACACAGAGGTAACAAATTTCCTTGTCAATCATGTCTTTAACTATGGCTGCACTAAAAGGGTATTTTGTCATCCACAGAAAACTGTTGTCTTGTTTTGGTCCTCTTTAAAAGATGGTTTTTATAATCATCTATAAAATGTAACAGATGCTCTTAAATGCAGGATTCTGATTAATAACTCTGGAGATTGCTACATTAGAATGGAGGAAAACTTTCAAATAGAAGAGTAAAAGAATGGTGATTGGTTTTCTTTAGACTGTATTTATATAAATGTTATTAGTACGTATTTCAAAAATTATGGAAAATGTTTATAATTCTGATATGATTTAGAGTACATTATTAATTATTATAATTGTTATGTAAAATTATTATATTCCAGTATTTCACAGAAGTAACCAAAATTCCTAGTCAATTGCAGTTTTAATACTGGCTATAGACCTTTGTCATCCACAGACATTTTGTCTTGCTTTGGTCATTTACAAGAGGCAGTTTATAATCAGATATAAACTCTGAGGGCAGGTCTCAGATAACTTTTAAAATTGTACTATTGGACTAAAGGAAAAAATGAAACTTCTAGGACTCTCATGACAAGTTTATGTGTTAAACATTGTTAATCCTTTTGTATTCAGAATCAAGATAATTTTTTTTTTTTTTTTTAGAGCTATTTGTTACTTGTAACAAGTGAACAAAATATACTCCTTTGCGGGAGGGTAGGACTTTTGGAGCACATTTGTTCTCTCTACCTGATTGCTCCAGAATTTGGAAACTATGCATGACTATTATCAATTTATGGCAGTATAGTTAATTGCATATGTGCAAAAAGAATCTTTTTTTCTTTTGTAACAGGACCCAGTTGGAGAAATTGGTTGTTTTACCAAGTCTTTTACTGGAATGGCAGGCTTCCTTTAAAGAATCAAAGTTATCTTATAAAGCCAATTAGGCCTCTTAGGAAACTTGTCCTCATACCTTGTCTTCACAGCCCATGTACAAGGTTCCTGAGCTGTTGTAAGTAAAGAATGCCTCTTTCTAGCAGACCCAGAAACCCCAAATTATCTTGGGACATGGAGAGAAGAGGAATTTACCAACTCATGGGTATTTGAAGGTACAGACCTACAGCTGGGTTCAGCTTTTAAAACGTCTTGTCTGAGATTTCTTGTGGAACAGAATTCCATCAAAGACAATTAAATGTGAAAAATAATTATTGTTGCTGCAATTTATGCAAATAATCAGGCAAGTACAATAAGACTAAAGTTTATTTTGTAAACAAATCAGTTCTATCATGATTGCTTTTTTTAAAAAAAAAATGGAGACTGGAGAGAGAAAAATTATGCTTCAAAAAAAAAAAAACTATAGTATGCTGTTTTTAGCTATTCCTGAGAGTTTTTTTCCTGCAATTTAGACTAAATTCTAAATTCTTTGTGGGTTAGAAGTCCCCAAATTAATTATTTCAAATCTTGGCATTTAAAATTGGGAAATGTGCTCTACATCCTAGGATTCGTTGTTTACCTTATAGTATGTTGTACACTTAAATACTGTACTAAAAATACAGATGAGAGTACTAATTTTTTTTTTTTTTTTGTACTTTGGGATCTGGGGTACATGTGCATATCCTGCATCCTGCAAGATTGTTGCATAGGATAGTGGTCATCTTTAAAAGGAGTCTGTCGGGGGGAGAAAGGGGAGGGATAGTGGGGGGTGGGGAGATGGGGAGGGATAGCATGGGGAGAAATGCCAGATATAGGTGATGGGGAGGAAGGCAGCAAATCACACTGCCATGTGTGTACCTATGCAACAATCTTCCATGTTCTTCACATGTACCCCCAAACCTAAAATGCAATAAAAAAAGAAAAAAAAAAGAAAAAAGAAAAAGGTGATGTGCGAAAAAGAAGGACATTATAAAAACTTCCAGGGTAAACATTATTTTCTATTTACTGATCTGATCTTGGTTACACATATACTTCATTTTGGCAAAATTCCCTGAACTGTGCACATTTTGATGGGCACACTTTTCTATACTAAACTTCAAGAAAAGTTTTTAAAGTGTCATGGGTTTTAACACTTTATAATCAAGGCAGGTACTATGATTATTGAGACAAGAGCAAGGGGTGACTCAAACTCATTGAAATATTTTTATGTACTTTTGTAAATTAATGTGATTCTGAACACAAAATATTTTCTGTGTGTGATTCATCTATACTATGGCATACTATTCAGAAAGGAAGAGGAATGAACTGTTGATGTATATTCAATAACTTCAGTGAATTTCAAGGGAATTATTAAAAGAGGGGATAAAGGAAATTATTATAAAATATTACAGATTGGATTATTCCATTTATGTAACATTTCTGAAATGGCACAGTTTTTTAGTTTTATAATATTAATCTAACATGTATACATATTTAAAAACCACCCATACCAGTAAATATTTTTTTATCATGAAAAATAAATAAGTAAAATTTACATTTAAGCAACTTCTACTTTATATGTAAACATTAATCTGTGGGAACCATAGTCCTTCCCAGGCCAGGCTTTGCACAAATCATACAGAGTTCTATTGAAAAATGAGACCACATAATGATATAGCACATACATTCCTTTCAGTATGTAATACTCATTTGAAATGAGTGCACGAATTAGAGGCAGTGAGATGAATATGCCTTTAAGTAAAAGAAAAAAATACAATTTTTATCTTTTTTTAAAAATATTTTTATCTTTTCTGGCCCACATAAGGCTACAAGATACATATCATTCTGCATAATGACCTGAATATATGCAGAACCATAATAAAATAATTCTGATCAATAGTCATTTAAAAAACAAAAAGAGAGATTCCTGGTTGCCAGGGGTTAAGGAGGAGTAAGGTATAAGAGATGTGGGTGAGATTATAAAAGGAGAATACAAAGGAAGGACCCGTATAGTGATGGAAATGTTACAATATTGACTATGGTAGTGGGTACACAAAACTACACATTTGAGAACATTGTGTAATAGTAAATTTATGCACACAAATGAGTATAATAAACCTGTGGAAATCCTAATAAGTGAAATATATTAATGTTAATATCCTTGTATAATATTGCTTTATCATTTTGCAAGATACACATCCTCACCTCAAGGTAGCCAATGGAAGTTTCTGAAACCGAAATCTAACCAGTTTAAAGAGTAAAGAAACCAGACTAAAACCCTTGTGAAGAGAAAACTGATCACTTAATTCATACCTTTCTTCTATCACATCACATGCTGTGAGACAGTTAAATAAAACCTACAAAAGTTTGTAGGAATACAGCGTGACAGGTATGCTAAGGACCCCGAAGTTAATGTCCCTACATATTTACTTTGAGTCACCTCAACACAAAGAACTGTTTTGATATGATAGAATGAATGTAAAATTTCCGCATCTATCCTTCTCATTAAAACAACCAACAAAAATCAACATAAATTGTTACTCAAACCAATGAAATATTAAAATCAATGTTTCAAGGGGTCAGTAATATATCAAATCTATCAAACATATAATTTAATCTTAAATATGTACTATAAATTCAAATAAAACATCTGCAACTATAATTTTAAAATCTTGAAAGAAGACAGTTATTCCACTATAGAATTTACAAATAAGCAACTTTGTGCTTGAATGATAGAGAGCACTAAATGGGAAACCTTGAACATTAGGAAATTAATACATTTCTTAGAGAAGCTGATAATAAAATATGTGTTGAAGTGTATTTTGCAAAATAATTTAATAATGAGTGAATTTAGAATTTTTATGTCAATCAAATGTGTATAGAGGAAAACAGATTTGTAACTACAGACATTAATCAAATAATCACACACACATTTGAAAATTATAACTGTAATAATAGATAAAATGGATATGAATTATAATAATAATAATAATAATACATTTAATAATTGCTTGCTATGTGCCAGGAGATAACCCCAGTACTTCACGTATTTCAAAGCTCTTAACTTTCCCAATAACATTATGAAATTGAACAGAATACTACTCTTGATTCCATTCCTTTCAGCCACACCAATTTATTCCCATCTAAAACTCTTACATCTCACATAAGACCTTATGTCCATTTAATTTCTCATGCTAAAATCCAAGTTCCCCTTAATTTTACCTTTCAATCATGCCCTGCTGTATCAAATCCATCAGTGAATACAATGAGTTCTGCCTCCAACAAATATTTCAAATCTGTCACTACCTAATTTTTCCCTGGTCTCCAGTTCCACCACAAGTCAACATCATGTCTATCCTGGAATACTATATTTGCCACCTCAATAATTATTATTTATAAAGCATAAGTCAGAGTCTTTTTTTAACTATGTCAATTTGATATCGCCTTTTCTCTGCTAAAATCCTTCAATATCTTCCTGCTGAACTTTCAATAAAATTTAAATTCTATATACAGCCTTCCACATCTTACAGAAAGAGGTCCCTGCTTAAATCCCTGTCCTCGCCTTATACAAATATTGAGGTCAGTTTAACCATAATGCCCTTATTCTTACTTCTCACCAGGACAAGTACTTTAACTATTACTCTGTATTTACTACTTCCTCCCTGGAATGCTGTTCCCAAGGTGTTTCAATTGGCAGTTATCTTTCAATTTTTCAGGTATCTCTTCAAATGCCAACTCTACAGAAAAGTTTTCACAAGTATTCCATCTAAGGTAATACTTAATTGCAATCTATCATGTATTTCTATTTTTTCCACAACATATTCAAAAACTGCTTTTATTTTATTTTATAAATGTATTTGTTCATTTCTTATCTCTTACCAATACTATTAAGAACTTGGTTGGGTCTGGCATTACTTATATTTGCATTAATATCACCTGTGCCTAACATAATGTCATTCATATGGAAAATAATAAATATCTATAAAATTATATGTCAAGTTGAAATTATATACAAGGTGGGTTTTATATTCCACAGAGCATAATTCTAATGTCAAACTGGAACTTCCACAGGGTCAATGTTAACCTCAAGTATAATTTCAATTATTGATAATGACAGTGTAGACATTTTATGTGGAAGATAATGCTCTCTGTAGACTATAGTAGTGGTTCCTCTACCTCTTCATTAGACATGTTTTCTCCATGGCAGTCAATTAAATATTTGATCAATTCTTTATGACCTCTTATGATTTTATTCTGCTGGCATTAAAAATGTTAGGTTTAATTATAAGCCATTTTCCAGGGCTGACCTATTCTAATTGCTATTCAAATCGCTTTCTTGTTCTCTCTCTCTCTGTTCCCCTTCCTCTTCCTCTCTCTCTTTCTGTTTTAATTAACAGTGAAAGTGATTGTTTTTTTCTCAAACACCTATGAGTATTGCACAAATTATAATCATCTTATTTATAATAATCCAAGTTGAAAGAAGCATGAAGAATTTCCCAAAAAAACAAATCACTCCTCATTTTCTGGAACACTGCAATATAAAGCATATAATTAAAACAAGATTAAATAATTTAAATATTACACATTAAAAATTATGACTATAGTGATGAAGACACCGTGGTATTGGAGAAATATTAGAAAAATCTATAGAGCTGAATAGAGACACTGGAAATTGACACAAATAAAGTCAGCTGATCTTTGATAAAAGAGCAAAAGAAATAGAATGGAAATAAGATAGTCATTTCCATCAATGCTGCTGAACAAGTGGACATGCACTCACAAAAATGTGAATCTAGACACAGAATTTAGACCCCTCACAAAAATGTATAGACCCTTCACAAAAAAATGTATACAAAATAAATTATAGACCTCAGTATAAAATGCAAAACCAGAAAACTCCTAGGATTTGATATAGGAGAAAAAAATGTATAATCTTAGACTTGATGACTTTTTATATATGTCACCAAAGGCATGATCCATGAAAGAGCAAATTGATAAGCTAAACTTAAAATTTTAAATTTTAAAAAATCTGCTCTGCTAAATACACTATCAAGAAAATGAAAAGACAAGGCATATATTGGAAGAAAGTATTTGCAAAAGACATATCTGATAAGAAACTGTTATCTGAAATACACACAAAAAACCACTTATAACTCAAAAATAAGAAAACAAACATGCTTATTAAAAAATGAGCCAAAGACTCTGACACTTTACTAAAGAAAATAGACATATGGCAATTAATTATATGAAAATATAGTTGACATCATACATAATTAAGGCAATGCAAGTTAAAATAACAATGATATATAACTACTCAACCATTAGAACAGCCAAAATCAAGAAGACTGTAAACACCATATACTGTCAAGTACATAGAACAATAGGAACTATCATTCACAGCTTGTCAGAATACAAAATAGTACAGAGATTTTGGAAAATAGTTTGTAATTTTCTTACAAAACTATATATGTTCTCGCCATACTGTCAATCTCTCCTTGGTATTTATTTACCAAAAGAGGTTAAAAACTTATGTTTACAACAAAACCTGTACATATATATTTATATCAGCTTTATTCATAATTGCCAAAACTTGAAAAGAACCAAAATGTCCTTCAAGAGGTAAATGGTTGAATAAATTGTGCTACTTCCAAAAATAGATGATTATTCAATGCAAAAAATAAAATAGCTATCAAGCCATTAAAAGACATGAAGGAAACTTAAATTAACATTACTAAGTGAAGAAGCCAGTATGAAAATGCTATACATTGTATTGTTTCAACTATAAGACATTTAGGAAAAGACAAAAAACCTGTTGAGACAGTCACAGAGAGTTTTTAGAGTAATGAAAATAATCTGTATGATACTATAATGATAGATATATGTCATTACACAGTTGTCCGAACCCACGGAGTGTTCAATACCAAGAGTGAACACTAACATAAACTATGGCCTTTAGGTGATAAGGATGTGTCAGTGGAGGTTCATCAATCATGATAAATGTATCACTGTTGTGGGGGATGTTAATAATGGGGAGGCCAAGCACGTGTGCGGCAGGGAGTATATGGGATACTGCTGTACCTTCCTCTCAATTTTGCTGTGAACCTAAAAGTGCTCCACAAAATGAAAATCTTTTTTAAAAAATCTGAATAACTCTGGAGTCAGAGGGGGAGCAATTGATTGAAGCAATGGAATGATTGAAGAAATGGATTGAAGCAATGGTGGTCTCACAGATACGGGAGAGGTGAAGTTATGGGGTGAGAGGACTAAAATTATTTCTGTTCTGGAGAGATTTCCTTAAGGAAATAATTCAAGTTACATGTTTCAAATATAGTTCTATATATAAGTGTAAAATCTAGTAGAGAAATTTGACTAGAGATTAAAATGTTGTGGTCTTAATATTAGAGGTGGTATATAAACTGTGGACATGGATGCCATCACTCAGGGACCGAGTTAAAACAAAAGAACATTGACAGTGTACCCTGAGAAATTCACAATTCAATATTGTGGTGTCCGGGAAAAGCAGAAAGAGCTAGTGCAAGAAAATGAGAAGCAGGAGGAGAAAAACCAGGAGTGTGAGGTTTTGATGCAATTTCTAGTTCAGTGCTTTATTTCTTCTGGAGCTTTCCTTGCTGTACTTGCTGAAAATAAGTAACTTTCTATTTTTTTCCTCCACCTTCTATCCTTGTGGCTCTGTATATTGTTTGCGTGTGCTGAATAACAAGGTAAACATTAGTGTTTCACAGTCAAATAGGCTTTATAACCAATCTACAGTGCTTATTTCTTAAATTTTAACGTATTTCTCCTTCAGCATGAAAATCTATATTAGTTTCTAATGAGCTAAATGGATTATTTTATTATTTTGGGTTCAGTTTTCCTCTTGCTATATATTATATTAACTGTATATTGTTGAATAATTTTGATTTAGCTTGTCTCTTTTATTTTCACGTAATAAATGGACATAAACCTAAGTAAAGGGCTATTTTTACTGTTTTCTTTTCCATTGTTTATGCCACAGGCCAACATCCTTCAAAGTACAACTTTACTTTTCCTTTCATGTATCATGAAGAAAATGTCAAACAGTATATATTCTTGCCACTTATGTGTCTAAGTTTGTTTCATTTTCTAGAAAAGACAATTTAAGCGTACAACTAGTTTAAAATTGGTTATACCTAATATGGGTCTTTGGGAGCAAGAAACTATATTCATATTCTATGTATTAATACATTGTAAAGACTCTTTTATAAGATTGATCACTTGGGCATAGATAATAATAGATAAGATATTCAAAATCTCCTAAAATAACATGAGTATTCACACATTATGCCTCACTCACACAAATGCCAACTAATATTCTTAAATTCTAAGTATTTCTCAAAGGACACCATAAAATTCATTTTTGGTAAAATTAATAGCATAAAATTTATTTCTCAAGGAAAATGTTATCCTTGATGCTCACCTTTCAGCAGTTTGGATCTCGGTAAAAAAAAATACGGCTTACATTATAATAGACTACAAGTGTAATAGTTATAGTTAAGATCAAATTTAATTTTTCACCAAGAAGTTTTGTTTATATAGGTAATTATATTTTTATGGTTTTATAATGATTGTGGGGTATGTCTTCTATACATCTGATATGAAAATATTTTTATATGCTGGGGTGAGGTGGTTAACAACAGGTAATTTTACTGTTTTAGGAGGCTGAAGTGAGAGGATCACTCAAATCCAGGAGTTCAAGGCCAGCCTGGGGAACATAGCAAGACCCTATCTCTACAAAATTACCCAGGCATGATGGTGAGGGCCTGTAGTCCCAATTACTCAGAAGACTTATGTGGGAGAATTGCTTGAGCCCAGGAATTCAAGGCTCCAGTGAACTGATTGTGCCACTGCACTCCAGCCTGGGCAACAAAGTGAGATCTGTCTGTAAAAAGAATATATATATACACACACACACACACACACACATAATATGTTATAGATAGTAGGATTAATATTAAATTGAAATAAAAAGTGGGCAAAGGACATGAATAGACAATTCTCAAAAGAAGTTATACAAATGGCCATCAAACATCAAAATATGCTCAACATCACTAATTACCAGGGAAATGCAAATTAAAATTACAATGAGATTTCATTTGCAATGAAACAAAAATTAAAACTACAAAGAGATGCAAGAATGACCATAATTAAAAAATAAAAAAATAATAAATGTTGGCGTGACTATAGTGAAAAGGGTATACTTTTATACTGCTTGTGGGAATGTAAAATAGTACAACCCGTATGGAAAACGGTATGGAAATTTCATAAATAACTAGAAGTAGAACTACCTTTTGATCCAGCAATCACACTACTGGGTCTCTACCTAGAGAAAAATAAGTTGTTATATGAAAAAGACACTTGCACATGCATGTGTATGGTGACAAAATTCACAATTGTAAATATATGAAACCAGCCTAAATATCCATTGACCCACAAGAAAATGAAGAAATGGTGATATACATACACCGTGGAATACTACTCAGGCATATAAATGAATAAAATAGTGTCATTTTCAGCAACCTGGATGGAGATGGCAACCATTATTTTAAGTGAAGGAACTCAGGAATGGAAAACCAAATGTTGTATGTTTTCATTTATAAGCGGTATCTAAGCTATGAGGATGCAAAGGCATAAGAATGATATAAGGCACTTTGGGGACTCAAGGGGAATGTGGGGAGAGGGGTGAGGAACAAAGACTAGAGATTAAGTACAGTGTACACTGCTAAGGTGATAGGTACACCAAAATCTCAGGAATTACTGCTAGAGAATTTATCTGTGTAACAAAAGTCCACCTGTTCCCCCAAAGCTATTGCAATAAAATGAATAAATAAATAAATAAGATTTGAAGCTAAAGTGTTTCTAAGATAATCATGTCCTAAATTTTGTATTTGTGTTCACAGATGCTTCTGTTGATCTATATATACATACACACATTTGAATGCACTTTTATATATCCCTTTTTGGGGTGGGGGAGCAATAGAAGAGATTAACTAAAATGAATCACCAGCTTGGTTACTTATACTATTTTAATACATTTTGCATTAAAACAATTATTGAATATATATTACACACAAGCCACAGTTTTTTTTTCTGATGGGAATATAAATGAGTAAAATATAATCTCTGATTTTAAGGACATTAAACTATAATCTCTGATCTTAAAGACAAGGACTTTGTTAGGAAAACAAGAAATGTGTGTAACTAACAATGGACATCACATAACTATTCGTGCTATGTCAATGACATGGGTAAGTGTTATGGGAATGGAGAGACAAAAAATATTTGTTCTTTTTTTGACATTTGGAAATAGAAAATTTCCAAGAAAGACAGATGGTTAAAAATTAGTATCATTTCACTAGTCTGAAAGGAACAGAAATGAAATTGTGGAGAGCACGGGTCAAGCATATATACAAGTAAATATAGACTATACCTTATTCATATTTGCATCATCTCAGCTAAGTATTATTTTGGGCATATAACAAACATTGAACCAAAATTTAGTGTATTAAGGATTGTAGCCTCCAAAAATATAGAAGAGATTGGGGAAGAACAGTGTTGGGAAGTGTTGAAATGACATAGGCCTAAGAAAGAAAATCAGGGCAAGAATTTTATTACCATTTTACTCTGTATTAAGGAACTTAGACTTGTTCCCATAGGCAACACCCTGGGGAGGTATTATGTATTTAATTTTATTTTTTCAACTTTTATTTTGGGTTCAGAAGGTACATGTGTAAGTTTTTTACATGGGTAAATAGTGTATTGTTGAGATTTGGTGTAAAAATCATGCCCTCACCCAGTGGGTGAGCATAGTACCCAATAGGTAGTGAAAATGTTTAGATTTATAAAAGAATTAGAAAAACAAAGTGGCTACATGCCTGTCGTATTACAAGAGAAAGGACTTAAGTTATGAAGAAGACTGTTGTACCTCCAGTGTGGGATTACGACAGAGAAACTATGAGAAAGGTGGATAAAGTAGCACCACTTCATGTATTTTGAGAAAAAAGCAAGAGAAGACTTTTTCCAATGCATTGAGTTCACTTGTTTAACAAACATTTTATCAGCCTTTGTAATATGGAAGAAATTAAAGTCTGAAGTAGATATATAAAATTCAACCTGACAAAAGAAAAACTTCAGCTGAGTTAAATTTAAAGCAGTTTAATTGAGCAATGAATGATTCGCTCATCAGGCACCCCCAGAATCACAGCAGATTCACAGAGACCAGGGACGTCTCATGGTCAGAAAAAATTTATAGACAAAAAGGTAAAGTGACATACAGAAATCAGAAGTGAGGTACAGAAGCAATGAGGGTGGTTACAGCTTGGAGTTTGCCTTATTTGATCACAGTTTGAACCTTCAGCAATCTATGAGTAGTTGAAGTATGGCCCCTGGGATTGGCCAACACTCAGCCACTGTTACAGATGCATACTATTAAGCTGAGTTTCCATTTTGCCTGACTATTAAACTAGGTAACAGTTCATCCACAAGGACTCAAATATAAAATATGGAATCCTTCTCGGGCCATATTTAGTTTGCTTTAACAGTTGTTTCCCCCTGTTGGTCATTTTCTCAATTTTGAGTGATTGACCAAAATCCTGGTCATGGAGGTTACTATCACTATCATAAATGTACTTATATGGTTTTGAATCCCACTGGGAAACGGTAGAAAGCGGGTTTTGCAAGCAGAGAATAAGGTCTAAGTAGAGGGTCCCTCCTTATGTTAGACATCCTGTTTACAAGAGAAAAACAAAACCTGATCTGCTCTAGTATCTATGTGTTTTCCTAAAGACTTAGTTTGATTATGTAACATTTAGCATGAGTGGCTTCTTTTTAGCTTGGTTTGGTTTGCTGGGGCCTAGTGCCTGAGCTCAGTCCAAAATAATGACCTCCCCTGATTTTGTTTTTTAAAAATTCCCCCTTTTCAGCCAGGTTCTCACTTAGGTAAGGGTGTGACCAAAGCTTAAGGCTTTAGGGCCACTCTGAGTTACCATCATTTTGGGTTTCCAGTCTCAGTACATCATTCATAGGTTATGATGTCTTCAGGGTGGCACATTTCTTTGTCTTCAGGGTAGCAGATTTCTTTCAGCTTTTGTCATTCCAGTTGAAGAGAGACCATTTGATGTTCTAGAGATGGCTATATACAAAAATTTAATAACTTTGAAAGAACACAGCACACCAGGGAGACTATCATTATGACTATTGGGAGAATAATACCAAGTTTGGAGTATGTTCCTTATCCAGGGTCCCCATAAACCAAACCATGTAAAATTAAATAGATTAAGAAATGAGCTAGATGAAGAGCTTACTTGCTTAACTAAGTGGTCTTTTCATTAATCCCCTACAACTGAAATTATATAATCTACATTTAATATATTTCTCCATAGGCCTCAAGTGTCAGCAACTTCACAGATATTTTTCTGTTTAGCCAGTTATATTATTTAGCATAACTTTTACAAGGTAATTTAAAGTATGATGTGTAACAATAGCCTTTAAAGAAGAATTTGCTGTAGACTGTATTTTGAGGGTGACATTTCTAATTATTGCCTCTTTGATTCTAAACCATGGAAAAAGATCCTAAAAAATGATATATTTTTAGAAGAGTGAAGGCTTCCTGGCAATGTTCTCTTTAATCTATGATTTGGGTTACAAGGAGTTTTGACTGATTACGAGGCAACATCTTACCACTAAAGTTTCTCACCTACATTTGGGCTTCATGTTTTAGCTATTAAAGTACAAAGTTATTCATGTATAAGGCTGGATGCAAAATCCTTCACAAAAAAAAGTGTACTCTATAAGTGCACATAATAGATCCCCTTTTCATTTCTGTTGTTCATAGGGGCATATACAAGGAAACAATATTCAAATATAAGAGTCTTGTGATAGTAGACATTTTGATCCAGGATCTCGAGAAAAGCTGTTCACATCAAGGATGCTGTCTTCTTCTTGGGGAGAAACTTTCCTGGTTAGTTTTACCTTAAGGGTTCCAGTGTTTGTTCAGTTCGGCAGTATGGAAGGACCCTTCTCAGTTGTGAGATTATGAAACCAAGCTTCAAGGCTTCAGAGTTTTGCTATAGTGTGGACAGCAAGGAGAGTCTTTCTCTGATATTCTCAAAAGATCCAATCTTTGGGTTCTAGATTATGAAGGGGTTGTCCTCAGTGAAACATGGATTTAAACCAAAGGTTTAGAACATTGGATATTACAAAATAGAATCTTAGGTTACCATAAGCCATTCAGTTAGCCAAAATGATAACTCAAAAATTGTGAAAAGGAGAAAAGATTGTTCTGATAGAGAGGAGACTCAACTTTAAAACAAGACAAAACGAAGAGCACATGAGGTCAACTGACTGTGTCTCCTTTCTTTCCCTTCCCCCCTTTTCCTTTTGTAGTTTACTTAAAAGGTAAATTAAAAACGCTCATAATTTTTTAATGTTACATACTTTTAAAGAGAAAACCAAATTTTATGATTCCATTAGTGAATTTTTAATGTTAAAGCTAGTTTCTTGATTTTATAAATCTATTAAGTTTTAATTAATTTGACCGTAAGCTTTTTATAAACCCTTTTTTAACGCTTTACAATTTTTTTTCTCAGAGCAGAAAAATGTTCTAAGAAAAGTTCTTTGTGCTTTTTATGCCATGTCTAATTTATGAAAAAAAAAAACCTGAATAATGTCATTTAAAGTTTTGCCAATATGCTCACACATTGAATCTTTTACGATTAATTTTTATAAACTGTCTACAACTTGTTCAAACCTTTAGCTTTATTTAATGTAAAACAATATTTTAACCCTCTAACCTAGGCAAACATTTACATTCCCATACCTTCTTATAATCTCTTACAAAGACACATTTTATTCTCTTTACACATCTTGTATATGAACATATTTTTTTCAGTAGTCTCAGTTACATATTACAATATTAACTCTTAGTGACTTTTACTTTTGGTGAAAACTTTGGTAAGTGAGGGATTTTAATTATGTACTTGATGTGGAGCCTGGGACCCAAACATAAATGCAAATAAGATCTGATTCTTTCCAGCATCTACCTCCACGTGCCCTGGGTCTTACCTAGCTGTACAGCAGGCAAGCTGTACAGTTAAAAGTCATAGTGGCATTTTATAAAGCACTCAAGAGGCCTAATCACATTTAAATTGTACATTTCTGGTGTAAATTTATTTTCATACATTCTTTCATGATATACACAGACCATGTACGATGTGTTTAGACACTCTGACTTGCCCTAAACATCCCTCTTTTTAAACAACCAGTCATTGTAATTTAGGACAAGAATTTATATTACAACATCCTTTATTATATAAAATCTCTTCCACTTTATAACCTTACTTCCATAGGTAGGGGGCATGGCTAATTCCATGTATCCCTAAGGCTTATTAAGATTTTAATGCCTCCAAAATAAATTGAAAAATTTTTTTTTTCTTTTCTTTTCTTTCTTTTTTCTTTCTTTCTTTTTTTTTTTTGAGATGGAGTCTTGCTCTTGTTACCCAGGTTGGAGTGCAATGGCACAATCTCAGCTCACTGCAATCTCTGCCTCCTGGGTTCAAGTGATTCTCCTGCCTCAGCCTCCCTAGTAGTTGAGATTAAATGTTCCCACCACCATGTCTGGCTTTTTTTTTTTTTTTTTAATTTTTAGTAGAGACAGGGTTTCACCATGTCGGCCAGGCTGGTCTTTAACTCCTGACAGCAGGCTATCCTCCCGCCTCAGCCTTCCAAAGTGTTGGGATTATGGACGTGAGCCACCGCGCCTGGCCAATGGAACAATTTTCAAAAGTCAAAGCAGTTTATGACCTTAAAGCATATAGAATACCTAATATCTGACCAGCATAATTTAGACAAAATATCTTTTCTATCAACGATTTTAAAAGCCATTTTTATTTCGCAAAGATCAGTAAAGTAACAGCATTACAGTTTTTATTTTGCTATCACAATACTTTATTTAAGCACTTATTTTTGTTTAAGCTAATTAGTTAGAACTCTTTTATATAAACATTATACACAACACATATGTAATTACACAGACAGCAGAAGATTACTAAAGTAGTTGTAGGATTTTTCATTTGCCAGTTTTTAAGTTTATTAATTGGTTATTGGCTTTATGGTGGAGTTCTCTGGAAGAACAAGGCCAGGAAATGGGCTTCTGGTGCCTCCTCATTTTCCCAAAAAGTCCAGGCTGTTAGAGCTTGAATATCCACTTTTAATTAAGGTGACTTTTAACCATAGCATTCTTTTATAAAGTCCTTTTAAAATTTTGTTTAAAAGGTCAAATGACAGATATTTCTGACTTTTGAACTTTACCAAAGGTAAACTTCCAGGTGCTCAGAGAAAGGAAAATTTAAGGTAATCTGTGGAGAAGAATAGACTAGACAAGGTCATGCAGATATTAAACCAAAAAGGACTTACTTCCTAAGCAGGGAATCCAGCCCAGACTGCCAGTGTGAAAAGGCAATACCTTAGCTACTCAGATAAAGCACAGGGCAGTCCCCACTGCCCTTCCCAGAAAAAATCTATAGTAGTTAATTTTGAGCTTGCAAAGGCTTTTAACTACTCAAGATAGTTTTTAGAGCTAACTATGAAATAAATCCTCAGATTCCTCTTCCTGGAAGGCAGAGACCAAGAGAAAGTACATATGGTTGCAAGGTCAAGCTCCCAAGGAGATAAATCAAGATGAGGAACCCATCCAGTTTTTTCGTTTGTTTCAGGGAAAGTTTGTTATCGACTAGCTTGCTGGGCCATCTTGAGCAGCCAGCTTATGGGGTCCTAAGCCCATGTTTTATCCTCAGGTACCCCTTGACACAGAAAAAACAAATTCATAGCACAAATACATCAGTTTAAGACTAGCCTCAGAATTGTTTTTCACATTAACCAAAACTTTACAGAAGAGATATACAGTGATATTTACCATTCATTCAACTGTTTGCACACACACACACAGAGAAGTCAGAAACCTGATCGGTAAGAGATTCTTACCCTTTGCCAGGATGCCAAGCTTCTGGGTTCCCTTTCCCTGAGCAGCCTTAATGACTCAGCTTGCCACACCAGCATGCTTGGGCCAAGAGGCATCATAAAGGAAAATTATCTTCTCTTTAGTCTGGCCAGAGCTAAATACATGTGATAAAACAGACATTAACCACTCTGCTTAGCACCCGAAATCAAATTGGCAAGGTTTAAATTAATCCAACCTCTGACAAGGAGTTTCAACACTGGGTCTTTGGGCAAGATGGTCGATCTGTGTAAGAGAAAAGATAAGAAAAGGAAAAGAGAGAGAGAGGAAAGCATTGTCTCTGGCAGGTTGGGGAAGGTGAAATGATCAGGGAAGCCAGAGAAAGACCCACCCATTGAAAATTTCAGGTGGTTGCTTCTTGGTAGCTAAGGGCTCTTTTCCAGCAGTCTCATCAGCTCTCAAGTTTCCCCTTTTAGGAAGAAATAAGCTCCCCATATCCCATGATCCTGTAAATCCCTAATCCTGTCACCCATAGTCATCAGCAAAGAGTACAGAGAGATTATTCCAAAGAGAATAGCAGTTGACATCCCGTAGTGCCAAATCCATTCTTAACCAAAGGGATTTTACTGAGAGGCCTCACTTTTAAATTGACCTCAGTGCATTGTTGTTCATTTGGAACATTCCCCTGTAAGTTATCTTTAGTAAGATTTTGCCATAAGATTTTGCTGCCTTTCAGGCCTAAAGTATAAGCCAGAAGGAAATCAGTTTTCCAGAAATTAAGGATCACATTTTTACCTAAATTATTGGCTTTACTTTCAGGTTCTCTGGATTAACTTAGCCAATGATTGTTTTTTTTCCTAGTTATGTATGCAAGAAAAATTTAACAAAAGGGTAGAACACAAAAATTGCTGTTAATTTTCAAAAGTGAAATTTTATATCCCCTGAAATGTTACTGGTTACTACCATTTCCTTTCTGACCCAGTCATATATAAGAGACCTCTAACTGGATCCAAGCCAGTTCATTCCTGGATGAAATGCATTCCTGGACCCAGTCCATGATGCAAAACCCAATTTGGATCAGAAATTTCCTCAAAGAAACTCAGAGAGCTCAAAACACAAATCCGTGGAGTTCTAAAATCTGAAAGAGGGCTTACCCACAACCCCCAGCCGCTCCGAGAGATCAATGGACACAAGTGGGTCTTGCAGGTTCCTTGCATGTTCACTCAGTGCTTCTGAGGGTCGCTAGAAGCTCCACTTCGAATTCTGCTTCTGACATCATCTGATAAAAGAAAAATTTCAGTTGAATTAAATTGAAAGGAGTTGAATTGAGCAATGAACGACTTGCAAATTGAGCAGTCCCCAGAATCACAGTAGATTCACAGAGACCAGGGGTGCCTCATGGTCTGAACAAACTTATAGACAAAAAAGGTAAAGTACAGGAATCAGAAGTGAGGTACAGAAACAGTGAGACTGGTTACAGCTAGGCATTTGCCTACTTGAACACAGTTTAAACATTCAGCAGCCTATGAGTGGTTGAAGTTTGGCTGGCGGGATTGGCCAACATTCAGGCATTGTTACAGGTGCATACTATTAAGTTAGGTTTTTAATTTTGTCTTACTATTAAGCTAGGTTACAGTTCATCCACAAGAACTCAAAAACAGAAGTGCAGAGTCCTTCTCAGGCCATATTTAGTTTGCCATAACAAACCACTGTCCTCAAAAACTCACAAACTCTTATAAATGTTTAAGCTAGTAATCTTGTATCCTAAATTGACTTTAATCATTTATATTTTAACGCTCAGCATTTCTATTTTGAGGCCTTTTAAAATGGAATTAGATTATTTCTTTTACCAGAATTTCTTTCTTTCCCTGATCTTTAGATCATGCACAAAGAGACAACTGTCACATATTCTCACTTAGATGTAGGAGCTAAAACATTTTAACACATAGTAATGGTAGAAGAAAAATCAATAATAGATACTGAGAAGGGAGAATAGGTGGAGGGGGAAAGGATACAGAGAAGTGAGTTAAAGCCGGGATCCCCAACTCTGGGGCTATAGTCAACTTCCCATCCACGGCCCGTTAGGAACCAGACTGTGCAGCAAGAAATGAGTGGCGGGCAAGTGAGCAAAACCGCATCTGTAGGTACAGCAACCCTTCATCACGCACACTGCTGCCTGAGCTCCACCTCTTGTCAGATCAGCAGCGGCATTAGATTCTCATAGGAGAGCGAACCCTATTGTGAACTGTGCATGCAAGAAATCTAGGTTACAAACTCCTTATGAGAACCTAATGCCTGATGATCTGTCCCTGTCTCCCGTCACACCCAGATGCGACCATGCAGTTGCAGGAAAACAAGTTCAGGGTCCCCCACTGATTCTAAATTATGTGAGCTGTATAATTATTTCATTGCATATTATAATGTAATGATAATATAAATTAAGTGCACAATAAATATAATGTGCATGGAACATCCTGAAATCATGACCCCCAACCTCCATCCATGGAAAAATGGTCTTCCACAAACTTGTCCCTGGTGTTAAAAAGGTTGGGAACTGCTGGATTAAAGGGTAAAAACATGCAGTAGAGAGGAGAAATAAATTCACTGTTTGATGGCAGACTAGGATGACTATACTTAAAAAAATGTATTGTACTTGGATCCCTGATTTGATCACTGAACATTATATATGTAAAATATTTCTTATGTACCCCATAAATTTGCATAAATAAAATAGTAGGAATTTAATAGTAAATGCTGTTTTATCCTTGTGGCACATAAAATAATATGTAGAAAAATGCCATGGGCAGCAAGAAAGTAATAGAAAATACAAAATCAGCCCTCTTGTCCCAAGAGAAACAAATCAGGCAATGAATTTTGGGGAGGTTTTCTCCCTTATGTCCACTTAAAATTAATTTTTCTGGAACTAGTCTAACTATTTTTAAAACTCCACATGAGATTTGCCTTATATGCACAAAATTAAGCATTTTAAAATTTGTACAATATATATATATGTGTGTGTGTGTGTGTGTACATATTCCCACATATATGTGTATACATATATTCAACCAAAATGTTATGAGATGCTAGTATTTCTTTCAGCAATATTTTTAGTTCTCTATGACCAAATAAATGTGGATATCAGAGATGGAGAATTTCTAGGGTTTTCTTTTGTAATCTATATTCAGATAATTTGAAATGTAAATCACTGCCTTGTATATTGAGGAATCTGTTGGTGATTTCACCATTAAAACAAATGTCAGTTATTTATAAGTTCTATCACAGACTCCTTACAAAGATTTATCAGAAGCTGTTGTTTAACATGTGGGGAGAAAAGCATTAAAATTTGATTTTATGGAAATTTAATTTTTAAATTTTTATTATATAGCAGTTTCACTTTTTAAAATATGAAACATTAAAAATAGTAAATTTTTTATATTCTCTCCTATACAATACTGTCAGTTTTTAAATGTCTTTCTTTCTAAGGATTTGCATTGCAGTGATTCTATAAATCTTTCTTAACTCCTGCAAGGATGGTTGATCTTTAGAATGCCATTGAAAATGAACTTGTGGGACAGGTAATTCCTATGTGGCAAACCTATTTGCACACTGCCATCAGCATGCAATGACAAGACATAAAAACTGTCAGAGCAAGTCATGTGAAGAGCATCACACCAAATAACATTATAGAGGACTCACGTAACAAATAACACACTCTTCCTGAGCTCTTTAATGCCATACATGTAATAAATAATTCACCTAATTGCATACTATAAAATCTACATTTTATTCAAACCACGTCATATGTTTTATAAACAAACACAAACACATACACAAAGTTTCCAGTGCATTAACTTCAGTAAGAAGAAATACGAGACACAGGCAGCTCTGGAGACTCTCTGATAGAAGTAAACCTTTATTATCCCACGGCATTGCTGTAGTAGTTCTAGCCAGCTATTCCACAGACACTTAAATCTAAATTAGTTAATGGTCCTTGTCAGCAGCCTGCAGTTCTAGAGCTGCTGCAAAGTATTTCTTTCTTCCAGTCACAGACAGCCTTGGCTAGAGTGAAGGATATTGAGGAAGTAGGGCATGTGTCATCAATGAAATATATTGGATCTCTAATGTACATCTCCGAGAAACTGTTATTAATCCCAAGTTTCTCAGCCTGAAAGTCTAGTATCTGCCAAAAGGAAATAGTGATCGTGGCAGTTAGAGTGACCAAGGCTTAAAAGGTAAATATCTTTCAGATATGGACAAATAATAACTAGACTTGAAACAAAAATGTCTACTGTTAAAAATAAATCTATTTTAAAACAAAACTAAATTTTGAAAAATGCAATGACTTTATTACAGTAGCATAACATTTAGCCAAACATTAAAATTTAGTTTTGTGTGTCTGTGTATTCAAAAAAAGTATTTAAAAGCTGCATGATCTTGTGCAATTTACTAAATATCTCTGGTCCTACTTTTCTGTTCTTTAAAATGCAGTTAATAATGTATCACCTAGAGGGCTGTTATGAGTAAATACTTTAAGTATTTTAAAGCTCTTAGAATAGTGCCATGCACATAGCGGGCAAGATGTAAGTGGATGGTAAATAGACTGAAGAGAGATTTAGAAAACTAGCCACAGAAATTCAGCTGAAATGTCTATTTACAGGGATAGGATGAGGCTGATCATACCCTGTCAGTTGCAGGCTTCTGGTTCATGAAGAAATTGCTGAACCTTGCTAAACCTCATCTGTGAAATGGAAGTACTATTTGTTTCATAATGTTAACTGTGGGAATTAAAGAGCAAGTCCACCTAATGTAGTTGACTGAACAAAACAGATGTTCAGTGCAGAAGTAATATTATCCAGCTTCTCCTGTCATTAATTAGTGCTAAGCTCATCTCTGGGTTACTCTCCATTTATCCTTGTGACCTATACTGAACCAGATTCAAACTTCTATCAACACTTTGATACCGAAAGCCTTTCTGTGTTGTGCAGGCCTACTGGAAATGAAACTGTTAAAAGAAAAATCTCAGGGTGCTATAGCCAGAGGAGCATCTGAAAGTATAAACCTAGGAAGTTACTTAGAATCAATTACTTCTGAAAAGTGAAGACTTGCTATGGTAGAATTCAACTTAGATGTTATTCTTTTTCTGTCCAAAGCAGGAGCTATAGATTTATAGAAAGAGTGAGAGGCAGTTCTGTACAGCACAGAGCTATGGAGGTACAGTTGATGAAGTCTCTACATTTGTGTTCGAAGAGTGAGCAATCGCAGACACACAAAATGAAGTTAGTATCTAAGCACCAATGTAAGAAAATGATCATTTTAGCTTGCGCTAATTTGTGAAAGAGAAAAAGATCTGATAATGGCAGAGACCTTGTATGAAAAGTAAGATATTCCATAGAGAACTAGGATAAAAATATAAACCATATCTAACTGAAGGATATCAGTTTTTTTACATAAAGAGCTATGTGCTATCCCAATAGCTATGTTGGAGAGTGATTTTGAGTGAGAATCTGAGAAAATTCATATCGATATGCGTGTTGTGTATAATGTATATAATGGAAAAAAGTATGACAATAACTACAAGAAAGTTAATTTGTTTACCTGTTGCTCTTCAGTGGACTATAGACTAGAAGTATGGAAACAAGCACAGTTAAAAGCTAGATGAACAGAAGTGGGGCCATTCATCTGCAAACAACCATAATAGTAGCTATAATTGATTGTAGCATCATGCTGAAATAATACTACTTAGGAGTTTAATTTATTATTGGTGAAAAATCAAACAATCATGGCATAAGGATTCCAGCCATATTGAACTGCATGTGATCCAGGAGGGCACCTAGAGATGCAAACATACATTTAGGTATCTTCCATTTTAAATATATGACATAAGTGTCTGAATACACATTCGTGAGATAATCTTAAATTACCAATAAATTAAGAGTCACCTAATTTCAGATACCATAGTGTAAAAAACTGGACACCTTTTTGTTGTTAAATACGAGTAGATTGTACATGTGAGAATCTGATGAAACTGAGTTCATAGCACGGCAATGCACTCTACTTTTTAATTTGGTTTTTAATTTGAGCATTTTAATCCATAAACCTCATTAATGCATTTATTTAAGAAAAAAGATATTGAATGTTTATTATGTGTCAAGATGTATAATAAAGACATTAAAAATCACAGCTTCTGAACATAAGAAAATAATTATTTACTGAGATGAGAGACTAGTAAGCAGATACTTAGAGATTTATAAATACTAGAGGAGCTTTTAGAAAGAGATGGATTAAGGCAGAGGTTAGGACTTTGGGAATATAGTTAGGTATATAGGAGGAAGTAACATCTTAACTAGACTTAAAAAGCTGAAATTAACTAAGTGATTAGGTGTTCAGATTTTCAAAGATCGTTCTTTGGACAGATCCATCTGTCCAAAAAGTATACAAAATATACATAGAAGATGGCATTTTAAAAATTACAAATACATCTATATGTATATATTGTAAGGATGGATACAATGAAAGGAAACAAAAATAATTTGGAATTAATGTTTTAGCCTGCAGGAAACCACTGGTGGATTGTAATTGTGGGAGCTAAAGTGTTTTAGAAAATCACTCAGATGCTGTAGTGGATATGGCTGATGAACTACCCAGATAGCTCTTTCTGAGTAGTGAAACTTTTTCATTTCTAGTACTACTGCTGCTGTTGCTGTGCTAGCCACGCATGGCTCCCTGCAGCCAACCTTCAGAGAAACTCCCTCAGCCATGATGATCTGCTTACCACGTCCTCATGCTCCTTACTCCCTATGAGACTGAACAACCACAATGAGTGACTAAGACAGAAATATACAAGGCTGGTGTGATGGGAGAATTAACCCTGTGGAGAAATTTATGCTCCAGCACATCCCTCTGTCCACTCTTGACTCCTCCCCTCTGAAAATCTTTTAAAAGCTCACCAGTCGTCTCAGTCCCTCTGTGCAAGCTGTTCCATGTGACAGTATCTAGTCAGCCATCCTGCCCTCCCCCATCCTGACCCACTTTGAAACTATTAACTTTTCTGGCCTCAGATCCTCTGCTTTGCTATTACCTGATATCTCCATCACATGACACAGTATTCTTTTTATTCTACCAATCACCAACAAACTATTTGCCTTAACTACCAAATAAAATTATTATATCTATCAATGTAACCTATGTTAAGCACATACATCTAAATATTTTGTGTGGGTGGGGTGGGATAAGAGGGAATCTACCACTGTGGGATTTTGTATTCTTGTTATTATTGGTTAGCTGAGAAACAAGGCAAACCATAATAGAGTTTGAGATGTTTTAAGTCCCTTAATATAAAGATCAGGAAACCAGGTCCCTGATGAGTAATAGGTATACATAAATTGCATATTGTACTCAGGCAAAAAATAATGATAGGCTAGTATTATATCTGGGTTAGATTTCAGTAGCTTCCTGTTTGGTGGGTTTGATATCATATAAATGTTATCTGGGCCACAACTTCTTAATGAGAAAGATTCAATTCCAATAGTGGTGTTTCAGGATAAAATGAGTTGTGAACTGTATATAGACAGTGCATTAAAAGAGGAAATCAAACATAAGAGACAGAAAGAGACTAAAATTAATCATGCACTAGGCAAGGCTACTTTGAGAGGTTCCAAGAGCCAGAAGATGATACCATGCTGTTTCTTATAATCTCGACGAGATGGCAGGCATCCCTTTCTAGTCATACTCAGGACAGAAGCGAAAAGGACAACCTAAGGGAGCACAAGGAAAGAGACTGGTATTGAGATACTGACTCATAAATCTATACTTTTGCTTTTAACTAAAATCCCTCATAATGTCATGCCTATTAGCCATGATGTACACACACACACACACACACACACACACACACACACACCGCACACTTTAAAATATCCATGTGAAGAAGAAAGATGTATACATTAACAAAATTTTGTCATACCCATGTAGTTTAGGTTTCTTAGAAACAGAAGGGGCTAGTACTAGGCCAATGGTTTTCAAAGTTGTTTATTTTTAAAATTCAATTACAATTATTTTTACCTAAGATTAATATTAATAAATATAGTTATACAATTTTACATCTTATTGTAAAGACATTCACTCAGAAATATGTATATGATGAAACAAAAAATTACTTATCTCATTTCTATTTTATTTTTTTCTTTTCTCTATTTTTCCTTTTTCATTATTCCAGCTTTCTTCCCTTCCTTCCTTTTCTCCTTTATCTTTTTTTCTCTTTCTCTTTCTTCATTTCTTCCTTTTTTTCTCTTTACCTTTCCTGACCTCTCTCTCCTTCCTTCCTTTCTTTCTTTCTTTTTTTCTTTTTTCTTTCTTTCTTTTTCTCTCACTTTTTCTTTCAACTGAATTACATAAATTTATTTTCATGGCAAATAAAGTGAATTATGACTTTTATTTTAAAAACATTATTCTGAGGATCTGAATAGGTATAAGGTAAAACTCAGTAACCAGTTTGATCAAGAGAAACATAAAGTACCTCAGAGATAAAAATTAGTTTGGAATAAAGATCTATCTCCCACTTTATTGGGGATCTATAATTTCTGAACCTAGACTTTGTAGAGACAGAAAGATTTACACTAGAGAAAGTACTAAAAAATATCACATGGATACATTTTAATCTAACTCTTAATGTTTCTTTGTGCTCTTTCAGTATTGAGGTGAAATCTTAAATATTATCACCCAAAAGCTTAAGAACATGGAATTTCAATGTCTTCAGCAAGATAATCGATTTGAAAAACATCTATCTTTAAACAAAGACAATGCGTTTTAATATGTATGTGCTGCTTTAGTAAACCTTGATACAGAATTGTAAAAATAAATGATGAATTCTTTAATATAAAGGAATTAATGTGTCTGAAAGGATTAACCATGGAGCTTGAGTGGTAAGGAAAGAAAATATAAGATATTTCTTCCTTTTTTCACCTGAAATTTTGACTAGGAGAAGAAGGTATAAATCCATTTCTATGTGTCTTGGTGCTCAGAAGACTTTGGTTCCTGAGGAATTGAAGGGAATATGGATTCCCTTGAATCCACAGTAGAGATAAGAAGGTGACATGTTTGGATAAGATGGTATTAAACGTAGTTGGATTATCCTTAAATTATGTGTTCAAAACTTACTCAGAATGCTGCAGTTAGGTCTAGAAAGCCTACTAATGAAATTTACATGAGTGAATATCATAGACCAAAGGGATGTGTAGAGAACATGATAGTGCTCCATTAGAGCTAAAGAAACACCATGCCTTCCAGGGAGCTGCCAACAGGCTCTATCTATCAAGCTCAAGGAGTTCCTTTAACAGTAGTCCCACATATCAACCTCGAATGCCAGCACAATGTCCTCATGTGTCAAAGGTTATCACATCACCCACAGCAAAGGACAGAAAGATGCCTTAGGCTCCCCTATCTACATCAAAAGATTATAAAAGCCTCTTTATATTCTCTCACATACAAGTTTGGAGCCAAGCAGGAACAATTGTTCTTTAAAGACTAAAGGTAAAAAAGCAACCATTTAAATTATGAACTGATAAATTTGTATATTGGTTAGGATTAAATTTTACTCTGAATTTAAACATGAGGCTCATGAACTTTCAGTAAATAATAGTCAAGATAAAGGGCCAGCAATTGTTCTGTACATACAAACAATTGTGTGATTAATTTTAAGACTTCACACATAGTTACAAGGATAATTTTCAAGCCCATATACTGAAATAAAGTTAATATTCCAGAAATGGCATTGAGACTCATTGCTCTTATCAAATTTTCTTTGTTAATAAAACTAATACCACAGATGTATAAATTCTACAATTAGCATGTTTTTCTCCCAAATAAAAAGGATTACCTTCAAGACTGCTCAGATGGCTAATCCACTTATGCTAGAATTTGCTGCTAATCTTTTGCTTATTTTCTTACACGTCCTCCAAAGAATGCTACTCCACAGAATTATACTGTTGGAAAAAACTATAATAAGTCATGGAGCAATTTCCTTTGCCTTTAGTCAAGACTGAAAACATATTCTAAACATAGTTATTTGTCAAAGATATTAAAATATGAATAATATACATATAAAAACTTATAATTCATTATGATACTGGTTACACTTACAGTCTAAAAAACACTTTAAAAATGACTACCACCTCAAGAGCACCTTTCTATCTTTCCATATTTTTCATCAATCTATTAAATAACACATTTTCTAAATGGTACTAATCCTCTAATATTTGTTTTTCTATCATCTTTTGTGGCATGATATTCTATCCAAAAATATAAATTAAAAATGCACATTATATTATTCACATTGAGCCACATAGTGATTCATTCATGACTTATGTCATCATTCTGAAACAAAAAGTTTGCAAATATACAGATGCCAATACACCCCTGCACACCAGTATACAGAATTCCAAAAGTTCATATTTAAATGAGTTGTAAGATCAAGATTGCATTATGAGATCACATGGCAAGGAAAGTAACATAGAGAAGATCACCATTTGAGTAATGAACTTGATGAAGGACCAAAATATACAAATTTCTGGGACATTCCAGGAAAGCAGAAAAGCAACACTAAGCAGCCTGAGAGAAAGGGGTGACTAGTGCATTTTAGGACAATAAAAGGAGGTCAATGTTGCAATGAGAGATAGTAACCAAGGGCCATGTTGTGAGACTGTTGGCTTTTACTCTGAGTGAGACCGGAAGCCAGTGGAGAATTTGAACAAAGTAATATGAATTGTCTTATGTTTTATCATGGTTAACATGACTGTCTTATGCAGAAATTATTGAAATTCAGAAGACAAGATACTAGCGGTATGCCTCCACAGATTCCAAGTCATGAAAAATAATCTATTGGAAGAATAATGTGTTAGACATATAATTAATTATATAAATTAGAAATGAAATGGGAGATATTACTACCGATACCACAGAAATACATCATTCAAGGCTACTATGAACACTTTTATGTCCACACACTAGATAACCTAGAGGAGATAAATTCCTGTAAATATACCACCCTCCTGGATTAAACCAGGATGAAATAGAAACTCTTAACACACCCATAACAAGCAGTGAGATTGAAATGCCAATCACAAAATTACCAACAACAACAACAAAATTTCAGGACCAGATGTATTCACAGCTGAACTAACCAGACATTCAAAGAAAAATTGGTACCAATCTTACTGAAACTATTCCAAAAGATTGGGACAGAGGAAATTCTCCCCAAATTACTCTATAATGCCAATGTCACCCTAATTAGGAAAACCAGGAAAGACCATAACCAAAAAAGAAATCTACAGAGCAACATCTCCAATGAACATAGATGCAAAAATTCTCAACAAAATACTAGGTGAATCCAACAGCGTAACAAAAAGATAATTCACTGTGATCAAGTGGGTTTCACACCAGGGATATAGTAATGGCTTAACATGTGCAGGTCAGTAAATTTAATACATGGCATAAGGAAAATTAAAAACAAAAATTATATAAACATCTAAATGGACACAGGAAAAGCATCTGACAAAATCCAGCATCCCTTTATGATTAAAACCCTCAGCAAAATCAGTATAAAGGGTCATACCCTAAGATAATAAAAGCCATTTATAACAAATCAAAAACCAACATTTTACTGGACAGAAAAAAAAGTTGAAAGCATCCCCCCACTAAAAACTGGAACAAGGCCAGGATGCCCCACTTTCACCACTTCTATTCAACATATTACTGGAAGTCCTACACAGAGCAATCAGACAAGAGAAAGAAATCAAGGGTATGCAAATTGGTAAAGAAGAAGGAAAACTGTGGCTGTTCACTGATGATATGATTGTATAGCTAGAAAATCCTACAGACGCATCCAAAAAGAAAAGCTCTGATAGATAAATTCAGTAAAGTTTCTGGATACAAAATCAATGTATATAAATCAGTAATACTGCTATACACCCAACAGCAACCAAACTGAGGATCAAACCAAGAACTCAACCCCATTTGCTATAGTGTCCAACAATAAAATATTAGATATCTTAGGAATATAGCTAACCAAGGAGGTTAAAGACCTCTACAAGGAAAACTACAAAATATTGCTGAAAGAAGTCAAAGATGACACAAATAGATAGGAACACATTCCAAATTTGTGGACAGGTAGAATCAATGCCGTAAAAATGACCACACTGCCAAAAGCAATCTACAAATTTGAGACAATTCTCATCAGATACTATCATTATTCTTCACAGAACTAGAAAAAAAATTCTAAAATTGTTATGTAACCAAAGAAGAGCCTGCCTAGTCAAGGAAAGATTAAGCAAAAACAAAACAAATCTGGAGATCTGGAGACATCACATTACGTGACAATACCACAAGGCTATCGTCACTGAAACAGGATGGTACTGGTATAAAAATAGGCACATAGACCAATATAACAGAATAGAGAACTGAGAAATAAAGCCAAATCTAGCCAACTGGTCTTCCACAAAGCAAACACAAACATAATGTGAGTAAAAGACACTCCATTTAGCAAATGATACTGGGATGATTGTCAAGCAACATATTAAAGAATAAACCTGGATTCTCGTCTCTCATCTTACACAAAAATCAACTCAAGAAGGACCAAAGACTTAAATCTAAGACGTGAAACCATAAAAATTCTGGAAGAACAAATTGGAAAACTCTTTTAGTCATTGGCTTAGACAAAGAGTTAATGACCAGGAACCCAACAGCAAATGCAAATGCAAAAAAAAAAAAAAAAAAAAGATAAATATATGGGATTTAACTAAACTAAAAAGCTTCATGCCGTAAAAGAAATAATCAGCAGAGTAAACAGACAACCTACAGAGTGGGAGAAAATTTTCCCAAACTATGAACTTAACAAAGGACTAATATCTGGAATCTACTCTAGGAACTCAAACAAATCAACAAGAAAAAGAAATAATCCCATGAAAACATGGGCTAAGGACATGAATAGACATCAAAAGAAGATACACAAATGGCCAATAAACATATGAAGAAATGCTCAACATCACTAATTATCAGGGAAATTCACATCAAAACCACTACGAGATACCACCTTACTGCTGCAAGAATGACCACATTAAAAAATCAAAACATGATAGATGTTGGTGTGGATGTCATGAAAGGGGAACACATTTACACTGCTGGTGGGAATGTAAACTAGTATAACCCATATGGAAAACAATAAGAGAATTCCTTAAATAACTAAAAGTAGATCTACCCTGTAATCAGCAATCCCACAACTGGGTATCTACCCAGAAAAAAAAGAAGTTATTATATTAAAAAGACCCTTGCACACACATGTTTATAGCTGCACAATTCACAATTGCAAAAATATGAAGCCAGGCCAAGTGCCCATCAATCAATTAGTGGATAAAGAAAATATATGTGATATAAATATTCCATAGTGTGTGTGTGTATAGTGTGTGTATATGTATGTGTGTGTGTGTGTATGTATATATATATATACATACACACACACATATATATACACACACATTTACATATGTAATACTAATCAATATGTGTATATATATATATAGATATATATATACACACACACATACATATGTAATACTAATCAACCATAAAAAGGAATGACATAATGAATATATATATATATTATATATATATATATATATATATATATATGTATAGAGAGAGAGAGAGAGACATCATGGAACACTTCTCAGTCATAGGAAGGAAAGAAATAATGGCATTCACGGCAATCTGGATGGAGCGGCCAACCATTATTCGAAGCGTAATTGGCAACCATTATTCTAAGTGAAGTAATTCAGGAATGGAAAACCAAACATCCTATGTTCTCTCTCATAAGTGGAAGTCAAGCTATGAGGATGCAAAGATGTAAGAATGATAAAATGGACTTGAGGGATTCAGAAGGAAAGGAGGGAGGGGTGAGGTATAAAAGACCACACATTGGGCACAGTTACACTGCTTGGATGATGGGTGCAACAAAATGTCCAAAATAACCACTGAAGAACTCACCCATGTAACCAAACACCACGTTTTCCCCCAGAAATCATTGGAATAAAAATCAATAAAATAAAAACAATAAAAAGAAGAGAAACCTGAGTTAGCATACTCAGCCCGCTTACCATATGATACCCTGTTCAGCCCTGGGATTCATCACTATCCCTGCCAGCAGGAAAGGTCTCACCAGATGTGGCCCCTTGATCCTGGACATCTCAGCCTCTATAACACCAGGAGTATTTCTGATACAAGTGGAAACCTCTCCATTTCCAGTTGATGTTTCCCATATGTTCTCAGGGGATCTAAGAGCCATTGCAAGTCTGTTACCACCAGGAAATTGAAAACTCCACAGTGGTTTCATTCCAGTGAGGAATCCAAGACTGCATGAAGATTCTAGCAAACATGTTACGCTATGCCTAAAACAAGTGTGGTGGCTCACAGCTGTAATCCTACCACTTTGGGAGGCCAAGGTGGAAGGATCGATTGAGGCCAGGTGTTCAAGACTAGCCTGAGGAACATACTAACGAGTTGTCTCTACAAAATATAAAAATAAGTCTTTCATTAAAAAAACTCTGCTAATAATATGAACTATGTGATATAATATATATCCTTTATGAAAAAATTTTGTCAGGATAAAAAACTATCATAAAATATTGCTCTTGAAATAAGGTAGAACTTTCAAACAACTAAGAAGGATTTAAGTCATTTTGAAAATCTTAGAGTCTCTTAGGGACTTTTGCTCACATCATTTGCATTTGGAGAAAAGGGAAAACGTCCGACTTAACCAATTTTTGAAACGTTTTGGCTTTTTTCTTTACAATTTAGAGGCTGACAAAACACACATGAGAAGTATGTGCCATTTTTTATTAAAGACTTTCCATAAATTAATGAATTATTTTGTGTAAAGAACTATCCTAAAATTTAAAGAACTAATGTTAAAACTTTGAGTACAGTCTATGTATCACTCACAAACCTCACACAAGACTATATGAAAATGTGTGTGTGTACATTAGGAATTTTATCAATATATTCACAATCAGCAAAATCCAGATTGCCACAGTCTCTTTTGTAATGGAAGATCTAGAAAAACTGAGCACACATCCCAAAAGAAGTTAAATAGCTAGAAAAAATGGAAGAACTGTTTTTCTACCATTTCCTCTTTTCCCTTAAAGATATGTGGGTCAACACTATACATCATCTCAATGCATCTGTAAGCCGAGTACTGTAATTTGAAGTCTCCTAATCAAAACTCACATGTATTTTGACAAAGTGAGCATTATTTTTTTTATAGTAGTCTATACATTGCAGTTTGGAACTATTCTTCTGGTCTGTAATGAACAGTCATAACTGGTACAGAGAGCAAGTGGCACATCAATTTTCTGTTTTCTGACTCGATGACTTGAATAGTAATAAACATTTTGAATTTAAGAATTCTATTGTTTAACATTAAAATTTTCCAACCATTTGAAACATTGTACTTCTACTCTACGGAAACTAAAGATAAAATAAAATTAGCATTTCTGCAGATACATCTCATAAACACCTTTATAATTAACATTGGATACATTATTCTGAATTTGGCAAAGAGTTTAATCTTACAGCAAAGTATTAATAACTGGAGAGCTCTCAATCTATTGTAATTCATTAAAGGGATCAACCACAGGAAGTAGGAAATAAGCAGCCACAATACTGAGGTATGCAAACTGAGATTAGATTAGTTAAATAATTATACATTGAATTAAATAACTTTCTAAATGATAAAATATTTTTATCATTATTTATTCTGGACCTGACCACAAACTTTATAAATAAAATTCAGAATTTTTGTATGTTATATACTATGTTTTAAACAACTATTTTATTCATTTTGAGCTTAGGTTGGTTTTAAAATTATACTTCTGAGTAGGGGAATGTTTTAATTTAACATTGTAGCTTTTATGTGTATAACTTTTCATTTTTAAATTATTTTCTTTAGTAAATGGCAACTCTCCTCTGCTGTGCAAAATGGAAATATTTTCTAAGTTGTGAGATAATGCTATTTTCAAATAACTTATACACTGGAACATATATTTTTTGAAAATTACAAAGTAGGAATATGGTAAATTCCTCTACAATAATAGGTTAATTTCCTCATAATTGTAGTTTCAGAATGATAAATTACATTTGATACTCCTCTATAAAACTATTAACCTTGTTCTTCTTGGACCACACCAGTTTTCTGACGTTTTAGATAATTTTGTATTAGTTTAAATATTGCTTTGTGACCTTGTCTAGGCCTCATGACTCTATATTTTATGAAATATATCTAGGAAATATTTTTAGTGTACTAAGTGGAACTTTTAAATTATTGGCAGAGTTGTTTGATTTTTCAGCATCCTAAAGGCCATCAAGGACTCCCCACTGTATTATCTTACTTTGCCTACTTTTAGTTCATAATTACTTATATTTTTATTTGAAATTTTTCACACAGTTGCATTATTGTATTTCTTTAGCAGGGACAGAATTTCTCCATGTTGGTCAGGCTGGTCTCGAACTCCTGACCTCAGATGATCCACCCACCTCAGCCTCCCAAAGTGCTGGGATTACAGGTGTAAGCCACCATGCCTGACCTCTCAAAGTATTTAATTTTAAATTGGAAAATATTAAATTTTATATTACTCACATGGTTTGTGTACCCACCCAAATGTCATGTTGAAATGTAGTTCCCAATGCTGGAAGTGGGGCCTAGTGGGAGTGATTGATTTCATGGGGGATAATTTTTTCCTGGGTATTATGGTGCGATAGTGAGTTATCATGAGATCTGGTTGTTATAAAAGTGTATAGTACCTCTCTGCCCCATCCTCCTGCTACTGCAATGTAAGGCACGCCTGCTTCCCCACTGACTTACACCATAATTGCTCATTTCCTGAGACATCCCAGAAGCCAAGCAGATGGCAAGCATTGTGGTTCCTATATAGTCTGAGAAACCATGAGTCAATTAAACCTCTTTTCTTTCTAAGTTATCCAGTCTAAGGTATTTTGTTTATAGCAATATAAGAAGACAAATACAATTACCTTACATCAAATGAGGAATTACTGTTTGGTCTCCCTATCCAGAATAAAATGGTGTTTTGCTGCTTGTTTATCTCTTAATAAAATTAAATATTAAATTACAATGCTCCCAATAATTTCAATATAAATCAATTCTTCCAATAATTTTCATGAATTATTTTAAGTACATTATATATTTAAAATTATTGTGCAAAGTATACCCTTAAATTAGTTATTTCTTTATACTGCGTGTCTTTAGTGTTGTGTACTTTTATGTGTTATAGACTTACTGTATGATAAGAAGTTTGCTAATTACTTTTAATAGGTAATTTCCTATAGTGTTTGCAATAATTCCATGAGATAGATATTCTTACCCTGAATTCTCATCATGAGAGGCTAAGTTTTCAACAGTTTTTGGCTTGCCCCAAATTACACAGCTATTAAGAATTGTCATAAGCAAGATTCAATCACTTGTTTCTCAATGCTAAGGTACATCACTTTTATCTTTATAGAAGTCACTGCCAAGATCCTTGAGAGAATTGTCTACATTTGCTGTCTCTACTTCCTTACTTCTGATTTTTCTTTTATTTGAATTTGGTGTTTATTTCCACCACTTTTGGCAAATGTTCTCCGTATTGCTGCCCACAACCACTTTGACGAATGACCTCCATTGTCAAACTCTTGACTCATACACAAATTCTTGACTCTTACCTTGTACTTAGTTGGCTGTCCTTAAGAATACATTTTTTTTTTTAAGGAATTAGTTTTCTGTTCATTTTTCCAAATACCTATAGCAATATATGACAAAAATATAAGGTGTCTAGTAAAAATTAAAAGAAATATATTCCACCTTTGTAATGTGACTAATTTAATTTCCTAAAAATTAGAGCTTCATGGAATTGATACAAAAGTGAATGAGAAACCTGTAGTCCTAGAGCCTAATTTTTTTTTTTTTTTTTTTTTTTTGAGATGGAGTTTCGCTCTTGTTACCCAGGCTGGAGTGCAATGGCCCGATCTCAGGCTAACCGCAACCTCCGCCTCCTGGGTTCAAGCAATTCTCCTGCCTCAGCCTCCTGAGTAGCTGGGATTACAGGCACGTGCCACCATGCCCAGCTAATTTTTGTATTTTTAGTACAGACAGGGTTTCACCTTGTTGACCAGGATGGTCTCGATCTCTTGACCTCGTGATCCACCAGCCTCGGCCTCCCAAAGTGCTGGGATTACAGGTGTGAGACACCGCGCCCAGCCATAGAGCCTAATTTCATTAGATACAACAAGAATGAATTATTTAACAAATAGAAAAATAACCTTTAATCTTGAGTCTCAGTTTTTCCACAAACAATATCTAGGGAAGAAAAATCTAATATGATAATATAATCGAATCCATCATGGGTTCCTAACTTTGAGAAATTAGACAGCATATGTGATTACATAATTTTAGGACCATTTTATCAGCTACATTTTTATCACTTAAAATATTATATTAAAAATATGATCTGTATCTCTGTTATATAAAAAAAATGCTCATCATCACTGGTCTTGAGAAAAATGCAAATCAAAATCACATTGAGATACCATCTCATGACAGTTAGAATGGCAATCATCAAAAAATCTAGAGACAGCAGATGCTTGAGAGGATGTGGAGAAATAGGAACACCTTTACACTGTTGGTGGGAGTGTAAATTAGTTCAACCATTGTGTAAGGCACTGTGGGGATTCCTCAAGGATCTAGAAATAGAAATACCACTTCACCCAGCAATCCCATTACTGGGTATATACCCAGAGGATTATAAATTGTTCTATTATAAAGACACATGCACACGTATGTTCATTGTGGCACTGTTTACAACAGCAAAGACTTGGAACCAACCCAAATGCCCATCAATGATAAACTGAATAAAGAAAATGTGGCACACATACTCTATGGAATACTATGCAATCATTAAAAAGGATGAGTTCATGTCCTTTGCAGGGACATGGATGAAACTGGAAACCATCATTTTCAGCAAACTGACACAAGACAGAAAACCAAACACCACATGTTCTAACTCATAAGTGGATGTTGAAAAATGAGAACACATGGACACAGGGAGGGGGAACATCACATATTGGGGACTGTTGGGGGGGTTGGGGGGCTAGAGGAGGGATAGTTGGGGTGGGGGAATGGGGAGTGATAAGATTAGGAGAAATAACTCATGTAGGTTATGGGGGGATGGATGCAGCAAAACACCATGGCATATATATACCTATGTAACAATCCTGCATGATCTGAACATTCACCCCAGTATTTAAATTATAATTTACAAAAAGAAAAAAAATAGAAAAAATATGTATATATAATCTGGTGAAAATAAATACCATTTTTCTTGAAAGTACTGTTTGGAGTTTTACATTTTCAATGTTAACAGTCATTTCACTTGTATTAACACCCCTCATTTGTAAAATGGAAATCAAATAATAAATGCATGCTTCTTCAATTTGTTTCATCAATATTTTACAGTTTTCACTGTATTTTATGTCATTTGTAGTTATCGTAAATTGGATTATTTTTCTGATTTCTTTTTTAGATTGTTCGCCTTTGGTTTATAGAAATGCTATTGATTTTTGTGTGTTGAATTTGCATTCTGAAAATTTACTAATTTTTAAAATCATTTCTAATAGTTATTTTGGTTGAGTCTTTAGGGTTTTCTAAATATATGAACATATTTCTGTAAACAAGAATAATTTTCTTCTTCCTTTCTAATTTTTTCTGTCTCATTGCTCACAAAAAACAAACAAACAAAAAAACTAAAAGTAATTCCACATTCACAGTTTGGAAGAATAATTACTGTTTAAATGCTCATACTACTCAAAGCAATTTACAGATTAAATGTGATCCCTAACAAAATATCAATGAGGTTCTTCACATAAATTACAAAAAAATCCTTAAATTTATATGGAATCATAAACAATCTATAATAGCTAAATAAATCCTGAGCAAAAAGAATAAAACTGGAGGCATATTACCTGACTTCAAATTATGCTACAAAACTTTAGTGACCAAATGAGCAAGGCACTTGCAGAAAACACAGACACATAGACCAGTGCAACCGAAGAGAGAACCACTAAATAAATCCACATGTTTACAATCAACTGGCTTTCAACAAAGTTGTCAAGAACATACAACACTGGAGGAAAGACAGTCTCTGTAATAAGTGGTACTTGGATAGCGATATGCAAAAGATGAAACTAGATATATATCTCTCACCATATATACAAATCAAGTTAAAATGAATTAGAGACTTAAATCTGGAAACTATGGAACTACCAGAAGGAAACGTTAGAGAAGCATTTCAGAACATTGGTCTGGGCAAGGATTTCCTGAGTTAGACCTCCAGAGCACAGGCAACAAAAGCATAAATGGACAAATAGAATCACATCAAATGAAAAAACTGCTGTGCAGCAAAGGACACAGCTAACAAAGTGAAGAGAGAATCCATCGAATGGGAGAAAATATTTGCAACCCATTTGGCAAAGTGTTAATAACCATAATATGTAAGAGCAAACAACTCAATAGGAAAAATTAAACAATCCAATTAAGAAGTTGGCAATCTGAATAAATATTTCTGAAAAGAAGACATACAAATGGCCAACAGGTACATGAAAAAATGCTCAGCACCATTAATCATTAAATAAGTGCAAATTAAAAATAGTGAGATATTGGAGATATTATTTCACTCCAATTAAAATGAATTTTATTTAAAAAAAAGAACAGGTAACAACGAATGCTGGTATAGATTTGAAGAAAAGAATACCTTGTACACTGTTGGTAGAAATGTCAATTGGTAAAGCCACTATGGAGAACAAGTATGGAGGTAACTCATAAAACTAAAAATAGAACTACTATATGATCCAGCAATCCTGCTGCTGTGTATGTACCCCAAAGAAAGGGAAATCAGTATACTGAAGAGATATCTGCACTCCTATGCAGCACTATTTAAAATATGCAAGATGTGAAGGCATATGGGATGAGGAAAATGTGGTACAAATACAAAATGAAATAATATTCAGCCATAAAAAAGAATTAAATCCTGTCATTTTTTAAGAGCACTAATGAAACTGGAGGACATTGTGTTAAGCGAAATAAACCAGGCACATAATGGCAAATATTTCATTATTTTACCACAACGAAAGAATTTTATTATTATATATTTTGCACTTTACAGTGTTACATTGAATTAATTATTATAACTTTCTGCAAAAATGTGGGTTAAACATTATAATTTATCTTTTAAAAATGTAGGCCTATATGGTTCTAAGTTAAAGTTTTTTGTCACAAAAGAGTTTATCAAAATTACTAGTAATTAATTCCTCAAACATAAACATAAATTAAAGAGAAAAAAAAACTTTTACTGTGACTGAATTTCTTACAAGACAAATATGTCTATTAACTATTTTAATTGGTTATTGTCTGTAGATGGGCATTATTTTATCCTAAATAAGACAGTGTTCATCCTTTAGTATCATGTTTTATTTTATCCCTATTGTTTGTTGTGTAGTGTTAAGTCAGAAACTCTTTTTCACTTAAGTATATGGGAACACAATTTTTATAAAGTGGTCATTCAGTTTCCTAACTTGTTTTGTAAAAATGCCAACAATAACATACTGATTTAGCTTTAAAAATTAAAGCTAAATCAGAAGTAGCACTGGGAAGTAAAAGAGAGAAATTAGCACTGGCAAGGAAAGATTAGCACTTCATACACTATGAATTATGTGATATCAGATCAACATTCTATTTAAATTATTTTAGTTATTAATTTTAAATAATTTTCCAGATGAAATATTTTTGTCATCTAGTTGTTCCCATTGGATATGTGGGAATAGAGAAATAAACAGAGAAAGAGAAAGGCTTTCTTCAAATCTTCAGTGATTATAGCATTATACAGATTAAGTCACTATGTGTCTATTCATGAGTTTATCCTGCAAATTTGTTTGGCCATTCATTTTTTAATCACTAAAGGGCTTATCTTCACTCCCTGAAGAAATAATTTTTAATAAATATTCTTAGAAGGTTCTAAATATTATTAAATACATATATTGGAAATGAATTATTAGAATGAATGTGTTTTTAAGAATAGACCTATATATATTGATATCAAAAGTTATTCCTTCATATGAAAGTATCATCAGGTATATTTGGTAGTAATGATAAATGGTACAACCACTTATTAAAATATTTCCAGATTTTTTATGAAATGAAGATACCCCATAACCTATGACTCACAATTATGCTTCCAGGTATTTTACCCAAAAGGAATACAAATTTATTTACGTAAAAAACTTTTATATATTTCTATGATGACTTTTTTTTTACTAACCAAAAACTGAAATAACTCAGTTGTCCAGGAATGGATGAATAAAGAAATAGTGCAATATTTATAAATTTAAAAAAAGTTAGAAATAGTAAGAAATGAAATAGTGATACATACAATATGATGAATCTTAAAATAATCTTGTTCAGATGAGAACAAATCAAGCACAAAGAAATACATACTGTGTGATCCAATTAACATAAATTTCTAGGGCAGATATAAAACTAAGCTATGCAGATAGAAATCAGGGTAGTGATTTAACTGTAATGAGAGTTTACTGAAAAGCAGCAGGACAGAACATATTGGGATGAGAGAAATGTTCTATATCTTAATTGAAATGAAGTTTACACTGATAGACACATTAGTTAAAATTCATCACCCACCCTTCTTTCCTTCCTTCCTTCCTTCCTTTCTTCCTTCTTTTCTTTCTTCTTTCCTTATTTTGTAATTAGTCAAAAAGCCATTAAGCAGAAATAAGTGAGGCACCAGTCCAGTAATTTCAGGAATTAGTTATATACAGGGGGATTAAATAAATATATTGAGGAAAACTGGAACCAAATTTCACACTTGGAGAAAAATATTCAAATATGAAAAAGCGATATTATACAAGAAAATAAATCCTCCAGTATTAGATTAAACTTGAAAGTATAAATGTGAACTCATAGATTAAAAATCATAATTTCAGATGTAAAAGTCTGTGTGTATGTGTTTGTATGAGCATACCCATGTATGTGCATATGTGTGCATATATTTTTAACTTTATCCACTGACAGGGCTTGGGACTAGCAAATCCCCAGTAGAAATAAGAATACCTAGAACTCAGACCTCGGTCTATAAATATTCTCTTCTAAGTGGAACCACTATTCCTTGAAGTAGTTCATCTTAGGACTGGAGCAGGGAAAGAACTAGGCAAGAGTGGAATATTTTGCCATTTAAGAAGGCAAATAAATCCTCAAATAATTAAGGGTATATTGCCAGCACATGGAAGCCAGTTTGAAGAGGATATACTGATTACTGGATGAACAATTAAAGTGTCAAAATAATGATTATGAGTACAGTATGTGTAAAAGCACACCCCCTAACATACGTAGACACATTGAATAGGATAAACTAAGAATCCACAAGCACACCCAGTGTAAATGAATAAAAGAATGGGAGATTAAAAAAAATTGCATTACAGTAGTATGCCTAAAAATAAAGAGAAAAAATTATTAAATTATAAAATCACCCTTGGTAAGCATCATCATCATAATTAAATTCAAGTAAGTAATGTCAATTGATGCTAAAAATGTAACTAGAACCTAAGTAACAAATAGGTTATCTACAGAGTCTCCATGTGTCTCCTGCATACTGCTTACTTATTTACAAAGGAAAAGAAGTAATTTTACAGAAAATAATCCTTGCTGATTTCACTTCAAATGATTAAATCAAACATCACAACACGAAAAACTGACATCACAGGCAACTATTGGAATTCAATGACACAAATGCAGCAGTTTTCCTGTGATATTTATGCCATAAAGACTTAATCTAAATCGAATCATGAGGAAATATAGGAAATATCAAATAAATACAAATTTAAAAATAATTTAATATATACTTTTCTGTTATCTCAAAAAATGTGTAGGACATTAAAGTCAAGAGAGACTGAATAATTTTTCTGGATTAAATGACACCTAAGCGCAACAGGTGATCTTGGGTTAGATATTTTTTTAAATAAAATACATTATTGGTACAATTTTCAAAACTTGAATGGATTATCTGTATGAATGACATATGAAATTTTTTTAACTCTTCTTAATTTTTTACTGTAAGTTTGAAATGAATTCAAAATAAGTAGGAAAAGAAACAGAAAACAAGATCATATTAGACTGTATTTTTTGTTTACAATTATATTTTAGTGTATGCCTTATTGTAAATTATACCTCATTATTTATATAAAAATAAAAGGCAGAGTATCAGAGATCACAAAATTAAAAACTCAAAGTGAACAAACAACTCATTGAAATAAATATCAAATGGCCAATAAAATGTGAAAAGATATTCAGCTTTACTTGTGCTTAAAACAGTGTCTGTTAACATTTACGTGATATATAAATATCTTCAAATTTGATAATATGTCAAATGTTTTTGAAAACGTCAAAATATATATATTGCACCATCTTGCAATATACCAAACATGTGTATTGCACCATACCATATATATATAGCTAGATATATATATAAATGTATATATATAATAAACATGTATGTGAACTCATAGATTAATTAATAGAGGATATTTATAGACCAAGGTCTGAGTTCTAGATGTTCTTATTTCTACTTGAGATTTGCTAGTCCCAGGCCCTGTCAGTGAATAAAGTTAAAAAATATATGCATGCATATGCACATACATGAGTATGCCAATACAAACACACATACACAGACTTTTACATCTAAAATTATGTTTTTTAATCTATGAGTTCACAAAACATTTATATTGCACCATACCATATATATCTATATAGCAATATACGAAACATGTATATTGCACCTTACCATATATATAATATATATGCACCATACCATATAGAGAGAGCACCATATTGCAATATACATAACATGTATATTGCATCATACCTATATATATATATATATATATATATATATATCAGCCAGAAAAAGAAAAAATAAATTCCTGGATTTACTAAGACATTGCTAGTTTTTCCACCAATTAATGTATATATAATTAATTTAATACAAATACATGTATATGTATTTATATCGATAGTTTGATTTTTTATTTGTTAGTATTTTTTGTACTTTAGTTGAGTCCACTCATTCTTTCCAAAACTACTACTTGTTGCTATTGAAAGTCATAATTACTAATTTAGAAATCATATCAAATAATTTGTAATCATTATATTTTTTCTTAGGGCCTAAGCTATTGCCATCCAGTTTACAAATCCAATGCTCAAGTTTAGGTGTGGATATTTCTCATGTATACTCAACCAATTTAACTCTCACTAGATTCCAGGGCTCGCACAATTTTCAATTACTTACTGATGTGTTGGATGGCTGGGGGAATTCACATGGTTTACATGCAGCAGTGCAGAACCCGAAGCAAAGTTGTAGGACATTGATCATCCTTTTCTGCTAGATAGGTACCAGGAAAACCGCTAGCTGCTGATTTGTTAAAATTTAAAAACAGACAAGAACACCCTTAGGAGGCAAAAGAGAAGGCACACTCGTGAGAAGGTTGAGTAGCCTGTAGAAATCAATTCAGTTCCTGGAGATTTCAGCTTTCTCTGATGATATTGCACCGTACCTGTTGCCCATCACTGATAACTCACCTGAATCCATTCTCTCTAAGTCCTTTGCTTTACTCACATTCTTCTTCTTTCTCACCTTCTCCCCCAGAAAAAAACCTATTTTGTCATCTGTGATTTTTTTTCTGCTGTATGTATGCTTAGAATGTTGATCCTGTTGTTTAAGTGCACACAGGTTGAATTTAGTATCATAAGAGTAAGGCATATATCTCACTCTATCGCTTTCATTTTATTTCCTCAGAGCTAGGGTTTTAAGATAAATCTATGTTATTATGTATATAACTAGCTAGTTTTTTTCTGATACATACTATTTCATGACATGCCTTGACCACATTTCAATTATTAATTCTCCTAAGGATAGAAATAGGTTGTGTAAGTCCTTGTACATTCTTTCGATGGACTTACATGAACATATCCTGGGGATATTTACTCAAAATTTAATTCCTGGATTAATAGTCGTGTAGGCTTATTTAACTCAGTAAATCCAACTGCTGTTAAGAATAGCTGCATCAGCAGGCCACCAGCAACTCTGCATCTCCGTAACTCACAAGACTCCCATTGTCCTATTGATAGGGTTAATGAGATATCTAATTACTTTCACTCTCCTTTGATTCCTAAAGAATTACAAAGTATCTTCATACATTTCTTATTTTATGTGCTTTCTCTTCTGTACATTGCCTAGTTATCTCCTTGGCTTGTTTTCCTATTTGGAGTGCTATCAGTTGGTCTACAGTCATCAGTATATTTTAGTAAAATCTCTACGTGCTGAATGTTAATCCTTATGAGTTTCATGCACTTTCTCTTTTTATCGTTTTGTCATGATGTCTTGATTGAATGCCATCACTCCCTCATGTTTTTTTTTGCTTTGTTTCCTGGCTACTGCTTTCAAACCCTAGTTTAAGACATGTTGCATTGTTTCTTAGTAAAAATTATAGTTTTTAACATTTTTTTGTTTGTTGACATTATGGTTTTATTTTTCATTAAGGTTTTAAACCATCTGGAGTCCACCTTTCTATGTGGAGTTATGTAGAAATCCAAGTTTATTTTTCTCCATTTAATGAGCCAATTTTCTCAACATTATCTAATAAACAATCTGCTCTTTCTGCATGCATTTGTGATACCACCTTGATCATGCATTAAATTTTAATATATCCATGATCATGACTATGAGAAACATTTGGAGTTGGCAGTCAGTTGGTAAACTTTGTGATCTTGGGAAAGGGGTGAAAAAAAAATGACTGTGAATGATTGATCAAGCCACACTAGTTTCTTTGAGCTTTCTCAAGGTGGTTGCATTTATTGTTGTTGTTAGTTATTAGACTGTGCATTTCCCATTTGCTAGTATAGTTTCTCCACGCTTACTTGTCTCAGCAGATTGAGCTTCCTGTTGATTTTGTATGAACTAGAAATTTCTCAATGACATCTTCATATGCCTGATATTCCTTAACTTCTCCCAAACCATTCTCTCATGCTCTCTTTTGCTCTACATCCAAAGAGTTTCTCTTCTTAATTTACGGGAAACTATCTCTTGTCAACCTTATTCTTTTACAGGGTTAGGATTTTGGAAAAAATTATGTACCAGAATCATTTTTTGAGATTAAAAAATCACAGAACTCTCTACTTTATTACATGGGAAACCACAAAATAGAAAGCATGGAAAAGTAACATTTGAAAAAGTACTTTCTAAACATATGATAATGGAAATATTAAAAGGTCCATGCATCACACCAAAAAAAAAAGCCACATTTGATAACCTCTAATTCATGTATTTATGTAATGTTTTGTAATTCAGAAAATGCTGTTAAATACAGTGACTCATGGAAAGGTTGGCTAGTAGAGTCTAGTCACCTCACTAGTGTGAATATGTATGTAGTCCCATCTATCTCATAGTGTAGGGCCAGTTGTTTCCATTCTCAAGCTTTTCACATGCAGCAAGCTTTCTTTATTATCAGCAATTTTCAACTCATCACATATGCATGTACTGCTTAAAAATATTTTCATGCTAACTAACAAAAGTGCTTGGCTCTCCTTTATCACACATTATTTTACTTAGCTACCAGTTATTATGCCCTGAGGAAGAAAAACTAATTTTATTATTAGCTTAGATACAACATAACTAGAAAGTTAAACTCGCTACAGAAAATCATCTCATATAAATTCCTTTAAAATTAACTGTACTTTTAGATTATTCATGCCTCTGTTTCTCTTCAATAGCATGGTTAATGAAAGTTGATGAAATTGCTAAATTGAGCTCTTCAGAGCAGGAAACTGAAAACTTTCCAGGAAGTTAACACTTTTCTTGATTGAAGATCAAATCGTTTATTTTAAGGAATAGTCTTTTCACAGTATTACCCCAGAGCATTTGAACTGGGGGTTTCAAAATCACAGTTTGAAGTTTCTCATCTTGCCAACTCCCTCATCGGAGCTAGGGTCAAATATATTGCAGTTATGAAACAATATAGTCTAAACTAAAACCTAAGAACAAAAAGAGTAGAAAGTCAACTGAATGCAATTTTATTTTTTTCTTACTTTCAGACTTTTAAAGAGAGTGATGTCTCCTGAAATCTTTGTATTTTGTTATATAATTGTCATTTTTTAAATGTCATCTAATTCCCTGTTAATATGATACAGTTATTTGAACATTATGATGTAATTACATAAACAATTTTTAAAATGCTGATTGAGTACATAGAAGTGACTGATTTATAGATTGACAGGATAATTGAAGACGTGGTTGTTTATGCTGTATAGACAACCAGATTATATTTTTTTGTATTGGTTAATTTGATATTTTGCAATATGCCAAGTATATAATGGACTCTGCCCTCTTTAGTTTTTTCAAAATTTTAATAATCAGTTTTAATAACCTAAAATATTATTGTATTTCATTGTTTTTTAGTTAATAATAGTCGAATGCAAATTTCCTTTTGGCAGTTTCCTCATGAAGTCCCTCTGATAATACATCTCCCTGTGAGGAGCTTTCCTTAGCAATTTAATGGGTTGACTTACAGCAAATTCTGGAGGACACTTCTCCGGCAATTTATTTGGGCATCGGCCCTGTGAATTTGCCACTCTGTGGCCAAGGCTGTGCTTCCTCAACAAGGTCTGGATCTTGTCCTGGAGTATCCTCTTCCACGGGTTTTCTCTCTCAGATCTAGGAGTAGTAGCTACACATCAATATGCTGTTCCTATGTTCTTTAGAATTCTCTTTACTGCTCAGTAACCAACTCCTCATTACACAAATTCCTTCCTGTGGTCAATAGTTCTTTTTGTTTGTTTGTTTGTGTTTTTTTGAGGTTTGAATATTTGTTATTTTTAATATATTTAATTGTACATATGTATATATATTTTATTTTCAATAGTTCTTTATTTTAAACTCTTCAAATTACTGTGTGGTTTCTACCTCACAGAGGTTGGATCCTGACTAATATGCACGGAGGTGGTGGCAGAGTGAGGCTGAGCAAGACTACAGATTTCTGTTGAATGCTCACAAATAGAGAGATTGACCTTAAAAGTAATAAATGCTAATAGAGCCCATTCTCAGAAAAACTATAATCATTAAGGAAAAATGATGGCACTTAAAATGGGAAGGGAAGAAGACAGGGGCCAATATCCTCAATTAATGTGACAGAACAAACAGATGGTCAGAAAATGACAATGATGTTCAAAACACACGGAAACTAATAGGGATGAAGACGAGTCATTTACATTAAATAGTAGTCTTTTCATAATCTTATTTCAGAATATTTAAGCTTTATATCAAGCACTCAAAGAACATGCAGATTTTATGAGCATGAAACTTAAACTTTGAAATTAAAACTAGAGTTAAGAAAAACATGTTTACTAATTTTCCCCTTTTTATACTCTTGTTATATGCAATTAAGTGAATATGAGATTTTTCCCTAAAAGTAATTTCAGGGAAACTGGTCTCCTAGATGAATAGCAGAAATTCATTTACCAGTTTATGTTTTTCTACTCTAAAAGGTACTCTATTTTAAACCATTATTTGTTTAGTAAAAGATTTCAGCTAACATTTTTTTTAGGTCTACAAAACTACACATTTTTGGATAATGTCCAATAACCTTGGATATGTAATTAGAACAGATGGCAATATAAACAAAATGATAAATTTCTAGCTGCCTAGGCACAACCAGTAATAAATTTAGCACATATTAATATAATTAATTTTTAGATTTCAATTGAACATAGTCATGGACAATATTTTGATCACTTAAAAATTACATTGTTAATTACAAATGCACAGCACTATCTGGTATAGCTTTTACATATTCACAAATTTGTATTTAACTGCCAAGCAATTATAAGAGATAGAATGTGATTAGAAGATCTATAAATGCCAGGTCACCATAAAAAGTAGTTCCTTCAGAATATTCTGTAATTAAACAACATCCTGGCTAATATTTAATATTACTTAAATTTTTAAAAGCCATATGATTTATAAAGCAATCAAAATTTCTTATGAAAAATTAAAAATTACTATTCCAAATATTTTTATTGTCATAAAAGTAAAAGGCACTTTAAAAAAAATAGGTACTCTTTTCAAAATATTCTTTGAATAATCCCCAAAATATTTTCATAAGATTTGAGGGCAACCAAATAAAAAATATTACTCTTATTTTTTCACTGCTTCTTTTAAATATATCTTATTTAAATCAACTAGCATACTATTTTATTTTTAATAATTTTCTGATAATTAAGAATTTGTTCAATAATTTAACAATCCATAGTGTTATTAATTTTGGTACTAGCAAATACCATTTTAATTTTTTTCTTTTTAATTATAAAACAAACCAATGTAATTTTTTTTTTTTATTATTTAGGTTTGCCTTGTACTTTAATTTTTTCTAATTCCTCTTTAAGGGTTATATTTGACCCATACCTCTGGCAAAACCTAATTTTATCCTGTAGTTTTATTTTTCACCTTTTGAAATAGCCTGGAATTTAACAGCAAGGCACCCTTCTTGCTGTACTAACTGAAGTAGAATCCTGGTGATGATAAATATTCTTTTTTCTAATATGAACATGTTGGCAATTCTTTTTAAGCAGCTTGACGTCTACCTTTTGTTTTTATACACATGAACATGCTTTTTTATCCAAAAAACTTTCCTTTTACTAACCTCCTCCTGTCTGTTCAGGTGAGGCATACACCATATATGCCATTTTCGAAAGTCCCAACGGTAACTGCTTTTCTTTGTCAGCTATGTGATATTCTAGGTTACTGCCCATATACCATTCTCAGCCCAATGGATGGGACTCCCTCCAAATCATAAAAAGAACTTTCTCAGCACTCACCTAAAATGAAGCTTAAACTGCATTTATTCTTGTAGGGTGGTTCAACAGTTAGTATCTCTATTTTAGAAGATGTAATTCCTATTTTAAAATATAGTTTTGACTTTTTCCAGTAAGATGGTGTGCAGTAAAAGAGGTGTATGTATCATCTCTATATTAGTAAATAATTAAACATTTCATAAATGTGCACTACTCTGGAAATTAAATAAAAACTAGATGAAGGGGTAAAAAACAAATATGCTAGTGGAGATTTAATGGATAAGGAGAAATATTAGTTAGAATTTTCTGTAGGCAAAGTAAAGGGAATATGAAACTGTATAATCTATTATTATTATGTTATCTAAACGGATGCTTCTTTTCAAAAAGAAGATTAGAACTTAACAGATAAAACTTTTTGATTTTTGATCCTCTAAGGAGGAGTTTTCATTTCCCTGATCAAGCAGATAATGAGATATCCAATTTTGCGTATAGAGTTTACAGGGCATGAACTAAGACTTTCAGACACCTCTGTATCTTGAAACATTTAGGCTGTTGACCATATTATACAAGAATGATGGAAAAAATAACTTACAATATTTTATGTATTTTAGTGTTTCAAAATTATTGCATACAATTATTTGTAATGAGAACATAAGGGTATTTGAGTTTTGTTCGACTTTCCTTTTCGATTCTCCTAGCCACATATATTCTATCACCAAAATCACTGAGGTAGGCACAATTCTGAAATGGCTCCCAAGATTTCTATGTCTTGGTTTACACCCCCTGGATTATCCCCCCCCCCCCTTTGAATGTAGGCAGAATTAGAGTTTTCATAGATATAGTTAAGATCCCAAATGAGATGACTTTGAGCTAATAAAAATGGAGTTTATCTGTTGTAGAACTGATATAATCAGGTGAGCCTTTAAAATACACTGAAGATTGGGTTTGGTAGCTCACGCCTGTAATTCCAGTAAACAGAAGTGGGCAGATCACTTGAGATCAGGATTTCAGGATCAGCCTGGCCAACGTGGTGAAACCCCGTCTGTGCTAAAAAATATTTTTAAAAATTAGCTGGGCCTGATGGTGCATGTCTGTAATCCCAGCTACTTGGGAGGCAGGAGAATTGCTTGAAGCTGGGAGTCAGAGGTTGCAGTGAGCTAAGAATGCACCACTATACTCCAGTCTGGGTGACAGAGTGAGACCCTGTCTCAAAGATAAAATAAAACAAAAATAATAAATAAATAAAAGGAACCAGACATTTACTAAGGGAAAATATTTAAAGTGTGAGAGAAACTATGGGAGTGGGGGTCATGTGGCAAGAATCATAGTGTGATGCCTGGAAACTGAGAACAGACTCTTCTTCACAACTATAAAAAAATATGGGTGTATTCTTACTGCTGTGAGGGAGCTAAAAACTTGATATATGAACATAGAGAACAGAGCAATGGATACCAGAGACTAGGTAGGAGGGGAGTCGGGGATGAATATAGCTTGTTGATATGATTTGGTTCTGTGTCCCCACCCACATCTCATTTTGTAGCTCCCATAATTCAGAAACCCAGTGGGAGATGATTGAATTATGGGGCAGGTCTTTCTCCTGCTGTTCTTGTGATAGTGAATGGATCTCATGAGATCTGATGATTTTTAAAATGGGAGTTTCCTTATACATGCTCTTTTTGCCTGCTGCAATCCATGTAAGATACGACTTGCTCCTCCTTGCCGCCGGCCATGATTGTGATGCCTCCCTGGTCATGAGGAACTGTAAGTCCAATAAAGCTCTTTCTTTTTGTAAATTTCTGTGTCTCACATACGTCTTTATCAGCAGCATGAAAATGAACTAATACTAAAATGGTGATGGGTAAAACACAGTTAGATAGAAGAAATACATTCTAATGTTTGATAGCAGACTAGGAAGACTTAACAACAATGTTATGTATATTTCAAAGTAACTAGAATGGGGAACTTGAAATGATACCAGCACATAAAAATGTTACCCTGAGTTGATCATTACACATTCTTAACATGTAACAAACACTCTCATATAACTCATTTATATGTATGTTATTACATATTGTTAAAAGAGAATTTTTTAATAAAATAAAATTGAAATGAGAATATCAGTCATATAGCAGCAAGGAAACAATTTCTGCTGACAACCAGAGAAAGTCTGGAAGTAGTCTTTTCTGTAGTCAATCCTCAAATTGAGGAAATACCCTGTCAACACTTGATTTCAGCCTTGTCAGATCCTGAACAGAGGACCCAGTCCAAATTTCAGGCTCCTGATCCATGGCAAATCTTAGATGATGAATACTGTATATCCTGTGGCTCTGTGTTTATTGCAAATCATGGATATGTTTGGGCTAAACAAGTTTTGTATTATTTTGGAATTCAGTTATGGTAAGTTACAGAACTATGCTAGTAAACAGACTAATTCTAAATAATCCTAACCAGAAATCTCAATGCATTCTTCTGTAGATTGGACAAAGAAATACTTCACAGATACCTAAGAATTAATTGATTTAGTAAGTAGAAAAATTTTTAAGTAGTTGCTATTTCCTATAACTATTTTAATTTAATGTGTTTTATACTATTTTCTTTCCTTAACTGTTAGGAAAACATTAACTCACAAATGTTAATAAGCAAATAAATAGTGGATATAGTTTTAATGTAAAACAAAAAAAGCTAGACACAGTTTCAAACAGTAGATATATCACAAGATTATAATTGCAGTAATTCTTAATAAAGTCTAAATCCTTCATCATTTGCTTACTTGCTTTAATATTTACTCACATCTTAGTGCCTAACTTTAGTATTAAATCTTACATACTTATGAAGATAGGTAATACTAAGGCTATTATGAAACATTATCTTTACTGAGGTTACAAGCTTTAGTAGGTTGTATTCAGTTTGTTTTTCTCTTTTCAGTAACTGCATATATAAGGTTGGAGTCACATAAATTAAAAGAAAATCATGAAATACAATTCCTGATAGATTAGTTAATATGTTAATGTGACACATTATTATACAACATTTTTTGAATAACAGTACCGATAATATATAAAACCAATATAAAATGGTATATTAGAACTTCCAAAAAATGCAATATTTTATAAAATCAAGTACTGCTAAAGTTCAAAAACCTAAGTTACATACAATAATCTTACCATCTCAACAAATGCCATTAGTAAATTATCACAAAATTATAACATTTTATCTAATTATTTATGCCTTAAGTATCTCTAAATATGACATAATACTAGAATGCCTTATATATACATAATTTACCAGCTCTTCAAGGTAGCTAGTAAACTGTCAAGGAAAACATAATAACAATCCAAAATAATAAGTTATAAAGAGATATAATTATGCCTAATCTTTACTATAATGGAAATCACTATTTTCTAGAATCCCAAGGAAGCATATTAATAATTCTTTATTAATAACTTTATAAAGACTCTTTATTAATAAATGTATAAATATTGCTCCACTACCAGACAATACCACCAGTCTGGGGATACAATAGGACAACTAAATAATAATATATTATATTTTTTATGGCTCTGTTCTTACCACTTATTATCAATGAGTATTGCCTAAGTCTCTTGCTTAATAAAAGTTAGGAATTCTGGAAAGTGATTAAAACCTTTCGTTTTTCCGGTTTCTATAGTTTTCACTTATGTCTGTCCCATTGATTGAATTATCTAAATTATCTCTGTGCATAGAGACTCTATTACCTTACAATAAGTTCATGATGCACAATCCTTTGTTCTGTTTCTTTTAAATCATACATTCTAAGATATAATGTTTATTCTCTACTTTATTTTCTCTATTAATCCTGCACTAAAGTCAATGAGCCATTTACCCAGATATTAGTTCTATTGTATGACTAAAATTGTGCAAGTCTTACAGGGACATGGGAGAGGCTGTTGTAGAAACAAGGCTCATTGGCATTGAAGTGGTGATGAACTTGAAAGGGTGTTAGATGTTATATCAGTCAGGATTCTCTAATTGTAAATAACAGAAACCTAAGTCAAATAGCTGAAGTTGTAAGAAAGATGAAGCAGAGAGATAATCCTTCCAGCAAGTCAGTACTAAATTAACATAGCTTAGAGAAAGACAATAGCATTTTTCTTGCCTTTTTTATATTCTGTGTTTATCTTGGTGACTAAGGGCAGGAGACAGGATTGCAGTTGGTGAGATACATAATATTATTTATAACTTCACTGAAACCATATTGTTTGAAGAAGCATTTTCCAGGAAGAGTACACTGAACTTAATTGTTAGGTAAGGAGAAAGGAAACAATGAAAGAAATGTGTGAGCAAAATGTAAGAACAAATAATTATAAAGAATAATAGAGACAATATAGTAAATAAAATCAAATAGGTCACTAGATTTATTAGATACAATTACAAAAAAATATACATTATTTCTTTATAGTCTGGAATGTTTAAATAACTAAAATGTTGCTCTCTTAAGACAGAAAGAAATTAACTATGAAACACTAATCTAATAATATTTATAATCACATTTGAAATGTCTTCTACATTTATTTTTCTATTTAAGTATCCTACTTCTCCCTGTGAATGTTTTGATAACTTTTTTTTTTAGGAACCAAAAAAAAAAAAATTTTACATTAGGTTTTTAAACTTGTCGCTAGCAGTAGGCAGTTTTCTAAACTGAATACCATTGACCCCTGCCTCCTTCTGATATTGATGCATATTGGTGTAATCACATGACCTTGACTGTGACCAACACTTAATGCATTGCTAGTAATAGCAGAAAAATAATAAGGTGATTAGATGTCAATTCTGAGATTTATAAAAAAGACTGTCTGCCAGGCATGGTGACTCATGCCTGTAATCCCAGCACTTCAGGAAATAAAGGCGGGGGATCAGTTGAGCCCAGGAGTTTAAGACTAGCCTGGGCTACATAGTGAGACTCTGTAACTACCAAAAAAATTAACCAGGTGTGGTGGTGTGTGCCTATAGTACCAGATACTCTGGAGGCTGAGACACAAGAACTACTTGAGCCTGGGAGGTGGAGGCTGCAGTGAGCCATGATTGAGTCACTGCACTCTAGCTTGGAATACAGAGTGAGGTCTTGTATCAAAAAAAAAAAAAAAAAAAAAAAAAAGACTGTTTTTCAGACTTGTTCCCACTCTCTTTGTAACTCTTCTTGCTTGCTTGCAAACTATCCAAATGTCAAGAAAGCAATCTTACTTACGATAGCATCAACAAAACCTGAAATACTTACAAATAAATTTAACCAAGGATGTGAAGCATCCGTACAATGAAAACTAAAAATCACTGATGAAGGAAATTAATAGAGACATGATGAAATTTAAAGACATCTCATGTGCATGAATTGGAAGAATTAATACTGTTAAAATGTCTATATTACCCAAAACAGATTTAATGCAGATTTAATGCAATCTCAACTGACAAAGTCGCAATGACATTTTCATAGAAAAAAAATTCTAAACTCTGCACAGCACCATGAAAGACCTGGAGCAGCCAAAATAATTTTGGACAAAAAGAATAAAGCTGGAGGCATCACACCACCTGATTTCAAAACATACTTCAAAGCTATGGTAATCAAAGCAGCATGGTACTGGCATGAAAACACACATATTGGCAAGTGGAATAAAGAAAGCCAGGAATAAATCCAAATATTTACAGTCAATCAATCTTCAGCAAAAGTGACAAGAACATAAAAATGAGGAAAGGACAAGTTCCTCAATAAAGGATGTTGGAAAACCTGAATAGTCACATTGGGAAGAATAAAAATGGATCTTTATCTCATACCATATTAAAAAATCAACTCAAAAAGTATTAAATTCTTAAACAAAAGACCTGAACATTCAAACCACTAGAAAAATGTCGTAAGGAACATAGATCTTGGCAATGGTCTGGGGAATGAAGCTTTGGCCATGGCCCCTAAAGGACAGCCAACAAAAACAAATATAGACGAATGAGATTATATCAAACTGAGAAGCACAGCAAAGGAACCATTAACAGAGTAAAGAGCCACCTATGTAATGAGAAAAAAATTATTGCAAACCATACATCTGATAAGGGGTTATATCCAAAATATATCAGAAACTGAAACAACTAAATAGCAAAAATTCAAATAACACAAGTAATAAATGAGCAAAACATCTGAATAGACATTTCTCAAGAAAACATTTAAATAGCCAACAAGTATATGAATAAATGCTCAACATCTCCATTCACCAGGGAAATGCAAGTAAAAACCACAATGAAATATCAACTTACACTTGTTAGAATGGCTATTTTTAAGAAGACAAATGATAATGTATGTTAGAGAGGATGTGGAGAAAAAGGAAGCTTTGTGCACTGTTGGTAGGAATGTAAGTTAGCATATCCACTATGGAAAACAGTACAGAGGTTCCTCAAAAACTGCAAAGTAGATCTACTGCATGATCCAGGAATCCTATTTCAGGACACATATCCAAAAAAATATGATATCAGTATGTTGAAAAGGTACCTGTACCCACCCTGTTCATTGTAGTGGTATTCGTAATAGCCAAAATCTGGAATCAACCTGTGTGATTATCAGTTAGTAAATGAATGAATGAAAAATAGTGCTATATATGCACAATAGAATATTAAAAAGGCTAAAGAGGAGAGTCTTCTTTATTTGCAGCATCATCATATTTTTTATACACATTACTAGTCATATCCTTCATGAAGTTCTTAACACAGTCTCTTTAAAGAAAAACTTAGCCCATTCACTTTTTAAAGCAACAAATAAGATTTAATACTTAAATATTAAATTTTTCAGAAAAAATGATAAGATCTACAATCTTTTAAAAAATTAGAACAAAGGTGAAAAGAAAAGGTAAGTGACCACAGTCTTTTACAAGCATTTTAAGTCCATGTTGTCAGAAAATACAATTTGGTCTTACTTTCTACTTCCTTATGTAGCCACTTATTCTATATACTACCTCAGTTGACCCTTGGAGCAGGAAATATTTCCAGTGAATATCCATACTTTGAAAAACGTTACAAAACTTTAAAATTTTGCACTGTTGAAAGCATCTCTTATATAAAAGTTGTATTTTTATTAATAAATTTCTACTCATTTATTATTAATGCTAGATTTACTGCAATATAAATAAGTGCTAGGTTTCATTTCTACTTTAAAAAATTGTACAGCTACTCTTATGACTTACCAAATTGCCAATATTTGCTCAAAAATACTTGTTATGCAAAATGGCATGCAAGAATCATGAAAAGAATACTATAATAAATGTAATATTCAATAATTACTAACATTCACCATGCCTTATATATTTTACCTGTAATGTTAGATACACACACATACATAGATGTACAGAGAAAAATAGCATAGCAATTACATATGTACCTATTACTATTTATTTGGAAATTCTTAGGAAACGATTTGATAAATATTACTAACATCATAATACTTCATCACTAATACTTTAGCATGCATCTATTTTTAAAAGGTATATTATCCTATACTCACATAATCAAATATAAAACTACCAAAATTAAATTTTTTTTCTTCATTGACAATATGATTCTATCCTCATAGAACCTAAAATTTTCACCAAAAAGCTCCTAAAACTGATAAATGACTTCAGTAATGTTTCAGGATACAAAATCAATATACAAAAATTGGTAGCATTGGCATACGTTAATGATCTTCAGGCTGAGAGTCAACTCAACTCAAAGGCAGCAACAGGAAACCAAATACCACATGTTCTGACTTATAAGTGTGAGCTAAACATAGGGTGCACATGGACATAAAGGTGGTAACAATAGCCACAGCAGAATACTAGAGGAGGCAGGGAGGGAGAAAGGGAGAGGGAAGTAGGTTGAAAAACTACCTATAAGGTACTATGTTCTCTACCTGGATGACCAGAATCTGTACCCCAAATCATACCATACACTCATGTAAAAAATCTTCACATGTACCCCCTTATTCTAAAATAAATTTGCAGTTAGATTTAAACAAAATCACCTTGGTCCCAGTTTGTTCATTGCTGTTGAGGTATTATTGTTCCTGCACCTATAAATAAACAGCTCTAGGAAATACATTTTGGGTAAAATAATTCTGCCTTTATGTTTACATTTCCAATCAACATTACAAAGTATGTTCTATTTTTAAGAATTTTGTTATTATATTTCAAAATATTGATTCCAAATAATGTCATTTGGATGTTATGCTTTATTATTTATATATATATGTAATTTTAACATTATTTGTATATACATACATACATATGTATGCATATATATATGAATAATTTCAAAATTTGAATAACATAATAAAATTACTAAGATCAGCTTATTTATGTATTTTGTTTCTTAAGAATATAAATACCTTGAGGAAGGGTAGAGGATTAGGAATTAAAAGCTAAGGTTACTAGGTTTCTTTTTTGTTTTTTTTTTGAGATGGAGTCTTGCTCTGTTGCCAGGCTGCAGCACAGTGGCACAGTCTCGGCTCACTGCAACCTCCGCCTCCTGGGTTCAAGTGATTCTTCCGCCTCAACCTCTTGAGTAGCTGGGACTACAGGTGCGTGCCAAACTCCCAGCTAATTTTTGTATTTTTAGTACAGACAGGGTTTCACCGTGTTGGCCAGGATGATCTCGACCTCTTGACCTTGCGATCCACCCGCCTCAGCCTCCCAAAGTGCTGGGATTACAGGCGTGACCCACCACACCCGGCCTACGAAGTTTTATTTTGAAGTGATGAAAATGTTATGAAATTGTGTAATACCTCCACATATCTGTGGATATATTAGAAATTATTGAGTTGTCACTTAGGGTTAATTGTATAGCATGTAATTTTATATCAATAAAGCTGTTAAACTTCATCATTTGCATTCTTGCACCCTATGAAATCAGGCAAATTTATTTTTAATTTTTAATATTGACTTTTGAGAATTCTTTATATATTCTGGTCACAAGTTCCTTATGTGATATACTATTTGCAAATGTTTTCTTACATTGCATGCATGGTCTTTTTACTTTCCTGATGGTGGCCTTAACTTTTAAATTTTGATGAAGTACAATGATCTGTTTTCCCATAGTCATTTATACTTTCCATGTAGTATAAAATAAAATATCCCCTAAACCAAAGTCATAATGATTTACTTCTATGTATTCTTCTAAGTGTTTTATAGTTTTAGCTCTTACAATTACATCTATGATCCAGTTAGAATTAATTTTTTGCAGGATGTAAGGGAGGTATCAACATTATTACATTGCACATGGTTATTCAGGTGTCCATGCACCATTCCTTTCTCACTGGATTTTCTTGGCATTCTTGTCAAAATCAATTAACCATTAATCTAAGAGTTAACTTCTGGGCTCTCAATTTCACTCCATTGATCTATACATCTACCTTTATTCCAATATCATGTTGTATTGATAACAGTAGTGTTGAAAACAGTAGCTTTCTGAAAAATTTTGGAATTGGGAGTTGTGAGTTTCTAACTGTTCATTTACAAGATTTGTTTGGCTATTTTGAATCCATTGTATCTACATATTTTCAGATCAGCTTACCTGTTCCTACCAAAAAAAAAAAAAAAGCCAGCTATGATTTTGACAGGGATTATGTTAAATTTATAGATCAATTTGGAGAATATTATCATCCAAATAATAAAGTCTGTCAGGATTTTTGAATATAGGATTTTCTTTATTTATATCTTCTTTCATTTCTTTCAAAAATGTTTTTTTAGTTTGCCATTACATTTTGAAGGTCTTTCTTGGCATGGAGCCATGGGTTTCTTAGACATTTGCATTGTATCTTCCAAAGAATCCTTTTTGCCTTAGAGTTACACCACCTCTCTTATATTTTTATTACAGATATAATCAAATTTTTATTTTTTAGTTCTCATGAAATTTTAGTGGAAAGAGATATGAAAGTGTATGTATATTTTGTCATGATGAAGCAGAATGCTTTTTATTCTAAAGTTTTTCTCTAATGTCACATCTTCAGACAACTTTCCACAGATCTGACCTACAGTTTGTATGATTCTGATGAGCAACTTAACATTTTATACATCTATATTTGCACTTATGATATTAAGTTACATGTCTTTGTGACTATTTCTTCTACTTAGAAAACTGAGATCATATTTTAATTATTGTTGGATTCTTACAGCACAGCATGATAAAAAATATAAATGGAAAAAAGTGATACTCTTATGACCAATGTCCTGAAAAATATATCATTCTATATAAAAAATAGTAAATATTCAAAGCAGATACAGCTTTGTAATTGTGGAATATCATATGAATATCTTCATATGTAGAAGAGTGCATTTAATTAGTGTATGTCTGCATCAAATTAAGTGGTAACAAATATCAATGTTGTTAGGAGCTGAATGTGTGTTTCTCCAAAATATATATGTTGAACCTCCAACCCCAGGTACCACAGAGTATGCTTATATTTAGAAAAGGGCCTTTAAAAGGTGATTAAGTTAAAATGAAGCCTTAGAATGAGCCCTAATCCAATCAGATTAGTTTTCTTATAATAAAAAATTAGGACACACAAAGAGACATCAGCACAGATGTGTGGACAGAAGGGAAAGATCATGTGAGGACATAGAGTAAAAGTGGTCACCTGACAGCCAAGGACAGAGGCCTCAGAAGAAACCTGTCCTGCTGCTGACACTTGATTTTGGACTTCTAGCCTCCAACACTGTGAGAAAATAAATTTCTGTGTTTAAATCACAGAGTATATGGTATTTTGTTATGACAGCCCTAGCAAACTAATACAAGTCTCTAGAAATAGTAATAAATAACCATGATCATTGGTTTATGTACTGCTTGTAGCAGTTTCCCGGCTCCAAAGGCTGAGGTGTAGTCGTGGCAGAGACTGTATGTCCTGCAAGTCTAAAATATTTACTATTTACCCATTGACAGAAAACATTTGCCAATTCCTGGTGTAGGGACTGGGGAGACACGTACATTAGTAAAGAAGGTATATTGCGTGATGCTATATGTACATATATTGAGATGAAATTTCTTTCTTTTTGTCCAAGCTTTAGTGCAATGGAGCGATCTTGACTCACTGCAACCTACGCCTCCTGGGTTCAAGCAATTCTCCTGCCTCAGCCTCCTGTGTAGCTGGGATTACAGGTGCTACAGGTGTGCACCACCACGCCTGGCTAATTTTTGTATTCTTAGTAGAGATGGGGTTTCACCATGTTAGCCAGGCTGGTCTCCAATTCCTGACCTCAGGTGATCCACCCGCCTCGGCCTCCCAAAGTCCTGGGATTATAGACGTGAGCCGCAGTGCTCAGCCTATAACTAAAAAAAAAAAATGATTTCAAAACTATTTTGAATATTAACTAGGAAAACCCCACATAATAGTAACTTTTTTTCTCTCCGTAGCATGAGAGAGAGAAAAGAAAGTTCTAAATAAAGTAGGGTTGTAGAACTTTAGCAGCACATGAGTACAGTAATTTCTTAATCAAAAGTAACTTTACTTAGAATAGCAAAACTATTACGTTTATAATAAAACTGTGAAATATCAAAAGGTTAAGAATAAAGTTCCATGACATAGTTTTGATGATGGCATATCTGGGATCATTAAGCCATGTTTCATACTGAGGATTTTTTTCAAAGAAATACTCAGATAAATCCAAAATAAATATTGTAATAGAAAGCTAAAAATAAGATATGTTAGATAAGTCAGATTAAGTTGTGTTAATTATTGTAAAGGGTTATTTACAGAAGCAGCAGTGACAGTTGTGTTGCTAAGATCAAGTGCTTCCTATTTTCTCGAGAGTTGGAAGAAGTGTAAAATAATGTCAATGTCAATAAATAAAATCTCAATCCAACTTTTCTGTTGAAATTTGCGGAAAATAACATCTTTCTCATGGGACTGCAGTAGGTGTAGAGAATTGCAAATGCATAGGCCTTCCAAGAAGAGAAGACTCTCCAAGTCCCAAGGGAAGGAGGTGCATGATAAAAGGAAGCTTCTTTGCCAAAAGTTGTTGGATTTGGTTTCTGCAGCTTTATTCAGAACAAAAACAGTTTGTAGGCAGTAACCTAGGTCTCCCAGCAACACAGACACACAAGAGAATGAAAGGTTGCATTTCATGAACTCACAAAATTAAGTGTGCTAAGTAGTTGTATTCTTATTCCGTGTTGAAGGTACAAAGGAAAACGAATAAAAAGGTAGATTACCACTGTAAACGTGTTCTATGAATGGATGCCCCTACTCTATGCCAGGTGCTGTCAGTGGATCTGAAGTAGAGAGAAGGAGGCAGCATCCTTGTATTCATGTAGGTAATAGATTCATAGAGGCAATATGGTAGTCTAACCAATAAAATTACTCATGTAATCATTTCTTTAAAAATAAAAATTATAAAATTTTAGTTTCATAAAAGTACTCTATAAGATAAATTGTTTAATATTTTTTCAAGATTTATAAGAAAGCAAAAAAAGTTTCTAACCTGCAGAAACTCTTAAAATACAATTTTTTAGAAGCGTCCTAATATCTACTTTTAAATGATCAAGAATATAGCTAGCAAAAAATACTTTAGAGGTAGAGAAACGTTAAAAGAAAACTACCAATTCACTGATTTAACCAATTTTGCATGCTTGAGGTTTTAGCATTAGTTGGTCAGCAGATGTGAGACAAGAGTACCATGCACATCATATTTATTTTTTCTATATAGAAGTAAAATTATAATTTGATAGGAGAACCACATCCAATTTTATATTTCATAATGTGTTCCCTATAGATCCATCAGCTAGAAGCTACAGTGGATAAGATATATACATTACACAAAGTGGAAAGTGAGAACTTCCACTATGATTGCCTATTTTGAAATGTGGAAATGGTGGTCAGAATGAGCTTCTCACATTCAATGTCACAAATTCAGGGACTTTATAACTCCTCTATATGTGCAAAGTAAATTATGTTCTAAGACTGAAGTAATTTTCTTCAGATTTCATTCCTTATAATTAAACAAACTGAATATATGTAGAGAGAGCTCTTAGGGGAATTTCTGGCTGAGGTGCTGTAGAAGATGCAGAAACTATGCCTTTGCATTCCTGGCTGGTACAAGGTTGACAGTGAATCAAAGTTGCTGCAATCTGATATCATGTTCCTGTTTTAATTATGATAATTTGGTATTTAGTGGTCATAACTTTTTGACTACTTTCAACTCAGGATATTTGTTTGGTGTTTTCATGGTAAGATTGTCGAATGTACCTAAAAGAGAACCTAACCTTACATCCTTAAAGCAATTCCTTCAAATAAGATTTAAACCCACAGTCTGGGTACAGTAGTCCACACCTGTAGTCCTAGCTACTAGAGAGGCTAAGACAATAGCCTGAGCCCGGGAGTTCAAGTCCAGTCTGGGCAACACAGCAAGACACTGTCTCTAATTCAAAAGGAAAAAAAATATTAAGGATTCCAATTCAAATGAAAGAGCTGAATCATGTATTCATCACTATTGTTCTCCCTAAAATAACAAAGTATACAGCTCATCATTTTTTTAGGTCATAACATCAATAGCAATTAGTTAAAAACAGATGCTATTTAATTTACCTCTCTTTATTTCAAACTGTTTTTCTACTAACTTCATTTATCTATTTATCTGCGATTATGTAGACATTTTAATCATTTTATCTCTTTTCATTTTATTACTATAGGTTATTGCTTACAGAACTTGTAGCAATAATCCTACCAAGACCTCCAGTTGGAAAACCTGAAATCTCATCTGGTGATCTAGAAGTACACTTTTGCATGTAATCAGAAGAACGAAAGAAAATAAAAAAGATAGAAAAAATTAAGTAAAATAATAAAAGAGAATAAAGAAGAAAAATTTTTTACAGAGTAAGAAGGAGATGAGGGAAGAGATAGAAAGAAAAAAGAATAAGAAAGTTTAATGTTAGAGAAAATCTAGCAACTCACATTAGTAAGAGTTCATTTGCATTAGGATTTATAAAAGAAAACTAAAAAATGTTAAATGAGTAGGTAAATGGGAGTCAACGTAGATTAACCTATTAAAAATTAATTTGAACAAATTCATGTTTATTTAAATAACACCTAGAAATATGTAGTTATGTCAGATAAATAATTCTAACATTTTAAATGTATGTAACATTTAAATGTAATTGTTTAAAACATAATTAATCCATTATAATATTTATACATATCTATTTTTCTAATTGCTTGTCAATATATAATAGTATATCTTAATGTTGTAAAGTCAGTCTTGTTTTTTCCTTTCCTTCTCTTCCTCTCTTTCTCTTTCTCTCTTCCTTTGTTTTTTTCCATCTTTTTCTCTGTCTTCTGTCTTACCTTTATCCGCCCTTATTTATTCTCCCCCACTAAAGAGGAACATAGAAATCACAATCAGACCCAGAGAAACTGCTTAGAGTAGGGTCACCAAATAAGGAAGACATTTACTTATTTGCCCCTTCGAGTTATTGTCTATTTATATCTTATAAATGCAAATTTAATTTTCTATATTATAGAATAAATTAGTAAATTATAAACTTTCCAAGCATTAGCACATACATATGGATATTTCCTCGGGTATTAAAACATCCTAGATTTTACTTCATGCAGGGAATTCTGAATCATTTCCTGGGCTAAGTTAGATGTTTTCTCACATTTCTTTATAATCTAGGTTTATTTACGATCACGAAAAATTGATGTATTATTAGTCACTGCCAAACTTCATTCACCCAACTGTATGATGAAAAAAAGAGTCAAACTTTGCCTATGACATTTTGTACTCCATCAGCCTTACACTTTGCTCCAGGTATACACAATGGAATAGACATTATATTTTCCTTTCCTTGGGCTGCATATTTCATGAAAAATTCATTTCTTCCATCTCCCACCTCTAAGTGACTCTGTTAGAAAGGTAGACAAAAGGAACTGACCTTTAGTTCATTTGAATGACTAGTCCTGAACTGTTGGCTTGCTGTTTTCTGCTTTCACTGTGAGTGTTATACTCCTTATCCTGACTCTTGCATACAAATTTAGCTGCTATCTCCTGTTGTGCTTCACTCATACCAATTAGATTCTCCACACAGACCTCAGTCAGTGGCTATTTTTGAAGTAGGTTGAGTCAAAGTTCCTCAAAAGACTAGATTATAAATGTGTCAGTTTTTCTAACTTGTTAAATGGAAGCACTGAATTGAGCAAAATACTATTGTTCTTAAACATAAAAAGAAATGCAATAAGCCAGGGAATTTAAAGTTAGGAAATTATCATCATACTGCATTACTATGTGTCTTACAATAATTAAAGTTATGAGTTCAGGAGTGCCTAACTATGCAATGGCTCAGTACATAGACCAAAAATTAAAGAAACAAAGAATGTCAATAAACGTAAAAATTGTAGCATGTTATTTGTAAATAAAATCAAATAGATACAAAATAGTATTAATATAAACATAATATCGACTCAGCCTTTTTTATACCTTCCTTGGCATTTTAGGGTTACTATCAGAAAACATAGATGTTTATAACCATGCTAATTGTTTTAAAATGCGTCTAGGAAAAAAATGGACTTAATTCCATTCATCAAAAATTATTAACAGGGAATTTCAGAGACATAAATATTTAAGAAAATATTTTCAAACTTTTAGAAAGCTGTAGTAACATATCTGGGGAAGGAGGTAAAAATACAGATAAATGATAGTTATTAAAATTCAGTGTAAATTGAAAAATGCTTTTATTCTGTGTTTTACAGCCCTTCTCATAAAATAATTTGAGACTGGTTGATAATATTTAACCTGAAATAACTACCCTTAGCAGCCTTTTTTTTTAAAATTAAATGTGCTGTTTCATTATTACAAAACATGAAGACAGCAGACATTTCACTTTGTTTTCAAATTCTTGTTTTAACATTAAGGTGTAGAATTAGTCGTATTATCATTCATGGATTTTTCCAGCTGTCCAAAGAGTTACACTTTTAGGTTTTTTCATATGAACAGAAAACAAGGTGACCTGATCTTTCATTTAATTTATACGAATTATATAAACTTCTGGAAATACATTTTGTGCCTAAGATTTTCCATGACTTAGATGTGAGTAAAAATAGAGAGATTCAACTGTCACCTCTTTGCTTATAGATAAATCCAAGTGCATTAACATGGCTCACTAGGCCCATTATGACCTAGCATCAATTGATCTAACCTGTCTCTTTAAGTTCCACTCTCACTTCCCACCTGTACGCCTCAAATACAAAATTCTCACAAAGCAATATTCTCATTCCTTACAAAAGAATTGTACATTCTTTCTCCCTTAAGAGAAAGGACGTTTGATCTCACCTTGGACGCCATTTTCACAAGGAATTCTTCCTCTCTCCAAATACAGCTTTTTGTTCCTTCTTTCTTTGGTTCCCAGGGCTTTCTACATTTAAACTATAGTTGCTCTTCATTATCACCTCTATCAGGATGTTTAAATTGTATTTTATTTTTGTCACCAGTGAAATTTAGCATAGCTCTTAGACTATATTTTTCTGGTTTATTTACCACTATCCTGTTTCTACCGTTCCTGTCTGGATGGCTTCCTATACCCATAGCACTCTATTTTGACCCTGACATGATTTAGCTCCGCTTCTTTTCAAGCTATCTACATTCTCTGTGTTCTCTTTAAAGTCACCTGCTGGATTTAACGTGTTTCTCTCACTTTTTATACTCCATGACTTGTTTAGAATTCTAATTTGCCAGTAAATAACACTGGTTAAAATAGTCTAATACATTTAAAAAAAGAAACCGACAGAGTTGTGATGTTAGAAGGGAATCTCAAATGCTCACAATCAGAAACAAAATCCAGAAATAAGGAAGTAAAGAGAGTGATTGAAGTAAAAGAGTATGAAGTATTTTCTTTACCAAGCATGTCTACATCTATCTTTGATCAAATAATGATATGACAGAAAGAAATTTCACATAGAAGGGACGTAAATATTATGCAGGCTAACTTGTCCATGTTCTGAGTTGTGATTTGAATACTAATCAATATGCCCCAGAGTCCATGCTGTTCTCATGAAGAATGATAGGGAGAGACTGATTTTTGTAAATTAAAATGAAATCATTTAAATTAGAAACTATGTTGTTAAGATTGAACAGTTGATAAATAAGTGAAAGCCGCATGCATGGATTATGGATTATCCTGTGGAAGAGTTCAATGATAAAAAAGAAGATGATGACGTAAAGACAGTAAAATTGAATGATACTCCATTTTTTTGCACATAAAGATAAAAGGTCAAGGTAGAGGTAAAATTGAATATGGGACAATGCAAACCCCCGGGGAGAGTCCCCAGCAGCCGCGGAGCGGGGGGGGCGGGGGGGGGGGGGGGGAGGGGGGGGGGGGGGGAAAGGAAGGGGGGGGGGAGAGAGGGGGGGGGAGATGGGGGGGGGGAAGGCGGGAGGCACACAACCCCCCCGCCACCCCCCCCCGCAAAACCCCCTCCCTCTCACCCCACCCCCCACCTAAAACCAAAAAAAAAAAAAAAAAAAAAAAATATTGAAAAAGCAAGAAAGTGGAAAGAAAGAAAGAGAGAAATAGAGCACAGTGAAGGGAGAATACTGGGCTTTGGATGGGCTTTCATTTTGAAAAGACTTACATGAAATTCATGAAGAAGCCAGAAAAAGGAAACCAGATGAAAGAAGCCACTAAGCAATTTAGAAATAGGGAAGAATTAATGATGATCTTTTTCTATATGTAACTAATGAGGTCTGCATTGAGAGAAGGATTAAGAAGGAATTTGGGAGCCTGAAAAATTGGAAAAGTTTGGGAACATAATCATAGGTCATGACAAATTCCATAGACAGGAAACGCTTTTGAATTTTGTTTATTCATCATATCTCAAACCTCTCTGGCCATGGATTTCTTACAAATTAGTCTCTATTTCTTCATTTTCTCTTCTCACTCTTTCTCTCTCTCTCTCTCCATTTTCTTTATTTTTTTTCTCCCTCTCTCCTTCCAAAAATCAGTAGTCCATGAAATCTATTATGAGAAATACTGGCATTTTATATCAAAGTTATATTTTTTATATATAATGAATTATAAAGAGTTTTCTGAGCTCTAGAACAGTTTGGAAAATGTTGGAATTATCTTCTTATTGAATATTTCATAGTACTCACCTTTAAGAATATCTGAACTAATGACCTTGTAGACAGAGCCTTAAAACATGGATTCTACACATGATGCTGGGAAGGATTTTGCTTCCTTAGTTTAGGCTGATGAGCTAAAATCTATGCAGAAAAGTTTTTCTAACCCTTTTTATATGACCAGCCCAATAACTTATGTCCCAACCTCACCAAAGACCCCATTTGAGGGTCTTAAATTTTTATGAGCTTTACAATTTATTTTTACTCTTTGGCCTATCAGCACTGATTACCGTGTTTCAGTAAAGTATTTTTTCTAGAAAATCATCCTCAGTCTACGCTTTATAATTAATTGGCTTATAGTTGAGTATTGTAATGTGCTTCCAAAAGGTTCTCTTCTACTTTTGTTTCAAAGTCATTTTTGTTTTTGTTAAAATAAAATGAACAAAGTCTTTAAAATTCTCTGAACTAAAAAAAAAGTGGGTCATGCAATAAAACTTACCTTAGGTTATTTTGTGTGAATGCCCCTAATAACTATAAACGAAACTTAAGTTGCCTTCCAAAAGTGGTATGCAATGCTTATGTTCAACCAATCATCCTCTGCCATCTGAAAGCCACCACTGTGGTAATCAATCATTACAAATGTTAAACTCTTCACTGTGTTTTATAAACCAGCCTACAACATCATACCTCTGAGCTTCCTCCTAACACTTTTGGTTTGATATATCTTGGTTCCAAAGTAGACTTTTGTGTGCACAATCAAATTTCATATCAGTGTAAACTAGTTTGGAAGAATTGTTTGAAGGAATAATTAAATTACTTAATGGTTTGTCAGCTTCCTCAGAAAGAATTTCTTGGAGCAAATCATTAAGTTATGCTGACCTACATGGTTTCAGTTCTTTGTAAAATAATTTATGTTAAAGCAGATAAGCCACCATCTATCTTTGTTCATGTGGTGATTTTTATACGTTCTGAACCATGTATTTTAGAAGCCTTTCTTCTAAATTGCATTTTATTGGTTTTTTTTTATTCTCTATTTTGTTTCTTAAATCCTTATTTATATCTGTATGTCAAGCAGAAGCTGTATTTTCTTTTTCTGTAAATACTTAAATTTATATCTCTGTATGGTTTTAGATAAATTTTGTGATTCTTTCTTGTTATGGATATTCAAATGCTTTGGCATTTTTGAAAAAGACCATCTTTGCCCTATTAAAATTATATAGTGTATTTTTGTGAAATCACTTATATAGGTCATTTTATTTTGATACTTTTCACTGTTTCTCAGTAACCTATATGCCTATTCTTATGTCAATAACTCATTGTCATAATCATTGTAGCTTTATATTGGGTGTTAACATCAGGTAACTAAAGTGCTCAAAACTCATTTTGAATTGACAATATTCTTGATATCATTCTAGGTGTTGTGATTTTCCATTTGAATTTGAGAAATAGCTTGTTGATTTTTAGTCCATTGTCCAAGAATATTGCCTGCTATGATTTCTTTAAGGACTTCATTCAATCTATAGATCAATTTGGTAAGAATTGTCTTTCTAATAATGTGGGATTTACTAAGTAATGTTATGGTATATCTCTTCATTTTTAGATCTTTAATTTCTTTCAGCAGTGTTTTGTAGTTTTAGTTAATGGACTTTTTAACATATTTTTTAAACAATGTTAAATTTATCCCTAAGCGTTTCATAATTGTAAATAGCAGTATATTTTAATCTTATTTTCCAATAGTTTTCTATTATATATTATATATATCTATTATATATCTTGATTTTGGAACATTGCACAAATTTGCTAAACTTGCTAATGAGTTCTAGGAGCTTTTTTCCTTCAATTTTTCTACATGCATGATTATGCCATCTACTAAAAAGAACACTGTTTTTTCTCTTTTACCAGTATTCAATTTTATAATGGTCTTATTGCACTAAGATGTACAGTATAATGTTAATTGAAAGTAGTGAACACATATTTTTGTCCTGTTCTTGATATTTGTATAAAGTCTTCAGGTTTGGGTTGTTTAAAATAAGGGTAGCTCTAGGTTTTCCTAGGTATTCTTTTTCAAGTTGGGGAATTTTCATTCAACTTTTAGTTTGTTGAAGATTTTACGATGAATGTATGTTCAATTCTTTCAGATGCTCTCCTGCATCTGTAGAACTGTTTAAATTGCGTTTTTCAATGTATTAAGAGTGTAAATGATATTGGCTGATTTTTAATTTTTATAATAATTGTGCATTTTAAGGATAAACTCAACTCTGTCATGGATCACACTTTTTATAAATCACTAGATTCAACCTGCTGAAATTTTGAGTTTTCGAGGGTCTATACTCATAGAAGATATTGGTCTGTGTGTGTGTGTGTTTTTTTTTTTGCAACATGTTTACCTGTTCTTTGGTATCAGTGCTAGTCTCATAAACATGATTGGGAAATGTTACCACCTCTCATTTGCTGGAAAAAAAAAAAAAAAAACAGAGAAGAAAAAAGAAAGAAAGAAATTGGGTGGAATTTGAACTATATTTTCCTTAAACTTAAATAGGGTGTTTTCAACTATGAAGATATAGAACTACTCAGATTATCTATTTCCTCTATAGGTAGCTTGTTACATTAATGTAGATAGATAGAGTTATAGTTTTTGTCTTTAATATTCTTTTAAAGACATTTAATATCTTTAAATTTAAAGATATTTGAAGACATTAAATATCTTTATCTTTAAAATATCTTTTAAAGATATTTAATATCTTTAAATAATTTTTGTTTTTAATATCTTTAAAGATATTTTTAGTATCTTTAAATAATAATTTAAAGATATTAAATTACCTATTGCATGTAAAATACAATTTATCTTACATGCAATAGTTAATTTAATATCTTTAAATTATCCTTTAAGAACAGAAGACAAGAATTGATATAAACTGTCTTCAGGCTCAGTAAAAAAGCCTAGCCTGAAAGTTTATTTAAATTGTTTATAAGTATATAACATTTATTTGTAGTCATAGACCCAAACTTCACTCCTACTGGATATTGAACAGTGTTATTTCCAAGAGTACTTGTTTGTATACTTTGCATTATTTATTTTTACCATATACTTATTCAAATTCTGGATTTTCATTTTCAAAAATCAGATTCACCTCCAAAGGAAAAATAATGGCCACACACTCAGAACCTTTAAACCGATAAATAAATACATAATTGAAATACAATGTCTATAAAGGACTAGGATATCAATGGATTAAAAGCTTTTCAGACTGACTACTGCTTTGAAGACTATTACTTTTTCTGTATATTTGTTTTAAAATAAGCAATTTGTCTACAATTTTACCATTCATATTTCACAATAAAATATGTCACAGAATATAATTTACAAATGTAACTATCATATCAATGGATAGAAAGAATCAGAATTTAAAATGCTCCAAGATTTTCCTCTGTTCTCTACTGAAGCTCATAGTAAAATCTTCCAGTTACACGGTATGTAATTAGCAAATCAATGGGTTAATTTTTTTTTTAATGCAATTTTCAATAATAATGAGAGTTAATATTTCTTATGGGAACTGGCTTAAACTGGGTTATGGGGAAATATGAATAGCTGAAATAGATTAATTATCTTTCAAATTTGGAATATTAAGATTGAATAAAACGCTTTTAAACACGCTATTAAAATGACATCTTTGTGTGTGCAATTCAGGTCATAGATCTCATTTTTTTTCTCCCCGCCCCTACCTCACCGCCAAATTCATATTTTAAACCATTTCATTGTGAACCACTGAATGGAAATGATATTTTATGAAATTCTTGCCAGTGACACTGAAAATATATTAATGATTTTATATACATTGATATAGGTAGATTGAGAATCACTGAATAAGCAAAGGTTCTTCAAAAACAATACAGTTTTTTGAGTAGACATCTTTTATTTGCCAGTCGTTTCGTAGACGCAAATTTTAAACTAAGATGACTGTACTAGCACATTTATTCATTTTAGCCAATTTGATAAAATAAGCTATAAAATTAGGTTGTAATGTGAAAGTGGTATTAGCCCTCAATTATTTGCATGCTAATGTTAAGAAATTAACGTTAATCCACTTTTATTTTTTATGATTTCAACATTTTCGTACATGCCTACTGCTGCAACATTTGTAACTGTACCATTTGTTCTTAGAAAGCTGGCAAATGGCTGTCTTCCAAAAGTTCCTGCCAATATAAATTAATATGTACCATAAGAAGTACCCCCAGTGGTATAAAGATGCAGTCTCTTGGTAGTATTTTTCGGAAGAAGCTTGAAGGAAAATTGAATAGCTCTGGCTCCCATACAGCAGACATGAAAACACTGTACCTTTAGTGTTGTCTCTGATAGTATGTACTAATTCACTCTAAAGTATTCCTGTTTCTATTTTGAAAGGGAGAATAAAAAAAGGCATTCAATGTGTGAGTGTATGTATGTGTGCTTGTGAACACAAATGCGTACAAAAAAAGTTATATCTATGTATCTATCTCTAAATAGTCTTAGTGATACATTTTAACTTGAATATGAAACTCATATACTTTTGTTCTTCAGTCTAAGAAAAACAGTAATTAAAATATATTAACATACAATTTAAAAGTTATAAATGTTTTTCTTCAAATAAATTTTCTGTGAAAAATTATTACAAAAATGTTGATTTTTTAATATATAATAAGCCTTATGTTTTAGGAAGATAAATATTTACCTGTTTTTTAAACTGATAAGAATGTGCTAAGATAAATTGTAAAGGTACAAGTGAATATTTTATATTAAAATCATCTTAAAATACTTAAAAAATGTACAAGTAGTCATTTTAGCAAAAATCTCATGGTGTGCAGAGACTCAGAGGCACACACATCATAAAACTTCATAAAATGTGTAAAATTATTTTTTAAAAGAGGGTTATTGTGGGATATATACATGGGCACATCAAAAAATAGCACAATGTATTTTTCCAAAGAAAAAGAAGCGTCTTTGGAAATCTCTTGCAATATGGCAGTATTTTAACACTGACAGGATATAATTTTAGTTGTTTACATAAAACTATTTTTACTTAAGTGGTATATTTCTGCTAATACAGTTTATATTTTATTAGAGGTTGAGGAGAATATTATAGGCTTGTTTCTTACCACTTAATTTCTTTCTTATGTCCCATAAAATTTTGCTAAGCTACCCTCAACATCAATCTCTCTGATATAAATTTAAATTCTAATAAATAAAATCCATAGAGTAATATAAAAGCCAAAGGTAATGATGTCATTAATCACTTTAGTTGTAACTATATTTGCCATGATTATTTTAGAATATTTATTTTCTTTTCAAATATCCATCACCTTAGCATAAGCATCTTACTCTCTCATATGTATTAAATATACTTGCCACAGATGTATGTGACTACTCAATAATGTTTATTTATATTATTCTTTTTTTCAGAAGACTGAAAAAAGTTCTCCTGATACCCTGTTATTAAAATACCCGGAGGTTTTTGGCTCACAACTGTCTTTTCTCTGGACACTTCCTCTTTTATCCATTCTTTGCCAAGTTATGTCTCAAGGCCATTTCAAGTGTCAAAACTTAGCTAACAAATCAATGAGACTGCAAAGGAAGGGATATGTATATATTGTAAATAATGTCCTTGATGTAAATACATTTATTTTTGTGTATTTGTTTATGTGAAAAAATAATAGCTAATATATTTCATAAGCATTTGCTTATTTTGTTTATAAAAAAAGTATGTGCTCCATGCTTTAAAAATGTGTTTGCCTGAATTCAATATTTCTTTCTAGTAAAGAGTGGATTGAAGAAATTGCTTCTTAGAAAGTGAAAATATGAATAGACTGTAGTGTTATTATCTCCCCGTATATCCTATATGATTGATGATAACATTCGCCAGCATCATGAAGAATAATTGAGATGTAATTATGAAACACATAATTTGTCTTTTCTAATTATTCAAATCATATCCATTAAAAGCACAAAATTTAAAGGTCAGTTTATTGTACTCCATTAGTTCAATCAATACTTATTAGTGTTTAATTAGCTGCATTAGATCGATCAAATATTTATTGTGTCTACTATAAGGTAGATAATCTCCAGCAGCTGCTGATAGGAAAGTTCTAGCTTTCATGGTTCTTTAATTCTAGTGAGAGGAGCAGACAAAAAATAACACAGAGATATGTGATGTGTCAGGTGATGAAATTTGTAGCCATAAAACAGTACCTGTGAGACCTGAATGTAGTTAGGCAGCAAAACATGTAGGAGATATGTAAGAAAAGGAAACTGCTGATGCAAAGGCTGTTAGCTTCCTGAGGGTACTGTAGCAAATTCCTTCAAACTGGGTGGCTTAAAACAACAAAAATTGATTATCTCGGGGTTTTAGTGGCCAGAGTCTTAGATCAAAGTTTCAGCAGGGCCATACTCCCCTCTGGAGGCACTTGTAGAGAATTCTTCCTTACTGCTTTCAGCTTCTTGGATTCTGGCTGCATTGCTCCAATCTCCTGCCTCTGTCTTCACATTGCCTTTTCCTCTGTCCTAAAGTCTCAGAGAAACCATGGCCCTGTTGATACTTTGATTTCAGACTTCTAGCCTCCAGAATTGTGAGACAAGTTTCTGTTGTTTTAATCCACCCAGTTTTCTGAAATTTTCTATTCTTGGAGTTTTCTTATGTTGTCCTGTGCAAGGTACATTTTCAAGCAGTTAAGGTCTTCACAATTTATTGTAGGAGCTAAAACATTTCCTTCTGCCATTTTGGATTTTCTTCTTAGCAGGAGGGTTAGAGGTTGTGATTTATTTGTAGCTGGTGGAAGTTGATCCTTGGTAGGAGCAAATGCTCACAGCAGCCTTAAAACTTGAAAAGATTGTTGTCTATACTCAGAAATGCTTTTTCATATAAAAACGAGGCTGCTGAATGCTACAGATAGCTGCAGGGATTTAAGCTGTAGTTGAAATAATCCAAATATAGTAGCCACAAACTATGAAGGTGTTATAGAGGAAACATGATTTGGAGTCCTTCATGAACATTCTTCTTTATTTCCTATGAAAGAAAGGCTTATAATAATAATCAGTCAAAAATGCAAATATGCATCAATGTGGTGATGTAAACTCCACCATTTATAAAAAACAATTATTTGTATGCATGAATAGTTTTATTTTATTTAAACAAAATTTAAAAAATGAGTTATTTTTACTAAGTTTAATATAAAATTCAACTGAACCTCAGACATTCTATACAAGTGAGCAAGTATGGATGTTTGGTTTGTCCATGATGAAATATATTTCTTTTGTTAAAATAATACAAGCATAATTTTCAGACTGATAATTTGAAAATATGTGTCTCCACTGATTGAACACATTGATGTCATGCAATTAAAATGTAAAATAAATCAGGTGATCATTTTACTTGCCTGTTCTACATGCATTTGAACAAGTCACTTGATCCCATTTGGTTTCCTACTTATAACATGAAAGATATTATCAATAATAATTAGAGATATTTAGTGAGAATTCTATAGGAGTCCTTAAAACAAATTTACATTTACTTTTCAGGTGTCTATGTCCAGTAGGGCCTTTTAACAGAGGTGTTGTTGGTTCTGTATGATGAGTCAAATTTTATTTTTGGATCATTGTGAGTTTCAAATGTGTCACTTGAAAACCTTCTTGAATGTGTTTATGGTTTAAAAATAGAAGCAGTGATTACTGTCATAGATATGTGGATGCTGTTTATTATTATCACCATTGTTAATAAATATCCATGTTGCCTATGTCGAAAGAATTATAAAGCAAAATAAAGTTAGCAAAGTCAGTGACCAATTAGAAAAATGACTGGGCACCTGAGAAATACTAATAGGAAAGCTAGCACATAAACATTGTAACTAACAGTATATCTGAAATTGTATTTCTAGACAACTTTAGGCCTGTGAAATAAATGATTTATTTGATATATGAATAAATATGACTAACTTTATATTTTTTATTTTTTATGTGAATTTCAGTGACAGACTATGATTATGGTGGATTTAAATCAATGGAAGAGAAAAACAACAAAATTTGCAATGAGAAAAGGAACTCAAAACCCAAATCAAAGTCATTTATAATTGGCAAGTGCAAGTCAAATGATAACTTTAAGGATCATTTATCAAACAAAAAACAACATTTTCTTCCCAGTAGATCACTGTGGTATAAACAGGACTTAGAATTTATACTTTAATTACCTATGTAGCTCTTAGCTTTCTCAATCTAGTTTCTTTTTAAATATTAAAACACCACTATTTTTCTCTATATCTTAAAGTTTAGATTTGAAAAACATCACTCCAGTTACATTTTTTCTTAGATTTTTATTCTGTATCATGTAAATACTTAAAGTATCTAAGCAGACTTGTTTTGTTTTTTTAACAAGGTTTCACTCCGACACACAGGCTGGAGTAGTGCAGTGGCATGAACACGGCTCATTGCAGCCTGGACCTCCCAGTGCTCAGGTGATCCTCTCACCTCAGTGTCCTGAGTAGCTGGGGCCACAGATACATGCCACTACATGCAGTTAATTTTTACACTTTGTGTAGAGAATCGGTTTGGCCATGTTGCTCAGGCTGGTTTCAAATTCCTGGGTTTGAGCGATCTGCCTGCCTCTGATAGGGACAGAAGGCAGGGAAATTCTGTGCAGAATTTCTAAAACCATAGCCCAAAGTTAGAACATACATTCTTTTGAAGGTTGCCTTTTCCAAAACCACTGATGGCCCACTCACCCCAATCCTGTGCACATAAAAACCCTCAGTTCCACCACAGGAATAGAGAGGAGAAGCCGCTGAATGTTGGAGACTGTGGTTGGAGAGAAGTGGCTTTATTTCAAGGGGACAACTTGATGGCATAGCTTCAGAGAGAAATCTGGCCAGGGATGGCTTGACTCCAGGGAAGATTACCTTCCTGCTGCATTCCCTTTTCAGCTCCCCTTGCTGCTGAGAGCCACTCTCATCAGCAATAAATTCCCTTGAATTTGCCGTCCTTCAAATTTGTTTGTGTGACTTCATTCCTCTTGAATGCCAGACAAGAACTCAGGTGCAGGTGCAAAGACAGTCACACTGACCCTCCACTGAGCTGTCAACACTTAAGACATTGGCAGTTGGCAAAGCTACAAGAGCAGTGACTGTAACAACTCCTTCTGGGGCTTCAAGTGTCACAGGCACTCCGTTAGATGCTGCCGTGGGGCTAGTATGGAGTTGTCCCTGCTGGAGCCAAAAAGCACTCACCTCAGCTTCTGCACCCACTCACCTTCTCCTGTAAGGAGTTGAGCACAGTGGGTTTGAATGAGTGGAGTCTCTCTTTCTGGTGTCAAAGCAGTTGGCTAGTTCTAGCACTCACATTCCAGTTCTCACCCACAAAGGGATCAGGGAAATGGCCTGCTTCACCTCGGACTCCCAAAGTACTGGGATTATAGGCATGATCCACCATGCCCAGCTTGACTCACCATTCTGATAAGATAAAACATCAAATTACAACAACAAGTTCTCAATTTCTATCATGAAAACATTTTAAATAGTTCCAATATGTCAGTGAATAATATGGGACCGTATCAGGGCAGTATATTGGTATGGGCAGAGTTGTTCCCCACCCTCCAAATGCATATGTTGAAGTCCTAATCTCCAGTACCTCAAAAAGTGACTGGATTTAGAGATAGCACTTTTAAACAGATAATTAAGGTAAAATGAAGTTACATTTGTGGGCCCTAATCCAGTATATCTGATATCCTTTAAAAAACTGGAAATTTTGACACAGATACAGAGGAAAGACGATGTGAAGACAAAGGTAAGAGTCACACATCCACAAGCCAAGGAGAGAGGCCTCACGATTAAATCAACTCTGCTAATACCTTGATCCTAGACTTCCAGGCTTCAAACTGTGAAAAAATAAATTTCTGCCTCCAGTGTGTGGTATTTGTTATGATAAACCACAAACTAATATGTTCAATTATCTTAAATAAAAGAAAGTACCTAAAATCTACTTATCTGTATATACAAAGTTCAGGATGGAAAACAAAAGAATTTATAGTAGGCTGTTTGAGGAATGATAAAAGCAAAGGTATGATTTCATTTCCTAACATTCTTTAGCTATGCTCTTTTTCATTATTAGATCTAAATTCTTAATATTATAATTAATTATAACTATATTACTTTAATAATATCTATTATTATACATTATAATCTATTGCTATGTGAGTTGAACACTTAATTTTAAGCTCTGTCAGACACTATAATGGAAAAACCTTTAACTGGAAAGATTAGTGTTTTTTGTTTTTAGACATTGATTCTACTCAGATGATGGTTGACATAAGGTATTCGTATTGATCATATTTTCAAGAACTTCATAATCAATCTTATAAAACATCATTTGTGATTCAGACAAGATCCTGTTGTGGTAAAAATGTTTATAATCTGCTTAATAGCTCTTTACCAAAGGTTGTTTTTTTTAATGAAGTTTCTATAATAGATGCCCATATCTACCCATTTTGAAGATAGATAGGAGTAGAGTAGAAAAATAATGAAAGAAAGCTTCTTCCATAATTTCAGATATTGTTATCAGTGACACCCCATTTCTCAGTGCCAAATTTCTGTGTTAGTTGATTTTCTGTTGCTTACTACAGAACACCTGAAACAGGTCAATTTATAAATAAAATAATTTGTTTTTGATACAGTTAGGAAGGCTGGGAAGTTCAAGGTCAGTTGAGCACATCTGGTGAAATCCTTATTGTGAAACAGCACAGGGCATTGCGTGGCAGCAGGAACTGAGTATGCTACTGTGTTATTATTTTAGTTCAGCTCTCTCTTCCTGTTTTTATAAAACCATCACTTCCACTCCCATAATACCTGATTAATCCACTAATCCACAAATAGAGTAGATTAATTCATTCACTGAAGGCAGAACCCGCATGATCCAATCACCTATCAAATTTCATAGTCCCCAATGTGGCAGTATTGAGAGGTAAGATCAAAGATCTTTAATTTTATTTGTCAGTACTGCCACATTGGGGATTATGTTTCAAAAGGAGTTTTAGAGGTGTTATTCAAACAATAGCAATAAACAAAAAATAAATTTAATTCCTTATCTGACATTTTATACGAAAATAACTCAAAATGGATCCTAGACCAAGATGTAAAAAAACTGTAAAACTTCTAACAAGCAAACTGGCAAAAGTCTACACACCATAAGACTGAGGAAAACTTTTTCAGCTTTAACACCCAAAGCATGATCCATAAATTAAACACACACACACGCATACACACACACACACACACACACACAGTCACACAAACACAGAACAAATTAAACTTTATTAAGATTTTTCTCTGTAAATATCACTTTTAAGGAAAAATAAATACAAGCCACAGACTGGAAGAAAATACTTGGAAATCAGATTTGTGGCAAAAGTATTATAACCACAATGTAAGAACGCTCAACAGAGAACTGTACCAACACATCTAGCCCAATTTTAAGATGGACCTATGTTTTGAATCTACACCTTACTAAAGGAGGTTTATAAATGCAAATTATGCATATTAAAAGATGAACAAGGTCATTACTTATTAGAAAAATCTTTATTAAAACTGCAGTGGGATAATTCTACCTATCTATCGGACTGGCTGAAATAACTGGCAATACCTAGGGATGATGTGGAACAACCGAAACACTGAGGTCATCACTGATAAGGAAGCAAAATGGGGTAGAGCCACTTTGAAATTCATTTGGCAATTTCTAATAAAAGAAAACATACACTTAGCATATAACTCATCAACCCCACTCCTTGGCATTTGCCTAATAAAACTGAAAATTTATGTTGACAGAGAAACCTTTATGCAAATGTTTATAGAAACTTTATTCATAATTGTGCCAAACTGGAAGCAACTCAGAATTCCTTCAACTAGTGGATAGAAAACAAATTGGTATCACATAAAATGCAATAATACCCAGCTACAAAGTGCAGAACCAACTACTGATTTATGTAGAAAGTTGGATTATTCTTCAATTCATTTACTAAATGAAGAAAGCAAGGCAGAAAAGGACACATATTGTGGTTTGTCAGTTTGAACTACTCTAGCAAAATACTATACACTGGGTTGCTTATAAGCAATGGACAGTTATTTCTCAGAGTACTGGAGACTGAAATTCAAGATCAGGGTGCAAGCAAGTCAAATTCTGATGTTGTCTTATGGGTTACATTATTGCAAACTTCTTGTTGTATCCTCACATGATGAAGAGTAGAGAGGGAAATAAAGCTCTCTCATGAGTCCCATGAGGGCCCTAATCCCACTCATGAAGATTCTGCCCTCATGACCTCATCTAATTTTCATCTTCTGTTAAATGCCCCACTTCCTAATACTATTATATTGAGGAGTAGAGTCTAAACATATAAATTTTGGGAAAACACAAATATTCAGTCTACAGCATATTGTAAAATTTAATTTATATGACATTATAGAAAATATATTTAAAAAGTACAGGGACCAAAAACATAGCAGTAGGCATCAGGTGTTGGGGTTATTACTTCTAAAGAATATAAGAGAATAGAGTGAGTAAAGTTCTGTATCATGACTCTGGTAGTAGATATATATCAAACTCTCAGAATTCTGAATACTATTCAGCATTATAAAGGAATAAATGATACAATAGCTTGGATATATCACAGAGATATTAAAATAATTTTTAAGCTAATATAACAAATTTACATATTATACAATTTCTTTTCTATAACATTTTGAAGTGAATAATTTTAGCTGTAGATAACAGATTAGTAGTTGTCAGATGTTAGGGGCAGGGGTCATGGATGTAACTACAGAGGAGTAGCCTAAGAGAATTTCTCTGTGTTGATGGGATGGCTCTGTATATTGATTGTGATGGCTATACAAATCTTATCACATAAAGGAATTGCACAGAATTACATACATGTACAAACATACATGAAAGCATGAAATTTGAATAAGTTCTATAGATTTGTATTAATACCAGTTTTCTGAGTTTGATATTATAGCAATGTAAAATAATACGCTTAGGAAAAAGTAAAAAAGTAGTTCGGACCTCTTTGTACTACGTTTTAACTTTTGTGAGTCTATATTATTATTTTAATAAAAATATTTTTAGATTATATATAATTGTATACCACAAATAATAAAATTTACTGTTTAAATTTTTGATAATCAACTAGGAATGGAGAACATATTAGTCTGCTATAGCTGACACAAAATATCAAAAACTGGGAGGCTGAAGCAACAATTTATTTTCCACAGTTCTGTAAACTAGAATTTCAAGATCAAGTGCCAGCAGCATTGGTTTCTTAGAAGAACTCTCTTCCTGGCTTGCAGATCACAGCCTTCATGCTGGGTCTTTACATGACCTTTTTCACTGTGCTACCACATTCCTGAAGGACAACAGTCATGCTGGTTACAGTCCCACCCTTATGATTACATTTAACCTTAATTACCTCTTTAAAGTCCTTATTTTCAAATATAGTCATAGTGGAATTAGGACTTCAACATATAAGTTTTAGGGAATCACAATTCATTCTTAACAGAGGGAAACTGAAAGAAGAATAAAATCAGTAACAAATAAACCTAACTATATTTCAAATTAATAATTACATCAAAGAGAGTAGGGATGAAAAAAAGACATACCTCTGTAACTATTTGGAAAATAGTGTTTTCAATGGGTGGTATAAAATTAAAAAAAAAAACTCTATACAATTACTGTATTCTTTTAATAATATTTAGTAATTATTTTCCTCCCAGGTTTATAATTCTAAAATTATGTTATGGGTATATTAGCTTTTAATCAATCAATCAATAATAAGTAATTACAACTTAGTTTCTTACTGGTGAAAAAATAAGTTCTCTGGTGTTGAATGTAAAAATCTCCTTAAAATATGTATTTTACTTAAGTTAGTATACAATATTCTACTTCCTTGGTCTGTCTTTTGAGAGGCCCTAGAAGCAATGCACTCTTTGTATCTGCTATAAGTCAATACCTGAGACTTGATAATTTATACGAAGGTTTAATTGCTCAAGATTCTGCAGACTGTACAGGAAGCATAGCTATTATTTGCTTCTGTAGAGGCCTCAGGAAACTTGCAGTCTCAGCAGAAGGTAAAGGGGGATCAGGCACATCACATGATGAGAATGAGGGCAAGCGACCTAGGCAGATATGGTATCTTCTGAGGGGGCAGAGAGAGAGAGAGAGAGAGAATGTGCCAGGGGAGATGGCACACAGTTTTAAACAATCAGATCCTGTGAGAAGGCATACACTTTCACCAAGCTATGACCCAAACACCTCTCACCAGGCCCTGTCTTCAGCATTAGAGATTAAAATTCCACATAAGATCTGGGGTGGAACAAATATCCAAACTATATCATATTTGTAGCCATGAATACAATTAATGCACTCTTTTTTGTCTCTAAATACAATTTTCTAAGAAAAGAAACAATGGTTCCTTGGATAATGATTGATTCCAGAGTTGTGGCAAGGAAAATCAAGTTGTGCCTGGAGAATCATAGGGTACCAGACAGTAGAGAAATGCTGAGACATATAGCTAGCTAGATAGATAGCTAGATAGATAGGTAGATAGATAGATAGATAGATAGATAGATGACAGACATGGACATAGACATAGATACATTCCTGTTGAAAGGGCATATGAGACATTCTGAAAGAGCTCCAAATAGCCAGATCTGAAACAAATTTAGCCACAACATTAACAATAACAATAATATAATATTATAAGCTACGGAATAAAATCAATACCTATGAGTTCATATTTTTATAAATAAATACACAAATTGAATGAATAGATTATTGGGAGACAAGGCACAGCTCCTCCTTACAGAAAAATTTTAATGAGTAATATAGAATGAATGAGGGAAACAGAATATCACCGTTAGAACACCACAGTAATAATGAAAGAAGGCAAGATTCGTAATGAATAACAAAATTGGTGATCAAAAACTTGATGAAAAACAAATATTTGCATAGTCTCAAAGGATCTTTCTTAAGATATTTATTAATTACAAAAGAAGAAATAATAACTACAGGAAAGAAAATCAGAAACCTCACTTTAATCAATGTATACAATTTAGCATCTGCAACAATCAGGTATGTTACCATTATCTTGTCATGATTCACTGAGAAGGGCAAATGCCAGACATTATTCTTGCCAAAAAAATGTGTATCCAATCTAATCATGAAAAGATATTAGTGAAACCCAAATTGAGGGGCATTCTAGACAATATCTTACCAACATTCTGCAAAAGTGTCAAGGTCATTGAAGACAAAGAAAGTCTGAATAAAGATTCGAGGAGACATAACGTCCAAATGCAATTTTACATCCTAGATTGAACTCAGGGAAAGAAGAGTAAAAACTGGTAATAGCTAAATAAAACCTTTAGCTTTGTTATTAGCTTAGTATTAATATAAATATCTTAATTTTGTGATTTAGCAAAACATTATTATTACGAGATACTGAGTGAAGGGTGCCCAGAAAATATCTGCACTACATTTCAACTTTTTTATATGTATTAAACTATTCCAAAATATAAAAGACATGAGAATAATAAATTTAAGTCTGATTTTCAGCTTTGCAGTTTATGTGCAATTTTAATGTCATTAATAATGTAATATTTCCTTGCTATTAATGTCACCACATAAAATATCTAGACAAGATAACTAAAAATGATAATGTATATTTTTTTAATTACATATTTTATACATTTTAGATATAGACTTTAATTCACTTCTGCAGTTCTCAAAATTCTAGGATACATTTTTTTCACAACTAAAATGAAGCTTATAAAAATATCAGCAGAAAAGACATATAAGGCCTGATAAGATACAACACTACTGAATAGGGGAAGATTGGAGTATTGTGTTGGATGGCTTTTTCCATTTCTTTTCAAATAAGAGAAAGAAAAGGATGCTTCCCCTTTGGTGTCTGGTGATACGACTTGTGGACCTTGTTAGCAATGCATACTGCAGGAGCTGTAATAAAAATGACTGTCTAATTGGCATTGTTTCCCAAGAAGTTATTATGTACCCACATAGCATGTGTCTTTTCAACGTAGCAATAATTAAATCACCTCAACCACTGCAGGGAAGTGTGAGCCAGTTTAACGCATTGATGAGTACCTAAATTTTACAATTCTAGGGAATGTTACCTTAGGTGTGCTTTCAATAGGTGATTTTCATACACATTAATTTGATATATTTCACACTTCCCCCAGCTCTGTTGCTGTTTCATCCTGAATATTAATAAAACTTGCTCTTTCTCAATTTAACACTCTCATCTGTACTAAACAAAGCATGACTTAGACTTTTCTTACCATTGCTGTGATGGTGATGGTGGTGGTCATTCTAAAAAAACTGAAAAAATAGTATTTAAATAGCAGTAACACATCCTACTCTAATTTATAAAGTGGTACAGTTAGTCAAGAAACACTTTTAGGGAATTATAATGGAATCTTCTTCTAATTCAGGACGTCAATATTCAAAATGAAAATAGATTTAATAACCATTTCACTCCATGTTTGATATACTTACAGGATCACTTAAAAAAGTTGCATGTATTAATCAGATTGAAGATAACTAGGAAAGAAATGACTACATAGATATATTGCTTTGATTAATAAAATGTAATTAAATGATGGCAAATGGGATTCTTCAATGGAATATAAGTAATAGATGCAAAGTAAATTTAAAGAAGCAGATTAAGGTTATTAGTACGTTCTCAGCATACAGTAAAAAGAACACAATTTGCAAAATTAGAGGCATAAGATACATATTGGTTGTATCCCTTTTTAAATTAATCCTTGGTTAATCAAATCAAAATATAGTAAAATTAATCAATCTGTAGATTACCAATAGCCTATACTATTTGGTTTTTGAGATTTTCAGATGAATGATGTTTGTAATGTATTGTTATGAAATGAAATAACTGGACCCTAAATTTTTATTGATTCAAATGAAATAATACCTTAAAAATCAGACAGACAAACTTTCTGGAAGTGTTAATAAAATTATTTAAAATTTCTAGGTACTAAAGTGAATTATACTACGGATGTCCTAAATCTTTGAAAATACTATAAAATATAAAATCTCTAATTAATTAGAACACACTTAACATACAGAACCATTTATCAAAAGAGTATGTCTTGCTACATCAGTATTTCTAAATATCTATATTCAATGTAATATAATTTAAGCTTGTGATCAACACATTTTTAAGCTTTATTAAAATTAACTTTAATAAGACTATAACAAATTACCAATTACAGAAAAAAATCACAAATTTCTTATAGCTCTGCTTTCTCTTATCAGAAAAATACACAGTGTGTTATATTATCACATAGTATTTGAGAATGTTGTATTGATAAAGGTTCTTTTAAGCCTTGCTTCTCAAGATTGAATTCCAAGGCACTACAGAAACCACATCACGTGGGAGCTTGTTAGAAATACAAAATCGTGGATTATGTCTCAGACCTCTTGGATTGGAAATTACATTTTAAGTTTGACAAATGACTATTCTAAAAAACTGATTTCTAATCTTTGACTTGTATTGAAAACCCTGATAAACGCAAACACACAAACAACTTGTACACGATTTTTAAACTCTCCAGGTGATTTTAAAAAGAGGCAAAATTGGGAATCGATGCTGTAAGATACATAATGAATCAACAGTAGGTAAATTTTTATCAATGGTGACCCACCTAAACAAGTTAATTATATTGATAGTTATTTTTTATTATTTTTTTTAATACAGGGTTTCACCATGTTGGCCAGGCTGGTCTTGAGCTCCTGACTTCAGGTGATCCGCCCGCCTTGGCCTCCCAAAGTGCTGAGATTACAGGCGTGAGCCACCGCGCCTGGCGATAGTTACCTTTGCTTCTGTTAAAGAGGAGATGACTTGGTTCAGGCATTCCTTTTAAACAATATGTGTAGCCGGGAGCTGTGGCTCATGCCTGTTATCCCAGCACTTTGGGAGGTCGAGGCGGGCGATCTCCTGAGGTCGGGAGTTGGAGACCAGCCTGACCAACATGGTGAAACCCCGTCTCTACTAAAAATAAAAAATTAGCCTGGCGTGGTGACGTATGCTTGTAATTCCAGCTACTCGGGAGGCCAAGGAAGAAGAATCACTTGAACCCAGGAGGCAGAGGTTGTGGTGAGCCGAGATCGTGCCATTGCACTCCAGTCTGGGCAGCAAGAGGGAAACTCCGTCTAGGGGAAGAAACAGAACAAAAGAAAACAAAACCAATATGTTCTTGAAAAGTTGTAAATAATCTAAAGGATTATAAATAATAAATTTACTTCATAAAGGGTTCTTTTTAAAGTATAGTGGGGAATACATCCATAATTGAGAATTTCATTTTAATTATCACATTATTAACATCCTCTGTGCCTGTAATTTTTAAGGTTTTCTTAAATTAATTGTGTTTCAAACATCTTTTGTCTTCAATCTGATTTACATATATAATTCAATTTATGAAATTAAAATCAAAGCATTTATATTCAATTTTTTCAAATATTTGCTTATGCTGTAGTGATTATTTATAGAATTGAAATGGAAAATTACTGAAAAAGTCACATATTAGTTTTCATTTCTATATACACTGAGCTTAAGCTTTTTTGTGTCAATGAAAAGTATTTTAATCTATACTAGGAATATTTTAATAGTTATATTAGGCTCAAATATTATGCCCTTAGAGCACATGCTAGATATCACTTCTGATTCTGTTTCTGTAATTTTGTGCTAGTTTATGAATAGCTCTTTAATAAATTCCTGTGGCAATGGTTAGTCTGCAGTGCTTTCCCTGGAGCAATGTATGCAAGCATCATGTGCAACAATACAGTTTTCATTTCAGTTGACCTATCTCAAGTTAATAAACCCACATGAAAATTTAAAATTTACCCTGATGATTGTTCCAAAAATATATAAGTAGTATAGTTCTAGTTTTGTTTTAATAAGACTTATGTGGCAATAACCCTTTTTATTATTTTTCTTTACATTACTGCTTAACTTACACTTGTCCTTGTGTGAGGTATGAATTTTCTTGAGTTGTAGTCATGAGAAGGTAAATAAGAGAGATGGAGATACTAACTTCAGAAAAGTTGACAATATATTCAATTGCCTATAACCTGCTAATTAACATCTTAAATGTTTAAATGAACTAATTTTGACTAGTTAAGTAATACACTGTGTCAAGTAACAGTGTCAAGTTCATATAAATTATTTTATCAACTTTAAGCGAATTAAAGTCATTCCTTTTATTATCCATACATATTCTAATTGTCACATAATCATCAATATAGCTTAAACATTTTCAACGTGTTTATGCAAAAATCTCTATACAGAGAATTAAATCAGTTTGAGTGTTCATTGTTTTAACAGAGCAAAAGTGGTAATCTTCACTATCTAATCCATTCTATTAATTTCAGTTTTGAGACCAAAGGATATGATACCTAGATTAATGCCAAGCCAGTTTTTGCTGATTGATTGATTAGTACACACAGTTGTGGTGAGAGTGTTAGATTTGTTTATTGCATATAATTTTGATCAGACTGTGAATGGAATTTTTATAGTTTATGTCAAAGGCTATTTTGGAATTTATATCTTAATAGTTAAACATGTAGACTTATGGCTGCTCTTCCATTTTTATAAAATTAACATTAAAATAAATTATCTAAAGCTATGTTCCTGTAGAAAACCATGTGGTTTTTGTAAAAGAAAAAAATAAGTAAAACTAACACTCATTCCCCAAAAGACTATTAAAAAAGCACTGAATGAAATAGAATTATCTCATGTCAGAAAAATGAACAAATATGGTGATCAAATAACATCATATGATTTAGGTAAAAGCTGAATTTCATACAGAGCAGAGAGTAGGATTATAAGCACTTACTAGAGAATTTCTGTTTATAACATATGTAAAATACCAAGAGCATTCTTTGTAGAGATAATTATTGCAAGTTTGCTTTTTACTTCTTGAAATATGATATAACCACTCTCATCCATTTCTTAAGACTGTTATGAACTAATTAAAGGCTATAAAACATCTTGCAATAAAATGCTACATACATGCCTAATCAGGCTAATAACATTTATAATGATACCAGCTGTTGAAATCCAACAGATATACATAATTAATGGCAGTTGAAGTTTACCTACAGCTTTTCCATCTGCTTTATTAGAATACAATTTCCAAAATTAAAAATGTTACCTTTACTTTAGAAGTCAAGGTTTCTTGTACCCATTCTAAAATATTTGTATGCTTTATATATAACCTAAAATTATACTTAATTTCTCATTTCAAGAAAATACCCAAAGATAGTTTTTATGATAAACACATTAAAAATGCCATCTCACTCTCACCCAATCTTGTGCATGCATCCAAGTCTAAATGTCTTAATAAGAAATTCATATTAACAATGCTTTATGTGTGCATATATAAAACAATAATCCTAACAATTGTCAACAACCTTGTGTAACACTTTATACTAAACAATACACTCTACTTTTTTTTTTTTAATTTTTTTAACAGGATCTCACTCCACTTGCTCAGACTGGAGTGCATTGGCACAATATAGGCTCAACTGCAGCCTGGACATTCTGGACTCAGGTGATCCTCCCACCTCAGCCTTCCAAGCAGCTGGACTATAGGTACTCACTATCATGCATGGGTAATTTTTATATTTTCAGTAGAGACATGGTTTCACCACCCAGGCTGGTCTCGAACTCCTGGGATCAAGTGATCTGCCCTCAGCTCTCAAAGTGTTGGGATTTCAGGCATGAGCCACTGTGCCTGGCTCCTTTTCTTAAGTAATATCCAAAACAAGACGATGAAATGAATCTTGTCATAACTCTAACTTTATAGTTATGAAACTAAAAGTAAACGAGGCATTAATACAAAGAAAACTTTCAAAAGTCAGAGAAAATACTCTCATAATTTAATAAATAACAAAATAATAGAGAAAATAGTTAATTTACCAGCAAAAATAAAGAGAAAATGGGTAGGAATGTAGTTTATTAAAAAGCCAACTGGCCAACTGTGTGGTTTAATAAAGAGTTGTGTGAGGTTTTCTTTTTTTTTTTTTTTACTATAACATCCTGGTTTCCTGATGCAGAGAAGTTGAGTTGAAGAGTATTTTGTATTCTCAATTACCTATTTTAGTTTTGCGATAATAAAAAATAAGTAGATGTTATTGGAAAAATTAAAGGTCTCAAAAGTTTTCATGTCTTTTATATATGGAATGAATCCCAGTGGGCGTTTATTAGGACCCAGGGGAATACAAAGCCCAAAAACCCATACCCAGAGAGAGACTCAGCTCTGTTTCTTTCCAATCCCTCATGCTTTTGTGTTTCAGAAAAAAAAAGAATGGAAAGCAAACTTAGCCTTCAAACTCTAGCTTAACGCTAAAAAATAAACTGATCTTAATCAAGTGGGAAGGGTGTCAAGAAGACTTCAACCACAGAGTAAAGTGGGAAGTTCTGGAGAAAGCTCTCCACAAAACTTAACCATAAAGAAGGCACTAGGCATTATTAATAATTACAGATATGAACTTCTAAAACAGTGAAAGAAAATAATGTAGCATGTAAATAAAGAATTCAGTCTGTAAGAAAACATAACTCCAGGTAATGAACATATTACACTGTATCATATAATATAGACAACAATATGCCCAAAGGTAAAAAAAATACGAAGACAATAGAACAGGGGCTTAAAATCTGGATAAAACAGGCAAACTACGAACAGAATAAATGAAAATTGTGTTTATATTGTTGAGGAAAGCAATTCAGTGGATGTTGGTGGTTTGGTTGGTATTTGGCTGCTGTATTTTTTACTTTGTGAATTACTTGTTCTGCTTTTTTTAAGAAAATGTATCACTTCTGTGTATGTTATAAATTCATTGTTTCAGAAAATCTACATGTACAGTATAACCAAATACTGATTTCAAAACTGACATCATTTTATACATATTTTTATTCTACTATATACATTTTATTAATCTGAAAGCATTGCTCAATATATAATCTATAATGGTCTGCTTTTACATATTAAAATATGCTATAGATTAACTTTTATATGTTAAATGCTATTATAAGTTATGAAGTTATAGCAATGACTGATGAAAATGTTATGCTTTCAAGAAGCTTACACATTGTAGCACTATTCATAAAAGTCAAAATGTATAAGCATCCTAAATAAGACCTAAGAGAAATGAAATTCCAAGAGAAAATTGGCAAAAAAAAAAACAGCAAAAAAGAGTAAAATTCCTTACCAAATTCAGCTACTCTCATACTTCTACCTGTGGCACCTTGCTGAGAGAGAACAGTTAATATGTTTGCTTGTCCTTTCCTTTCCAGGTTCATACTGATATGAGAAAAACATTTATTAAAAAATTAGTTTTTTGAATTTGTGATTATTGTGGATTTGTTAGAAGTGTTTATTTGGTTATTGATCTCCCTAATTAGTTACCATATATTAGTAAGAATTATATTCTTAGTAACCTTTCTTTGCAGTAAAAATCGAAGAAGTAAGCAATTTTTAATGTCGGTTACACACTAATAATTTATGAATACATATTTTGTTAATTTAAAAAATGTAAGATTTCAAATGAAACAATTTTTCAACATGGAACAGAACATATTTACTAACAGAACTAAATATGTTCTGTTTTTCTGAAATAATAAGCCAAAAACATATAAGCTTCAACTCATTTAATAACTACTATCATAGTATTGTATCTTACTTGGAAAGGATCTAGATTTTCAATGACTATTCATTATTTACTTTATTTTAGCAAAATTCTAAGGGTGTGGTTACGAAAAAGATTTGAGAAACCTTTTTAAGTAAATATTTTATAAAACTTAATTATTATTAAAAACTTTATAAACTTGTATCTAATCTGCCATCGCCTCTGTTTGCCTGGTGGCAGAAATCTTATCCTTCCTTTCTGGAGAGAGCACTTGCTTATCCATTCAGAGAAGGCACTAGCAGTTGCCAGAGGAACCTGGAAACAAATTTTACTATCTTACCACAATTTCACACCTTTGAAATGACTATTAACTGCTTTTGCTTTGTTTTGGTATTATTTAGGATTTATGGCTCTTTGTGAAAATACTATTTAAGTAAAGCCCCTAAGCCACTCTCTTTAGATAGAAATAATTTTGAACTGAGGTCTCTCCCATGTGATGAGTACAGCAGGCATCAATAAACTTCTGCATGTTTCTCTTTGTTAATTTGACTTTTGTTTTCAGAAAAGTGTCTGAACTCAAGAAACTAAAATGAGTATTAAGAGAAATTGTGTTTTCTCCTGTGTGTCTTTCTGTTCTGTTCTCAAATGTTTCTTTACCTCCTCTGCCCAAATACTAATTTCTTAACAATATGCATAATTAAATCAACAAATAAACTAATTAATGGCTAATTAATACCCAGTTGTTAGTCATTTAAATTGATTAAAGTAGTTTTCTGGCCAAAAATTCTGGGTATATTACCTATTTTATATTACAGTTTTTTTATTCTTGCACTCCCACAACCTAGTAATATACAGGAGAGGTACTATGCATTTAATAAGTGTTTCTTCAATGAAAATACTTCATACATATTTTCACTGTCTTCAAACATTGGCCCTTACATAGATAAACTAGATTTTGGAATATTATTAAAATATAGAAAATATGTATTAGTTTATATTTACATTCAGATATCTTATAGTTATTACAGATGTCCATATTTAACTAAAACCACCTATATTCCCAGTGCTTACAACAATACTGGCACAGTGAAAGCATAGTAAATAATAAATAAATATTTTTGGAATTAATAAGATAATAAATATAGCAGAAGATAGGTATCTATTATCTATCTATATCTATCTATCATCTATTACCTATCTATCATCTATCACTGTGTATGAATATGTTGTTTGTTTGCTTGTCTATTTACAACATGGTTCAGGAAACTTCTTCCTAAGCCACTACTTGTGTCTCGTTGTCCACTTTCTCTTAATATCTGGCCCTTGCACATTTTGAAAACATCCGTATTTACAGTTATTGGTATTAAAAGAGTACTCTTGCATCAAATTGTCTGACTTCTATTATTTTGGCTTACATTTCTGCAATAGAAGTCTTCAAATCTTACACATCCATGAACGTCTCCTACATTGTCTGAAGGAGAATACTACAAAACAAGAGACAATTAACAGGCATAACAAAGGTCACTCAGATGGTGTGACCAAAATAAAGCTCTAGACAAGTAGCCCACCAAGTGTTACATGATGTTCCTTCTCAAATTATGTCAAAAACTGACATTTTCATTAATAATTTTGAACATAGTTACAAAAAGAGTAGCTTAGCATAGTGATTAAGAGTGAGTGCTGAAGCCGGATGCTTATATTTAAATCTGCTCTTCTACTCTCTCTGGGTAGGTTATTAAACTTGTCTGTTTCTTCATCTGTAAAATGAATATAATAATGACCAAATAATAACTACCTCATAAGATTGTTCAGTGGTTTTCAATTAAATGAAACATTATGTGTAAAGGAGATTAGACTAGTGTCTGCCATATAATAAGTGATATGTAAGTGTGTGCTATATAACTAAGCGTAAAGAGTTATTTTATTTTAGTCTTCTGAATCCAACCATGATTAAAAAGTAGAGAATTAACAACTAGTTTTTAACATCTTTCCTACATTTGGGATCACAGGAAGGGAAGAAAAAATAAATAAAGAAAAAAATGACCAAGTCAAATCTCATTTCTCACGTGCTAGTCAGACCTCCTGATGGCATTTTTCTTAATGACAAGATAATAGAGTCCTTATCTATGCTTTCACCAGGATTTATTCAGTCTGCCTAAGTTGTTTATGAAAATAAACAGCATTTATAAATGTGGAGGCACCTAGCACACTGGAAAATGTCACTACTTACTATGTAATATTTGAAGTACAAAATGGAGCCCTTTCATGACTGAAAAACCCCTTTTGGGTAAGTGATGCCTCAAATGCCAGAGTACATCCAAATGTAGCAAAAAGATACTGAGAGGAGCTGTTTTTGAGCTCTCGAATGTCTCATGTACTTGCCGGGATCTCATGATTATATCAATCATTTGAATTCTTAATGAAGTTATACATTGGAGAATTTCTCTGTTTCTTACGAGTTGAACTTGACAAGCTCTCCTTTTGTTAACACAGCTTGGCACTATGTTAACAATTGTATTTCAGGCTCACCGTTCATAAACATCTGAGTCACCTTTGGTCAAGAAGCAGGAAGGGACAGAAAATAACAGTGAGGATTTTATGTCATCTTGACGTGTTCCCATCCTTAATATGAGCTGTGGCAATCTCGAGATAGGTTACAAGAGTCTGACCAGTGGAATTTAGAGAAATTAGACTTATGGCATCCATCTAAATGAACAGACAGGGAATATGCCACTAGGCAGGAGGGAAATAAGCAACAAAAAAAATTTATCTAACTGTTGATACTAGTTATGGTAAAGACTGCATGTCTAGAAGACACTTTCTAAATAGGATAAAAAATATAATATCAGACTTTCCTGCCACTGGAAAAACCTTCTGCCACTTCCATAGACAACTGGATAGCCATCTGGCACCTTAATCTTATATACTAACTCAATTAAGACCACTCATGAGTCAAAAACGTATACAAGAATAAAGATCATGATCAAATGGCTGTGAAATTCCAACATACACTATTAAACAACTAGGGTTCTTTATGACAGAAGTCTGACAAATTATTACTACATAGATGCATAGATTCTTGTAATTAACCTTAGGGCAATTTGGAGGGTAAGTATTTCTGGAAAATTCTGATTGGAAGAGATTCTTTAAGTTGAGAAATAATCCTCACATAAATCTGTATGAGCAGAGAGTTTTCACATGGTGACTACTAAGTTGTTACATTTGGTAAATAGAAGCTTTTGGCAGATCTAACCTGAAAGGAGTAACTGCCCATACTCCTTTTAAAACAGTAGACATAATATAAATGCAGACAATTCTAAACTGGTTTTATGATTACAAGAGGGACACATTTAATTTAATGCATTGAAAGAGGCCATTATATAAATTGAAGTAACAAGAAAGGATTCCCCCAATCTTCTAAGCCTTACATAATCTTGTTTTTGGGGTCAAGTGAATATTTAGCATGTAATAACTGGTTATTTATGTGGGGAGTTTTATGATATGATAAAAATAAATGATAAAAGCCAGCATAATGTGAAGAAATAGAAAACATACAGAAGAAAATGACAGGGGAAACCTAACAAAGCTAAATGTAGTTGTTTAGATAGCTTTCAAAGAATGGGATAAAAACACAGAGACTTAATAGGATTCCCATTAAGGAATTTATAGCTCATTAGCAACATAGGATGGGGCGGGAAAGTAAGAGATCTGCTCCACTTACCTCTTAAATTATAACATCAAATATTGTTTCCTTATTTTTGCCTAAAGGAATTCAAAGCAAATTATGAGGATTAAGACTTAGAATAAAATAAGTGGGCAGGGATTTGGAGAGTATGATGTAGATTTATACTCTAAAGCAAGAGAAGTATAAAAACAAAACAAAACGAAAAAAAGCAAAAGGCCTAAATTTGCTTGGCCAACCCTTGAGTGGAGTGTTCATATACAAAAAATTGAATGACATGTTCAAGGGGCGGTATGCATCAAACCTTAGGACTTCTAGATACAGGGCTTCATTATGGCTGCAGTAGTCTCTGATGGATACAGATAGCACTCTGATGGGCCTGAAGGCAAAGCTAGGAGCATCTGGACATGTGTGGTAGAAATAACTGAAGTGAAGTTTGTGTCACAAATTTGAAAATGGTACTAGACTGATTAGATTGAGTAAGTAATTTGAGTAGTTATTGAGTGAAAACGGGGCCTATTTCCCTGACATGTTCCACACACTGAATCTGCTCTTCAACCCGTTAATTCACCAAGCATAATATAAAATTTGTCCCATCGCTGCTCTACATAAAACTTTATGCAATAGTATTCCAGGGAGGCTTTGAGAGTTCACTGTTACGATTGAGGGAATAATGAAAGGGGTACTTTTAAATCCCCCTAAAGCCCTTTTTGTCAGTCCTATACGGCCAGTATGCAAAACAGATGGTTCCTGGAGGTTAACAATAGACTAGCAAAATTAAACAAGGTAGTTCCTTAGATTGATTTAACTGTACTTAATATGGGGGAGGCTACATAGAAAGAGCAACTAGTCAAGTGGGACAGCAGGTCAAAAGGTTATTGCCTTCTTTCCTGTACAAATTTAGAGTTCATCCAGGCACAAAAATAGGATTTTTTAAAAATTTGCTTGATTTGGCAAATAAAACACTGGAGCTCACTCAAATTTAAATTTTAGGCAAAAATCAATACTTTTTAGTACAATTATGTTTGAATATTGCATAGGATAAAAAATATATTTTATCTGTCAACCCCACATGGTTTTCTTCTGGATTTAAATTTAGTATACAATTACTGCCTTACTACAGGAATATATCAATTGCCATATTCTAGTGAGTCAGGACTTGGTAAAAATTTAAAGTATGTTAATGCACTATGTTGATGATTGCATGAGTTTCTGTCCCTAAGGAAGAGGCACAGGAAGAGTTAAGGACTGTGGGGTATCCATACTACAAGTAGAGACTGTCTGATAAATCCAACTAAAATAAGTCTCAAAGTAGCCTGTGCACTTCATGGGAATTTTACACTCAAAGGCTGCCTGTGCAGCAGCTTTTCATAGCCCATTGAATAGACACTCACTAGCTTGCTATGGGATGTTCGTATACATTGCTCCAACAGTTAAATTGGGGGCCAGGCATCCCAATCATGTCTTAGGTGATGTAAGAAATATTCAAATAGAGAAGCAGCAGCCCAGCAAAAATGCCACATAAAATGGAAGTAGTACATTCCTCAGCATGCTAAAGCAATCCACTTTGTGAAAGTTTATGAATCCATTAATTCACTGCTTATAGGACTGACTATCAAGCACTCCAAGGACTTTCTGCCCCCATTACTGCATAAACTGAATGATATAATTATTCCAACTGAAGCAAAGCAGTCCTCTTGTTTTTTTCAATTGAAATTTTTATTGTGGGTTAGAAATTAACTGCAACAGATCCCGCAGATGTTAAAATTTTAGAAGCAGAAGGTCAGAGTTAAGAGTAGGTTTTGCTTTTTTTTTCAGTAGAAAAGAAGTTAGATTTGAATTCTTGAACACAGATGAAATATGTACAGATTGTCGGGCAGTAGCTAATGACCTTGCAATATGAACAAATGGATCTTAAAAAAATAGACAATGAAATATCATCCTATGGGCCTTTTAGTAAAAATATTTCAGTGGAAATTTACAGGAAGAATTAAAGTGGTTCATGTAAACAATTGTGTAGTGCACACTCACATACACACACACCTACTCACAACCACACAACAAACTATAAAAAAGCAAAAGTCAGTTGTTGACTTAAAAAGCAATTGGAATGTTGAGCCCATGTCTTTGTCAGACTTTAAAGGCTTTCTCCCTAGGTGTATGCAACATGCAAAAATGGAAGTACTCACACCATGTACAAATGTACAGGGGAGCACAAATTCCACATATTCCCATGGCACCCCATGTATCTATTGTTAGAAAGAGAAACTGTACCTGTTTTCAACAGGAGATCGCTCATTTGAAAATGGCTTAGGATAAAATTCTCCACAGTCAGATGCACCACCACATATAGCAAGTGGGTTGTTTTGGATCTGTATCAATACCCCTAAGGTGCTACAACTTGTTGTTAATAGAATTTTCATTTATTCTACTTTATGCTTTGCTTATTTTGTAACAGAAGCAGATTTGGACTATACAATTAAAAGACTGAGAGAGCAAATTCTCTACCAGTTCAAACTATCTGAGTTTATTTCTCTAATCATTTTTTACACATCACTGCTACTAATGTACCAAAACAGAAAAATCAAGGAAGCATAAGTACATACAACATCCCTACCACACCTTCAGAGCACTATTCTCATTTGAAATTAAAATGGGTAATAGAAGCACCTGTTACTCAGAATATTTGATGAAAATGTTTAAAAGTATGGATTAATTTTTTAAATGATTGCGTTCTCAAGTTGTACATGAAAGGCAGTAAGTCAGGACCTTCACTGGAAGAGTTGCAAAGATCAGATATAAAACTGAAGAAGGAATAGATGAACGTACAGAACTTTCTTTCTAACATCACACAATTTTTATTTGATTTTGACTGATCTCATAGTTCCACGTTCAGGTGTGGACCTGTGTATATCCAAAGAAGTTGATATAAATGCAGAAGACACATTACACCTCACACGACCTATTCTTAAGTGTATTTAGAGTGTATCATCACTTCACCCCATGTAGCCAAATATGGATTAACTGCAACTACAATCCCATGGCCATCAATGGACACAGCCCTTCATTTTTTTTTAACCAGTCAAATCCTTTGACATCTGTCTCAAGTGCTTTTGACAAAAAAGTGTTAGCCAGTTTTCTGTATTGTCTGCTCTATGGATATGGAGTACAGCTGAGTCAGGGAGAGAAAGCCTGAGCAAGGGGCAAGGGGTTTAGGTCAAGGAGATGATACAAAGAAGCAGAGAAGAAGCTGAAAAGGAGACAAATGCACATAAGTGGGTCACAGTTCCAAGAATAAAGGCAATCGTGTCATGTTTCTTGAGACTTTCTCAGACTCAGAGGAAAAACCCTGTCCACTATTTTTTTTTCCACATCTGGTATATCTAATGACTGATGCTGAGAGAAAAGCCCTGTGTAGAACTGTGACCTCCACAGACAGCATATTGGATTTCTACTGATTTATAGCCTGTCTAAATACTGCACTCAGATAATCTAGTGAAAAAAATGATATTGTATCACCTGATGACTCAACTTTTTGGTATCCAAAAACAATTAACCATAGGTGTGACTTATGACTACATTACCATTCTGATTTGCACACAAAATAAGCTGAGAGGAAGAATATCAATAAATCACACAGAGTGAGAATTCTGACCAGCAGAGCTTCTGAATTTTGGGGGCCACAATCCATGATGAATCCTTGCTATGAAGCAAAAAATATTGCTACCAAATGACTAACACCAAAGTTTTGTTGACTCCTCTAATTTTAGCTAAAGTGGATTTAGTTGAAAAGAGTTTAAGGGAAGTAGAAATTAAAGTGGGTTATCATTAAGGGATTTGACTTTAAGGGATATGATATCATTAAGGGATATGACAGAAGGACTGTTTTGCTTCAGTTGGAATAATTATATCATTCAGTTTATGCAGTAATGGGGGCAGAAAAGTCCTTGGAGTGCTTGATAGTCAGTCCTATAAGCAGTGAATTAATGGATTCATGAACTTTCACAAAGTGGATTGCTTTAGCATGCCGAGGAATGTACTATTTGGTTTTTGTTTATTACCAAAATCATTCCTATTCAGGTTGGCTGAAGAATTTTACAGAAAATTTTGTAGCTTGCCTGGGTGGAGTTGTATTTGTTGACAAAATATATTCTAATAACAGGCTCATGCAACAGGAAATATTTTTGTGTGCACAAATCCCATTAATATTCAATGGCAACACCATGTGTACTGGCTGATTAGCCTTGGCCCAGTTATTCCAGTGCTATGTGATGATACGTTCTGAGAGGATTATAGAAGCTGGTCTAGGGGTCTGTGTCAATTTATAATAAAATTCCTGGAGGCTCTTTATAATCATGAAAAATACCTGCTAATCCAAATAAAAATGTTAGCAGGAGTTCTCTTCCACAAACTGGGTGCATTAAACGTTGGAATAATTCAACTTTGGAGGAAAATAAAGCCATAAGTAATCGGACTAATAAAATAATTTCTCTAATGTAGCAATGCTGAATGATAGCTTGAGTGCTCACTCAGGAAGGATGAGTGAATATTTTATTAAATGTGTGATTTGATGTATTTTAAGACCAGTGGCCTGTACTTCTAGAGGGCTAAGTTTGAGAGGCACATTTATAGGAAATTCCTTAGCCATAAGGTTATAGCATAAGTTAGGCCAGGGTTCCACTTGAGTGATGACATGAAGATCATTTCTAATGTCCTAGAGGCCATACATTAAACAACAAGAAAAAAAAAAAAAGAAAGAAAGAAAGAAAAAAGAGAAAAGAAACAAGCAAGTTTTATTTATTGTCCTGTAACTGTATGGGACAGTACAGATAAGAACAGTATGTGATTTGTATGGGAGGTAGACTGGCTATGTTAACATGATATCTGGAATCTAATGTATTATGTATCTATTGCTGTGTAGTGACCAAGGTGACCTTGACATTTCCCTTTTCCTTGACCAAATTTTAGGTTGTTTTCTTTCTCACTGTAGGAACCTGACCTATCTTTTCTTAGAGCCTGTACTTTAGAAAACTTGTGATTGTAAATTATTTCTCTTACCTTTGAGATGTAAATAATCTATTACCTAGGAGTCTCTTTTCAAGGAAGAATGTAGTAATAAAGAAAAACAGTGTTCTAGTCGTCTTTTAGTCTCTGTTGGAGATTAGGAGACTAAGGACCAAGAAGCCAACACAGATGGCCTAATCAACTAACAATCTCCCTACCAATGTTCTGCAGTACTTTTCCATTACTTCACACTAAAGTTTAAAACTCCTGGGTTTTGATCAGGTGTGGTGGATCATACTTGTAATCACAGAACTTTGGGAGGCTGAGGCAGGTGGATCACCTGAGGTCAGGAGTTCAAGACCAGCCTGACCAACATGGTGAAACCCTGTCTCTATTAAAAATACAAAAATTAGCTGGGTGTGTGGTGGGCACCTGTAACCCCAGATACTTGGGAGGCTGAGGCAGGAGAATTGCTTGAACCTGAGTGGCAGAGGCTGCACTAAGCTGAGATCTTGCCATTGCACCCCATCCTGGGCCACAGAGTGAGACTCTGTCAAAAAAATTAAAAAAAAAAAAATCCTGAGTGTTTTAGTAGAGTCTTTAGGTTTTTTATATGTAATATCAGGTCTTCTGAAAACAGAGACAATTTGACTTCCTCCTTTTTAATTTGGATGCTCTTTATTTCTTTCTCTTGCCTAATTGCCCTGGCCAGAACTTCCTTTTCTGTGTTGAGTAGGAGTGATGAAAGAGGGCATCCTTTTCTTATTCTAGTTCCTAGAGCAAAATCTTTCACTTTTTCTCCATTCACTGTGACACTAGCTGTGGGTTTGTCATATGTGACCAACATAGAAGAAGCACTGCAGGATGTTGGTCTGGGGGAAAATTTTTTAGGTAACATCTCCAAATTACAGGAAAGAAAAGTCAAGATAAACAAATTGGATTATATCAAACAAGTGAGCTTCTATGCAGCAAAAGGAAAAAAACAGCAGAGTTAAAAAGACAATCTGCAGACTGAGAAAGCATATTCATCCAAAAAAAGATTAATCTCCAAAACATACAAAAATTTCAAATATCTCAACAGCAAAAAACAAGACAAAAACACACACAACTCAAACTAAAAAGGAAAATTTCAGGCCAATATCCATGATGAACATCGTGCAAAAATCTTCAATAAAATACTGGCAAAACAAATGCAAAAGCACATCAAAAAGCTTATCCATCATGATCAAATAGTTTTCATTCTGAGGATGCAAGGCTGGTTCAGCATATGCCAATCTATAAAAGTAATTGATCATGTAAACGGAACCAAAGACAAAAAACATGATTATCTCAGCAGATGCAGAGAAGACTTTTGACAAAATTTAAAAGCCCTTTATGCTAAAAACTCTCAGTAAACTAGGTATTGGTGGAACATATCTCAAAATAATAAAAGCTGTTTATGACAAACCCATGGCCAATATCATACTGAGTGGGCAAAAACTGGAAGCATTCCCTTTGAAAACTGGAACTAGACAAGTGTACCCTCTCTTACCATTCCTATTCAACATAGTATTGGAAGTTCTAGCCAGAGCAATCAGGCAAGAAAAAGAAATAAAGAGTGTTCAACTAGGAAAAGAGGAAGTCAAATTGTCTCTATTTGCAGATGACATGATTGTATATTTAGAAGATCCTGTTGTATCAGCGCAAAATCCCCTTAAGATGATAAGCAACTTCAGTGAAGCCTCAGGATACAAAATCAGTGTGCAAAAATCACAAGCTTTCCTATATGTCAAGAACAGACAAACACAGAGCCAAAACATGAGCGAACTCTTATTCACAATTGCTATGAAGAGAATAAAATAGCTAGTAATACAACTAGCAAAGGACATGAAGAATTTCTTCAAGGAGAACTACAAACCACTGCTCAAGGAAATAAGAGAGGACACAAACAGATGGAAGAACATTTCATGCTCATGGTTAAGAATAATCAATATCATGAAAATGGCCATATTGCCCAAAGTTATTTATAGATTCAATGCTATCCCCATCAAGCTACCATTGACCTTCTTTACAGAACTGGAAAAAAATCACCTTAAACTTCATATGGAACCAAAAAAGAGCCTGCATAGCCAAGACAATCCTAAACAAAAAGAGCAAACCTGGAAGCATCATGCTACCTGACTTCAAACTATACTACAAGACTACAGTAATCAAAACAGAATGGTACTGGTACCAAAACAGAGATAGATACAAACCAATGGAGCAGAGCAGAGGCCTCGGGAGGAATGCCACATGTCTACAACCATCTGATCTTTGACAAACTTGATAAAAACAAGCAATTGGGAAATGACTCTCTGTTTAATAAAAGGTGTTGGGAAAACTGTCTAGCCATGTGCAGAAAGCTGAAACTGGACTCCTTCCTTACACCTTATACAAAAATTAACTCCAGAGGGATGAATTACTTAAACCTGAGACCTAACACCATAAAATTCCTAGAAGAAAACCTAGGCAATACCATTCCTAGCATAGGCATAGGCAAGAACTTCATGACTAAAATACCAAAAGCAATGGCAACAGAAGCCAAAATAGACAAATGAGATATAAATAAACTTAAGAGCTTCTGCACAGAAAAAGAAACAATCGTTAGAGTGAACCAGCAACCAACAGAATAGGAAAAAAAATTTGCAAGCTACCCGTCTGACAAAGGGCTAATATCCAGAATCTACAAAGAACTGAAACAAATTTAAAAAAAAAAAAAAAAAAAACAACCCATGAAAAAGTGGGTGAAGGATATGAACAGACACTTTTCAAAAGAAGACATTTATGCAGCTAAGAAACATGAAGAAATGCTCATCATTGGCCATTAAAGAAATGCAAATCAAAACCACATTGAGATACCATCTCATACCAGTTAGAATGGCGATCATTAAAAAATCAAGAGACAACAGATGCTGGATAGGATGTGGAGAAATAGGAACACTTTTACACTGTTGGTGGGAGTGTAACATACTTTAACCATTGTGGAAGATAGTGTGGCGATTCTTCAAGGATCTAGAAATAGAAATACCATTTGACCCAGCAATCCCATTACTGGGTATATACCCAAAGAATTATAAATTGTTCTATTATAAAGACACATGCACACATATGTTCATTCTGGCACTGTTTACAATAGCAAAGACCTGGAACCAATCCAAATGCCCATCAATGATAGACTGGATAAGAAAATGTGATGCATATAGACCATGGAATACTATATAGCCATAAAAAAGGATGAGTTTATGTTCTTTACAGGGCCATGGATGAAGCTGGATATCATTATTCTCAGCAAACTAACACAAGAACAGAAAACCAAACACCACATGTTCTCACTCATAAGTGGGTGCTGAACAATGAGAATACATGGACACAGGAAAGGTAACATCACACACTGGGATCTGTTGGGGGGTGGGGTGCTCAGGGAGGGATAGCAGGGGGTGGGGAGATTGTGGAGGGATAACATTAGGAGAAATATCTAACATAGATGAATGGGGGGATGGAGGTAGCAAACCACCATTGCATTTGTATACATATGTAACAGTCATGCAAGATCTTCACATGTGCTACAGAACTTAAAGTATAATAAAAAAAAATAGAAATGGAAAAAAAAAACACACACACAATTTATCTGATTTAAAAATGGGCAAATTATCTAAATAGACAACCATCAAAAGAAAACATACAAATGGCCAGGAAGCATATAAAAATAACTCAACATCACTCATCATTACAGAAATGCAAATAAAAACCATAATAAAATATTATCTCATGCCTATTGGAATGGTTGTTATTAAAAAGACAAAAAGTAACATATGCTGGTGAGGATGTAGAGAAGAAAAAACTCTTATAGACTGTTAATGGGAATGTAAGTTAGTACAGCAATTATGGAAAACAGCATGAAAACATTCTCAAAACACTCCAATCAGAACTACCATGTGATATAGCAATCCTACTACCTACTGTATATCCAAAGGAAAGGAAATTATTATATTGAACGGATATCTGCATCCCCATGTTTACAAGAGCACTATTCAGAATAGCTGAGATATGGAATCAATCTACACTCCCAGCAACCAATTGAGGATGGGATGAGGTTAGTTAAAAAATACAAAATTACAGGTAAATAAGGGAAGTAAGTTCTAGTATTCTCTAGCACTAGATGGTGAATATAGTTAATGATAACTTATTTTGTGTTTTTAATAGCTAGAAGGGAAGATTTGGAATGTTCTCAACATACAAAAATAATGAATGTTTGGGTAATAGTTATGCTAATAACCCTGATTTAATAATAATGCATTGTATACATGTAATAACATAGCACTCTGTAATCCATAAATAGGTGCAACTGTTATATGTCAATTTTTTCTAAAGTAAAGAACAGATTATATAAAAAAAAAACTGTCTTGTTTTTTTGTTTCAGTAAGGTTGAATTCAATGTCTCCCTCCTATTGCAGTAGTCTCGAATAAAGTCTTCCTTAACATTTGTAACAGGTGTCTGTGGTAATTTCCTTTTAAGAGGAAACTGAGTTGCGTAAAACAACACAGTTATTATCTTACCAGAATGGATAACATGAAGTCATTATATATACAGAGAAATGAGAAAGGGCACAAATTAGCTTTTTTCCCCTGAGATAATGAAATATATTATCAGTTATTTGTTGATATAAAACTTAGTTTCTTTAACTTGTAATACATAACCAACTAAACCATTTGTCATTGTTATCTTACACTGTTTTACCTCATATATTTACCACCATCTGAAATCTTACATATTTATTTGTATATTTTTTTCTGCCTCTGTCCAATATTATGTAAGCTACATGAGTGGTAGGATTTTTTGCTTTTAATATTCATGCATATTTCCAGCAACTATAATGATATAAAGTATATTTAATATCTTAAATATATTTTGAATGAACGAATGAATGGATCTTATTATGCTGGGATGATATTATTAAAATATATATGTAAATAAAATCCTTTAGAACAAGTATACGTTATTTCTATATTTTGTAGCTGTTATCACAAGGTCTTTACAGTGTTGAACAATACGGAGAAAATCATCCTTGATGTTCCACTTATAAAATCTCTAGAAAAAATCCATCTTGTCGCTGTCTGCTAAAAGAGGAACAGCTAAAATATATTTGCATATAATTGCAAGTTTAATGTTTCCTTGGGGCATTCAGTTCTAGAGTTTTCAATCATTTTCTCATCTTGTTCTGAAATGCCCTAGTCTTCTTAGGCATTGGGTAATTTTTGAAGCATTTTTCTCAGTCTAAAAATCCTTACTTGGTTAGAGTACTTTTCTTCATGCTCTGTAAAAATTGATTTTACTTTTTTACTTAGCTTTATAGTTTTATCTATTTCAGTGAATGATGGTTGATTTTTCCCATTAAAGCCTTCTTAAAGCTAAACACCTTGCAGTTCAAAGCCCTGATACTAATTTGACAACATTTTTAAGTATGTCAAAAATCCTGAAATACTAGAATGCTCAAGTAGTGGGTTACTCAGTAATTTGGCTGAATCTTACTAACTCTACCTATGTCAGAAGTTATTTGAATTTTAATTAAACTCATTTATTGTAATACAGGAACTTTCTCAGATATGTGAGTGTGTGTGTGTGTGTGTGTGTGTGTGTGTGTTTTATCAAAGGGTAAAATAGGCTAGATAAGTTTAAAGATTCACAGAAAAAACTGCCATAGGGATAAAAACCAAAAGAGAAGAATATAAAGAATGGAAATAGTGGAAATAAAAAAAATGTCATGATAAATACTTATTCACTTATTTCTCTTCCTATTAAATGAAAAAGCAAGTTACTGTTTCACTAATTCTATACATTATGTCTTAATGACAATTACAGTCATTCCTATAAAATAGAATGCATTGATGGCTACATGATTTGAGAGCCCATAATAGAGGACTATGACAATCACTAGATGCTAAAATGAATTCAGAAGCAAGAGAAGAGTGATTTGCATATTTTCAGGAATAGTTTGTCATTAGTCTGGTTAGTGTTGCTGAACTACTTAAACGTATTACCTAAAGGATAACCCTCATTAGAGTCGATAAAATACTATAGAAACAGATCTGATAAGGTGTCTGAAAGTGGCTGAATGAAGACACTTTACCATAAATCAAGAACATGATTTAGGTGTATTTATCTTATAAATGGATGTGAAGATGCAGATTAATTAAACAGAAAAAAAAAAAAAACAAGATTTAAAGCTTAAAAATATGTGTAGTTTAAGATGTAAAAGGAACATAGGATAATTCAGATATTTTAATGACATACAAATTAGTGTAAGGTGGTTGATTAGCACAGATATTGGATAGAGAATGAATAATTCAGTGGTAGAAGGTACTTTTACTTTGTATCTAAGTGATTTTATATTAACCCACTCAAATAATGATGGTTTCAGCTATTTTGATTTGTAACAAACTACCTCAAAACTTAATAAATCTAAAACTATAATTTATTATTATCTTTCACAGTTGCTGGGTTGCTTGGGCCCAGCAAGGTAACTCTACCTGACAGTCTCTCAATTAATTACCATTTTGGATGGTGGCTGAAAGCTTCACTGGGCTGAACACTGAAAATGGTCTTTTTTCCCCTTTTGTCTACAACCTGGGATTGGATGGCTAGGTGACCAGCTCTCCATGTGGCTAGCTGAGTTTTCCTCACAACATGGTGTTCAGTCTCACTGCAGTTAGATATTTTATTTCAAGCTTATTTTCTACAGAATGACCATTCTAAGAGATTCAGGGTGAAGCTGCAAAACGATACAGCCTAGAATTTCACTTTTTCTGCATCCTATTTGTCAAACAAATCACTAAGACCATTGCCCCATAGGAGGTGGAGTCTATTCATGAGGAGAAGTTGTAGTGAAGTGATAATTAACAAATAGGAACTGTAGATATTCAAAGTATGAAATATGATGTTCTTATACATATGTACATCATGAAATGATCACCAAAATATTACTAAGTAAAATATCCATCACCTCACAAAATTATGTCTTTCTTTTCTTTTTTTTTGTGGTGAGAATACTTAACATCTGCCCTCTTAGCAAATGATATGACAAAATGATATGTGTGTATGTGGAGAAAAATAATTGATCATAAGCATCTTGAGAAATAAGCTACCTCACTGATATACCAAAACCTTCCATGGAGTGTTATCTCCTAACACTCCATGGAAGGAAAAAAGGTCACCAAATCAAACATTTTGGATGAAACAAGTTCAAAAGAAGAATAATAAAAGAGTTGTACAATTGGGAGATGGGGAGGGGTGGGAAGTAGATATTTCAAATTAGTGCAAGTGTTAAATGCTACATCTACATAAGTTTAGATAGTAGATACTTGTCCTTCCATTAGATTTAGTAATTCAAAAGTAATTAGTGAGTGTACAAAACCAGTTTTAGCATAGTTGTTGAGATATATGCCAAATTGCATTGGGGATTGGAGTAATAATTTAGTGAAGAAGAGGTCATTAAGTGCATACTACTTTTTGGAGAAGCTTATTAGTGATGTAAAGAAGACATTAAAAGTTCGAAGCTACCACATGTAAGTGAGATCATGTAGTATTTGTCTTTCTGTGACTAGGCTATTTCACTTAGCATAGTATCCTCCAAGTTTATACCAGGTTCATATAAACAATAGCATTTCCTTCTTAATGTATTGTATACTTGAAATTTGCCAACAGAGTAGATCTTAGTTATTCTTGCCACACGCACAGACACACACACACACAAACAAAGAAAAAGCTAACTCTGTGAGGTGATGGAAATGTTAGTTAGCTTGATTGTGGTAATCATTTCACAATGTATATATGTATAAGAACATTGCATTATACACCTTGAATATACATATTTTTTATTTGTCAATATACTTCAAAAGTGGAGTCAATGGTGGGTTTATTTGGTAGGTGTCTGTGGGTGTGTGTATGTGTGTGTGTGTCGGGGGGGGGGTTTGGGCATGTTTATGGGTGGGATGAATGATCCACACACGGGTAAAATCAAAGTTGATAAATAGCAATGGGAGAATTGATAAAGTTCCAAAGAGACAGTAGCAGATTGAATAAGAATAACAACCATATTAAAAAGAAGGTGAAAATGATTAATGAGATGGATGTAAATTTATGGGGATGGGAGTATAAGCAGAGATCAGATAGATGACACTCATGCTTAAATTTTGTGTTTTAAAGGAAATGCAAGAAACAAGTGCATTGAATGAAGACACAGGTATAAAGATTGACTTTGACCTTGCACTTAAGATTGAGGGAAAGAAAAACATTGATTAGACACAAATAAGTTTATGGGAATTCCTAGAGCATGAGTTAAGGGTATTCACGCATAAACTTCCTGATGGTATAAAGGAGGTAAGTAATGATAATGTGTGCCAAAATTAAAGAAGATGGAGGCTTGAAAGGAATATTATAAAGAGTTTTGATGATTATGGCTAATCACTGCAGGGGATAAGAGAAAAGATTAAAAGACAAAAGTACTGTGAATCAGCATACATGTTCAGTGAAAGAGTTGGCCATATATTTGAATTTTCAGCATTTAACATGGTTTTCATAAAAAAGTGTACAATGCCTGTACCAAATCAGTTCATATAGCATTTTGGGCCATATTTTCTATTTATGAAGGAAAAAAGAGCCTACTTCAGGCTACTAGAAATTGTAGCGATAAATCCTAGATCACAATAATATTGGGGCTCAAAGAGTTAACCCCCAGGCTTAGAGAGGCGCAGCAAGCGGTAAAGCAATTGTAGAGTGGTGACAAGGAGAAGGTCTGATTTTCCAGTTCCAGCTGGAAAAATGTATACATAATACCATTATAGTCAATGGAAACCTATGATCATGCCAATGTTATAACATAGCAATTTGGTGCTTCATATTAACAAAAATGCCAAACAAAGCAATTAAATGAATAAAGCATCAGAATTTGTATGCCCTTTTCACCTAGAAGCAGAAATGCAAATTATATATGAAGAAATCATTTCTGCGTATAAATATTTTAGCATATCAAGAAAAAAAAACATCAGCCAAATGTTAACTCAGTAAAAATTACCAAACACACAAGAAATAAAGCTACCATTAATGCAAGATATCAGAAAAAACAACAAAGAACAAGTTTGATTTTCAATTTTAACTTTTTCCTTAACTTTATATATTACTAAAAGGTAGATGTCTTTTAAAATATATAACCACAATATTATCATTATGTCTAAAACAGTGTTTTACTATTTACAAAGATCTAGACAGTACTCAATATTTTCTGATTGCCTTATACTTAGGTTTTGTTTGGTCTACTCAGATTCCAGATAAACAGCATATAGTACAATTGTTTCACATGTCTCTTAATCCTTTTCTTTTTTTAATTTGTAGGTTACTCACCCTATCTCTATCAGGTTTTGACCTTGCAATATTTGTTGAAAAAACTCCATTGCTTGATTGACCTACCTGCAATTTAGAAAGATTCTATTGTAACGTTGTGTTATATCATATTCTGGTGTTTCCTATAACCTGGCAGTTAAATCTCCATGATTGATCTGACTTAAAATTAATTATTATCATCAATATTTTATTTCATTTTTTTGGCAAGCACACTGCAAGGATTGTAACATGTCCTCTCATCAGAAAGCATCTCATCTCTGTTTCTTTGTTTTGGTAGTAGCTTAGACTTTCAATTTTGTTAATGGTGGCAAAATAGAAAAACTGTAACTTAATATTGTCTTATTTATTTATTAGCTGAATTATATTATGCAGATTGTTCCTTTAGAGGGAAAACATCCTTTCTTCCACAACTTGTTTCTGCTGTTTCACAGCATCCAAAGGAGGGAGGAATAAATGTTTCTTTGTTTTATTTAATGAGAAATTAAAATGATGAATTAATTGTCATGCATTATCTAAAAGTAATCAGAATTGCTTTTTTATCCTTTTAACCATTAGAAAAGCACAGATTTAAACATAGTTGATGTATTTCCTTCTACTGTGGTTTTTGTTTTTTCTTTGATGCTTGTATCATAGCATTTTTTGACAGTGGGAGCTACTTAACTTTAGCCACTAAATCTTTTTAATATGAGAAGTAGATTTTGATAGGATTTTGTTTTTTGTGACAAAGTTGTTTTAGGCCTATCTTGTACTTTTTCTGCTCAGATCTGAAATTTGTCATTTTTTCAAAGAATCCTTGCTCCTTTTGAGCGAGGAAGACAGAATTTAATGACCATCTTTTGAGAATGACAGTTTCTCATTGTTACTGTCTTAGATTTCACTGGCTCCCACCACAAAATACCAGAGACTGGGTGGCTTAAACAACAAAGATTTACTTCTTCCTAATTTTGGAGGCTAGAAGTCCAAGAGCAAGGTGCCAGTAAAGTTGGTTTCTTCTGAGACCTCTCTCCTAGGCTTCCAGATGGTAGCTCTCTGATTGCTTCTTCACATGGTTGTCTCTCCACACTCAGACCCTTTGTGTCCCTGTGTCCAAATTTCCTCTGATAAGGATACCAGTCAGATTGAATTAGAGCCCAGCCATATGACCTGATTTAAACATGATTATCACTCAAAGGCCTCATTTTCAAATACAATCACATTTTGAGATACTGGGGTTTAGTATTTCAACATGAATTTTGAGAGGACATATTTTAGCCCATAACACTATTTATTATTTCTAAGTTTTCTTAGTGGATAGGATGAGAACAAATGTCATTTTAAAAGACATAGTAAATAAGTTATGTTATATTTGTGTATCTTTATTTTTTCTTGGCCTCTTGGTAGGTAAATATTATCACTGGAAATAATTTAAGCATCTTTATCTTTTCTTTCCTATCCCTGGATATAACCCACAAGACAACTGCTATCAAATTTCTAGATTATACAATTAATTGAAGTAACTTTTTTTGTCTGTTTGTTTGTTTTTGCCGTGGACTATACACACATTTGTTTCAATTGGCTTTAGATTTTAAGAGTTTCAATTTTTAAAAATTTTGTTGGCATGTACAACATGTGTATGTTTCCAATGTCAAATTAATGAATGGTTTCTGTGAAGACCCCTCTCAATGTAGTTTCTCCTGTCAGACAGGCCTACCAGGTTTTCATGCAGAGTATGAACCCCTCTCTCTAAGGATGAATTCTTGTTAACAGTTAAATTTCTAGATTCTCGGTTCCTGGGGCCATCAACTTTTCCTTTATTTCTTTCCTCTCACCTGGTTACTGATATTACCAGAGTCAGACTGTTGTTGATAACTTGACACATTCCACCCATAATGTGAGCCCCCTCCAGTTTGTAACTGTGGGACGTTTGTATGAGATAGAATTTTTTAAAGAGAGCTGTATCAGTAAAGATCCCAACTAGTAATGTACTGGTAAATGTTTAGTAACTGACTATGTGTATGGAGTGGAGGTATGGCATCTGTTTCATTTGTCAATTTTTGTGATGTAAGTACTGCCACCATGCTTATTTCAAGATAACAATGTGATGCCGCTGAAGGCAGATTTGAGAAGTCATGTTAACCACCCACGTTTGTGAGTCAGCTCCAGGACATACTCGATCCCACACGTTCTTCTTTTACTATAACACTGAAATTCCTCCCTGAATTGTGTGAATTATATCAATTCTCTTTAAACCTAGGAAAATTATAAGAACATCAACCAATAAATTGCAGCATAAGTGCTGTTCTATGTTTTCTACATCGGTCATAAAAATCAACACGGCTTTCTTTTCTGGGGGCATGTACCTTAGGAGGCCTGATCCACAATGTTAGTAGTCCAGCTACCCTGAAGCTTCCATGATGAAGATAATATATGGAGTGACCCAACAGTGGTGGAGTGAGATTTCTTCAGCTGTTTTTCTTCAGAGTGGGCAACGTCCTAGCCTCCAGATGACTCCATCTCCAGCCAACATCCTCTGACTGAAACTGCATGAGAGACCTCAACCAGGAAATACTTAGTTAAGCCCAGTCGACTCTTTGTCCTGTGAAAGATAATAGCAAATTATTATTGTTATTACCATTACTTATTTACAAATAATTTTAGGCTTACATAGAGTTGCAAATATAGTATAAAGTATACCATTCAACCAATTTCCTCAAGGTTTTACAACTGTCCTTTTTAGAGTTCAGGACAGTTTTAGTTCATTTGGGCAGCAACGACAAAATAATGTAAACTGATTGGCTTATAAACAACAGACATTTATTTCTTACAGTTCTGGAGGCTCAGAAGTTTAAGATCAAGGAGTCAGCAGATTTGATATCTGATGAGGACTCCTTTCCTGGTGACTTCTTACTGTGTACTCACTCACAGAGTGGAAAGGGCAAGACAGCTCTCTAAGAGAGTCTTTTATTAAAAAAACTTACCCTATCCACGAGGGCATGACCTGATCATTCCCAAAGACCCCAACTTCTAATACCATCACATTGGTGATTACACTTTAACATAGGAACATGAAGGAAGGGAGGGGGGGACACAAATATTAAGACTATGGCAAGGATCCAACCCAGGAACCTGAATTATACTGTTTCGGTTTTGATCCCTTAAGTTCTGGGGTTTATATTTTATATGCAGTTATAGCATCTGAAACATCATTTCCAAGTTTGGGTTAATATGAGTTCCTTTATGTTGATTTGTTACAGATATATTCTGTTTTAGCCCCTAGATCCACTCTCTGTGCCTCTCAACATTTCCTCTTTGTCCCAACGGGCTGGCATAATTATGACTCATACAGGACCTTCCTTTTCCTTACATTTGAAATTAAGTTCAACTGATTCCAAATGCCAGCAGGATATTGGAGAGACGTAGGAGGCTATGATATTGTACATATTTTCTCTGTCTAATTCAATGTTTTAAGGTCAACATGAGCTAGCTGCATTTCTTGAATAAAATCACAGCCACTAGAAGTTAACATCCACCCAAAGTTTCTGTCTCAAATTTCTGCAAGTTTTTTTTCCTTTTGTTCTTTTAGGTTCTAGAATGATAACAGTCCCATTCTTGTCATTCAGTAGTATTTGTGTTTTCTTTTCACACTGCTCATATCTTTGTAAATTGTTTCTTCATTAAACCCTACTCAAATGCCCTGATTTGAATATGTCACATCTGTGTTGTTGTTTTTTTTTTCTCAAGACTCTGAATGATTGTGTGATTGATACTGACATATGTCTAAGAATGCAGACCATAAAGATGGGGTTTGTTTTCTGGAGGCTTGTTTATTTGAGAAGTGCCTGGATAAACTTATGAGGTTTAGTCTGGAGTCATCTCTGATATGTTGGATTTTTAACTTTAAATCAAGAGGTGATGGGATTCAATGGTGTAGGAGATATAATAGCTATAATTCTAAATTATTGCAGAGAAAGGAGGGATTATAAAACTGTGGGGTTACAAGTGCTATAGGTAAGGACTACCTTAGCCCTCCTTTGTTGTGCACATTTCAATGAACTTTTTTTTTTTTTTTTTACACTCAAAGCATGTGAGGACTTTATCCCATTTTGCTGGCCAATCTTCATGTTTCTTTTTAGGGTACCACACTCTTTTGATTAATCTTATTGTATGTTACCAGAGATTGTATGTAGATACTCATCCTCACTTTCATCTCTTCTCCACTACAAAATGGCTAACTTTTTTTCTAGTTCGTTATGTCTTTCATTTTTTAAATCGTAAATAATACCTCAACCTCAAAACTCACACATGCAGGAAGTAGGTTTTAAAGGGCAGACACCAGCTGAGCCCTGTGGCTCATGCCTATAATCCCAGTGCTTTGAGAGGCTGAGGTGGATGAATCACTTGAAGTCAGGAGTTCAAGATCAGCCTGGCCAAAATGGACAAACCAGTCTCTACTAAAAATACAAAAATTAGCCAGGCATGGTGGCAGGTGCCTATAATGTCAGCTACTCAGGAGGTTGAGACAGAAGACTTGCTTGAACCCAGGAAGTAGAGGTGTAGTGAGCCAAGATCATGCCACTGCACTCCTGCCTGGGTGACAGAGTGAGATTCCATCTGAAAAAAATAAATAGATAAAAATAAAAAATAAAATAAAAGGCAGACACTTACAAGAAGGAAATTCCTATCAATGTCCTCTTTAGATGTTGCAATAGGGAAAGCAGAGGTGACAAAAAAAAAAAAAAACAAAACAAAACAAAAAAACCAAAACAATGGATAAGAGAATTTTTCCCAAAACTAGAATAAAGGTCTGAGCAAGGAAATTTCCCCACTGCCAGGTTGAGGGGCTTCACCATGGAATGTCCTAAGTGAAATAGTCAATGAAATTCATGTGTCTCTCTTCTCTTGTGTGAATGAAATTGTTCACTTAGGTTATATTTTTCTTATTCCAATATCACAGAATGGATATGCAGTGAATATTTTTATTAAGACACCAGGCCATAAGGACCCTTATCCAAAGTTAATGGAGAAAACTAGTTACCATAAAGAGATCTTAGATTTGGGCTAAATCTAGGGATTAGACTGGATTCAGGTCCCTTCCTAAGAGGATAGTGATTACATGTGTAGTAGGAAGAGTGATAGAGATATTTAGTGACAAAAGGTGTGTTTACTCACTCTTCAACAATTTGCATAATATGATAGTTTAAAAAGATTAGCTTTATGTTACAGTGAACTGTCTTCCTACCCCTTTCTTATTTTGTTCAATGCTAAAGTGTAATCACCTCTGAATCACCTTTGAACAGGATGGATTTCATTGTAAGTCACAGCATGCTTCTTGTCAAGAATCATAAAGACAGCTGCAACTACAAATGCACATGAAAATAAATGAAATTAATGAATTATTTCAAAATTTCACATAACAGTGTTTTAATGAGTTCTATGTCAAATTTCTTATAATATAGTCATAATTATTTACCTTTTTAAAGTAACTAGAGACTATATTGTATACATAAATACTAACACTGTATTTTCATTAATATGATTTGTAATCTCTTTTTCTTAATAATGCCTATTGTGCTTTACATTGTATTGAGTATCTGCTACTAAGATTTTTTGTTAGTTTGTTTTTTTCCTGAGAAACAGCCCCATTGACACAGCCTGAAGAATTTCATCACCATTGACACTCCAACCTTGGATCAATATTTACCCCACCTTTTATTTTGAAATTCTGCTCATGCTTGGTTTCAACCACGCTATTTTTTTTTTTTTCCTTTATAGCACTAAAATGGTTCATTTTTCTCACTGGTATCTTTTAAAATGTTTTATTTGTTTTAAACATCAGGGAAACTAATTTAACAGCCAGTATTTGAATTTGCAGATTTACGATCCATTATTTAAATAAGAAATTTACCTTTTATAAAATTTAATAATTCGTAATTTTGATGTGTCACATCAGGTATTTGTCACTTCTACTTTACTTTATTAAACATAGTATTTTTTATATTCCTTTGTCTTCCTGCTCTAGTCAAAGGCTACTTTACAACTCATTTTCAGAACATGTATTTATTAATCCTCCTGAAATTTTTATTGGCCTTTCTTCCTGAATTTGATCTATAATTTTTGTTTGTTGCTTTTTAAAAATAGACACTGCTTTTTTAAATTATTATTTTGAGTTAATATATTTTTCTTTGAGTATATCCTTAAGCAACTTCCTAAGAAAGAAAACATGCATGACAGAATATTTTTAAAAGGTGACATGTGGCCTGGTGTGGTGGCTCATACCTGTATGCCAGCATTTTGAGAAACTGAGATAGGCCAGTCACTTGAGGTCAGGAGTTTGAGACCAGCCTGGCCAACATGGAAACCCCATCTCTACTGAAATTACACAAATTAGCAGGGCACAGTGGCATGCACCTGTAGTCCCAGCTACTTGGGAGGCTGAGGCAGAGAATCATTTGAACCCCAGAGACGGCTGTTGCAGTGAGCTGAGATCTCATCACTGCACTCCAGCCTGAGTGACAGAGAGACTCCATCTCAAAATAAAAAATAAAATAAAATAAGTTTTAAAAAGATGACATATATAAAAATGTAATTTCTTTCTACCTCATCCTTAATTAATAATTTAACAATATATTTTAAGCTATTTTTTCCGAAAGGTTGAGGATTAAAAAAATTCTTTATTCCTTTCACTTTCAATCATTAAAACTGACATGATTTTATTCTTAACCTTTTAACTTTATCTCAGAATACATTTATTATTTTTCCTAACTTCACGATGAGGTTGCATTTCATGATCCTTCTTTCATTCATTGTTCTGAGTACTCAATTTAGTAAGACTTTTCTATATATTAATTAGTTCTGGAAAATTTGTTTAATTCTAGTTAATATCTTTTCAATTTCTTCAGTTCTCTCTTACTACATGTTTTGTTATTAGTCTTTTATGCTGTAATTTTATAACTTTTTAATCTTTTTTTCCTAAATTATATTTTATACAGTCCAATTTTTGAGAGAATTTATCATTTCTTTCCACATTTTAATCATTTTATTAGTGATATTATATTTTTTGAAAGTATCACTAATAAAATGATTAAAATGATTAAAAGTTCTCTGGGAAAACCCATAGAACTTTACATTTGAAGCCCCTCTGGTTCCCAGATGGAGGCATGGATTTTGGGTGGAGGTGTGTAGGAGCTGCTCAAAGGAAATCCCTGCATTGGAAACCATGCCCCTCACAGACCCAGAAAGAGAAGCTTTTCTTTAGCACAGCCCCTCATTAGGAGGCCAGTATAATGTTAACACTGAAACTTAAAAAGAATGTTATAATAAAAGAAAAAATGCAGGCAAATCATTTCCGTTACCACTTACGTAAATTAAGTAAAAAGTCATAAACTGAATCTAATGTGACTATTGCATAAATAGCCAAATATTATCAAATATATGTTTTGTTTGATTAATAATTGAAAGAGAAAAAATATTTTTTTACACATATTATCTTGCATTATATCTAAGAGTCTATTCTTCTTTGGAGGTAGTATCAAAAAGATCAAGCTATTCAGGCATAAAGATTGCAAAAAAACTTTTTGTGAGCTATGTGATATGGTTTGGTTCTATGTCCCATCCAAATCTGATCTTGATTTGTCATCTCCATAATACCCAGTTTTCCAGGAGAGAAACCTGTGGGAGATGATTGGATCATGGGGGCAGTTTCCCATGCTCGTCTCATGATAACGAGTGAGTTCTCAGAAGATCTGATGGTTTGACAGTTCCTTCTTCACACACACTCTCTCTCCTGCTGCCATGTAAGAGATGTGCCTCCTTCCCGCTCTGCCAAGATTATAAGTTTCCTGAGGCCTATCCAGCCATGCAGTACCTGAGTCAATTAAATCTCTTTTCTTTATAAATTATCCAGTCTTGGGTATTTCTTCACAGCAGTGTGAGAATGGACTAATGCACTATGTTGCTGATTTCACTTTTCTCAGTCTTGAGAGAATGTCTTTGCTTAATAAAAGGCATGTATCTGTCAGATGACATTTTTATTGCCAAGATAAAAGAATAGAACTCTATGTAACAATGAGGAAATGTGTCACCTGATTCGTTTTCTCAACTTTTGTACTTGCTGTCTTTTTTCTTTTATTTCAGCATATCTCTCTTTTCCGTAGCACTTTCAACTTTTCCCAAACTAAAGCCTGCTAAACTGAAACTGTGAGTAATATCTAAGAAAATAAAAAACAACAATAGCAATGCAACTGACATAACATACTTTTATGGCTGCTTATCTTATTTTGAGGTGCAGAAACTACAAAGTGATAATATGGTTTATTATGATGGTAAAGCAAAATGAAATAATATACAAATGCATTTTTTTAGTAGGAGACTCACTTGGAACCTATAATTTTACCAATGCAAGACCGCTTATATAGAATTACAAAATATGTGAAGGGAAATCAGTATGAGATCATATTCAATAGGGGGAAAAACTCTTAGAATTTTTTTCAGTATCATGACAGTGTTATCTGGGACTTCATGGAACACTAGATGGAGAGGAGTTTCACAGGTTATTACTGATTCTCAGAAATTGTGTAAGGTTTACACCACCTGGGAGCATAAACGGTAGATTCACTGGAAAGTGTCTGTGCAGCATAAATGAATTTCAAATAAATGCAGAAACTTCATATCCTAATTGTAGATTTTTCATTTGGATTTTTACATTTAAATTATATTTAAGAGTTGGGATAAATAAATCGAAATATAATTGTGTGTTAGTTATTGCATATTGTATCTATCAGACATTTTAGCAACATGCTAGACTTTGGTATGTTTTATAACAAATTAAAATATATGATATCTTCCCTTGAACAGGTTGTACTTTAAAAGAAAGCTACATATTTTTCAGAGAATGTATTTTAGATGTTTCTAACTTTATTGTGCTCTCTGCTGCATACTTACTCATGTTGACAGATAAATTGTTTGATAATATTGACACAATGTGGTAGGAGCTCACCTTCCATTCTCTGTCATAAATTTAGTGGCACATTGACTTCCCTTTTATTCTTTTCTTGACGTCAGAAAGGCATCATTTCTTCTCTCCAAGGCAATGTATTCTGATGGGTCTCAGAAGCTATCTGCTTTTGGGAGAATTTTGCTTCTTGTATCATGTTCTTCCTGGCATTTCATTACTTTCATCTCTATTAAAATGTTCCACTTACTCTTTCACTTATTTAAATGTCTTCTATCCTAATAAAATCTCTTAGCCAACTCTGCAACCATCCAATTCCTTTGAATCATTAAAGTTGAAAAATCAGTCTATATTTACACTTCCACTTCGTTACTATACAGTCATCTTTACTTCTTCCACAAAAAGGCTTTGCCTTTCATTCCTCTATTTTTTAACTTCTCTTACTAGGATAGAGATTCAAAGTCTAGCAACTTTTTCTGCTATCTAGCACTGAAAAACCGCTTGCAATCAGTTGTCATTTCTTTCTCTGCCATAGCTCTTATTTTTCTTGTACCATTCTTCAACTTATCACCATCTAACATCCTACTTTACATCTTTATTTCTCACACCTAAAGAATCAAAATTTCTTTCTATTGGAATATCTTTACTCTGTATGTCTTCCAATTTATTATAGGTACAGTTGCTAAGTGCATCTTCTGAAACATTGATATGATAAATATTGTAATGTTGAATATCTCTGCTGCATTCTCATTGTCTACAGAATAAAGACAAGAAGACTTGTCTTGTTTTTCAGCGCTCTACAACCTGACTCTAAATCACCTTTCTGATTTTACTTTACATTGTTTCCTTTTCTAGTCCCTATAATACTGCTCATAATCTTTGTTTATGTCCATACATTTGCTCACATTTTTAAAGTATCAAATCTTTGTCTACATTCTATAGTACATTTCCAGTTTTTCCTTCATCAATGTTTCCCTGATGCTTTTAGCAGAAAATATTTTCTATTTTTAACTTTTGTCATATTTTATCTACATATTTCTTTTTTGTAAATATATTTTATTACTCAGCGAACATAACAGGGTTAATAGTAGTGCATGAAAAACAACATAAACAAGAATTGCAAAAAGCAATATTTGGGTTTCAAATTTTATTATAAATAATAACACTTTATTAATGTAATAACTTTGTTAAACATAAGATTTTTCTAGTTTGGTTTTCTGCAAATTCATTGATTAGGTTATCAAAATATATAATTTACCAACTTTATTTTTAGGTTATAGAAATAAAAATAATACTAAAGCACTCTTCGCAAATGCAAGATCACAAATAAAATTTTGATAGTTTTGAATTTGAGAAGAAACTTTGTGATAAAACAATCTGATTGGGATTTTAAAAATTGTACTTATGAATTTAAAAATTTCCATATAAATCCTAAATTAAAATCTTTTATCAAATATCCATAAAAAATAAGTTGAATTTTCTCAAAATAAAAGTAGTTTTCTCTGTGAAAGACCTTGTTAAGAGAATGAAAGTAAAAACTACATATTGGAAGAAATATATTCAAACCACAGGTATTTTTTTTTTTTTTAATAAATCCATTGGTTCCAGCACCATGTTTTGAAAAGACTATTCTTCAGACTTTGTATTACTTTTTTTGCCATTGTAGAAAATCAGTCAGCTATAGTTTTGTATGTCTATTTCTGTGCTGAGTGGCATTGATATATATGTCTGCATATCCACCAGTACCACACATTCTTGATTACTATAGCTGTATATAAATCCTAAAAACAGGTAGAGGGATTCATTCCGTTATAGTTTTTCCTAAAGTTATTTTAGCAATTCTAGTTAATTTTCTTACATTAAATTTAGAATAATTTTGTCGACGGATAATCTTGGTACATTTTTTGTCTTGGAGAATTTACATCTTCATTATTTTGAGCCTTTGATCAAGGAACATAATATGTTTTCTTGTTTCTTTAGATCATCTTTGACTTCTTTCAGCAGCATTTTGTCAAGTTTGGCCTAAAAATTCTATATGTGAGTTTTCTTGTATGTGTTTATAAGTATTTCATTGTCTCTGAATTATGTAAATAATATTGTAACTTTACATTTCTATATTTTTATTGCAGTCCATATAAAATTGAATTTGTTTGCTGATATTGTACTCTGCAACCTTGATTAGCTTAATTGTTAGTTCTAGGGGTTATTTTTAGGTTCTTTAGAATTATCTACACAAAGAATCATGTCCTTTGCAAATACTTTACCTATATACATTTATTTATGTTAATATTTATATATCTTTGTGTACTATATGTAGGTTTCTGAGCTGTACCATTTATCTCCACCATTAATACTAAAAATGTGTGAGAACAGAATTTTAGTGTTGCACATTAATAGTTCTCAGTAAATAGTTTTGAATAAACTGGGTGAAATTCTTCAATTTCTTATTTATTGCATTCATAGTACTATAGCATAAGTACTGTAGTGTGAAATATGAATTAAATTATTCTTTTGTTAACATATGGCATGTTAGATCAGAATATGTGGAAATTTCTCCAGTATATGTAAAATGATGCCTGCAACAGAATCTGTGAGTTTCTTAATATTAATAGACAACCCCAATTAATTATGAATGAGTTTTTTTATTAGACCTCCATTATGTTATTTGACAGTTGTCCTTGTGGTAATTGAGGAGACACTCAAAATGACCAAAGGACCTTAACAACTTCTAAAAATGTAATGTTCCTGTTTGATATTATTTTTACTGACATATAATAATTGTACACATTTATGAAGTAAAATGTGATGTTCTGAAACATGTTTATATCATGTAATGACTAAATCATTGGGTCACACGAGGCTACAAATACTATAAAATTGCATGGAGATGAATACACAAACACACACATGCAAAATGTTATGCATAACTGGTGAAATCACAGTAGTTGTCAAAATTGTAACAATGTTATTTTTCCTGGTTTTTATTGTACTGTGGTGATAAAAGGTGTTAATATTAGGAGAGGTTCAGTGGAGGGTACATGTGACCTTCCTGTTCATTTCTTTGAAACTTCCTATAATTTTACAATTATTTCAAGAAGATAAAGCTAAATGTAAAAACGAAATTCCCAGGTTAGTTTTATGCAGCCTCTTCACTCTCCTCTGACTGACATCTGGAATTCCTTGCATGGGATGTTTTTGTGGAAATTCATATGACTTATATAAACACTTCCTCCATTGGTGGCAAGAATATTATAATACTATCACTAAAGAAATATCATTCTTAATTTGAGTGTTTTTGAAAAGCATATAATCTCTATCAGGCACATGTTAGAAACATACTGCTTAATTTAAATTTAATCCATTCATCTTTTTTGTTCCACATTTGGCTGCCCAGACCTTTTATTATAGTGACAAAAGATAAAATAAATTTCAAACTCCCTGTAGTGGTATGTAATATACCCCAGGGTTAGCAATAGTTGTTAGTCATTTCATTGCTGAGGAAGGTCACTGAATATGCATGATTCTTCTTTTATTGTGAATATATAATTCACATTTGATCACGAAGTGATGTCTTTGGCTCTCTGGTTCATAATCCCAATTGTAGCTATTCATTAGCAGTGGGTAATAAGATGAACTAACAAGATGAACATGAGTGCACAATGTCATTTCTTAGTTATCAAAAAACTGCAATACTGGGATTCATGGTGAGAAGAAGAATGTGTTGATACCATGAGATAAATCTCCTATTATACTCAGCATCTCAGCATGGTTAAAACCTTTCATGGGTACCACATTTAGTTTTGGCTCTGCAACTTAAAAGGGAATTTACAGAGGATTAAAAGAGACTACCATAAATGATTAAAGGATTAAAAATATGACCTCTGAAAGAAGGTTAAAGGGACTGTAATTGTTTAGCCTGGAGACTAGAAAGCCAAGAGATAAGTTAGAATTGCAGGCTAAGAATAAAACAGAAGGCAGACAATGATACAGAGAACATTGTATTGTATTCTCTAACTCTTCTGACTATGCCTGAAACAACTGAACATAAATTGCTACATAAGGGAGTTTGGTTATATTTCAATGAAATTTCAAAAAATTCATTTTTTAGATATTTAAAATTATTACCTATAGATGTTATAGTAATTCCATAGATGAAATCAAAGTGTATCTAATTGAATTGACCTACTTGAAATAGTACTAGACATGTAGTGAGTCCTCTGTCATAGAATCCCCTTAGCAAAGAATTGCTCTAAATGAAGTCAATCATAGTAAAAACAACAAAAATTAAGGGCATTTACATAAATCACAAAGGCAGATGTGCTTTTGTGTAACAGTGGAAAAAATGCTTCCTGACTAAATGATAGTACAGAGAGCCAGTCTCAAGTAAAATTATGCTCTCCACCTGCAGAGTTTGCTATCTTTCCACACCTCCTGTATGACCTATTTTCCCTCTTTGTATTTTAGGGGTTCAATGCATTCCTATTCTTCCAGCCTATTCTCCTATCCCCATTAAATCATTCATGTGTTTATTAGTTCTGCATAAGTTTACTAAGTATCAAATATGCTACGGGAATGATATTGGCTGAAAAGAATGCAGTGGATAATGAATAAAAAGGAACAAATGTCACTATAGAGTTAACAGCTTAGTAGGGATACAGAGGAGTAAACACACATTGCGGTATATGATGCTAACTTTGGTAGTGTGGCAATTATGATAACCTAACATTCCAGTAATCAAAGAAATGTAGATCCCACTTTATGAGATGGCAGAGTAACTTAATCTTGCCTACTAACAATACCTAGCAGTTGCTTCTAATTTGTGTAGTTTCTGTTCAGATTACAGTAGTTATTTTAAGGTAGCTACTCAGTTTTTCTTAATATTAATCTTTTCATCATTTTCTTGCTCAGATGAAAGTGTTCAGTATATCTTGCTGACAAAGGGATTGGAGTCTTGAATAGGCACAATGAGTTTGTGGTACTTCTTGGGCCCCTGAGTGACTCTCAGATGAAGGTTTTCCTTGGCCACCTATCTCATCATTGCTCGTGGGTTTCTGCCCTTGAGATCTGCAGCTGGTAAACACATGGACTATACTCTTTCATCTTGATCTGAGCCTGGAGTCCTCCTGGTGGCTCAGTCCCAATTCACTTTTCATGTATTCCCCTGATACCTGGCTGTGATTCCCATTTGATTTCTGATCTGGCTGAGGTCACAGTAGACTGCACTCATAGCCCCATTTAGTCCTTTCCAAGACCAATTTCTGAAACACTGACGAGCCAACATCATCGGCTACATTTTTGTCTTGCCAAGGGTTATGCACAATCTTAACAGCTGCCTCATCATGCCAGTAAATCAACAGCAAAAAAAGTGACTTGCTGTATTTGCTGGTTTGAATGATTTTGATGATCAGAGGAAAATCAGATGAAGTTTGGGAAGTGGCCCACAAACTTCATCCCTGACGTATGTGGGCACTCCAATCCCTTCTCACTCTACAGTGGGGTGAGAAGGAGTATGTCTGCAGTGCAAAGGATCCCCTGGGGCATCCCTTAGTACTGTTCCTGCTCTATAATTAAAAAGGTAAAATTACAACTCAGTACAGGCAAATCTGATAGTGACCCACACACTTTAGGAATAAAGTTTTGAATGAGCTTACTCCATGAAAAAACTAAACGATGCAAGATACCCACTGAAAAGAAAACAATATACACTTGAAGAAAGTAGTTATAAATTCTAGTTGAAACCATGTGACCACTGGATGCACACAGTTCTTCCTGGTTTTGATATAAATAGACACATAACATTTTTTCTCTTTTTATTATATATAAATGTGTGTGTGTGTGTGTGCGTGTGTGTTTGTGTGTGTGTGTGTGTGTGTGTGTATATATATTAATCAGGGTTCTTCAGAGGGATAGAATTAATAGGATATATGTATATATGAAAGGGAGTTTATTAAGGAGAATGGACTCACATGATCACAAATTAAAGTCCCTTGATAGGCCATCTACAAGCTGAGGAACAAGGAGGGCAGTAGTGGCTCAGTCGAAGTCCCAAAGCCTCAAAAGTAGGGAAGCCAATAACGCAGCCTTCAGTCTGTGACCAAAAGCTTGAGAGCCCCTGGAAAACCACTGGTGTTAAGTCCAAGAGTTGAAAGGCCGAAAAACCTGCAGTCTGATGTTCAAGGGCAGGAAGCATCCAACACAGGAGAAAGATGAAGGCTGGAAGACTCAGCAAGCCAGCTTATTCCACCTCTTTCACCTGCTGCTTTTTCTAGTCAATCTGGCAGCTGATTGGATGGTGCCCACCCACATTGAGGTCCCAGTCCACTGATTCAACTATTAATTTCCTCTGGCATCACCCTCACAGACACACCCAGAAACAATATTTCACATCGTTCAATCAAGTTATCACTTAATATTTATCATCACAATATAGCATTAAAATTGTAATATATTTAGATAGTGAGGTAATTTCTTATATGTTATATAATTTGTTTATATAGAAAATAAAGGCTTTCTTATAGAAATTTGAACTTATCCAATTTTAGGAGCTCATTAAGCAGTCTACATGAGTCTGCTAGTAGTTCTACTTGCTGATGATCAAATCCTGACTGATACACCTGAACATTAATATGATAATAAGTAACACATGGATAATAAGTGTAACTAATAGGATAGTTGTTAAAACTAAATATATTAATACCTTATTCATAGTGTAACAATTAGCTAATTATAATGTTAAACAATCCTTAGTACATTTCTGGCCTAACGAACATGGTTTTTGGTGTGGTATTATCACAATTATTAATAGTATTATCCCAATTTTAATAAGCATTCTTATTCTTTCTTAAAAGTCTAATCATTTTTGTATTTACCTATCAATTGTACATTGTTTTAATATATCTGCTTTTGGAATTATGTGAATTGAATGGTACTATCTGTATTTGTTTCTGACTTGCTTACTTTCTGCAATAGCATGTGGTCACTGCAACACTGTCCTCCCTTTCCTTAACACATATTTATTTATGTGAAAAATGCCATAATTATTATGCTATATTAATATATGACAAAATATATAAACATATATTATAATTTATATGCTTCATAGAAATTATCTAAAATTTGAAAATCTTTATACATGCATATAAAATCAGAAAGAAATATATATAGTAGGTTGTCACATGGTTGTAAGTATTGTTTATAACTACTTCCTTTTACTCTTCTAGATTCTTTCTATGCTTGGCAATTATCTCGGCTTGGCTGATCCCCTCTGGGATGGGCTGGCCCAAATGTCATCCTTGAAGTACGTGGGTCACTATCAAATCTGCTTATATTAGGTTGCTGTAATTTTACTTTTTTAAATCACAGGGCAGGGCGAAACTAAGGAAGTACTCCAGGATATCTTTGGCATTCTAGAGAAACTCCTTACTCAATCTAACTTTGTCTTGATCATCAATTTCCTACTGAAAATACCAGGTTATTTTTAGTTTTTCTGCATTATAGAAAATGTTGTTAAAAATATATCAGTTACCTACTGCAGAGTAACATATTATTCCATAACTTGTTAGTTAAAACAATAATCACTTATTTACTCATGATTCTTTAGGTTAGAAATTTAGGCTGGGTTTAGCCAGAACTATTAACCTTCTCCTTGCATAATGTTTACTAGGAGCAAACAAATGTCTGGGGGTTTAGCTAGGATGACTGGGGTGGCTGGCCCTTTTCCTTCATATGGTCTTGCATATACAAGGTGGTCTTGCATATTTAGGCTTGTTCATGTGATGGCAACATTCCAAGAGAACAAGAGCAAGGGCAGTAAGGCTTCTCGAGGCTGAGCCTCATATCAGAGACAGAATAATGTCCACTGCATTGTATTAGTTAAGCAAGTCACACAACCAGCTTAAATTAAATGGCAGGAAAATAGACTCCATCTTTTGATGGGAGGAGTTACAAATAATTTTAAACCACAACATATTCTCAGTACTTATTATATTAATACAGTTCTACTCTCATGCCAAGATTACCAAAAGTCTTTCCCAGTTACAATATTTGGTTTAAAATTTACTATCTTTTCATCTGCATTTGGTCTAGATGTGGATAAGACACTTGGGATGCAGTTTCTCTTCTCCAAAACACCTGCTACTTAAAAAGATGAAGTATCTTTCTCCCTCAAATTTAATACACAGTCAGGACACCATGCAAGACAACCACAATACATCCTGCCAATCAAAAAGGGAAACAACAAAATGTATCTAGAAGCCACTAATTCATAGCCATTTTTAAATCCCTTTAAGCACAATTGGCAACTTCTCCCTGTTTCTGTGGGATTAAAGTGGTTTTTGACTAGCACCTATTTCTGCAATCTGAGAGTGGTTTTCTAATTACCTTTTTCTTCTACTTCTGAGACCCATCATCTGGGTTATTGGGTGTAGCTCTGAGGTGTTTATCTTTTACATAAGAAATGGTTTATGTTTTCATCAATGTGGCCTTTTTATCTTGCTTATTTTCTACAAAAAGTCAATGTTCCAGAGGGTTGTTTTTGTGTTTTTATAGGTTCTATTCCCTTTAGTTTGGGTAGGTGGTACTTTTGTTGGTATAACTGCCTCAAAGTTGTTATGGGTTTCCCCTAAATCTTTAGCTTACAGCATTTTCTAAAAATGAAATTGACACTTTTTTTAAAAAAATAAGCTTTATTCTGTTTAGATCCATGTGTCAGTCTATTCTGGAATAGAGTGCTTAAGATTCTTAGAAGTGTTTTCTCATATTTTTTTAAATATGATGATTACTTGGGCAAGTGATTCAAATATTCCGAATATGTGTATTTTCTATTAAACATTTTCATAATAATTGATTTGATTTTCTGTTACAGGTTTAAGGACTGTGTGCTCTATTATTTTTGGGTGTGGCATTCTATATTTGTTTATTAGATAATATATGTATATTTAATCATATTCAAATATTCTGTAATATCAAAAGGTAAAATCATGACTATATATTTGGCTATGATTGTCAGATTATTCATTTTCTTCATTATTTCTGTAAATAAAGTTTTATATGCTAAGGCAGTGTTAAATATCATCTAAATTAAAAATTTTTTTTTAGTTATTGGACTCCCTTTGACCTATTTTTTTTCTTAACTAGATGTAAAACTCCTCTACTAAGATATTTTTAAGCACATAGGCATACCTCCAAAGACACCTTCAGTCTAGAATGATAAATCATGTGACCACGCAAGTCTTCAAATAAACCTTGGTTCTCAGTGTTCTATGAGCACAAAGTGGGCCAAGTATGTCATGTCGTTTCCTGGGAAAAAAGAATATTACCTAATAATGAGTTTAGCTGTAACAAAGGAAAATAAAACTCTGTTGGAGCAGAGGTAACCTAATTTCTTTTATGAAGGGCCTAGTAGTATTTTAAGGTTTATGAGCCATACAATCTCCATTGCAGCTACTCAATTCTCACACAAAAACAGCTGTAAAAAAATTTAAATCAATATTTGTGGCTATTCTCCAATAATTTCACAAACACATTTGGCTAAGGGCCAAATTTGACCCTAAAATTCTGGTTTATAACTTCTGCTCTAAAAGTTGATCCAAGAGAAATTGAAAAAAAAAGTGCACAAGGGTTATTTCCCAAACAATATAAATAGAATTTACTAAGAATTCATGATAGCAGGTTGACATATAATTTAAAAATATATTCTCTCAGCCTGTTGATATAGTAATTTCACTGAAATTTTACTTTAATAACTGCTATTGTGAGCATTTTTTGTAAATCTAACATTTTCATCCTGTAAGGCGACTTGTTTATTTTGTGATTCTATTGAGACCTACAGCACGTTTGGTATTTTCCATAATAATGCCTATGTGGTGATGTCTGTTTAATTCAATCTGATTGAGATTTGTTGCTTTTCTTGAATTTCTGGGTTGTCATCCTTTGTAATTCTATAGAACTGTCACAATATTTTCCTCTGAAAATTCTCTCTTTCCTCTCTTACAATAATCATGAAGAAACTGAAGATTTTCTCATACATTACTTCATATAACTTAAACTATCTTTCAAACATTAAATCTTTTTTTTTTTTTTGCCACCCTAGGCCATGCTCTGGAAAATTACTTTTAGTATTTATTAATCTTTAATCTTATCCATATATTTTTAATTTTAATTACTTTGAACTCAATGACTGCAATATCAATCACTATTTCTAAAATAACTACCTGGTTATTTTAAACAAATTCTTTGTAATATAAAAATAGATTATATTTAGAGCAGTTTTAGGTTTACACCAAAATTGAGAATAAAGAATAGATATTTCACATATGCCACCAATCCATACACAAGCATAGCCTCTCCATTATCAACATTCCCCAACAGAGCAATAAACTTGTTACTGTTGACAAACTTACATTGACAAGTCTTTGTCACTCGAAGTCCTTAATTTACATTAGAGTTCACTCTAAGTGTTGTACATTCTATAGATTTAGACAAATATATAATGACATATATATAGCACTAGAGTATTACACACATTAGTAAACTGGAACAAGACATGAGTGTTCATCCTTCCTACTACTATTAAAAATAGTTCTAAAAGTCCCAGCCGGAACTATCAGTCAAGGGAAATAAATGAAAGGCATTTCAGCAGAAAAATAAGAGTTTAAACTAACTTTCTTTGCTGATGATATGATCCTATATGTACAAAACACTTAAGGCTCCACCAGAAGAATACTGGAACTGATTATGAGTTTAGTAAAGTTTCAGGATACAAAATCAGTGTACAAAAATCTGTGGCATTTCTAAACACCAAAATGATGTTCTAGCTAAGAACCAAATCAGGAACAAAGTCCCACTTACAATAACTACACACAAACAAATGAAATACCTAGGAATTCATCTCACCAAAAAGGTGAAAGATCTCTATGATGAGAATTATAAGACATTGCTGAAAGTAATCAGAAATGACACAAATAAATGGAAAAACATTCCATGCTAATAGACTGGAAGAATCAATATTGCTAAAATGGCCATACTTCCCAAATCGTTTTATAAATTCAATACTATCCATATGAAAATACCTATGTCATTTTTTACAGAATTAGAAAAATCTAGTTTAAAATTCATTTTGAACAAAAAAAGCACTCGAATTACCAAAGGAATTCTAAGCAAGAAGAAAAGAGCTGGAGGCATCAGGCATGACATTACCTGACTTCAATCTATACTACAAGGCCACAGAAACTACAGCAGCATGGTCCTAGCGAAAAAACAGCCACATAGCCAATGAGATAGAATAGAGAAATGAGAAATAAGCTCACATACAACCATCTGATCTTCAATAAAATTAACAAAAATAAGCAGTAGTGAGAGCACACTTTATTTAATAAATGGTACTGAGATAACAAACTAGCTATATGGAGAGAATGAAACTGGACCCTATCTGTCAGCATACACAAAAATTCAAAGAGCTAAAAATAGAATTGCCATTTGATCCAGCAATCTCAATATTCAGTACCTACCAAAAGGAAAATAAATCCCTGTATCCAAAAGGCACCTGCACTCATATATTTATCACAGCACCATTCACAAAAGCTTTCATGGAATCAATCCAAATATGACATCAAATTTTCTTTATCCCATTTTTATCCCAAGATGTATTAAAAATTTTAATGTCATACCTCAAACTACAAAAATCCTAGAAGGAAAACCTAGAAAATAGTTTTTCAACAACAGCTTTGGCAAACAATTTATGACTATGTCCAACAAAGCAATCACAACCAAAGCAAAATTGACAAGTGGGACCTAATTAAACCAAAGAGCTTCTACAAAGCAAATGAAATTACCAGCAGAGTAAACAGCCTGATAACTTCTTTCTCTGAAGACTCCTCTATTTGAAATTAATATAGCTATTCTTGCTTTCTTTTGATTAGTATAAGCCTGCTGTATCTTTCTCCATTAATTTAGTTGTTAAAATATTTTACAGATTTATGTGATAAAAATGCAGTTGTATTACTCAGGCATATTGCATAGTAGTCAATTCTGGGCCTTCAGTGTAGCCATCACCCAAATAGTGTACATTGTAAACAAATGGTAATATTTTATTGCTCACTTCCTCTCACCCCTCCACCTTTTGGAATCTCCAATATCTATTATTCCACTTTTTATGTCAATGTATGTTTGCTTTTTAGCTCCTACTTATAATTGAGAACATGTAGTTTGATTTTCTGTTTCTGATTCATTTTACTTATGATAATGGTCTCCCAGTTCCATCATTTTCCTGCAAAAGACATGATTTTATTTTCTTTTGTGTTTGAGTAGTATTTCATATATATGTATATGTGTGTGCATGGGTGTATGTGTATATATATATGTGTGTATATATATACGCACATATATATGTATTTTTTTCTGGCTTAATAGCGTATTTATTTTTTAAATGTATGTATTATACTTTAAGTTCTGGCATATATGTGCAGATTGTACAGGTTTGTTACATAGGTATACATGTGCCAAGGTTGTGGTTTGCTGTATCCATCACATTATCATCTACATTAGATATTTCTCCTAATGCTATCCCTCCCCAATCCTCCACGGTGTATATGTGCCACATTGTCCTTGTCCAGTCTATCATCGATGAGCATTTGGGTTGGTTCCAGGTCTTTGCTATTGTAAACTGTGCTGCAGTGAACATTCATGTGCATGTGTCCTTATGATAGAACGATTTATAATCCTTTGGGTATATATCCAGTAATGAGATTGCTGAGTCAAATGGTAGTTCTATGTCTAGATCCTTGAGGAATCGGCACACTGTCTTCCACAATGGATGAATTAATTTACACTCTTACCAACAGTATAAAAACGTTCCTATTTCTCCACATCCTCTCCAGCATCTGTTGTCTCCTGATTTTTTAATGATCGCCATTCTAACTGGTATGAGACGGTATCTCAATGTGGTTTTGATTTGCATTTCTCTAATGACCAGTGATGATGAGCTTTTTTCATATGTTTGTTGGCTGCATAAATATCTTCTTTTGAAAAGTGTCTGTTTATATCCTTCACCTACTTTTTGATGGAGTTGTTTTTTTCTTGTATTCTCTGTAGATTCTGGATATTAGCCCTTTGTCAGATGGGTAGATTGCAAAAATTTTTTCCCATTCTGTTGGTTGCTGATTCACTATATTTAGAGTTTGTTTTGGTGTGCAGAAGCTCTTAAGGTTAATTAGATCCAATTTTTCTATTTTGACTTTTGTCAAAAACAAGCAATGGGGAAAGGATTCCCTATTTAATAAATGGTGTTGGGAAAACTGGCTAGCCATATGCAGAAAGCTAAAACTGGATCCCTTCTTTACACCTTAAACAAAAATTAACTCTAGATGAATTAAAGACTTAAACAGGAGACCTAACATCATAAAAACTCTAGAAGAAAACCTAGTCTATATATATATGTATTATATGCATATGCAAATGTCTACCAGTGGAAGAAAGAATAAAGAAAATATGATAACATATTTGGATTGTCCATGACTTTGCTTTTGTGAATTGTGCTGGGATAAACATACGAGTGCAGATGTCTTTGGATACAGTGATTTCTTTTCCTTTGAGTAGGTACCAAATAGTGAGATTGCTGGATCAAATTGTAGTTTTATTTAGCTCTTTGAGAAATTTTCATACTCTTTTCCATAGAGATTGTGCTAATTTACATTCCCACCAACAGTGAGTGCATAAACGTCCCCTTGTCTCTGCATGTTAGCCAACATCTATTAATATTTGACTTTTTATTAACAGTCATTCTGACTGATATAAGATGTGTCTAATTGTATTTCAATGTGCATTTATCTGATGATTAGTGATGCTGAGCATTTTTTCATATGTTCTTTGTTGGCTTGTATGTATTCTCTTGAGAAATCGCTGTTCATGTTTTTTTGTCGCCCTTCTAATTGATTTTTTTCTTGCTGTTTGAGTTTCTTGTGGATTCTGAATATTAGCCCTTTGCACATATATAATTTGTGAATATTTTCTCCCATTCTGTAAGTTCTTATTTTACTCTATTGATTATTTATTTTGTTTTACAGAAGGTTTTTAGCTTAATTAAGTTCAATTTGTCTATTTTTGTTTGTGTTGTGTTTACTTTTAAGAACATGGTCATAAATTCTTTGCCTAGAGCAATGTACAGAATAGTTTTTGATAAGTTTTGTTTTAGAATTTTATAGTTTTAGGTCTTACATTTCACTTCTGTATCCCTCTTGCATTAGTTTTTGTATATCATGAGAAAGATGGATACAGGTTTATTCTTTTGCATATGGCTATCCAATTTTTCCAGCACCTTTTATTGAGTAGGATATCCTCTCCCTGGTGTATATTTTTGTCAGCTTGATCAAAGTTTGGTTGCTTTTAGGTGTGTGGCTTTATTTTGGGGTTCTCTATTGTGTTTCATTGATCTCTGTATGCTTTTATACCAGTGCCACGGTATGTGGTTATTAGAGCCTTGTTGTATAATTTCTCCTCAAGTACCGTGATACCTCCAGCTTTATTCTTTTAGCTTATGATTGCTTTCACTATTCAGGATATTCTGTGGTTCCATATAAATTTTAGGATTTCTTTCTTCTAATTTTGTGAAAATGACTTTGGTAATTTATAAGAATTGCATTGATTTTATTGATTCCTTTGAGAAGTATGGTAATTGGAATTATATTGATTCTTTTGATCCATGAGCATGGGATGTTTTATCTCTGTTTGTGTCTGCTACCTTTGCTTTTCTCAGTGTTTTGTAGTTCTTCTTGTAGAGACATTTTACCTCCTTGGTGAAAATGTATTCCTAGGTATTTTATGTGGGTTTTTGTAGCTATTGAAATGGGACTGAATTCTTGATTTGGTTCTCAGCTTTATGGTTATTGATGTATAAAAATTCTACCAATTTTTGTAGCTTGATTTTTTATTCTGAAACTTTATGGCAGTCATTTATCAAACCTAGCAATCTTTTGAGTGGTGGATCTTTAGAATTTTCTGGTATAAAATTGTATAATTAGTGAATAAATAATTAGATTTTCTCATTTCCAATTTAGATACTTTTTGTCATATACAGGTGTTTCTATATTTAAAGTAGTTTTCTTGTTGACAACATATAGTTGGGTCTTATTTTTGATCCACTCTAATATCGTCTTTCAGTGGCTGCATTTAAACTATTAATCTTCATGGTTCACACCTCAATTCTTAGCTGGGTGTGTTGGCATGCACCTGAGTCCTAGCTACTCAGGAAGCTGAGGCAGAAGGCACACTTGAGCCCAGGAGTTCGAGGCTGCAGTGAGCTATAAGTTTGCCACTTGAATTAAGCCTGGGAAACAGAGTGATATACTTTTCTTAAAAATAAAAAATGAACTATTGATGTTCAAAGTGAGTACTGACATAGTCAGATTAATATCTACCATATTTGTTCATATTTTCTATTTATTGCCTTAGTTTTTCTTTCTATCTTTGTTTTAGACTATTTTTTCTTTTGTGTTATTAATTGAGCATTTTATATAATTTTCTTTTCTTTTTTTAGCATTTGAGTTTTATATATTTTTCTTTTTCTTTTTAACCTTTTTTTAGCTCCCACTTGCTCATTTTTACAGTTGTGTTTTTGTAGTTTGAAAATGATAAATGCCTAGTTATTTGTCTTATTTGAAGTTCTCTGACCTTCCTGGTCCTATAGTTTGGCATCTGACATTAACTTGTAAACATTCTCAATTATTGTTTTAAATATTTCTTTAATTCCTTTCTCTTTATAGTGTTTTCATTACATGCACATAATACCTTTTGTAGTTGTCTCAAAGTCCTTGAATATTCTTTTATTATTTTCCTTTTTAAATAACTTTTTCCTGTTTGCCTTTAAGTTTCAGAAGTTTCTACTTGATATACACACGCTCACAGATTTTTTTGCCTCTGCTGTGCCATTTCTACTAATAGGCCCATTGAAGTCATTTCTGTTACAGTGGTTTTAATCTTTAGTATTTATTTTTGGTTCTTAGAATTTTTATTTCTCTGCTTACATTGCCCATATGTTTTTGAATGCTGCCTAGTTTATCTGTTAGAATCATTAGCATATTAATCATAATTATTTTGAATTCTCAATCAAGTTGAACATCCCTGCCACGTCTGATTCTGTTATTTGTTCTGTGTTCTCAAATTATGTTTTTATGTCTTTTAGTATGTCTTGTAATTTTTTCTTAAATTACCAAAAAAAAAAAAAAAAAAAACTGGGCATGATGTGCCAGTGAACAAAATAGTGCTGTAAATAGACCTTGAACAATGTGAAACTTCTAGTTCCACTCCTCCCTTATGTAGAAACAGAATAGCTAAAGTGGGCTGGAGTTGGGTGTTATCTTTTTTCCATGTCAGTTAGGCTCTGGTAAAATTCCAGTAGCTTGGATTCTGATTAAATAGTTTCTCCTGTGGGAATACTTGTTTAAGAAGGATACATTTATCTGCTATATTTCAAAATGTATCTTTTATCTTCCTCCTGCTAGAAGCATTAAAGTTTTTCTCTGATATTCACTGTGAGAATCTAGTAAAATTCCAGGAGGTAAAACTGGAAAGTATGACCCCTACCATGACAGGGTCCTTCTGGAGATTTTAATTCTCATACTTGTTTGAAAGGAACCTCCAGCAATTAATTAATTACAGTCCAAATTTCCCCACCTGGACACTGGTTCCTGCAGAGTGCTCCTGTTCCAGTGAGTTGTGACTCTTAGTAATCTCCTGCTGATCTCCATAATTTGGGGAGCAGTGGTATGTCCTATCACTCCACTTTTCTTATAGATCTAATATTTGTTAATTTTTTTTAGTTTGTTCAGGGTTTTACCTGCCATTAGGATTCTTTTGATTCCCAGACTTCTTAAATGCCAGATCCAAAACTGGCTTCTTTGTAATTTTTCATAATTTTGTGTTCTCTGCAAATATATTCAAATTTTTTCTTTGAATTTATTAAACAGATTTGTTTTCTAAAATTATGTTTGAGAGTTCCAATATTTAAAATAAATTTTGACTTTATCCACTCTCTATTGTTTACATTGATTCTCAGTTAGTAGTGTCTAATTTATTTGTTTGATTTTTGCCTGTGGACTATTTGATTTTAATAGAAATTAATCTGTGGTCATTTTTTTGGTATTTCTTGATTTAAGTTTCTCCAGATAGGATTTGCATTTGCTTCTGTTTCCTGCCTGGAGCCACTAATAGCCAGAATGACTTTAAATTTAATTCCTGCTTTGATGTTTGATGTTTTCCAGAGGACACAGGTAGCATGTTGGGATAAAAAGAAAAAAAGCGGTGTTAGAGCCACTTTAGAATTTTAAAGTTGCAAAGAGATTTTTATTTACTTTGCCAAAGTTGAGGTAATTGAGATTCATTTCTGTGTCCACCTCAGTGCTTCTTATTTATTGCTGAATCTTACCCTGAGGGTGTAAGATTCTAAGTTTGGATCACTAAGTCTTATGAAGGAGTTCTTTAGTTTTCCACCTTGTCTGGGATGTACAACTGTCAATTCAGAAGCTTATGATCCCAGAGTACAGAAAAAAAAAAAAAATTAGGTAAAGCCATCCTTAAAATTTACGTTTTTTTTTTTTTTTTGGTTTTTTGTTTTTGTTTTTGTTTTTTAAATAGAATTCTTATTCTCAATTAACTTGTGGGTTTCTTTCAATGCATCTTGTCCAGTGTTTACCAAGTATCTAGGACTGTTTTTATCTCTCATTTTAGTTGTTTTATTTGACAGAACTATTTAGAATTATAAGCTGCTATACTGTAAGAAATATGTTTATTTCAACCATTTTCCTAATTTGTAAAGTGTTTTTACTGTTTACTTTGTGTTTTCTTCATACATAATACATGAAGAAAGGACACGTGTCTCTCTTATTTACCAATACATCTCAGCAGCTAGCAATGAACCTACCACATAGCAGCTATATGGTAATTACTTACAAAATGGAAGAATTTGAATAGAGGAAACCTTTTTAGTTTCATCAGATTCTTTCAGACCAAAAAGGCAGCTATCCCTGCATAAATCTCTATACCTTTGTCTTCATTTCTCCCATTACTGCTCTCTTGCCATATAATTAATAGGCTTTCTTTACAGATTTATAAATGTGATAACATGTATGCTATAAATAGAACAGTGCATGGTACATAACTTAAAGTTATGTTAGTCAAAATCTGCTCTATCCTAAACCACATCCTACCCTATCCCAGTTCTGTTTCACAATCTAAGATACACATTTACCTTTTCTTGTGTGTGTGTGTGTGTTTTTTTTTCCCTTGGGTTACTTTTAATGATTCATTTGCATTATCAACCGTATAAGCACCTCTCATATATCAGGCAGTAAAACTGTACTGAGAAACATTATTTTCACCTGTGGTATGAAATTTATAAAGAAAGATACATGTAATTGAAAATCATTCCCTAATAAATGTTATTATACTGTATCAATATCTTTCTTAGATCTTTGGTATTATATTACAGCAGGCACTCAAGAACATACGAAGGATATTAAAATAATACATTATGTTTGCAATATATTGACTTTTTAATAAAATATTTTAAAAGGGAATTTCTATTTTGTTAAACATTGATGTCTACTATTTCTTATATTATTAAAATATGTTTAGTTCTTATTTTGGAAAATGTGCCAATGATTGAGGTTTGTAAACTTTTCTGTTCAAAGATTTTCATTTAATAAACAGTATTGTAGCAATGTTGATCTTTAATTCTACTTCTTCTCATTTTAAAAACTTTTGTAATCTCTGTTATTTGGGAACTTTTCACTAAGTTTCACTGAGCCCATATAGCATTTGCCCTTTTTGGGATACTTCCTCCATTGATTATAAACACATAAATATCAAGTATAGTTGTTAATTTGCTTGAAAGGATCCACTGGAATATTAAATTGCATTAAAAAATAAAGTTGTAGATGCACTGATGTCACACTGAACCAACAAATGCAATTTCAGATTTTACTTGTTTCGATGATACTGTTTTCTTGACTTCAAAAGTATTTAGAAAGAAAATACATGTCAAAAGAAAATAACAGAAAAAAGGTGAAGCACTTCTTCTTAAGAGAATATATCAGAAAATGTGTGATCCTAGGCCAGTGCCTATATGGAGTAAAATCTTAAAGACATAAATGGAGTTTCTATTCAATGTACCTAGAACTCAGTGTGTATAGTAGAATAAGTAAGCTTTGTTAGGAGACTAGAATAAAATACAATCTTTAGCAAAATGAGTTATGAGTGAAGTTTCTAGAAATTTATTCTAAATAAAAAGCAGGTATAACCCATATTACCTTGCAAATGTAGACATTGGCCTAGTACACACCAGTTGGATGAGAGTGAGTGGGAAATGCAGAGATGAAGAATCATGACATTCTATTGCTCTTTCAGGAAGAATGACTCATTAAAAAAAGGTAATCTCAGAGAGATATGAAGTTTGGGAATTCTTTTAAGATAGGAGAAAAACTAACATGTAATTAAATGCTGAAAATACTGGCAGGAGGAAATTGCATTAAAAACAGTTAATCAAGCATTAACTTTTTTTTTTTTTTTTTTTTTTTTTTTTTTGAGACATTCTCTCTCTCTCTCTGTTACCCAGGCTGGAGTGCAGTGACACAATCTTGGCTCTCCAAACTCCACTTACCAGGCTCAGGCAGTTCTCCTTGCTCAGCCTCCCAAGTACCTGGGACTACCAGTATGCAACACCATGCCTGGCTAATTTTTATATTTTTGGTATGAGATGGGATTTAGGCATGTTGAGCAGGCTGGTCTCAAACTCCTGGCCTCAAGTAATCCATCCACCTTTGTCTCCCAAAGTTCTGAGATTATAGGAATGAGCCACTGCACTCAACCAAGCATTAACATTTCTAAGAAAGAGGGAAGTTTCAGATACAAAACATAGATGGAAATATTGACCTTTGATAACATGTAGTTCCTCTATTAAAATAAAAGTCAGGGGAAAATGAATGAATAAAGTTTGGTCCTCTTCAGTGATTTATATTTAACATGATTTAGGTGGTAAACTCATTAACTGAAAACCAGAAAGGTAGTGGTATTGAATTAGCTGTGAATGAGAGTTTTTTCTAATTGTTGCTAGTAATTTATCTTTCAAGTTACAAGAACTTTATACAGGAAAACTGTGCATTGCATTGAAAAAGGATCCAGCAGAATAGACATAACATGTCAAAAAGAGAAGATAAAGGATGTTTAATGAAAAGGCTATTTTCAAATGTATGGCTAAATGAAAGAGAAGCCAACAAGGGATTGTGGAATATCCTTAAACCAAGAGAAGCAAATATAACTGATAAGGGTTGGCTCTGTATCCCCACTCAAATCTCATGGTGAATTGTAATCTTCATCATTAGAGGAGGGGTCTGGAAGCAGGTGACTGAATCATGGTGGAAAATGTCCCTTGTGATAGAGTTCTCATGAGATCTGGTTGTTTCAAAGTGTGTAGCACTTCCCCATTCACTTTCTTCCTCCTGCTTCCACCATGTAGACACGGTGTTTGCTTCCTGTTTACCTTCCGCCATGATTATAAGTTCCCTAATGCAACCCAGCTATGCCTCCTTCACAGCCTGTGGAACTGTAAGTCCATTAAACCTCTTTTCTTTATAAGTTACCCAGTCTCAGGTATGTATTTATAGCAGTATGAGAACAAACTAATACAGCAAATTGGTACTGAGCAGGTGGGCATTGCTATCATGATACCTGAAAATGTGAAAGCAGCTTGGGAACTGGGTAGTGGGCAGAGGTTAGAACAGTTTGGAGAGATCAGAAGAAGACAGGAAGATGAAGGGACGTTTGGAACTTAAAGATTGGTAAATTGTTGTGACCAAAATGCTGATAGTGATATAGACAGTGAAGTCCAGGCTAAGGAGGTCTCCTTATGGTATAAGGAACTTACTGGGAACTGGAATAAAGGTCACTCTTGCTGTGCATTAGCAAAGAGACTGGAAGCATTGTGCCCCTGCTCTAGAGATGTGAAGTACTTTGAACTTGATAGAGATGATTTAGGGGATCCAACAGTAGAAATTTCTAAGCAGCAAAGCATTCAAGTTGTGGCCTGGCTGCTTCCAAAAGCCTACTATCATTTTCATAAAAAAAGAAATGACCTGAAACTGGAAACTATATTTAAAAAGGAAACGGAGCATAAAAATTTGGAAAATTTGTAGACCTGCCATGTGGTAGAAAAGAAAAACCCATTTTTAGGGGAGAAATTCAAGTGTACTGCAGAAATTTTCCTAAGTAAAGAAGAGCCAAACCTTAATAGCCAAGGCAATGAGGGAAAATACCTCCAAGGCCTTTCAGAGACATTTGTAGCAGTCTCTCCCATCACAGGCCTGGAGGCCTAGGAAAGAAGAATGGTTTCGAAGGAGAGATCTAGGGATCCACCGTTCTGTGCAGCCTTGGGACATGGTCTCTGTGACTCAGACACTCCAGCGCCAATCATGGCTAAATAGACCCTAAATACATCTCAGGCCACTGCTCCAGAGGGTGCAAGCCTGGAGCCACCGAAGATTCCATGTGGTGTTAAGCCTGTGAGTGTGCAGAGGGAGGATGCTTGGGAGCCTCCATGTAAATTTCAGAGGTTGTATGGAAATGTCTGAATGTCTAGGCAGAAGCCCACTACATGGGCGGGGCCCTCCTGGAGAAACTCTACTAGGGCAGTGCAGAAGGGAAATGTAGGGTTGGAACTCCCACACAGAGTCTCTACGGGGCTGAAGTCCTCCAGACCCCAGAATGCTAGATTCAGCAACAGCTTGCACTATGCAACTGGAAAAGACATGGGCACTCAACACCAGCCCATGAAAGCAGCTGTGGGGGCTGTAACCTGCAAAGCCAGAGAGATGGAGCTGCTCAAGGCCTTGGGATGTGAGTCATGAAGTCAAAGGAGATGATTTCAGAGCGTCGAGACTTAATGAATGCCCTGCTGGGTTTGGATTTGCATGGGACCTGTAGGCCCTTTATTTTGACCAATTTGGAATGGGAACATTAACCCAGTGCCTGTACTCCCACTGTATCTTGGAAGTAATTTTTTTTTTTTCAATTTTACAGGCTCATAGATGGAAGAAACTTGCCCTGTTTCAGATGAGACTTTGGACTTAGAATTTTGAGTTCATGCTGGAATAAGTTAAGACTGTGATTGGCTTTGAAATGTGAGAAGAAAGTGAGATTTTGGAGGGGCCAGGGGTGGAATTATATGGTTTTGCTCTATGTCCTCACTCAAATCTCATGTCAAATCGTAATCTGCAGGGTTAGAGGAAGGAGCTAGTGGGAGCTGACTGAATTTTGGGAACAGACATCCCTCTTGCTGTTATGTAAGAGATCTCATGAGATCTGGTTGCTTCAAAATGTATAGCACCTCCCCCTTCACTCTGTCTTCTCCTGCTCCCACCCTGTCAGATGTGTTTGCTTCCCTTTCACTTTCTGCTGTGATTGTTTCCTGAGGCCACTGCAGTCATGCTCCCTGTACAACCTGTGGAAGTGTGAGTCAATTAAACTTCTTTTCTTTATAACTTACCCAGTCTCATGTATGCCTTTACAGCAGTGTGAGAACGTACTAATACAATAGCTCACCTGAGAATGTTTTTTAATTTATTGAGTTTAAGATGCTCATTGATTCATCCAAATGGAGAAGAAGAAAAATTAGACTTCATCTAAGAAACCTGTGCTGTTTCCACAAAAAACACTTCAGTGAAGAGGAGAAGAACAGTGTTGTGGGCAAGAGTGATTTGTAGTCTCACCTATTGTTTTGTAATTGTACTAACAACTTTGATTCTCAGGCTTAGATAAAAATATTCTAGTTATTTAGTATAAGAGTTCAAAGTGAAATACTTATGGTCTCTGAACTAGAAAAGTAAAAGATAATTCTTACTCTTTTTTTTTCACCTATGAGAATTACTATTCTATATCTGAAAGTACAATGAAAATTTTACAACATTCTCATCAGTGAGTTTACCACTTTTATTTGAGAGAGGCTGATAAAGGGAAGAAATGAGAGACAGCCAGAGTTTGACACAGTGTGCTGTTTGCCATTGCCTAAACTCATCATGAATATGGGGTTGTGAGAGAGACCTGCTGCAAGAATAAAGATTTTACTGGAGAACCTCAAATTTATCTTAAAGTGAAATTTATGTTGATACTTAAGTTGAAAATTAATGCTTACTCTTTTAGCTGCTGTGATATGAGGAAATGTACTGTGTTGAGTTACATTATCTTTCCAGCCAGAACAAGTTATGTGAGGTATAAAATGGAATAGAGGAAATAAAAGGGGAGGAGTCAGCAAAAGTTAGGCAAATGACCTATTAAGGGAATATAGATAAAAAAGAAGGAAAAATATAATACAGAAAAGGCAGGAAGCCCTGTAACAAAAATTTTGAAGAAAAGAACAATAAACAGAAATCAAAATGGCCCTAATTTCATATATTTCAAGCAAAGAAATAAAAACCGAAGGAATAATAATAAAATAGATACTAACATGAAAATATTCTCATTATTTTCTTCATTTTTATTACTTGTAATTCAAAATATTCTTTCAGAAATAGCATGTGATATTTACTGTGAAGTTATGCTGACTTATTTCTTAACTCCATTTCTCAAAATTTAGTAATTTAATTATGCTACTTTCAATCTAAATATTAGCTTAATTAAACCTTTATTAAGCTTGCTACGAAAGAGGCTATGCAGCATGGTAGATAAAAGCTTGCCCTTTGCTGAGATTCAATGTCCTTGGGCAAAATAATTCACTCTTTATGTGCCTCAGTTTTTCATATGTAAAATGTGGATGGTACAATAATACTTATTTCATACTGTGACTGTGAATTTATGTAACTTTCATACATGAGAGTTAGATAAATTAATTCGTGGAATTACTTCAATTGATTGCCAAATAGTATGTGCTCAAACATGTTATCATTATCATTACCACTTTCAGTGTGCTAATCTGTGCCTGTGCATGAATAGTTCTAATAACTTTTATTAGATTACATCATTTCAACTTTTTATTTTAAATTAAGGTATGCAAAGAATTGCCAAAATTATAAAATGAATTTTCCTACTCATTTATTTTTCCCCTTTGTTAGCATTTTATGTAACCACAACCAGGAAATTAAAATTGGTAAGATACTATTAACTATTTTGCAATTCTAGTTTCTAATAAGATTCCATCAGGTTTTCCACACATGTCCTTTTTCTGTTCGGAATTCCATCTAGGCTCCACATTATTTATAGCTGCTGTTTAGCTTGAGTATCCCCCAGTCTCTAATATTTCCTCAGCTTTTTCTTGTCTTTCCGATTCAGTGTTTCATATCAAGTAGTTCATAATGTAAATATGTCTTACTTTAGACGTTGTTAACCTTAATAACTTAGCTCAGGTAGATTTTTACAGAATTTTTCACTCTAAATTTACTGTTTTTTTCTTCGTAGTTGATAAATATCTTGAAGAAGGTACATTGAGTTTATAAAACCTCATTCTCAAAATTTGCCATATAATTTTAGATTCCATCAATAAGCATGTCTTAAAGATTTATTACTGTTGTGTTTAAGAGTATTTTTTTCTTACCTTATACATATATCAATTAGAATTCTATTGTAAGGAAGAATAGACTGTCATCCTCATATGTTTATTTAATAAACAGTTTTGTAATATAGACATGAATATTTATTTTTTATAGGTTAAATATTAAACAAATATAATATAGACATGAATATTTATTTTATGGGTTAAATTCCAATACTATTATTATTTATTTTGCTATTTAATTTTCTTTTTTCAGCTTTGGTCCCTTGTAGATTATTCAAATTGATGGCATCTGTGTTCTTTGAACAAGGTCTTATCTTTTCCTTCTTTTTTTGAGCCCTTTTTTATTTTCTGACATTGTAAGAAGTTCCAACTTCTATTATATTGCTTCTGACCTGAAATAACTCCCTTCTATAAAAAAATATGGTTTTTTAAATTGGAAAATGATGTTTAGAAAGCAAAATGGTATGTTCATGGTTACTAGCATGTTATTGCTTATAGCATACATGCCTAGATATGCACATCAATAGGACCATATGCATCTATTTCCTTGTGTGTAAATATACAGACATACATATACATGCAATGTATATACACATTAAAATCATAGATTTATATTAAAAATTAAACTCATATTAAAAATTATGAGTTTACACTGCTATTTTATAGCACCTACGTCAGTATAAAGTTAGCATTCTGACTAAATTTGAAATATATAACTACATATATACCCACTGGATTCTTAACCATTGTAGCAGTTGGGGAGAACTCTAGGCCAGACACAGGTTACATAAACATATATGTGATAAGATAACAACAGGTGTGGTAGAAAAGTAAACTTAACAATAGAACTATAAGCATCAGGAAGAATACCCAAATGAAGAAGAAGTCAAGAGGATCAGGAAGGAATTAACCAAATTGAATGGAACAGTGTGACAAGAGCAAAACACAGTAGGTCTCATTTGACTATTATTTAATACCAAAGACACCCCTCTGAGGGAAAAAAAAAAATCAAACAAACTGGAGAAGTGGGGGACTGGAAGAAACACTTTAGATAAACATATTTTTGATCTCATGTTTCAATGGGGAAACAGAAAATTTAACCTATGATGATTTTCTCAAAATATCAACAGGATGAGCAGAATATAGAATGCAAAAGAATATGTTTTTTGACTGATAGTAATACTAAGAAGAGACCCAATGATATGGTTTAGCTGTGTCCCGACCCAAATCTCATTTTGAATTGTAGATCCCATAATGCTCAAGTGTAATGGGAGGGACCCAGTGGGAGGTAATTGAATCATAAAGGTAGGTTTTTCCTGTGTTGTACTTGTGATAGTGAATAAGCCTCAGGAGATCTGATGGTTTCATAAAAGAGTGGTTCCTCTGCACAGGCTCTGTTGCCTGTTGCCATGTAAAATGTGATTTTGCTCCTCCTTCACCTGCTGCCATGATTAGGAGGCCTCCCCCTGCCATGTAAAACTGTGAATCCATTAAATCTCTTTTTCTTTATAAATTTCCCCCATCTCAGGTAAGTCTTTATTAACAGCATGAGAACAGACTAATACATTCATTAATACTAGATATGAAACCAATTAAGATTTGATGTAGAATCTGAGAATTATTTCTTAAATTGGAACCAGTATGAAACCTGCAGCAATTAGGGTGATAATAAAATTTAGAATGTAATACATATGTTTAAATTTTACTATTTTGTAATCAGTAACAAGTTAGGTTGCTGATCAGTAACAAGTAAGGTTAACAAGTAATAAGTTATGTTAACAAGTTAGATTAACAGTAACAAGTTAGGTCAACAAGTTAGGTTAACATGAGGCAGTGAATCATTATAATTGGTAATTAATTACGTAGCATCTTCAAACAGAGTGAATTGTGAATGATTCAGGCAAGGAAATGCAAACAAAATTTTCAATGGCCATTTGAGTCCAGTGCTGGCAGTCAGCACTGTAAATTTACCCCTTACAATGTGGAAGAAAGAAAAAAATGTCCATCTGTTGTTAGCACTCCTAGGAAATTCCTACATGGAAGTAACTACAAATTATCACTCCTGGTATGGTGGAATTGTGTTCATGTGTAAAAATAATGTGTCCAACTGACAGGTCCAATGACATAACCCTACAAAGAGTACAGATAGAAGAATAATAGATCGTCAAAGGTGTCCAAATCCTAATCCTTGGAACCTGTAAATATGTTACCAAACTTGCCAAAGGGAATCTACATATACGTTAGGGTTATCAACCTCGAAATGAGATTATCTCTGATTATCCAGTTGGGTCTTATCTAATTACAAAGATCTTAAACCTCAAGAAGGTTTATACTTGCCATTGCTGGCTTTGAAGAAGATGAAGATGGCTACAAACCAAAAAATGAGGTGCCTTCTAAAAGCTGGGATTGGACCATAGTTCATAGGCAACCAGAAAACAGAGGCTTTGTTTCTATAATTATGGATAGAGCAACTGAATGTAGAACCCTGAGAAAGAAGCCACACACTTCCAGTATCATGATCTTAGCCTAGCAAGATCCGTGTCAGACTTCTGAACTACAGATTTGTAGGTTCTTGATAACTGTAAGTCAGTAGATAAATGATTTACATTGTTTTAAGCCACCAAGTTAGTGGTATTTTGTTACAGGAATAGTAGGGAATTAATACAGGAGGGTTTTCCTGAATTCTTCACATACTCAGAAGCCTGAGAGAATTTAGCTAATTGAAATGATTAAATTGAAAGCAGAGTAGAAGCTAGACCCCTTCCTGACACCTTACACTAAAATTAACTCCAGATGGATTAAAGGCTTAAACATAAGACCTAACACTATAAAAATCCTAGAAGAAAACCTAGGCAAAACCATTCAGGACATAGGCATAGGCAAGGACTTCATGGCTAAAACAACAGAAGCCAAAATAGACAAATGGGAAGTAATTAAACTCCAGAGCTTCTGTACAGCAAAAGAAACAATCCTTAGAGTGAACCAGCAATCAACCCATCTGACAAAGGGCTAATATCCAGAATCTACAAAGAATTAAAACAGATTTACAAGAAAAAAAAAACAAAAAAACTCAAAAGTGGGCAAAGGACATGAACAGACATTTTCAAAAGAAGACATATATGAGACCAACAAACATGAAAAAATGATCATCATCACTGGTCATTAGAGAAATGCAAATCAAAACCACATTGAGATACCATCTTACACAAGTTAGAATGGCGATCATTAAAAAATCTGGAGACAACAGATGCTGGAGAGGATGTGGAGAAATAGGAACACTTTTACACTGTTGGTGGGAGTGTAAATTAGTTCAACCATTGTGGAAGACAGTGTGGCGATTCCTCAAGGATCCAGAAATAGAAATTCTATTTGACCCAGCAATCCCATTACTGGGTATATATCCAAAGGATTATAAATTGTTCTATTATAAAGACACATGCACACATATGTTCATTGTGGCATTGTTTACAATAGCAAAGACCGGGGAACCAACACAAATGCCCATCAATGATAGACTGGACAAGGAAAATGTGGCACATATACACCATGGAATCCTATGCAGCCATAAAAATAGATGAGTCTGTGTCCTTTGTAGGGACATAGATAAATCTGGAAGCCATCATTCTCAGCAAACTGAAACAAGAAGAGAAAATCAAACACTGCATGTTCTCACTCATAGGCGGGTGTTGAACAATGAGAACATATGGACACAGGGAGGGATGCATCACACAATGAGGTCTGTTGTGGGGAACTAGGGGAGGGACAGCAGGGGGTGGGAGGTCAGGGAAGGATAAAGTGGAGAAATGCCAGATACAGGTGATGGGGGGATGGAGGCAGCAAGCCACATTGCCATGTATGTACCTATGTAGCAATCCTGCATGTTCTTCACATGTACTCCAGAACCTAAAGTACAATAAAAAAATTTAAAAAAAAAGAAAGCAGAGTTATACTAAAATGGTAGAAAGAAAGCAAATCTTAGTTGAGCACTGATTATGTATCAAATGTGTTAAGCATCTTAAACATTATCAAATATAATCACCTCAATAATCCTTTGAGATAGGTTTCATTTTGATCATTCTATACATGTAAAAACTGATGCTCAGTGGAGAGGTTGAATAATATTATGGATAATATATAGTTATGAAAGAGTGAAAATTCCATTTTTAGCTAATGCAGGTCAGGGTTCAAAACTTAGTTCCAGTAAGAGGCAATGTTTCCTAAAACATCTGGTCTGTGTCAAGCCCTATGATATGTGCTTTACCTGTATTATCTTACTATTAATAAAAATGATCTTGTTGAGACTGACTATAAGCAAGAATTTTTAAAAAAGGAAATAGTCATTAGAATTTTATATTTATGGTAAAATTAAAACAAAAGCTGTGCCTTGAAGGATGGGAGATGGGTGGTATCTAAATTGCTGAAGAATAGCATAAAAAGCAGCAAGGATAAAAGATGCATTCATATTTAGTGTTTTTTTTGTAAGCATCAAAAACATCACACAATAATAATTATGTGTATATAACATAAATTGTATATATGTGACTATGTACCTTTTCCCATTTGAGGGATTGTTTTTTGATGTTATTTATGTAGGCTATTTTTTTCCTTATGACCATATTGAAAAAATGTGATTGTTCATTAAATGGACAAAACATGGAATCCAGCTTATGGTTAAAGACAATGAAATAAAGCTTTATGGGGTCGGGAACGGTGGCTCACGCCTGTAATCTAAGCACTTTGGGAGGCCAAGGCAGGAAGATCATGAGGTCAGGGGGTCGAGATCAGCCTGACCAACATGGTGAACCCCATCTTTACTAAAAATACAAAAATTAGTCAGGCGTGGTGGCATACACCTGTAATCTCAGCTACTCAGGAGACTGAGGCAGGAGAATCATCTGAACCTGGGAGGCAGAGGTTGCAGTGAGCTGAGATCAAGCCACTGCACTCCAGCCTGGACAACAAAGTGAGATTCCGTCTCAACCAAAAAAAAAAATAAGAAAGAAAGAAAGCTTTTCAGACCTGTAGCTAAGGGAGATTTGGGCTCACGTTCATAGTCTATAGCAAAATATGTTCAAGAAATACAAACTAGAAGTAACTTCCACGATACAGTCGTAAGAACATAGGCAACCTTTTGTATTTTATAGCAAATAACTCAGTATGAAATTAAAATCCTAGCTAAATTTTTACTGCCGCACCTTGAAGCACTGAGACAATTTTGTTCAGTTTTCTTTCATATTTTATTCTGGTTTTGTCACCGGAATGAAGTATTGGCATTTGCATGCTTCATTTATTCTGTGAAGTATAGTAATATACTGTACTATTTTGACCTTTTTGAAAGTCTGAAATTTAATTAGTTGACTATTTTCCACTTGTCACCATCTCAACTTCATTGAGTTGTGAGAAAGGATAGGCTAGCTATAAAATGTGTGAAAAATGATTAAAGATTTAACATTTCATATGTCTTTAATCCTTGTGATACTCTCAGTTCTGTTTCAGGAATCTCAGATGCCTAAGCAGCATTTGATCATGTTGAATGATGATAATGCAGAATGGTGTTCATTACAGCACCCATATCATGATGCTTAAAAAATTTAACTCTCACATTTCTAGGAAATAGTGCCCTTTTGGTGAGTGTCTAGTGTCTTAGAGAGGCAGAAAGATATTCCAATTGAAAGAAATTTATCACTTTGATATCTAGGAGTTTTGCTCTTTATTGCTACTGAAATGAAGGGTAGTAATATGGATGAAGAAATGCCATAAATCATATGAAATGAATAGTTATCTGCTCTGTGCCTCTGTTTTTAAAACAATCTGCTATTAGTACTAAATATGTTTCTCCCACCTTATGTTAATTAATGTAGATGTCTCAGCTCCCACAAAATGATGAATGAAACACTTAAGCATTGGTTTGTATCTTGAGTGAGTGCATGGATAATAGAAATTGAATATGCAGTACTTCAGTTAAATACTACAGGTCTAGCTAACGAGTCTTCTATTCTGAAATAACTTTTAAACATATATGATATTAATCATAATGATATATTTTGTATTCATGAGTATATTTTTGTGTAATCCTCAACTATAGACTTCATTAGGGCATGCCATTGCTTAAAGTTAATGAGATAATATAGCCTTCTAATTCTTATCTAAGAAAATCTTTAGAAAATATGATAGTTTCTTGCTTTCAAGTGATCATATATTTTTCTTGTATACTGTACACAAATTTAGTTAAAACTAAAAGTGATATTTTTAACAAAGATACATTACTGTAACTATGAGCATTTAAAATGATCTGCAATTGCATATCAAACTTACTAAGATTTTAAAATATACTGTGCTATTTTAAACCGGATGTTGCATGTTGGTTATAGAACTCAGGAGGCAGGGGCGCTTCACTTACTATCACCATTACTTTCTCATAAAAACAAACAAACAAAACAAATGCTAGGGGATGTGGCATTATTCTGTCCCTAATTATCTGGGGGAGACAGGCTTAACATCAGAAAGTATTTTCTTTTTTAAATCTTCCTAGTTTAACCTTCCCCAATATTCTCATTGGTCTCAGAGCTGTGCTGCCTGTGGCTAAATTCATTTCTCCATGCCACTGAATCAAATAGTAATCAGAGTCTTTCCCCTAAAATGACACATTTAAAAATAATTCTACTTCATTTGTGCACTTTGTAAGGATGGGAACACTTTAATTAAGCCAAGTGAGCAGGCCATGAATTGTTGCAAAGTAATTCACACCAAGAGAACAGTTATAAACAGTATAATAATTCAAATTCATGAGTATATTTTTATTATTACAAAGTGATATTTTAAAAACACTCATTTGTTTGGGAAATCACATGAGGGCACATTACACTTTATAATAACCATTTCCCAAAATGAGAGTGATTCTGTGAAATACAGACGCTAAGGCCAATGGAGGAATCTCTAGAAACCAAATTTGTTAATCTTGCCTTAGAGTCAGCATGTAGCACAATGATTCTGTTAGCTTCTCGCTTACAATGACAGAACCTAGAAAAGAAAAATAAAAACTTATTTAAATATACATATTTTGATTTTTTTATTAAGTAAAAAATATGTATTAATTGTAACACATTTGAAAAATTATCTGCTATCTTCAAATAATGTCTGATTTCCTTTGTAATAATGTTAGCAAAGATCTGTTTTCTGTAATCTAGACTGTAGACTGTGACATTCATGAGTGGCTGTGGAACATGGATGGTGTTGTATTTTTTTTTCTTACTATTTTTTTATGACAGAGTACTTACGGGTAACTGTGATTTTTCTAACTTAGAGCATCCAATAGATAATGACTTTTCCTTAACAATTTTTCTTTTTTTAGTCTACATTCAAACTTGTAGGTAGTACTCATTGTAGGTAGTACTCATTTACAGGCAGTAATCATTCTAGGTAGTATTCAATTGTAGGTAGTATTCATTGTAAGTAATACTTATTTATAGATAGTACTCAATTTGCAGGTAGTACTTATATTATTCTCTTCCACTAAGATGCTGCCTAAGAAGTCTGGAATGATGTGCCAGCACTATGTAACATATCTTCTATGGCAAATTTCTGTAATTATCCATTATTAGAGTCTTATTTGGTGTTTGAGGGAGGAAGTGGAAACAGCTCTAAGTAAACTTACCTTTTATCATTTATATGTAAGTCTTATCAAAGTGCTACAAATATGCTAGACCATAAAATAATAATCAGTTGATCAGTTAATTTAGAATAATGTCTCCTACTACTCACCAATATTTCTGGTTCTTTTTACTCTTGTTACATTTTCCCATCTTTTTGAAATTATAGGAGGCATAGTGAATTGGTTTGTAATCAAAACTTATGTTTTACTTTTAAAAAATTTATTTTAAAAACATATGTATTTTTTATTGCATTTTAGGTTTTGGGGTACATGTGAATAACATGCAGGATTGTTGCATAGGTACATACATGGCAATGTGGTTTGCTGCCTCCATCCCCATCACCTATACCTGGCATTTCTCCCCCATGTTATCCCTCCCCAACTCCCTACAGCCCACTGTTCCGCCCCTAGTCACCCCCATCAGACCCTTGTGTGAGATGTTTCCCTCACTGTGTCCATGTGTTCTCATTGTTAAACACACATCTATGAGTGAGAACATGCAGTGTTTGATTTTCTGTTCTTGTGTCAGTTTGCTGAGAATGATGGTTTCCAGGTTCATCCATGTCCCTACAAAGGACACGAACTCCTCATTTTTTATGGCTGCATAGTATTCCATAGTGTGTATATGCCACATTTTCCCTGTCCAGTCTATCATCATTGGGCATTTGGTTTGGTTCCAAGTCTTTGCTATTGTAAACAGTGCTGCAATGAACATACGTGTGCATATGTCCTTATAATAGAACAATTTATAATCCTTTGGATATATACCCAGTAATGGGATTGCTGGGTCAAATGGAATTTCTATTTCTAGGTCCTTGAGAAATCGCCATACTGTCTTCCACAATGGTTGAACTAATTTACACTCCCACCAACAGTGTAAAAGTTTTCCTATTTCTCCACATCCTCTTCAGCATCTGTTGTCTCCAGATTTTTTAATGATCGCCATTCTAACTGGCGTGAGATGGTATCTCAATGTAGTTTTGATTTGCATTTCTCTATTGACTAGTGATAATGAGCATTTTTTCATATGTTCGTTGGCCTCATATATGTCTTCTTTTGAAAAGTTATCCTTTGCCACTTTTGAATGGACTTGTTTTCTTTCTTGTAAATCTGTTTGAGTTCTTTGTCGATTTTTTATATAAGTCCTTTGTCAGATGGCTAGTTGGCAATATGTTTTACTTTTAAGTGGAAGCATTTAGTTTTTAAAAACCAGTTTTAGGGTTGGGCACGGTGGCTCAAGCTTGTAATCCCAGCACTTTGGGAGGCCGAGGCGAGCGGATCACGACGAGATCAAGAGATCGAGACCATTCTGGCTAACATGGTGAAACCCCGTCTCTACTAAAAAATACAAAACACAATTAGCTGCGTGTGGTGGCATGTGCCTGTAGTCCCAGCTACCCAGGAGGCTGAGGCAGGAGAATTGCTTGAACCCGGGAGGTGGAGGTTGCAGTGAGCCGAGATAGCGCCACTGCACTCCAGCCTGGTGCCTGGCAACAGAGCAAGACTCTGTCTCAAAAAAAAAAAAAAAAAAAAAAAAAAAAAACAATTTTAGATCCTCCATTCTTGTTTCTCCTAGGTCCGAGTAAAGGGAAAACACTTATTGATATGGATATGCCACGAAATTATAGTATTCGGGATTGAAACCATCACTCCACCTGCCTGGACTCACAGCAATACTCTGGGATCTTTTGATATTTGTGGATTACTTGTTAATGAAAGTGAATTTACCTAATTCTGAATAATTCCAATGCTTATTTCTAGGTGACATACTAACCAAATTTACAGATAGAACAAATAGAAGCTCTGTGTGTGAGTGTGTGTGTGTGTGTGTGCATGTGTTCAAATATAAACACATTGATTTAAGAACCGTGAATGAGAAACTTGATTGATACCATCATGTATATAGGAACAGGTAATATAAACAGAGATTATAGGTGAAATTCTATATTGAAGATTTCCACAGAAAGCCAGAGCTACTGATGTCAGAATTTCCCTCTTATGACAAATCTTGCCATGAGCTTCAGGTTTCTGTAAATATACCTTATTGAAATTACCAGTGGTATTTACAGAAACATCTCATGCCCTGTGTTTCAAAATCATAACTCATCACTTCCCTCACAAAAGATTCTATATTTTTAAATCTTATTTGGTGGTCTATTCCTTTCTCAGTAAGTTAGTGTACAAACCCAGAAACATGGTAATTGATTTATTTTTCTCCTCTTACCTTTCCATCCAGTCACAAATCTTACAGATTTCAATTCCTTAACATATTTCACTTGTTCCTCTCTAATTTTACTGCTCCTGTTCTACTTCATTATCTCTTGCCTGGTCTAGCCAATTAACTGTCCTTCCTTTATCCATTTATTTTAACCTTTAACCAAGTCTCCACAAAAATCCCCAGGGAAATATTTCTATCCTGCAAATCTGCTCCTGTTATTTCCACATACGAACTCTTCAGTGTTTCCCACTCTTAGGATAATGTTTAGTGGAATCTTAGTCCTGCTAGATATTCCTTGTAAAAAATTACCTGAACAAATGACTTTAGGAATCATGTTTGGTAATTTACAAAGCACACAGCTATATTTAAAAACTCAAAGAATGCCTGCTTAATCTTGTTTAATTTGTATTTCTCCAATTGACTTAACAATGAACTATTTTTTATTCCTTTGTAATATCTATTAACACCTGCAGATCTGCTTTTCCAGATGGGCCCCAGGATAATGGCAAGTCTCTTAAAATGTGGTTGTAGCCCCTGTTTGCTTCTATAGACATGTCATAGTCTTTAATTTTATTCTCTGGAAATTATAAAATACCTCTAAACCTCTTATTTCTCATCTTCCTGTATTTGTTTTTAAATTCTATTTACACAGTTATCTTCACCAAAATAAGATCTCATGCTTTGCTAATAAATCTTTACATTTCAGATCCGATGTAAATGACACCTGGAAGCCTTCCTGATATTTACCTATTCCTAATATTGTGATTTCTATAAAAAATACTAATTACTTATTTAAATGCCTTTTTTTTTTCTTAAGAATATCGGCTTCTGAGAGCAAGGACCATCTCTTCATTACTTGTAGTTTAGGGCCTCAGAGATATTTTGTGCACAATGAATATTTATATAATGAATAAATACCCTAACAAATAAATATACAAAAGAAAACATAATGAATGTGCTAAATGATAATTTTCTGAATGTATATCACACACAAATGTGAATAGTCATGAAATGTTTATAGAACAGTGAGTTGAATTTATTTCAAGTCTCCTTTCTTGATTTTGATGTGCGTTTATTAAAGATCCAAATTAGGACTATAAAGTTTCCACAGTGTATTCATAGTAGATAAATTTATTCTGACCAGATAAAACTATCAGCCTCAGCTATTGAGCTATTTGCAAAATTGTGGTATATTTTTTTCTATACTTGCTTTTAATTCTTTTCATAATGTGTGTTGTTTTTTCTTGATAAATTTATGTTCAGTCTAAAAGTTGCTGCTGCCCTAAATTGGCCACATCTAGAGATTATTGGATTGTGAGTTAAAAATAGATGATAAGAATTTCTCAGCCTGAGTAGGCCTCACTCATAATTATGGACCACTTTGATTTACTGTTTTTGCCTCTATTCTGGATAGCAAAATGGAATCCTTTATTATGTGGACTCCCTAAATTTTGGACATTGCTTTGATGCTGTGTTTTCATTTCCAGATTCCTTGCATTCTTTTTAACCATATTTAGCCTGTAAGTAATGACACATCTATGTAGAAGTCTTCACAATCTGTATTTCCTGCAGATACAGTCCTGAGATAATGACCCTCAATTTTAGCTGGTCCTAGAAGTGCCACATACTTGAGAACTGATATTCTCTGCTTGATTGCATCAATAGTCTTCTTTCTTGTTTTACTCTTTATCTCAAGGAAATACTATCCAAACAATCATCTAGGTGTGAAAACTCTGACTTTTTTGGCTTTCTTTTCTACCTAGAAACTCAAGTTTTTGTGGTTTTTATCTTTACATTATAAATAGAATCTTTGCCATCCAATATTTTAGATTTCTAACTAACTTTTTTGGGCCATAACAACAGAGCCCACACATTTTTCATTCTATATCTTTTTATTTTGCTTTCCAGCACCTTGTATAAACTGACAGCTTGACTATACTAAATCTCAAGTAATAATTTTCAGTAGGAGTCCTGTGATATTTATCTGACTAATAATTATAATCTTATATAACACCACAACAACCAAAGCAATGAAAAAAAATTCTTTTGTTATCTAGGCATATGTTTTACGTGGAGTAATCTTGACTCTAGACTTAATTTCTGAATTAATATATATACTTAATTTCTGAATTAAGTAAATGCACAGATAAAAAATAATGAGATTGTATAATTTTGATTTGCTAAGACTGTCAAACCACTGCTTGATGGGTCATTAGATCACAGTTGTACTGCAATGTAGATTCATCATTGCTTGAGAGGGCCATGCAGAGCCTGGCTTGGCTGGCCTTCTTGGGCTGTTTGCTTCTGCTTGTAAGCAATATTCCTCTTTTACAATGGCATGATACACAGATACAAGGTTATCATTCTCTCTTTGTAACTCAGTTTGAAACTAGCTGTAAAACATTCCTATAAAATTGTTTAAATCAAGGGATTTTTTTTTTTTTTTTTGGTCTTGTAATGCCATGTATCTACATTGTGGTATTTTATGTAAAAGATGGCAATAAAATAATACCAAATGTCTTACAAATTTTAATTTATTACTGTATCAGTCAGAGCTCAACAAGAGAAACAGAATTAAGAGAAGATTTTATGTAGAGAGAAACTTATTGCAAGGAATTGGATTATGCTGTTGTGGAGAATATGGCAAGTCTGGAATCAACAGGGCCATCAGGAAGGACAGGATGAAATTTTCAGGAATGAATTTAAGCTCCTATCCACAGGTAAAATTTCTTTTTCAGAGAAATCTATTTTGTTCTTAAAGCCTCAGAATGAATTGAATCATGCCTACTCTAGGACAATCTATCATACTTTAAAGCAACTGATTATGAATGTTAATCACATGTACAAATGAGTCTCACAAAAATACCTAGATTAGTGTTTAATTAAATAACAGAACTATAGCCTAGCCAAGTTGATGCATAATACTGACCAGCAGAATCACAATAGTTTATATAATGTTAATGAAGCTTCAGAGTAGACTGTTTTACTAATCGTTGGGACCAGGAATGTATGATGTTCTTCTGGGGAAGATATTTTTGTTTGTTTGCCTGATAGGATTCCATTTGTTTTCTCTTATTGGTACCATGAATAACTGACGATAAGTTCTGTGACAGAATCACCTTCAGGTGACCTCAGTGAGTACCATCTGTGTATAGATTCCCCTCTTCTTGAGTCTGAACAGAATCTGACTTTCTTCCAAAAAATATAACGTGGCGAAGGTGATGGACTATCACTTCCATAATTAAAGTACATCATATAAAACTCTGACTTGGCAGATAGGAGGAAGACATTTTCATGCCAGTCTTGCAGGAGCAAAGAACCATGCTATAAACTTCTTACAAAGTGGGCCAACAAGCAGGAAACTGTCACAGCCTCTAAGAACTAATGGTAGTTTCTTGTCAATAGCCACTAAGAAGTGGGGGACCTATAGTCGTATGACTGGAAGAAAATAAATTCTGCCAACGACACTACTAAGCTGGGCAGCAAATTCTTTTCTAGTTAAGCTTCCAGATGAACATGCACCATGGTGGCTACCTGAGAACCCTGAGCAGGGATGCAAGCTAAGAGATTCCTGGTTCCTGACCCACAAAAACTGAGAGACAATGAATGTCTATTGGTTAAGTCTTTCAGTTTCCCTTAATTTGTTATGCAGAAATAGAAAATGATATAATTTTCTTTCTCTATTTCTGCTTAAAGAGATCTTACTCTTGGCTGGTTTTCTAACAAGACACTTTAGCAGTTTTAGTAGGCTCCATTCTTTACCCTAGTTTGTATCAATAAGAAAGGTGATAATTTGATTTTGGGTATTTTGCTACTTGCCTTTGTGATGGGTTTGTTCACAATTTACACTAAGTAGAGAGATAGTTTTAATAAGGCTATCTGAGAGACTGTACCACCTGGTGCCTAATATGTAGAAATTGGGTAATAAAGGAGGGAGTAGAATATTCAAGCCTAAATCATTGATGAAGAGGCTTTTGGTTTAGCTTCTGGGCTCCAAACACTTTGAAGTTAATTATTTGATTTTAGTTAATTTTAAGGCCTAGTTTAAAGAGAATTCTCTGTATAACCTTTACGGACATTGGTAAATTTAACAATTTTACTCACTCTAATGATTTCTCTATGTGGTCTTGTTCATTAGAAAATTTCAGCCTTGGAACTACAAGCATTGACTTGCTTTCCTCTGACTTTAAAATCATTCTACTATAAAGATACATTAACATGTATGTTTATTGCAGCACTGTTCACAATAGAAAAGACTTGGAACAAATCCAATGCCCATCAAAGATAGACTGGATAAAGAAATTGTGACACATATACACCATGGAATACTATGTAGTCATTATAAAACAAAGGATAAGTTCATTCCTTTACAGGGCCATGGATGAAGCTGGAAACTATCATTCTCAGCAAACTAACACAGGAACAGAAAACCAAACACTGCATGTTCTCACTCATAAGTGGGGAGTTGAACAATGAGAACACATGGACACAGGGAAGGGAACATTACACACTGGGGCCAGTTGCAGGTGTGGTGATAAGGGGAGGAATAGCATTAGGAGAAATACTTAGTGTGGATGACGAGTTGATAGGTGCAGCAAACAACCTTGGCACCTGTATACCTATGTAACAAACCTGCACGTCTACACATGTATCCCAGAACTTAAAGTATAATTTAAAAATAAATAAATAAATAAAGCAACAGGCCACCCCACCATATTGGAGATAGAAACAATACTTAAAAAGAGATAGAGAAAGTCAAATAAAAATGTTAAGGCCAATGACATAAACACTGGAGATACAGGCACTGGACACTTTTATTTAAAAATTATTTATTTATTTACATGTATTATTTATTTACATGTATTAACAGAAAGACATAATCTTTATTACATTGACCTAAGTGTCTAATAATGAAAACATATATTAATCAAATAATCTTTAAAAACATAAAATGCAAACAGGAAGGGAAAGAGCAAGTGTTAAAAATAAACGACCTACTGGGTGCTATGCTCACTAACACACTAACAAACTGTGTGACTGATTCATTCATGCTCCAAACCTTAGTGTCATGCAATATACTTTTGTAACAAACCTGCATGGGTTAAAACCTGATTTTAAAATAAAATTTGAAAAAAAATCATAAATTATTTTATGAATAATAAAGAAAAACTCCATAGAGATATTTGAGGCATCATTTCATTTTGGGGAGTCAGTGAGTAATTTCTGGGCTCATATTTGAAGAACAAATACAAGAAATGATACTATAGGATTTGATATGAAGTAGAGATAGTATGTTAGAATTTCAGGCAGAGATAATATGCACAGATAGAGATATGAAAATATATCAACATTCATGCAGGCTAGTGAAACTAAACTAAAGAGGCTAAGAGAAAGAGTAGCTGGAATGCAGTTGGAGAGTTTGGCTGGAACAGACAATTCATGGTCTTGCAATATGTAGGAAGGATCATAATCTTTGTAATTGCAACAATAAATTTTTAGTCATGAAGGTTGATATAACTATCATTATTTATGTTAAAACATTGCACTGGCTATACTGTAGAGTATACAATGGATTTGGGAAAGCAAATGCATATGCAGAAGAATATTTAAATGGCTGCTGTTTTAATTCGGGCAAGAGACGCTGGTAGGTTTTTCTGGTAGTTGAAGGTGAAGGTGGATAGAGGCTCACAGATGAGATTTTTTTAAAGTCATGTCGATGGAATTTGGTGAATTATTAGAGTAATTAGCAAGAAAGACCTATCAAGGATATAACTTTCTCAGAGTCTGGAATTCTCAAATGACTTGCTTTGGAAGCTGAGTACATTTTGAACATGTGGTGATTGGAAGCTTCTGTGATTTTCAAGCTTAAATGTTTAATAGACTGTCGCATATATAGGATATATTACATGATCATTTTTCTGCTTTAAATTTTAATTATTTAATCATTTATTTTATAAATTTATTACAAAATATGTTATTATATTTGTGTCTATTTTCTTCAAATCATTTATTGCTAACACATCGCATCTTCCGAAGTACTTTTTAAATATCATTAACATAGCACCTAAGAAATATCTAAAGTTTGAAGCCAGGCACTGTGGCTCATGCCTGTAATCCCAGCAGTTTGGGAGGCCAAGGCGGTGGATTATCTGAGGTCCGGAGTTGAAGACCAGGCTGGTCAACATGGTGAAACTCTTGTCTCTAAAAATATAAATGAATAAATAAATAAAATAGCTGAGTGTGGTGGTGCATGCCTGTAGTTCCAGCTACTTGGGAGGCTGGGGCAGTAGAATTGTTTCAACCTGAGAGGCAGAGGTCTCAGTGAGCCAGGATCATGACACTGTACTCCAGCCTGGGTGACAGAGAGAGACTCTGTTGCAATAATAAAATAAAATAAATAAAAACAAAAATATCTAAAGTTTGAGCTCTTCTTTCTGGAATCTTGTCATGCATATTAGATTGATCTTTTTCAATACAATGCTTTGTAAGAATCATACTGTATGGCTTTCTCAGAGTTTATTATTCTCTTTTCCCTAGGTTCTTCCTACAGAAATAAAAACACACTTAAAAATTATATGGATACGATACTGAATTGTATTGTGATAAAATTGAATATTTTATCACTCTAAGAATACAATTATTTAAAACAGTATAGAAAATGAAGAATTCCTTCTCTTTTCAATGAATGTCACTCTAAGGATGCAATTTAAAAATCCATGTTGTCCAAGTTAGAGGATATATAGCTTAGCTCTATTTCATTTCAAAATGTCATACTTCTCAGGGAACAGTCTCTGATATCTATATTTAAGGCAGAAGTTACTTTAACAGTAGCCACAAGAACATTATTCTCTGCTATAGCAGATCAGATGTGTTTTGTTCCTCACATTAACCTAAAAAAAAGAATATATTCCTAAATATAATGTGATCATACTTCTCAGTTTGGCAGGGATGTTTCTGGTTTACACTTGTATCTACATAGTTATTTCTAACCACTGTATTATTCTAAATATTATCCCTGTTTGGATGATAAAAGTGTATGGACACCCTACTCAAACATCATGAATTGATTTTACCTGCTACCATTTGTGTATTTTCCAAAGCCCTTCCTAAAGGTACAGATTTTCTTGGATTATGTAGTGGAGTGAGAAATTATAGTCTTTGTTCTGTTTAATGTACTCATGTGTTTTATTAACTTATATCCATAAATCTTTTATGTTTACCTCTTAAATTATTATATTTTAAAATTGTGCCTTAATTCATTTCTGTTTTTGTTTTCTCTCTCCCCATATCAGAGAAACACTAGGTTCAGTTTCTTTTATAAATCCTTTCACTATTTACTTTTCTCTCTCTGGACCTTCTCCAGTACTTATTCTTAAATGTGATCAGCAGAAGTGCTTGCAGTATTCAAGGTACAGGTGCACTAAGGTTTTCTACAAGAATAGGATAATACAGGCTCTCTTGGGTTTGCTTTTGCTTTTATGTTTGCTGGCTTCCAAAAGCTCTCTTGAGGGTGTTAACTATTGTATTGTCTCCTTTGTCTCCTGCAGCACATTGGCCTGATCTCCCTAGGGATGAATCTCTAGCTTCTCACATTAATACATATCATATTGTCTTAAGAGTGCCATGAATGTGCTCAGCTGCTGTTAAGAAATGGCAATTCAAATATTTATTTTCTTATTGCTTGAACTAAGCCCAAGCAGATACCGGGATCATGAAAGAATGAAGATGGCATGCTTCCTCTGAAAGTCAATATGCTTGTCGAGGACACAAGTATTTTAGAAACTGACATTTTCTACCCTCAACAATTGCAGTCTTCAGAAAACATGTTAATTTTTAAAAAGGAAAGGAAATAAGATTCTGAAAACATTTAGTAACTTACTGGGATTTCATCTATATAAATCAAATAAATCCCTCAACTGTTTTCTATAAAAAAGTTTTACATTTTATACATAGTAGCGATATATTTTGCAAAACATTATGAAATTATGACAAAGAGATTATATAAAACCTGTTTTCAGAACTGATATTCATTGTTTTACTTCTTAGGCAAAAATTGCTACAGTTTGAAAGAGCATTATCTCTATGAGCTTCATTTTTTATCTTAATAATGGGATATTTTAAAGTTCTGTTTGAGGAGATTTTGTGTCAGTACTTAACAGGCTGAAATTGCTAAGGAGAAAAACACTCTTGAGTCATTTTCTCTTGAAATTAAGGACAAAAAGTCCATTCTACGTGTCTTTAGTTTCTCACTCAGTTTTCCATCCCAACTTTAGGAATGTGATTTGTAAATGTAACTGAGAATATAGACACTAGCATTTATCAATCTTCTATAAAATTCTTCATAAACTAAGCAAATCTCTAAGAATGGGTGCTTTCCATTTTAAGGTTACAGAAGCCATGGAAGCTTCTACTTCTTAGAAAATTTCAGAAAAAAATGAATACATAAATATAGTGTATGCATATTATAGAGGGTACTATCTGCACACAGAAATATAAAATTATAACCTGAAAAAAATTTTAGTAGTGACATCTTCTTCTGTTTCCAGCAAAGACATTGTCATCTACCTTTGCATCGCACATCTGAAGCAAGGTTATAAGCTTTTAAATAAAACACATCAGAAGACCAGAAAGATAGTTCTGCTATACACAGTAGAACCTTACAGATGGGACATAATGCAGGGACAGTAACCCTGGATTAATGCTATAAATGACGATTAGTGTTTTATTTGCATAGGACACCTCCCTTTGGGCTGCACTTAAACATTGGAGATTAATAATTACTTTGTGAGCTTCTTAAAAATTAAACTGAGCTATAAATGAGAAATGGCTCCTGAATGTCGACTGGATAATCAATGAAATGAAGGCAGAAATAAAGATGTTCTTTGAAACCAATAAGAATGAAGACACAACATACCAGAATCTCTGGGACATATTTAAAGCACTGTCTAGAGGGAAACTTATAGCTATAAATGCCCACATGAGAAGTGAAGAAAGATCTAAAATCGACACAACTGAAAGAGCTAGAGGAGCAAGATCACAAAATCTCAAAAGCTAGCAGAGGACAAGAAATAACTAAGATCAGGGCGATACTGAAGGAGACAGAGACATGAAAAACACTTCAAAAAATCAATAAATCCAGGAGCTGGTTTTTGAAAAGATCAACAAAACAGACAGACTGATAGCCAGTTTAATAAAAAAGAAAAGAGAGAAGAATCAAATAGATGCAATAAAAAACAATAAAGGGGGATATCACCACCGATTCCACAGAAACACAAACTATCATCAGAGATTACTACAAACAACTCTATGCACATAAACAAGTAAACCTGGAGGAAATGGATAAATTCCTGGATACTTGCACCCTCCCAAGCCTAAACCAGGAAGAAGTTGAAACCCTAAATAGACCAATAACAAGGGCTAAAGTTGAGGCAGCAATTAATAGACTAGCAATCAAAAAAAAGCCCAGGTCCAGATGGGTTCACATCCGAATTCTACTAGACCTGCTAAGAGGAGCTGGTACCACTCCTGAAACTATTCCAAACAATCCAAAAAGAAGAATTCCTTCTCAAATCATCTTATGAGACCAACATCGTCCTGATACCAAAACCCAGCAGATACTCAACAAAAAAAGAAAATTTCAGGTCAATATCCATGATGAACATAGATGCAAAAATCTTCAATAAAATACTGGCAAAACAATTGCAACAGCACATAAAAAGCTTATCCATCAAGTAGGCTTCATCCTGGGGATACAAGTCTGGTTCAACATACTCAAGTCTATCAATGTAATCCATTACATAAACAGAACCAAATACAAATAATACACTATTATCTCAATAGATGCAGATAAGGCCTTTGACAAAATTCAGCAGCCCTTTATGTAAAACCTTTCCATAAACTAGGTATTGATGGAACATATAGGAAAATAATAAAAGCCATTTAGGACAAACCCACAGCCAATATCATACTGAATGGGCAAAAACTGGAAGAATTCCCTTTGAAATCTGGCACTAGACAAGGATGCCCTCTCTCACCACTCCTTTTCAATATAATATTTTAAGTTCTAGTCAGAGCAATCAGACAATAAAAAGAAATAAAGGGTATTCAATTAGGAAAGGAGGAAGTCTAATTGTCTCTATTTACAGCAGACATGATTTTATATTTAGAACACCCAATCATCTCAGCCCCAAATCTCCTTAAACTAAGCAACTTCAGCAAAGTCTCAGGATACAAAATCAATGTGCAGAAATCACAAGCATTCCTATAAACTAATAACAAACAAACAGCCAAATCGAGAGCGAACTCCAATTCACAATTGCTACAAAGAGAATAATATACCTGGGAATACAATTAACAAAAGATGTAATGGTCCTCTTCAAGAAAAACTACAAACCACTGCTCAAGGAAATAAGAGAGGACACAAACATTCCATGCTCATGGTTAGGAAGAATCAATATCATGAAAATGTCCATACTTCCCAAAGTAATTTATACATTGAATGCTATCCCCATCAAGCTACCACTGACATTCTTCACAGAACTGGAAAAAAACACCTTAAACTCCATATGAAACCAAAAGAGAGCCCATGTAGTCAATAGGATCCTAAGCAAAAAGAACAAAGCTGAAGGCAACATGCTACCTGACTTCAAACTATACTACATGGGTACAGTAATCAAAACATCATGGTACTGGTACCAAAAAAGTGATAAAGATCAATGGAACAGAACAGAGGCTTCAGAGGCAATACCACACAACTACAACCATCTGATCTTTGGCAAATCTGACAAAAACAAGCCATGGAGAAGGAATCCCCTGTTTAATAAATGGTGTTGGGAAAACTGGCTAGCCATGTGCAAAAGCAGAAACTGGACCCCTTCCTGACACCTTACACTAATCTTAACTCCAGATGGATTAAAGATATAAACGTAAGACCTAACACCACAAAAACCCTAGAAAAAACCTAGGCAAAACCATTCAGAACATAGGCATAGGCAAGCACGTCATGACTAAAACACCAAAAGCAATGGCAACAGAAGCCAAAATAGGCAAATGGGATCTAATTAAACTCCAGAGCTTCTGTACAGCAAAAGAAACAATCATTAGAATAAACTGGCAAACAACAGAATGGGGGAAAAAAAAATTTGCAATCTACCCATCTGACAAAGGACTAATCTCCAGAATCTACAAAGAACTGAAACATATTTACAAGAAAACAAACAAACCCATTCAAAAGGGAGTGATGGATATGAGCAGACACTTTTCAAAAGAAGACACATATGAAGCTAACAAACATTAAAAAATGCTCATCATCACTGGTCATTAGAGAAATGCAAATCAAAACCACATTGAGATACCAGCTTATGTCAGTTAGAATGGCGATCATTAAAAAATCTGGAGATAACAGATGCTGGAGAGAATGTGGAGAAATAGGAACACTTTTACACTGTTGGTGGGAGTATCAATTAGTTCAGCCATGGTGGAAGACAGTGTGGTGATTCCTCAAGGATCTAGAACTAGAAATGCCATTTGACCCAATAATCCCTTTACTGGGTATATATCCAAAGGAGTATAAATCACTCTATTATAAAGACACATGCACACGTATGTTCATTGCAGCACTGTTTACAATCACATAGACCTGGAACCAACCCAAATGCCCATTGACGATAGACTGGACAAGGAAAATGTGGCACATATACACCATGGAATACTATGCAGCCATAAAAAACGATGAGTTCCTCCCCTTTGTAGGGACGTAGATGAATCTGGAAACCATCATTCTTAGCAATCTGACACAAGAACAGAAAATCAAACACTGCATGTTCTCACACATGGATGGATGTTGAACAATGAAAACTCATGGACACAGGGAGGGGGAGCATCACACACTGGGGTCTGTTGGGGGTTAAGGGAGGGACAGCGGGTGGTGGGGGAGGTTGGGGAGGGATAACTTGGGGAGAAATGCCAGATATAGGTGACGGAAGATGGAGGCAGCAAACCACATTGCCATGTATGTACCTATGCAACAATCCTGCATATCTTCACGTGTACCTCAGAACCTAAAGTACAATTAAAAAAAAAAAAAGGAATAGCCACAATAAAAGTTTACAGTGTGACTAATCCATACAATTTTATTATTTCCAAGTAGGTAGGTTGAACTGACAAAGCTTCTAATCCACCATCTGAGGAAAAGATGTAAACCCCTCATTTACATAGCCAGTTGATCTGAAGTACAGTTAGCCTTTTATATTCTCAGGTTTCATGTTTGTGGATTCAACTAATAGTGCTGGAGGTTAGGAAGTTCAGATCAAGGAAACTGACAGGTTCTGTGTCTGGTTGAGGTAATGCTTTTGCTTCCAAGATAGCACCTTGATGCTGCATCCTCTGGAGGGTTCTCATGTGGTGGAAGGCAACAAGGGCAAAACCATAAATACTTATTATTTTTTAAGAAAGTGGTGTTTGCTTAATTTTGACACTCAGGGCCTCTGTTAGATATTTTTAAAAATCTGTTATTTAAATTTTGTCAACTCCATGGTCATGGTTTGGCTCTGACATTTTGAACACCTAGGTTGTATGCAGTATTATTGACTTTATTAACTTTTATTAACATAGTAATACATTCATCTTAAGTTGATTAATTTTAGCTTCAGCATTTAATTTCTGAATGCCCTGGAGTTTATCTTTGTAAATCTTACATGCTAAAATTCACTGTTACTATTCTGTATATAATGTACAGTTTTCCCCAAACATCTTTTCTGCTCTCTTTCTCTCTTATGTCTTTATATCCAAGCAGCAAGCCTTCATCTTTCATCCTTTTTCTTATGCTAACAGAGAAATGTATTTTTCTAAATGAAAATATATGTATTGAATTACACAAGAGTCTAATTGCAATATTTATTGGAATTACAATAAACTTAATGACAGCTTAAATTAAAATATTTACAACGTTAAATTTTTCTATCCAAAAGCATGCAATGTTTCTGTAGCTGTTAAATTTTATGTATAATTGTTAATAAAATTAAAAAGTTGGTATTATAAACAGATTCTGAACTTGATTTTAATTGTGTATTTAAGCTTTATATTTGGATATTTTGTAGTTTTCTACTCTTCTTATTTGTTTCATTGTTTAATTATATAAATTATTTGTATTAATCTTTAGTACAAATGACAATTTCTATAGTTGATTGTATACTTAAAATATACTAGAATTCATTACATATTAAAAATTCTGAACTTGCTTATTTTATAAATTTTATAATCTATTTTTAAGACACATATTTGTCATCTCTAAATGAAAAATAGATTATCTATTTTCTTCTTATGCATATATCTATTATTAATTTTTATTTTCTTTGTTCTTTTGTCCCTGATATTTAAACAGAATATTTGTACAAGAAGTATCTCTATTAAGGATAATTATTGCTACAGATTTTTAAAAGTTTTATCTGTCTTAGATAGGAAATTTTCTTTGATTCTTAGTTTGTTAAGGCTTTTAAAAACCATAATTGAGGCTTAACACCATCAAATATTAATCATTCTTCTATGGATATAATTCAAATGATTTTCTTTCTTTCTCATTAGCCTATTAATTTAAACATAAAGCATTCATTTAATACATCATTGGATTCAGTTAGCTAATATTTTATTGAAGATGTTCACATCTAGTTATAATTGAAATGGGCTCTTTAACTGGCTGTCTAGTTGTGTAATGAAGGTTTATTTAACTTTAAAATAAAATAAAGAGTTTTCTTACTAATATTTTCTGTAACATTGTGTAAGAGAAGAATAATATCTTTCATAAAATACCTCATCTATGAAAATATCTGGGACTTCCTTTTTTCTTCTTTTCTTGTGGAAAAAGATGCAACTTCTATTTTTTAATATTTATTAAAATAATAAAATTTTCTATTTTGTAATGGTCCAATTTTGATAAAGTATACTGTGATTTTTAATTTTAGTTGTCAACTTTGTTGGATTAGGGAATATGTCAAAAGCTGTTAAAGCACAATTTTTGGGTGTGTCTGTGAAGGTATCTGTGTGGATGCTCGCAGAGAAGACTAGGAAGTGAATCTGAGTGGACCAGGTAGGGAGGATCTGCCCTCAGCATAGGCAGGAAGCACACAGTCTGCCGGGGGACCCAGAAAGAAGGAAAACAGAAACAAAGTAAACATATCATCCTGTCTGCTAGAGCTGGGGTATACTTTTTATCTACTGTTCTTAAACAAATAAATTCCAAGCTCCCCTGGCTTTTGGACCCCACAACTTATATCAGTAAGCCCCTGGGTTCTCAGATCTTCAACCATGAACTGACAGTTACACCATTAGCTTCCCTGGTTCTGAGACCATCAAGCTTGCACTGAGCCATGCCACTGACATTCAAGGGTCTGCAACTTGCAGACACCAGTTGTGAAACTTTTCAGCCTCCACAAATGATGAGCCAATTTTTTAATAAATACCTTTACAACTGTCTCTATCTATTTATCTATCTGTCTATCTATCTATCTATCTATCCTTCCATTCATTCATCTATCTATCTATCATTTTGGTTCTGTCTCCTTGGAGAACCCTACCTGATAGATGCATTTCTATAAGAATTTTATAACTTGGAGCAGCTTTTTATGTTTTATTATTTTAAATATATTTGATAACAAAAGTAATTTCATTTTTAATTCACATTTTGTTAATTTTTATCTCCATTACTGTATTCACTTATCAATCAATGATAATTAATATTAATAATATTTTTAATTACCGAATTTAGGAGTATATTTGTTATATTTATTTTTGCTTTTCTTTACATCATTAATCTCTGTCATTACTTTTATTCATTTTTTTAAAGAGTGCTCCCTTGCTCTTTATCATTTTATCCTATATAATCAAGTTGATACCTAGTCTTTACTTCATTTCTTTCTGTTCTCTAATGATATACTGAAGCTCTCAACATTTTGATAACCACAGCACAGTTTTTATTCAATTTACCTATTTGTACTTCTTGTCTGTGCTTTCATGAACACATCTAAAAAATTGTTACTTAGACCAATGCCATACAGACTTTTTCCTACATCTTAGTCCATTTCTGCCTGAAACAGAATACCACATAACTGGGTAATCCATTGTTTTAAATAAAATATTATTTGCCTCATGGTTCTGGAGCTGGGAAGTCCAAGAGCATGGCACTTAAGCACTTTGAATATATTGTCCTATTCTCTCGTGGCCTACAGAACCACTTTGAATAGGATACCTTTGTCATTTCATTCTGCTTTTAGAATTCTTTCTCTGGCTTCAATTTTTGGTAGTTTGATTATTGTGTAGACGCATTATATGGTGAACTCCATTTTGAGTTGAATTTGATTGGAGACCCCTTAGCTTCCTGTACCTGGATACTGTCATATTTCCTCAGATTTGGAAAAAAATTAGCCATTATTTTCTTAAATATGCTTTCTGGATGCTTTCTTTAAATCTTCCTTGTTTAACTCCTTTAATCTGAAAATTAAGATTTCAGTAGTATTTTGTAGTTCCCATGGACCTTCTTCATTATTTTTCTTTCTTTTTTTCTTCTTTTTTTAGGCTTTGTTCTATGAATAATTTCAAATGCCTGGTATTTGAGCTTACTGATTTTTGTTTTGTTTTGTTTTGAAAACAATAATCTAAAATAAATTTTAAAAATTAAGAAATAAATTGAGTTTATATTTATACTTAAATATTTAATTATGAAGAAAATATTTTTTAAAAATAAAGTATATTTTATTAACTCTAGTCACCATATTATACAATAGATTTCTTAAAATTATTCCACTAAAATTTTATATTCTTTGACCAGCATCTCTCAACCTCCCAACAACCAACCCACTAGTAACTGCTATTCTACTCTCTACTTTTATAAGTTTGTTTTTTAGATTTTACATGTAAGTGAGACCATGCGGTATTTGCTTTCTGTCCTGGTTTGTTTACTTGGTATAATGTCCTTCAAGTTCATCCATGTTGTCACAAAGGTCAGGATTTTCTTCTCTTTTATAGCTGAATATTATTTTATTTGGCATATATAGTAGGTTTTCCTATCAATTTATTCATTGATGAATCACTTAGATTGATTTCCTATCTTGGCTATAATGAATAATGCTGGAATAAACATGGAAATGCTGATATCCTTTGACATACTGATTTGATTTGTTTGGATATATAACCAATAGTAGAATTGCTATAAAGTTGACCACCAACATCCCTAGCTGCTGAAACACATCCTATGTACATTTTTTTTTTTTTTTTTTTTTTTTTTTTTTTTTTTTGCGGCAGGGTTTCTCTATGTTGCACAGGTTGGTCTCAAACTGGTGTATTCAAGCATTCTGCCCATCTGAGCCTCCCAAAGTGCTGGGATTACAGTGGGAGCCATCGTGCTCAGCCTAATTTTTTAAATTTGAAATAAGATGGGACCTAGCTATGTTTGCCCCAGTTGGTCTCGAACTCTGGGGCTCAAGTAACTTCTGTCTCTGCCTCCCAAAATGCTGGGATTATAGGCATGAGTCACTGGGCCTGCCCTCTACAGTACTTCCAAAAATTATTTGTAATTCCTTGGCTTCATGCTTAGCTATTTTTTCATACTTTCTACAGAGTATACTATAAAGGAAGGAGTCATTATCTGTCTATACGAGTGTGTCATTTCTCTAGGAAGTAAAACAACAACAACAACAAAAACCCTAAGTTTAATTTCAGGGTGCTCTCTTTATTCTCCTTGTTTATAAATTCACATTTTATATATATATGGGAAAGATATTTTCTTTAGCTATATAAAATGTGTGTATTTTTATAAGTTTTAGTAGGCTTTAAATTTTTTCAACTGTAGCTGGTAAGTTAATTATGGATGCAATCATTTTTGAAGCCATTAACATTATTCCAATTAAATGTATACATACATGTAAATGTCTATAAACCTTGCAATACTTTATGAAGAAAAGAATAACAACTAAATTATGCACTAACAATAGAGTTATAGAGTTATGAGATTTTTATTTAAAAAAACAATCTGCTTTGCTGGGTTAATATGGTAGAGCATTCCTCAAGAACTCAAAATAGATTCTTGTAAATATTTTATGCAGTAGGAAGGAAAACAGAATTTTCCCTTCAAATATACATCTAAATGATTTTATTCTTAATCCTATCTATAAAGCAAACTGTTTTTCCTTTTATCATTATTCAGCTTTCTTTTATAAACCACAATATTGATTGAAGTGACAGAGATAATAAAAAGAAAAACAATAGACTCCTATAAATCTGCAATTTATGACTCTGATATTTTAAAAATTATATTTGGTGTATTGAATAAATCTGATTCTAAAATATTTTATTTGCTATCATTTATAGGCTAAAATGAAAATATAAGCTTTATTAATTCACTACAATTTATTAATACATCCCAATTCCAAACCATTTTCTCACTATTCTTTGCTATGTATATCCTTCATCTTTGCTGTAAACTAAAATTTCAGAGCAGCATCTACTTTCACAATATTTTAATTAAATTTTATTCTAGACACAAATTTGTACATAAATTTGATAAAGCTGCAATTAAAAATTGAACTAATATTTTAAATTTAATTTTTATTTTTTCCCTGACTGGACCAATATGATACTTGGGGGATGCTTACATGTAATCAAAGAGTGATTTATACAATTAATGCAAAATAAATATTTTTATTTTTATGATTTTTGTCAACTGTTTTAATAACGTAAGGGTCTTTTACAAAGAGCACTACTAGTGTTGCATTTGCAGTCATACAAGTATGGTTCATCTATATAACTGTTAACTCAAAGTGAAATGTCTAAAAATATCTGTATATGTGTATCTGAGAATAGTCAAAGTGTGAATCAAGATTAAAATAACATGAAAAACGTTATGAATATTACTAATATGACACCTCATTTTAATTTTACTTATTGCTTGATGCCATCTCAGCTTTTCAAGAGACAAATTTACAATTGTAAAGAAAGCCAACAGCAAATATACTGTCACTCATATCAAATGACAGATTGAAGATGAAGTAATAGCACCAACACTCATTATATTCTGGGTGCTTTATATGTATTAACTCACTAAAAGACATGCGTCTTTATCCATGTTTGATAAGTAGTTCAACTTCAAAGATTATGCTCTTAACCCCCAGAGTATGCTGAACACACTTCAATATCTATGAGAATAGAGCTTCATCATTAGCATAGCTAAGGTTAACACAATGGATTTTTTTAACTTTTGTTTTGCCTTTAAAATGTGTTTGTTTATCATTCATTTCCTAGTTTCTAACTTTCAGTTTCTCTTTGTTGATCTTACCCAGTCATTTGTATGTGCATGTTTGTATGTGTATCTGTGTGGTCTGTGGTATGGAGATAAAATGTGTTTACCACCAACCTTTCCAGGGACACCACTATAAAATTAAAAAAAAATGTGTTTACTTCCTATTATCCCATTTTTACATATCAGAAGCTTCTAGTTAAGGGCCATTGTCATTTTATAGTTGTCTCTATAAAATGCAACCATCATTTAAATTTGCCCAGTCTAAAAGAGGTTTCCTGGATACGAAATTATAAAGGAAGGAGCTGGAACGAGTTAGTCACTCAATTTTTATGATTTGGTGTAGACAGCTAAAAGCAGTGGATTTTCCTAACTCAGTTTTTGACCATAATGTTTTTTTCTTTGTTTAAGTTGTGGAATAACCTAACTTAATCTCTAGTATATACAGAGAAGATTTATACTAACATCTGAAATCCTTGAAATGAATACGTCTTTTTATTAACACTTTGAACAAAAAAGAAACATTCATGGTTTAGATGCATTCAGAAGTTTTCGCACACAGTCTTCTATAATAAAGGTTTTGTGCTGAAGAGACTTTTAAGGAAACACCTGAATCTTGTCAGGCTACTAATGTTAACCCTCTTCCCATAAAGGCAACTCCTTCCACAAACTTTTGTATATCATCTTCAATTTCCATTTAAGAGTCGTAAATTGTAAATGGCAGTCTTCTCCAGAGCTGCCAAATTATACTAGCTCATAGCTATCTGGTATTCAACTGGAGAGACATATATCATGCAATTTGATGACTGCATGCTGAATGGCCATCGGGTAATAATGATAATGTAATATGTATACATTAAATGTAAAATGTACATTTTCAATGAAACATAGCGTGAAATATGGATAAATTTTTTTCTCCCACTAACAGCACTTATGCTTGAAGTAATATCTCTTTCAGATATAGAAAATGAAACTTTATAATGTTTAATTCTAAATTATTAGACAATGGGCTATCAATCTTGGCAGAGCTCACAGTATACATAGATAAATGATATATTTTGATAAGACCATCATCTGCACACCACAAAGCTGAAGAACACTGAAACCCCTAATGACAGGAATTACAATTATAATCTGTGATTTCTATCTATGTGTATTTACATCTATGTAACTCTTTGTCTCATAGCTAGAATGTGTTTGCTCATAGAACATGCATTCCAATTTCCTGAAGAACATATTTCAAAAAAAAAAAGAAAAGAAAAGAAATCAGCACTATGAAACAGTGTTGTAATCACATGTGTATTCTGCTCTCAGCACATAAACATATATTATATACAGTTTCCAGACAAGGCTCCCATACAGACTCTTAGGAGACCTCCTATGCAAGTATATAATAAATGGGAGGTAAATTTCAAACAAATAGCTTATTTTTATTTCCAATTCAGTCATCTATTATGTAGGTACATTATGTTTTGTCTCCTGTGGAGCTCAGCACTGCAGGAACAATGAGTTGAGCAGTGCTGACTACCATTCTGATTAGACCAGAAGCTGAGACAGGGTAATTTAAATAGAATAGGTTGGCCAATGACTGGATGGAGGAGGTTGAATGAAGTGAGGAAGTCATTTACAGAATTGGACAGCATCACAAAGGCAAGATTATCCAGGCTCAATCCTTCATCCACAGCTCATGTGGTCCTTCTTGGAATACTGTGACCATCACCTGCTGCTAAAACTCACTTTGTTCCCTTGCAGGTTAGCAAATAACATCTATTTGGAACTATTACCATTTGCTATAGTTTCACCAAAGAAAAATCCCACAGAGCTTTAAATAAGAAACCGCACCTGTACTTATCTAATTCTATCTCCATATAATATATACTATGGTAATTGAAGATCAAACAACAAATGTAAGCATGAATGTTATTTAGGTCCAAGAGTTTAGAACAAATAATAATAAAAGCTGTGATTCACATTGCTGATGGAAGCAGAGAAAATTATTGCAGATATTGGACAATTTTCCTTGCCTTTGGAAACACTAGGTAGTGAGGTAGAACTTGAGAACAAAGTTGAGGACGAATCTTGGATAACAAATTTAAACAACAGCAACTACTACTATTTGTAATGATGATTCATTACAAATAATAGTAGTTCCTGTTGCTGGGACCTGAATTTGAAACAAAGTAAATGTCAATGTGCCAAGAGGAGCTATGTGGTGAGGGTTCAGGCTTGAATGGCTACTCTGTCTCAGAGCACCCTATTGGTCTCATTTAATACAAAATTTTATTGAACTCTAACAATCACATGGTGAAATCAGTATTACTATCCATGTTATACATAAAAAATGAGGAAATGAGGTGCTATTGTACATTTCATATGTTCAGACAATAACTGATGCCTTTGAAAATATATTTTGTCAATGGCATCAAAAAGCATGTCACAAATGACAGGATTTACTTTCACCTTGGCAGTCCACTTCAGGTATTTTAGGAGGAAGTTATCACCATAGATTTAATATTTTACTTTTTGTTATGTATTTTGTGAACAATTTTATTTACTGGTCTTCTTATAGATTTTTAATATTAAGACACAGTTAAATCCAAAAATGCATTGTATATTTTGATAATAATTGGAATAATTTTAAAAGTTTTCTTTCCTTTATCATAGTCAATTGATGCTAAATACCTGTTTTCTTAGAAAATGTTGTGGAGCAAATGCTTTCTACACTTGACTTTTGGTTTTCAGAATACAAGGAATTTTTTTTAAATATACTTTAAGTTCTGGGGTACTTGTGCAGAACATGCAGGTTTGTTACACAGGCAAAACGATCTTGTGTAAAATATTTTTAGTTGGCCATTTCCTCATCTAGTGCAGGGTATTATTCTATACCTTAGGGTAAAACTGGTAGATCATCTTCAATCCTATTTTTGTCTCCCAATGCAAACTGAAAACATAAAATTTGGTGTGTATGAATTAAATTAATGGTAGGAAAAACACAGAGGCCTATTTTATCCTGTGAGATGCAAATATAAAGTTGACAATTATTACCACAGTCTGCTCTAGGGCCCTTTTACCATGGCTTGACTTATTTTATCTGCTTTTTCTAGTGTCAGAGACATAGCCAAACTAGAAGGCACCAGACACTTGGCAATAGCCCTAGCCAAAATATACACAGTTGGAAAGAGGGAAAGCCTGTTTGAGTGCTTGCTGTACCCTCTAATCCTATTATTGGGATTGAGTAGGAGAAAGATGTTTTCCGAAGAGCAGGTGCACACAATAAACCAGCACAAAGTAGAAATATCTTCTGAAATAATGTATTACTTTAACGAGTACTTCACCTCTCTAAATCTCTAAGCAGAAAACTCCAACTTCCCCATCTACCACATAATACAAAGTATGCTTCATAAATTACCGTTAACAATATTTATGAATCATCTTACTATGTTTCCAAACAGTGAGTCCTAAAGTCTAGTTCTCTTCTCTTATATCTAACTAGAGCAGAACATTTATACAAGAAACAAAATTCCTCCTTTCCCAAGGCAGTACATATATTTCTTTGTAATGGACACACTAAATTAAAATTAACCTTCACATCTGTTCTACTTTCTAATTACATATAGAAACAAAAAAGTACAATTCACAACTGTACCATAAAACATAAGTTGTATGTGATTTAAACGTATGTGGAGAATACACATTTTTCCAGGCAGTATACATCTGTTACGTTATTCTCCTATTGCAGACATAAATCAACAAAGACTGTTCATCCCTGGGGAAGAGTTTTCTGCTGCTTTTTCCCCTATGTAAAAAACAAACAACAACAAAACAAAACAAAACAAAAAACCCACACAAAAATATGGTTTTATTCCACAAACAGGACTTTCATTTCATTCATTTTTAAAGCAAAGTTTCAATGACTATATTGATCCTGTGAGTTTGATTCCAAGGACTAGCCCTAAACTTAAAAACAAAACAAAATAAAACAAACATTCAAAGGGAGCAGTCACTTCATGAGAATTTTGCAAACACACACTCAGGAGCCTTTTGGAATCTTCTATTTAGGAATCTTTTTTTTTTTTTAATTGTACTTTAGGTTCCGGGGTACATGTGCAGATCATGCAGGATTGTTGCATAGGTACATACATGGCAAGGTGGTTTGCTGCCTTCCTCCCCCCATCACCTATATCTGGTATTTCTCCCCCACATTATCCCCCTCATCATCCCCACCCCTCACTGTCCCTCCCCTAGTGCCCCCAACGGACCACAGTGTGTGATGCTCCCCTCCCTGTGTCCATATGTTCTAATTGTTCAATGCCCACCTATGAGTGATACTAGGCAGTGTTTGATTTTCTATTCTTGTGTCAGTTTGCTGAGAATGATGGTTTCCAGAATCATCCATGTTCCTATGAAGGACATGAACTCCTTGTTTTTTATGGCTGCGTAGTATTCCATGGTGTATATGTGCCACATTTTCTTTATCCAGTCTGTCATTGATGGACATTTGGGTTGGTTCCAGGTCTTTGCTATTGTAAACAGTGCTGCAATGAACATATGAGTGCATGTGTCTTTATAATAGAAAAATTTATAATTCTTTGGGTATATACCCAGTAATGGGATTGCTGGGTCAAATGGTATTTCTATTTCTAGGTCCTTGAGGAATTGCCACACTGTCTTCCACAATGGCTGAACTAATTTACACTCCCACCAACAGTGTAAAATTGTTCCTATTTCTCCACATCCTCTCCAGCATCTGTTGCCTCCAGATTTTTTAATGATAGCCATTCTAACTGATGTGAGATGGTACTCTCAATGTGGTTTTGATTTGCATTTCTCTAATGACCAGTGATGATGAGCATTTGTTCATGTGTTTGTTGGCCTCATAGATGTCTTCTTTTGTAAAGTGTCTGTTCATATCCTTCACCCACTTTTGAATGAGGTTTTTTGTTTTTTTTTCTTGTAAATCTGTTTTAGTTCTTTGTAGATTCTGGATATTACCACTTTGTCAGATGGGTAGATTGCAAAAATTTTTTCCTAGTTTGTTGTTTGCTGGTTCACTCTAGTGATTATTTCCCTTGCTGTACAGAAACTCTGGAGTTTAATTAGATCCCATTTGTCTATTTTGGCTTTTGTTGCCATTGCTTTTGATGTTTTATCCATGAAGTCCTTGCCTATGCCTTTTTAAATATGAGTTGTAATTTAAATAAATTAACAGTTGAGTTAGTTTAATTGTGAAAACATAATACTATGGTCCTAATTAAATAAGCCAATCTTCTGATTCCATTGCCTCAAACCATGCCAATTAATTGTACCTTCAGTGTAGTAAAACTGTGGTTTCTCATACCGGCGAGTCAGTTGCTTGGTTGAAGAAAGTTTAGCCATAATATTTTAATTTCATTTGAAAATGAACTGTTTCAGATACATTACATAATTTATGATATAATTTGTGTTGGCAAGTAGAAAATATCATAGTTATATTCTTATTATAGAAGGTTTTAGAAATGTGAGCTAAATGACTACAGTCAAACAGAAAAATTTGTATCTGCCATTCATTTCATCTCTCTTGCCCCCATTTTCACACACATTGCCTTTCATGCTGAATTCTTTCTTAAAAGATAGCTATTTTAGTAGTCTTTCTTGTTTCAAGATCATTCTTCCAATGCATTTTTTTAGTGCTCTGAGACTGATCATTCTCAATTTTAATTTTTTGTGTTATTAACTTTATTTTTGTTTACTGTCCAATGCTTGCAAAATTACATCTAAGTACTGTGATTTGGATGAAGGCATACCATAGATCTCTACCCTCCCTATGTTATCTTTCTAGTTCTGGAATTTTTTTTTAGTCATTATTAAATGACACTATCTAATATTCTATTTGGTGTTATGCTGAACTTTTTCTGCTTTCTCAATATGAAACCCCATCTCTGCTACTCGTTCTATCTGTAGCTAACTTTTCTTATTATGCTTTCTTACTAAGAATATTTGAGAAAACAAAACAAAACTCCATTTTCTAATATCAGTATACCTATTTCTGTAGTCCTCTCCCCCTCCACCCTGGGTTCAGATGAATATATATTAGCTCCCTTACCAAAGCTAACATTTCTACTGGGTTGTAATTCATCTTATCATATACGGCTTTTGTCTTTTTAAATATTTTTTTCTTTACTGTTCCCTTTCGGTCTACTGAAAATATGTTCAGGGAGCTTATTCTAAAAACTAGTAATAAAAAATATATTTAGCCACAATTTGTCAACTCATCCAAGTTGATTGATCTACCACTCTGCCACCGCAGTTAGACAAGTAGTGTCCACTTACCGTAGTACATATTAGTGTACACAACTACACCCAAATTCTAACTCCCTTGCCGATTGGCTTAATTTTCATTATTCTTCACAACTGCTCTTACATATATAATCATGTCATTATTTTTAAACTAATCTTTATTGAAGGCTTTTTATGCCAGATGTAACCTGAGGCCTTCATATGGATTATTTAATTTAACCTACATACAAGTAAGAAATTGGAAGTGTAGAAAACTTAGAAACTATCACCCAAGGGCACAACAGAGCTCACAAGAGGCAGAACATGGGCTTGAATCCAGGTTGTCTAATTGCAGAGCTTGCATAGTAACTGACCATTTCTTATTAGAAATCAAAATCCAAAATAAATAAGATACAAAGTTACCTTATCTTGAATTCTCTGTATCATTCATCACGATTGATGGCTACATTATAAATTCAATTTTCTAATTCCTCAGCCCATTAAATCGCAATTTTTCTCTTCTTGTCTTAATTTTTTTCCTAGTGTCTCTATCGCTGAATTGTATTTCTCCTTAACTCTACTAATTCAGGTGTTATCCAAGGAGTCACTCCAGGACCCTTTGCTGTCTATAGTTTCTTTACTCTGTTATATCTTTTTAACTATTACCTCTATGGGAATGACTCCAAATTTTATAAAGTTTTTCTTGACCTTCTCCCAAGATCTGAACCTCCACTATCAATGGACTCTAGAGTATTTACTGCTTCTTGCTGAGGCTGAATATAATAATTTCCCCCTCAAAATAAAATGATAAGGTAAATATTGTTACCATAATGACATCATACACATTGCTTTCTGGCTGCACAAGCTACCCATACTGATACCCTAATGAAGAGTGAGGAGCTCACGCAGAGGATAAGACGTACTGATCAGGATTATAGAAAAAAAAAGAGAAATAAAATATAGGGGCAAGAGCCACTTTATTAAGTAGTAAAATATGCAGAATTTGTTTGTCACTCAGAGTATTTTAATCTTTTCAGATAACATGCACTATTAGGTGACATTTCTTAAGTTATATGTTTGCTATGACTATCACTCCCTCGAAACCAAATCCTGGAACAGACCCTAGTCCTGATTGTCATCTTCTCCAATTAATTATCTTACACTGTACAAATTTTCTTCCTATTCCAAGCTATCCATGATGTTTGCAATATTATGCAAAAACACCTAATGTTATTAGGGTAGGGAATGGAGAAAGAGGAAATAGATGCATAGAGGTTGGAAATTTGTTTTACATAGCTTGATGATCTGTTATGCTAATTGATGTCAGGTTCTATGTTCAGTTTTCAGGTAAGTGGCAGATACATGTCATTCACAGAGATAGTGGATATATATTTTTTTCTTTCTTTTTTATTTTGTTTTGTTTTTTTGAGATGGAGTCTTACTCTGTCACCCAGACTAGAGTGAAATGGTGTGATCTCAGCTCACTGCAACCTCTGCCTCCAGGGTTCAAATGATTCTCCTGCCTCAGCCTCCCAGGTAACTGGGATTACACACACGAGTCAACACGCCAACACGCCTGGCTAATTTTTATATTTTTAGTAGAGATTTGGTTTTGCCATGTTGTCCAGGCTGGTCTGGAACTCCTGACCTAAGGTGATCCACCCTTCTCGGCCATCCAAAGTGCTAGGATTACAGGTGTGAGTCTCTGTGCCTGGATAAATATACATATTTCATTTGATTTTCCTTGTGTTCACAACGATTTCATGTGATGTATACCTTACACTATTTTAGCACATTCATGAAGATCTTTTGTCCATAATCTTAAACAATCTATTGCTCTTCATGTGTTTAGTGGATTTGGTAGTACTGGGAAGTACAAGGAAATCACAAGACACAAACATTATGTTCTTTCTTACATTTATGTGAGTAATTAAGGCCAGATAGAGTTACCATTGCCTGTGGTTTTCAATTACTGAGTACATGTGGAAACTGCATCTTAACAAATATTAGATCTTGTCTGGTGAAAAAAAAAGTCAGAGGGGAGGTTGACAATTCAAGGGGATTGGATGAATTGCATGTATGGGCACAGAGCTGAAGTTAAAATGGGTAGTAGGTGAGACCATGTATTCAAATGTAGAGAAAGCCAGTGTGTTTAACCTGAGGATTTTGCAAGCTGATGTGTAGATACCACCATGCATCTGTGTGTTGTTGTTGTTGTCTCTGGTATGCGTGTGTCAGATTCATTTAATGGAGTTAAAACATTTCAGAATTATTTATAACTGTCAGTCTTAAGATGAAAAATACTGATTATAGACAAGGGGGATTTTGATCAATAGTCTGTTAAAGTAAGAGTAAAGCTTATACTAGAAGCCGTAATTAAATTTTTCTGTTATAAGGGAAACTGTCTTTATTGAATAGAGTATTAGTCACTGAGGAGAAAATGTGACTGGTACACTGGAGAACTGTTTCTTTCATTACTGAAATGGTGGGGAAAAGTATGAGAGAGGTTTAATCTGAAATGAAGTTCACTATGGCAGGAATCCAAGGGTTCTTAGAAGTTGGAGGTTTTCAGCAATCACTCATACTTTCCATATCTGTTCTTGTTCTAGGCCCAGAAGTCATCCAGTATCTCAGGCACCTCCACAGAGGTGAATCAATATATGAATTTTAACAAGTGATTTGCATGCACATTAAACATTGAGAAGTATTGCTATGAGGCTCTGCCAGACAGTGTCCCAGAGTGAAGACATTTGGAAGAAAGCTGCCAGCCAGTAACTATAAACATGTAGCATGAGTGAAAATAAACTTCATTTGTTTTAAGCTACATAGACATGGCACATTTTTTTCTAACTGAGTAATAATATAGCTTATTATGATTGAGACAGGCAGCAAAAGTTCCTCTGCCACATAGGCTAAGTGATCCCATACACAGACTAAACATATGGTACCTAAACATGAAATACAAAACATTCAAATAATTAGGTAGTGCCTTAATATAATGTCCTACATCAAAAGATTTTTTTTAATTCTTAAAATTATATCTCCCAAATACACAAAAATGAAGACAGTTACTTTACAATGCATCTAATTAATATAAGAAGACATGTCTTCACTAATTTAATGCAATTCTTTTAGTGTTTGGAAATACACAGGGAACACATTTTTAAAATAATTATTGCTTTCTTTTAAATTTAAAGAGAAATTTTCTAGCACTTTCCTTTGCTGTGTGAAGAATAACAACCCTCAATCATTTTATAAGACAATGACTTGGCAATTTTCAAAGAGCAGTCAGATTGCTAACAAAAAATAATTATATGAGGAAGTCATATGCTAATCCGTTATGTCATTATTTTTCATAATATTTTTCAGGGACACTAATAAAAACAAACAGTTTTACCTCAATCCTATATTTTACTAAAAGAAGACTTTCACAGAAGTTAAGGAAGGTGAAGTAAGAGCTTACAGAATATGGCTTTCACAATTAAACTGAGTCCATGAATGATCGATACATGTTTCTGAAAAATCACCAAGAAAATATCTTTAGTAAACAAAAATACACCTTATACAAACATTAACTCCAGATGGATTAAACATTTAAACATAAGACCTAACACCATAAAAATCCTAGAAAAAACCTAGGCAATATCATTCAGGACATAGTCATAGGCAAGGACTTCATGACTAAAAAACCAAAAGCAATGGCAACAAAAGCCAAAATAGACAAATGGGAACTAATTAAACTCCAGAGCTTCTGCATAGCAAAAGAATCCATCATTAGAGCGAACTGGCAACCAGCAGAATGGGAAAAAAATTTTGCAATCTACCCATCTGACGAAGTGCTAATAGCCAGAGCCTACAAAGAGTTAAAACAAATTTGCAAGAAAAAAACAACACCATCAAAAAGTGGCCAAAGTATATGAACAAATGCTTTTCAAAAGAAGACATTTGTGCAGCCAACAAACATATGAAAAAATGCTCATCGTCACTGGTCATTAGAGAAATGCAAATCAAATTCACATTGAGATACCATCTCATGCCAGTTAGAATGGCGATCATTAAAAAATCTGAATACAGATTGGGTGTGGTGACTCCTGCCTGTAATCCCAGCACTTTGGGAGGCTGAGGTGGGTGGATCACAAGGTCAGGAATTCCAGACCTGCCTGACCAGTCTGTCGGGGAAAAAGGGGAGGGATAGTGGGGGGTGGGGAGTTGGGGGAGGGATAGCATGGGGAGAAATGCCAGATATAGGTGATGGGGAGGAAGGCAGCAAATCACACTGCCATGTGTGTACCTATGCAACAATCTTCCATGTTCTTCACATGTACTCCCAAACCTAAAATGCAATAAAAAAAAAAAAAAGATACAAAAATTAGCTGGATGTGGTGGCACATGTCTGTAATCCCAGCTACTCAGGAGGCTGAGGCAGGAGAATCGCTTGAACCCAGAGGTGGAGGTTGCAGTGAGCCAAGATCGCACCACTGCACTCCAGTCTGGGTGACAGAGTGAGACTTGGTCTCAACAAAAATGTAAAATAAAATAAATAAATAAATAAATAAATCTGGAGACAACAGATGCTTGAGAAGATGTGGAGAAATAGGAACATTTTTACATTGTTGGTAGGAGTGTACATTAGTTCAACCATTGTGGAAGACAATGTAGTGATTCCTCAAGGATCTAGAACTAGAAATACTATTTGACCCAGCAATTCCATTACTGGGTATATACCCAAAGGATTATAAATTGTTCTATTATAAAGACACATGCACACATATGTTCATTGTGGCACTGTTTACAATAGCAAAGACTTGGAACCAACCCAAATATCCATCAATGATAGACTGGATAAGGGAAATGTGGCACATATCCACCACGGAATACTATGCAGCCATAAAAAAGGGTGAGTTCATGTCCTTTGCAGGACATGGATGAATCTGGAAACCATCATTCTCAGCAAACTGACACAAGAGAAGAAAACCAAACACCACATGTTCTCACTCATAATTGAGTGTTGAACAATGAGAACACATGAACACAGGGAGGGGAACATCACACACTGGGGCCTGTTAGGGAGTGCGGGGGCTAGGGGAGGGATAGCAGAGGATGGAGGGGATTGGGGAGGTATAACTTTAAGAGAAATACCTAAAGTAGGTGATGGGGGATGAATGTAGCAAACCACCATGGCATGTGCATACCTATGTAACAATCCTGCATGATCTGCACATGTATCCTAGAACTTAAAGTATAATAAAAAAAGAAAAGAAAGTTTAAATCATGGGTTTGATGGTTTTGAATAACATCACTTACAAGTTGAAGCTGGGGTCTGAGAGAAGACTAATGTAATCAGGAATCATCATTCCAATAGAAATTTTTCTTTTGGAACACTGGATAATTAAAAGAGAGAGAAATGTTGAGACTGAGAAAAGTAGAAAGTTTTATTAGTGCATGAAATCCATCACATAGGAAAGTCAGGCAATGCCCCAAGTCTAAACAAATAAGAGTGGGACATAGTCACAAATTACTGTTTCTCTCAATATTGTATGCTAATGAATCATCCTTTAACAGGCGAAGTCACAGAGGAAACCTCCTCCTAAATATCCTTTATCTTCTATACAAGTTATTATATGATGTGTAATGCAGCTTCAAATTGAAAAGTTTTAAGTTAAAAGGTAAACTTGATCATGGTAAAATAAATTTTACTTACTAGGGGGACGATGTTCTTAGAAATCTATAAAAAGATAATCAACAATCAACAACAAACCCATTTAAAATCAATTAGTAGAATAGCAAGCAATGATAAGAGGAACTGAAAGACAGTAGATATTAAGAGCTAGTACCACTTCCTAAGATATCCCTAGCAACTTGAATTCACTAGCATATATGAAAGAACTGAATATCAAATGCACACGTGTGTTAATACAAATGGTTGTTTTTTCACCCATCAAGAAAATAAAATGCTGCCTGAAATTTATAACATCATTTTATCTCCAACATATTTCTTCAACATTTACAGTTAGGTCAGATACTTATCCTATAGAAATTACTTCAGTTTGATTGATAATCTACAGATTCTTGACTAGAAGACAATACATACCTAATGGATTAATATTTGAGATAAAATGTGTGACATTACTTTTAATAATTTATCAGGACTTATCAACCAAGTATAGATGGCAAGTTTCAGAAAACATTATTTTCTTTGAACAATTAGACAAAATTATTCTTGGCACATGAGAATATTTTAAATGACATGTAAAGAGCTTTGATGTTTTGCATGGCCCTTGAATATCTTCACTATCACAGCGTTCAAACTGAGTTGGAAATAAATTACTTTGTGATTCTCCTGGAAGTGCAAGCTAGTTTACTTTAGCTCATGTGCAACTGATTTTTTAGACAGTGGTTTTAAAAATATTTCTATTTCCTACTCTTAATGGTATTTAAGGTCTGATACCAGTCCCTCCCTTTGAAAGAGAATCTTTCCTACGTATTTCCCTACTGACAAGCAGTTCTGCAATACCACTGAGATAAGAAAGGGTCAGTCAAAATGCCATCTGGCATCCTGGAAGAATTGACATTGATCAACACAAATTTTATCTAGCAATCAGTTCAACAATGTGTTTCTGCAATGTACTCTTGTTCTTCCAAGCAACTTTGAGTCAGTGAAGCCCTACTTAAAATTAAAGATGAGAGAATATTGTTGGCAAGTCTTCTTACAAGCATAAGCCCCCCCCCACCAAAAACAAAAAAAAACAAAAAAAACAAAAACTACATACAGAAGGCATATTAGACACAATGAAAAGGAAAGGTTGACTATGCTATGTATACACAATAAAACGTAACTTGTTTATCAGGTACCAAGACTTGAAACAGTGTTTATAATATGGACATCTTTATCCATACATCAAATAATGCCCAAACTGTCACATCCTTACTATATTCTTGCTGTAAAATACAGAAGATGAGAAAAAAACATTTTATCTACTTGATTTATCTGTCTCTTTCTTTTTCTCTCTGCAAATCTATGTTTTGCATAAAAGAAACACACTGCATTGAGTCATTAAAGTGATAATAAATTTGTTAAAATGGGGGGACAAAGTTATAGAGAGGTCTTAGGCAATATTCTTTTCTAAGTAAAGGAAAATTTAATAACCACTTTCAGGTTACCTACACCCCAAACATTTACCACTTAAATCTAGCACAAAACAATTAAATGGATACACTAAAGAAAGCCTCTCAAATCCCAGAGAACATAGATAAAATGCTAGTACAAAAATAGAATTTGCAAACATGCAAAATTTCCCAAAAGTAAAAAGTAGCACAGAAAGCCATGTTGACTTTTTATATGTGCATTTTATGGTATTTCCCAACATGGAAAGAAAGTCTGAGGCTACTGTAATCACTCAATCACCAAAGGAAATTTTAGATTGTTCCATCATTCATTTTATTTGGATTTCAAGGATTTCTGGATATGAGACTTTTTTTTTTTTTCTTGGAAAGTTTCAGTACTTCCTGCCTTCACCTCTTCACTGACTTCACCTATGTGGTGTGGTTTATTTCCCTTCACAACTATTGATCCTTCTTCTTAACAAACCTGGTACCACCTTGGATCTCTGCACTGCCACCGTTATTGTTGATAGTGCAGTTGGTAGGATTTTAATAACTTGGAAAAAGTCCAGCATTTTTATTCCCACATTGATCTTGTACAGTGTTCTGCCTCTGAACCCTGGGTTAGAGTGTGTGTGGAGTTGTCTCTGCTTTCAGAGGTGCTGTCCTTTAATTGAATGACTATGTATGAAGCCCTTTGTTTATGAGTATCAGTGTATGATACGTAATGTAAAGAGAAGCTGCTCATTTTCTTCCAGGGAGCTCACCATCAATTGAAATGACACACAGAATATTATATGATTCCATCAGAGGAAGGGACAGAGGAATGGCCACTAACCTGTATTCATGGAACTCAACTCAAGTCAGTTCCTAACCTGTGGCTGCCTTGAATTTTAAAGGATAGGTTCTCCTTTGGCAAGAGAGGAGGGAGATGTTCATATTTGTGTGTTTTGATAGGGGTATTAGTTGAACTGGTTGTGTTTCCAGGCAGCAAGAAAACTGTGCAAATGTGCATGTGTGTGAGGTGACATGGCATTTTTTGATTACTGTAAATAGTTCAGCCAGACTGGAGTATAACAGACAAAGTTGAAAAGAAGGAGCCCATGTAGACAGCAGGAAAGTAAGCAGGTGGTGAAGAAGATCTTTGCCTGAAAAAAAAAACAAGATCTTTGCCTGAAAAAAAAATAATCTGGGAAAAAGATTATAATATATTTTGCTCTTAGTGTCTCTCCCCAATCAAGGGGTCTGAAATAGTAATAACTATCTCTACTGTTACCCTCACCAGTACCATCAAAGAAGACTAAATATGCACCAAGGCTTGTAATAAATGCTTCACATGTGTTAAATCCTTCAATACATTAGATATATGAGATTTGTTGTTATTTTAAAGTTTTATGTTGAAATTTTTAAACTCAGAAGTTATAACGTTGTCTAAGGTGTGCAGCCAGTACCTGGTGGAGATGAGTTACAAATGTTCTTTTCCTGCCCAGTCTACTATGCAGTATCTGATATCTATGTTTTATTTTGGGAGATTAAACCCATTATATAAGTGTGTATTCTCAAGTACCATAACTTGAACCTCCCTACAAAAGATAACCCATTGCTAATAATTTCTTGAAAACCGGTTAATATAGAGACTTTAGTCCTATCTGAATTATTCTCTCATGTTCCCTAAAGACTTTGCCATTATATATTTTTTTGTTCTCAAACATCTTAGGCCTTTCTAACTCCCACAACACACATGTTCACCAGATGATACTGCCACAGAATTCATTGTAAAAAATAGAAGGTATCAGATGGGAACTCCTTCATCTCCCACCAGCAACTCTAGAAACCTACAGCCATATGCCCTGTTTTGATTTATTTTTTTCTTTCTTTTAAGGAGAAACTGTCCTTCTTTGTACTGGAGGAACATTTTTTCACATGTGATTTGTACTCCATTCTGTCTTATCTTCTTAATGAATTAACACTCCATTGTTTTCACTTTCTCCTACACCTTCAAGGTAATTCTTTCAGCTGGTTAATTTGAACATACTCTAATATATCCTATTTATAAATCTTCCTTATTTATCCTAAAATATCTATTTTTTGTGCAGAAGAGAGGAGAGATTAGGGAAACACTAATTTATTACACCTGGCAAGTGAAAAAATAAGATGGAATAATATACAGCTTATTTGGATGGAATAATATTCAGCTTCTTAGCACCACACTTGGAAAAGGTAAAATGCCCCACTTCATGCCATCCCCTGACTCCACTGTCGTACTCACTGTTGTATTCACATGATAGTTCCCTCTCATGGTCAGGCCATTAAGTCAGGAAAGGATAGGCAGTTGTCAGGTTTGCAAGCATTATTAGGCAAACAGATTCCTTGGTTTCAGAGCCATCATATACTCATGGCCTGGTTGCTAAAGTTTTTGTAGTTTCTGAATTCATATAGGAGAGTCAATGAGAAGTGATCCCAATCAAAGCCAACTTACTGACTTTCAGCTTAGCAAATGAGTCACATTCATCAATCTGGTTGAACCATGGAACAATATAGTTCCCATATTTGGCCCTGGATTTGTGGTTTAGCTATGCCCATCAATTATCTGATTCCTTGGACAGCTACATCTACTTTGCTGTCAGATGTCCCTTCATACATTCCAGTATAGCACTTCCATGTTCAGTTATTAGCATGGTCATTGTGGGTGACCATCCATTAATGATGGAAGTTAAAGAGCTTAATTATACATTTAGCTTTGAATTTGGGTCCTTTGATCTTTCTTCTTGTAGAATATCATAGAGTGGGCCTACGTTTCTTGGAAAGATTGCATGCAAGAAATCTTCAAGCATCGGTATTCTATCATATAGTTTATGTATTGTTTATATAGCCAACAGCTTTTGCACAATCTGATTTGCCTTTGCTTCCACTTCACATTTTTCATCTTCTGTCATGCTCTGTATGTCAGCCTTACTTGTCTCAGTCAATTCCCTGTCTGTTCTGCTTTTTCCGAGGAAGAACATCATACATGATGTTTTCTGTATGTGAAGTCATCATCCCATTATTATTTCTCCAGTCTATAAATGGTGAACTCTTACTTATTCCTAAAGACTTAGGTCAAGTGATACTTAGAAAAAAATATTTTCTTAGCTCCAAGTCTAAGCCTGGAGATCCCTGTTATTCTCTCAATAGACATGGCTCTTTCCTGAAAAGATGTTATCACTTTCTCAAGTCTGATTTGTTTATGGTTTAATTATCAACAGCTAGCATATTATCTTTATAAAATCATCCCTTAATTAATATTTTAATAAATTGAAAAGTGAATAAACATATATGTAAATAAAGAGTTCTTTATTTTCCCCATACTTGACATAAACTGGCAGGATATACCAAGTTTTTTATTCAAAACACCAGTTAGGCTTCTCTACCATTCATTTTCTGCTATAATCCTGACAAAACACTAAGAAATAATTATGATAATTACATCAAGTCTTTATATCAAGGCAATATACTCAAAGAGGTTCAAAAATGTTCTCATCAGTAGCTATTCACTTACTTATTTGCAACTTAAATATGTCTATTTGATTTCAAATACAATGATATAAAATAGAACATATCCACATTTACATTAAAAGTTGACAAACATTGGAGTTAAACTATACCCTGGAACAAACAGACTTAAAAGATATTAATATAATATTTTATTAAGTGGCTACAGAATACACACTTTTTCATTATCACATGGAACATACCCCACCAGAGACCAGCAGTTCCCAAACTTCTTAGCACCAGGGAATGGTTCTGGGGAAGACAATTTTTCCACAGATGCAGGGAGGTTGCAGGATGATTCAAGTGCATTACATTATTGTGTACTTTATTTCTATTATTATTACATTTTAATATATAATGAAATGATTATACAACTCACCATAATGTAGAAGCAATGGGAGCCCTGAGCTTGTCTTTTGGCAACTAGATTGTCCCATCCGGGGTTAGAGGAAGACAGTGACAGATCTTCAGGCATCATATTCTCATAAGGAACACTCAAGCTAGATTCTTTGCATGTGCATTTCACAATAGGGTTCGTGGCCCTATGAGAATCTAATACTGCCTCTCCTCCTGACAGGAGGTGGAACTTAGGCAGTAATGTGAGCAATGGGGAGCAGCTGAAAATATAGATAAAGATTTTCTCACTCACCCACCACTTACCACCTACTGTGTCACCCAGTTCCTCACAGGCCATTGAATGGTACGACAAAATTCAAAATGCATTTTTTACAATTTTACAAATTTCAAAAATTCAACAAATATGAAAAATTCAAATTCAAAAAAATTTTAAAAAACCAACAAATTTAACAAATTCAAAAAAAAAATAAAAACTATATCAATCTTTGTTTTGGCTACATTAGAATAAAACTAGAAATAATAACAAGAGAAACTTGTTAAGCAGTAGAAATACATGAAAATTAAACAGCATGATTCTGAACAGCCAATGGGTCAATGAATAAATTAAAAAGAAAATTGAAAAAATATTGAAACAAATGAAAATGAAAACACAACATACTAGAACCTATGGGACTTAGAAAAAGAGGTACTAAAAGAAAATTGATAGCAATATATACTACATCAAAAAAGAAAAAGAAAGCATCCAAAGAAACAGCCTAACAACACACCTCAAAAAAAGAAAAAGAAATGTAAGAACAAATCAAATCCCAAATTAATATATGGAAATAAATTATGAATATTAGAACATAAATGAATACAACAAAGGTTAAAAAAAATAAGAAAGATAAAATAAAAATATGGTTTCAGAAAACAATTTAAAAATTGACATCCCTTTAGTTAGACTAAGAACAAAAGACTCATTAAAAAATCACACATGAAAAAGGTCATATTATAATTAACATCACACAAATACAAAAGATTGTTACATCTTATTATGAACAACCATATGCCAACCATTTTGAAAACCTAGAAGATACAGATACATTCCTGAACACACACAACCTATAGAGATTGAACAATGAAGAAATAGAAGACCTGAAAAGACCAGTAACAAGTAACAAGATTGAAGCACTAAGAAAATTTGTTCTATCTATGAAAAGTTTAGAATATGATTGATTCTCTGATGAATTTTAACAAACATTTAAAGAAGAATTAACATTAACTATATTCAAACTATTCAAAAAATTGAAGAGGCAAAAATACTTCCAAACTCATTCTATGAAATCAATCATTACCCTGATACCAAATCAAGGTAAAGACACAACAATAAACAAACACAGTTGTGAAGTACTCAACAAAATAAACATAATTGTGAAAGTACTCAACAAATACCAGCAAACAAAATTCAACAATGCATTTAAAAGATCATTCACCATGAACAAGTGGGATCCATTTAAGAGATGCAAGGATGCTTCAATATATGCAAATCAATAAACATAATATATCACATTCACTGAATTAAAAACAAAAACCATAGGATTATTTCAATAGATGCTAAGACAGCATTTGATAAAATCAACATTTCTTTAAGATAAAAACTCTCAACACACTTGTTTAGAAAGAGTATACCTCAATAAAAATATATATATTAAAAAAACAGTATACCTCAACATGATAAAGGCCATATATGATAAGCTTACAGCTAATATTCTACTGAATGGAAAATACTGTTTCCGCTAAGATCTGGAATGAGAGATACATGTCCAGTTTCACAACTTTCTTTCAATGTAACATTGGAAGTTCTGGCCAGAAAATTAGGCAAGAGAAAAAAATTAAGAATATTCAAATTCAAAAGGAAAAAGTCAAATTATCTTTACAAATAATTTGATTTTATATTTAGAAAAACCTAAAGACTCCCCCAGAAACTTATAATAAATGAGTTTCATAACATTGCAGAGTACAAAATTAACGTACAAAATTCAGTAGCAATTTTATACACTAACAGTGATCAATCTGAAGAAGAAATTAAAAAGTCAGTTTCATTTATAAAAGGTACAAAAAATACATAGAAATAAATTTTACCAAAGAAATGAAAGATCTGTATATGAAAAATTATAAAACACTAATAAAAGAAATTGAATATTTGCATTTCTCTAATGACCAATGATGATGAGCATTTTTCATATGTTTGTTGGCCTCATGTATGGACCTAGAAACAGAAATTCCATTTGACCCAGCAATCCTATTACTGGGTATGTATCCAAAGGATTATAAATTGTTCTACTATAAGGACACATACACATGAATGTTCATTGCAGCACAGTTTACAATAGCAAAGACCTGGAACCAACCCAAATGCCCATCGATGATAGACTGGACAGGGAAAATGTGGCACATATACACTATGGAATACTATGCAACCATAAAAAACGAGGAGTTCGTGTCCTTTGTAGGGACATGGATGAACCTGGAAACCATCATTCTCAGCAAACTGACACAAGAACAGAAAATCAAACACCACATGTTCTCACTCATAGGTGGGTGTTGAACAATGAGAACACATGGACACAGAGAGGGGAGCATCACACACTGGGGTCTGTCGGGGGGAAATAGGGGAAGGACAGCAGGGGGTGGGGAGTTAGGGAGATATAGCATGGGGAGAAATGCCAGATATAGGTGATGGGGAGGAAGGCAGCAAATCACACTGCCATGTGTGTACCTATGAAACAATCTTGCATGTTCTTCACATGTATCCCAAAACCTAAAATGCAATTTTTAAAAAAAGAAATAAATTGAAGAGAACAAAAAAAAATGAAAAGATACTGCATTCTCATGGATTGGGAAAAGTAATATTGATAGAACGTTGATACTACCCAAAACTATCTGCAGATTCAATGCAATCTCTATTAAAATAGCAATAAAATTCTTCACAGAAATAGAACAAACAATCCTAAAATGTATCTAAAAATCACAAAACACCTGATTACTAAGGAATGCTGAGAAAAACCAACAAAGGTAGGAACATCACAATATCTGATTTCAAATTATACTACAAAGGTGTAGTAACTAAAATAGCATGGTACTGGCTTGAAAACAGACAATGGAGTAATAAAACAGGACGGAGAACCCCAAAACAGATCTATGCACTTCCAGTCAACTCATTTTCAACAAAGTCATCAAGAACATTCATTGGAGAAAAAAGCATTCCCTTCAATAAATGGTACTTTAATAAATGATACTGAGAACACTGGATATCTATATGCAGAAGAATGAAATCAGATCTTCCTATTTTCATCATACACCAAAATAAACTCAAAATGGATAAAGACTTAAATGTAGGACCTAAAATTATAAAACTACTAGAAAATAAAAGCATTGGAAAATGCTAAAGGGCATTGTTCTATGCAAAAGTTGTATTTGGATTTTTTTTTTTTTTTTGATAAGACCTCAGAACCACAGACAACAAAAGAAAAATAGATGGGATAATATCAATTTAAAAAGCTTTTGTATCGCAAAGAAAATAGTCAAGAAAGTGAAAAGACAAACCAGGGACAGGGAGAAAATATTTGCAGACTCTATATCCAACAAGGGATTCATAACCAAAAATTCAAAAGCAAAGCAACAAATAATTATGACTCTGGAAACAAAAATGACAATTGTTCAATGTCAAGGATTATGATGGTTGAGTTTCTTCCCCCGCTAGTTAGGAGATTCTTCCAAATCACAAAACTGTTATTCTGAAGATGAGGTAGAGATAAATAAAGATGATACATTTCCAGAGGTAATTGTACCTTTTGCTAATACCAACATGGAAGTTAAGAAATCATGAATGGTGACATAAAACAGCCCTGCTATTATCATGCTTCATTATTACATGATTTGGAAACACTGTGAGTGAAACTGTATCCTGTTTTACAGCGGGTTTAAGTGACTTAACAGCACAATGTCAGGTGGCTATCTCAAAAAAGATATATAGGAGTGATTCACAGGGAGTGCCACAATGTTTAGTGATAGCTGCAAAACAAAGGGAAATTTTTCTTATTAGACTCAATCATGGGAGAAAACATATGTTTTTTCTTCTTCTAAAAAACAGAGATAGATACAATCTATCTAAGTTATCTTTGTGATAAACAGGCGGCTGGCATTTTTTTTATGTTTAAATGTAGCATTGCATGTTAAAATGAATATATATATATATGGACATAGGAATATAGATGGTGAAAATAATTGCATATTAACAGGTTAAGAATTCTTATTTTAATAGTATGTTAATACATTTCAGTCACCATTTGCATACCTGAAATAATTGCCAGGTAATACCTTATTCATTTTCATTATTCAAATACATCATTTTGAATAATTATTCAATCAGTTCAACATTCAAGTCCATAAAGAGATGATAATGTCTTGTATAGGGAAAGTTTTCTGTCCTGTCAACCTTGGATGCGGGGCTGCTGGGTCAATGGTCCTGTTCTGCTGCTTATGTTGTCTTTGTTGTGGAGAAGTTGAATTCTTAAGAACTTATGCTCCACCTTATACCTGCTCTATAGATAGGAAAATGTATGTTAGCAATATTATTCATATGTAAATAATATTGCTCATTTTCCTAATTTAATAGAATGTTTGTCTACAGTGAAGTATTGCTGAGTATATATGTAATAAATGTGTGTGTATGCACTCTAAATATGATTTCATATCTGCACACAAAAAAGTTTATGTATAGACATTCATAAATCAAGGAAAAACTTTGTCAATTCTTTTGTCTTGATTTTTTAAGGTTTAGTATTAAACACCACCACAAATAGTATTAAATTAATTATTCAGGTACTTCCTTACACTAATACACAGAATCATGTTATAAAAAGCATTTCTTTCCATGTCTCAGTTTTATCCACAATAAAATAGAAATGATTTCAGGTAGGTTTTTTCTTTTCTTTTCTTTTCAGTAAAATCTTCATTACAGTGGCAAATGCTTTAATACACTTAGTGCCCAACAATATTAATGTTGCAATTATTGAACACTTGTTTAGAGGTAATGAGCTAAAGTTTTGGCAGAATCTCTGACCGTGAAAGCCTAATTTTTGAACATGATATCTACCTCACCATGGAAACATATATCAAAAAGCTTGATCATTCTAAATCCCTATTAGCAGGGCATCCAGCAACATTTCCCTTTGGCTGGCAATTTATGTGGGATTCAGTTGTATGTCCTGAATGTTCTGAGTTCTCATAATCATATTATGTCTGCTCTTGCTTGTTCTGGATCTGGCAGCCTCAGATGTGGTGAATTGATTTTTAGTTGGCTGTTCCCTGTTTTATTTCCGGAAGAAGAATTAGTTACATAGACCTTGATAATAGAAAATAGACCTTCCCAAGTTTTAAGGTCAGGCTTTATACTTTCAATTATTTATTGGGAAGTATTTTACAAGGAGTTATTTCTTAACAAATATATTATTTTATAATCTTATGTTCTAAATTTATAATAATCATGAGCTTTGCTTTGAAGATTTGAGGGCTATTTGATAGTCTTTAAAATAAAATAGTAACAGAGCATTATAATCAATTGATATTTTAAAACAACAAATATGTGCATAAAGTGCCTATTTTATGGATTTTAAAAATATATTCTCACAGCTTTCCAAAATCTATGTATTGGCTATGAGAATAGGAAAAATTGAAAGTAAACAATATGGAGGTGTAGTATTTTACTTTTTTCTTATATATCTATCTTCATGTCTCTCAGACTCAACTTGACCCAAGTTTAAAGAGCCTCTTCTTCGCACCCACCAGACTATTAACATGATATAATAAGATGTTAGCAAATGAGGAGTAATCCTGGAATAATAGGAAGGCAAATATTTTCTTAGCCTCATTGTACCACTGCTGGTCCTTGAAGTCAAGAAGACCTGTACATATGTGCATATATTAGAATATAATAAATTAAGTTATATAATATTGATCTTACCCAAAAATTTAGAAATACTGAAGAGAGCCCTATATTTTAGCTTATGGCACCAACCAGGTTTTGTCAGTGGAGATGCTATCTGAGCTGCTGCTATGTGAGATAGACTTGATAGTCAGTAGGGAATTAGCAGGAAACAGAATTAAAAACTTAGCCAGGGGTAAGATGTAAATGTTCTGTTTAATTTTCACTGGAGACATTTGATTTTATTTTATATTCAGCAGACAAAAAACAGAGTACTTGAAACTGGAAATGGCCTGGTCAATTTTGATCTCTAATATCAGCAGTGCGGAGAATGAATAGGGCATAAAAATGGTCATGGAGATAATTTTAAAGTTACTGTAATGATCTAGGTAAGATATTTTATAAGAGTGTGCCTCATTGTATGTTAACAAATGTTTGCCAAGTGTTTCCTGTTTTTATGTCAGCAATATTTAATTCATTTATGAAGATTTCTCCAGTCTCTCTATCCATTTTGAACTTACCAGTTGTTGACACTAAGATAAATTCCTATGATCAGCTCCTTGCCAACTACAAATGTTCTTTTTGTATGCTCTTTGATCTTTATAACATGATCATAAATGTATTGCATAGACCATATGACAGAATGGCAGATGCTTGGAATGTATTCAATAATAAACACATATAGACTACTTAAAATTAAGTTTAAAATTTTATTACCAAAGTATAGCTTTAGTGCTTTTATTTTACATTTAATAAGAACACTGGTAATGCTACGACTAAGAGGAAAGCATGTTCAACAGCAAAAGGCATATTAAAAGGCCATATAATCTATTTTCTAATAGACTAAAGATTTTTGGTTTTATACAAAAACACATTCTACCAGGTGAGGTAATCTTTACAATATCATCACAACATTATCATCTCTGACACTATAAAATAACCTCAGAAAACTACATTCTTAGTAATGGAGTCTAACCTTTGCAAATATATGAATAAGAGACTTCCCAAGCTTATTTTAGCGTTCTAAATTTTTTGTATATATTTTCTCCTATCTAGTGGGGGCTGGGGAAAGTAAATAATGAAATTGCCTTACTACATAATATAACTATGATTTGAATCTTTTACCTAATTAAAACTTGAACAAATTTCATTTACATTGATGGAAATTTTATTTCAGCAATAAATAGAAAACACACCCATCAATCAAATTGAAAATAATTAAAATCATAAAGCCTGAAAAGGGAAAAAGAACAATAGAGCTAGCCTGAACCAAAACATCCCATTACTTACCTATTTCTTCCAGCAATTAAGAATTTGTGATTTTTATTTGTCATTTGTGGTAATATCAAGAGATTAGTAAAAAATACATTTTTAAACTGTGATTTCTTGCAGTTGATTTTGAGAGACTTTGAAGAAGGTTCTACAGGGATACGTTGTTTTATTATGCTTCACTTTATTGTGCTTTGCAGACGTTGCATTTTTCAGAAATACAAGATTTGTGGCCACCCTGCATGAAGCTAGTCTGTTGATGCCATATTTCCAATAGCATGTGCTTATTTCCTTCCTCTGTGTCACATTCTGGTAATTTTTGCAATATTTCAAGCTTTTTCATTTTCATTATATCTGTTATGGTGATCTGTGATCAGTGATCTTTGATGTTCCTGTTGTAATTGTTTTAGAGCACTGCAAACCATACCATTACAAGACAGCAAATTTAGTAAATGTGTGTGTTCAGACTGCTTACCCAATTATTTATTTCCCATCTCTTTCCCTCTCCTCTGTCCTTGGTAATCCCTGAGACACAACAATATTGAAATTAAGCCAATTAATAACCCTGAAATGGCTCCTAGTCTTCCAGTGAAAGGAAGAGTTATATATCTCTAATTTTAAATAAAAACCTAAAGATGATTAAGGTTAATGAGAAAGACAGGTCTAATGTTAGGATGGGCTGAAAACCAGGCCTCTTGTGCCAACTGGTTAGCCACGTTGTCAATAAAAAGGAAAAGTTATTGAAGGAAATTAACAGTGTTACCCAGTGAACACATAAAAGATACGAATATAAAACAGGTTTTTCGCTCTTATGGAGAAAGTTTTATTGGTCTGGATAGAGGATCAAAGGAGTCACAACATTCCCTTAAGCCAAAGCCAAGTCCAGAGCAAATCCCTAACTCTCTTCAGTTCTTTGGAGGCTGAGATTGATGAGGAAGATGCAGAAAAACAGCTGGAAGCTAGCTGAGATCAATTCATGAGGTTTAAGGAAAGATGTCTCCATAACATAAAAGTACAAGGTGAAGCAGCAAGAGTTGACGTAGAAGCTGCAGCAACTAGTTATTTAGAAAATCGAGCTAAATTCAGTGATGAAGGTAACCATACAAACAACATACTTTTAATGTGGATGAATCAACCTTCTGTTGGGAGAAGATGCCATCCAGGACTTTCACAGATACAGAGGAGAAGACAATACCTGGCTTCAAAGCTTTAAAAGACAGGCTGACTCTCTGGTTAGTCACTAATGCAGTTGATATATTAAGTTGAAGCTAAGGTGCATTTACCATTTCAAAAATCCTAGGGTCCTTAAGAATTATGCTAAATCTACTCTGCCTGTGCTCCATAAATTGAACAAAGACTGGACGACAGCACATCGGTTTACAGCATGGTTTACTGAATATTTTAAGCACACCATTGAGACCTCCTGCTCAGAAAAATATACAATTATTTTCAAAATATTGCTGCTTTTTGAGAATGTACCTGGTCGTCATAAGAGCTTCAGTGGAAATGTACAAGATTAATGTTTTCGTGCCTACTAACACAACATCCATTCTGCAGCCATTAGATTAAGGAGTAAATTAAACTTTAAAGTCTTATTTAAGAAATACATTTTATGTGGCTACAGCTGCCATGGATACTAATTCCATTAGTGGATCTGGACAAAGAAAACTGAAAACCTTCTGAAAAGTACTCACTATTCTATATGCCATTAAGAATATACACAATTCATGAGAAGAGGTTAAAATATCAACATTAACAGGAGATTGTAAGAAGTTGTTTCAACTTTTATGGATGATTTTGAGGAATTTAAGAGTTTAGCAAAGAAACTGTAAATATGTTTGAAATAGCAGAAAAACTAGAATTAAAAGTGGCACCTACATATGGGACTGAGTTGCTGCAATCTTATGTTAAAACTTGAATGGATGAGGAGTTATTTCTTATGGTTGAACAAAAGAAAGTGGTTTGTTAAGATGGAATCTATTCCTGGTAAAGATGTTTTGAAATTGTTGAAATGACCACAAAGCATTTAAAATATTACAGAAATGTAGTTGGTAAGGCAGTGGCAGACTTTGAGAGGACTGAACCCAGTTTTGAAAGAAGATCTTCAGTAGGTAAAATGCTATCAGACAGCATTGCACTGCTACAGAGAAAACTTTCATGAACCAAAGAGTCAATTGACATGGCAAAGTTTACTGTTGCATTATTTTAAGAAATTGTCAGCAACTACTACACTGATCAGTCAGCAGCCATCAACATTGAGGAAAGACCCTTCATCAGTAAAATGATTATGACTCACTAAAGGCTCAGATAATTGTTAATCATCTACAATATAGTGTAAACATAACTTTTATATACACGGAGAAACTGAAAAATTAGTGTGATGTGCTTTATTGCAATACTCACTTTATTGCAGTGATCTGGAATGAAACCCATAATGTCTTCAATGTATGCCTGTATTTATGTAAAGAGTGTCTCAAAGCACCAAATATTTGCCTAGGCAAACCTACATTAACCTCCACATATGAGTTCAGAAAGGAAAAGCTGCACATTGTATCAAACTGAGAAATACTGAGATATCCATATAGGATATCTAGTAATTGACAATCAAAAATGAATTGAAAACACATGAGAAAATAGAACCTCACGCTTGCCCTCATAAAGTGAATGAGTACTCTTGGTAATATTTTTTATGGTTTTCTAAAAGTATGTGATACCTACTGTATATATTGGTATATGTTTTCCTAGGTCAAATTTTATTTGATACACTGTAAGAAAATCAAATATCTAAGATGAGATCAACATAATGCAAATTCTCTCTTGCAATGTTCCCCTAAATGTGAGACTTAGGATGGTCGTGTGTGGGATCAGGGAAAGATGTTAGTTGCTAATGATAATCACAGTTCATAACATGTCTCAGTGCTTGGTGAAGAGTAGAGAATCTCCAGAGTTAGCAAAAATTATATAATAATAACAATAGATTATAAATTTTATATAAACTCTTTTATATAACAATATCCCTGTAGTCCAGTCTTTTTATATGCTTAAAGATGCATGAATCATCAGTGTGTTCTCTTAGTAGATTTCTTCAGGAATTTATTTATTAAATCATTTAATTTCCTATCCAGCATTTTAGGACAGGTTCAGCTCGAACACTTTATACAATGAGAGTAAGGGTTGTTTTCATATTTATGATTTATAATTTTCCATATATGCTGACCGCCCAACAGGATAGACTGCTTACTAGGTGGGGTGGAGAACTCTATAGGTAATATGCATTTGATTTGGCATGTACATTTTAAATAGCTAACAGTAAAAACATATGCTTATCTATTCTTCCCTAGAAGGGAAATAATTCATTTTTCACTTGTTTGTTTCATTTTAATATCTATTTTCTTTTTTTTTTTTAGTGTGTGTATTTTTTCTTTTTAGAAAAAAGAGAAAAGAGAAAGAAGGAAGAAAAAAAAAGAATGAAATAAAGAGAAAAAGAAGAAGAAAAAAAAGGGAGAGAGAACGGAAATCTTGCTCTATTGCCCAGGCTAGAATGCAGTCTACAAATGGATATGAAAAGCTTTTTTTATACTAATAATTGTGTTATACAATGGAGACAGGAAGGAATAAGGGAGGAAAATAACAAACAGCCAACCAATATTTCATTTAAACCTATGAAATGCTATGCAATTGCTAGGGAGTGATTTACTCCCAACCATGTGGTCACTTTTAGAATAAATGTGATGTGTTACTGAAAAAAAAAATGTATATTTTGTGGATATGGAGTAGAGAGTTCTGTAAATGTTTATTAAGCTTACTTGTTTGAGGTTTAAGTTCAAGTCCCGGGTATCCTTCTTAACCTTCTGTCTCATTAATTTGTCCAATATTGACAATGTAATGTTAAAGTCTCCCACTATTATTGTGTGGGAGTCCAAGTCTCTTTGTAAGTCACCAAGAAGTTGCCCTATGTATCTGGGTGCTCCTATATTGGGTGCGCATAGACTTAGGGTCGTTAGCTCTTCCCGTTACATTGATCCCTCCACCATTATACAATGTCCTTATCTCTTTTGGTTTCTATTACTTTAAAGTCTATTTTATCAGAGATGAGAATTGCAACTACTGCTTTTTTTTTTTTTTTTTTTTTTGCTCTCCATTTGGTTGGCAAATCTTCCTCCATCCCTTTGTTTTGAGTCTCTGTATATCCTTGCATGTAAGATGGATCTGGATGCAGCTTACTGATGGGTCCTTTGAAGTGGCTGATACTGGTTGTTCCCCCTCTATACATAGTGCCTCCTTCAGAAGTTCTTGTAAAGCAGGCCTGGTGGTAATGAAATCTCTGAGTACTTGCTTGTTTGCAAAAAATTTTACTTTTCCTTCACTTATGAAACTTAGTTTGGCTGGATAGGAAATTCTGGGTTGAAAGTTCTTTTCTTTAAGGATGTTGAATATTGGCCCCCACTCTCCTCTGGCTTGTAGGGTTTCTGCTGAGAGATCAGCTGTGAGTCTGATAGGCTTCCCCTTGTGGGCAACCTGACCTTTCTCTCTGGCCGCCCGTAGTATTTTCTCCTTCGTTTCAACCCTGATGAATCTAATGATTATGTGCCTTGGGGTTGCTCTTTTTGTGGAATATCTTTGTGGTGCTCTCTGTATTACCTGGAGTTGGATATTGTCCTGCCTTGCTAGGTTAGGAAAGCTTTCCTGGATAATATCCTGAAAAATATTTTCCAGCTTGGATTCATTCTCTTCGTCACATTCAGGTACACCTATCAAACGTAGATTAGGTCTTTTCACATAGTCCCATATTTCTTGGAGACTTTGCTCATTCCTTTTTTAGGACAGGTGTTAATTTCATAGTTTATAGGCTTTTGCATTCAAGACAGATACTGAGATCTTTTTCTCACATTTAAAAAACTACTTGGGTTTGAATGCTACTGAATGAACAACCGTCTGGAAATGTAGCATTTTAGGACAGGTTCAGCTCGAACACTTTATACAATGAGAGTAAGGGTTATTTTCATATTTATGATTTATAATTTTCCATATATGCTGACCACCCAACAGGATAGACTGCTTACTAGGTGGGGTGGAGAACTCTATAGGTAATATGCATTTGATTTGGCATGTACATTTTAAATAGCTAACAGTAAAAATATATGCTTATCTATTCTTCCCTAGAAGAGAAATAATTCATTTTTCACTTGTTTGTTTCATTTTAATATCTATTTTCATAGAATTTTAGATAAAATAAAAATTTAAGATACTGTACTGCATTTCAAATGACTTTATTGACCAATCTATCATCTTTCCAACTAAAAAGTAATCCAGCAAAGAAAGAATATAGGACTGTTTCAGCAACACATATCTAAAACTCTAGACAATCTGATTTATAGGAGATTGTTTATTTTTTAATAGGTACACTATTATTAATTCAGTGGAAAATTTTCATGAGCAAATCAGAGGTATAATTTGCAGAAAAGCCAAAAGAACAAAAAGGATGAAGTAAGAAAAAAAGTAAAGCAAAGAAAGGAGGGAAAGGCAATATATAAGCCCACAATTACATAATTCTAGTCCCTTCCAGGTGAGCTATGCAAGGAAAACAAGTTTCATATAGTAAATTTTTTTCTATAAAATATTTAGAATTTCAGTGTCTGGATTTTTAAAGCAATTATTCCATGTAATTAAAATTGTATTCATCATTATGTGAGTACCTGCCTTTGACTGAAAGAATAGGTTCAAGTTTAAGATAAAAATGCAACAAAGTCTTTTAGTTAAGTCATCAGAGTGGCATTATAATATCTATTCCATTGCAAAGGCTTATTCTTAAATGTTTGTTACGCTTGTGTAAAAATGTAGCCTACATTCCATTTTATCAAATGAGTGAGGCTAAGATATCGCTGACCAGCTCGCAGAATCTGCATTGATCTCAGCTTTTGTGAGTTCCACAGGGCCAGAAATTTGGAGGATGACATAGGGTGACCACAGTGTAGAAATCTAGAATGCTGTGTGCAAGGACTCTGGCCTACTTTATCTAAGATAACCTGACAGCACTATTCCAGTGAACATTTTTGACAGGCCTGTTGTAAAGAATGATGATTTCATTTGATCAACTCTGTATGGTGTAGTTGGTGTAGCCTTGAGGCAGTGCAGCTTGGTAAACATGTTTTATTACCTGGAAATGTTTCTGTAGTTTTAAGCTAAAACTAACAATTTTTAACGTGGAAACATTTTCCTAACCTGTACTCAAAAGCAAATGAAATTTTATCACTGAGATGAGTTTGATCTTGGAGTATTCAGAAGACATGCTGCTACCTAATTGATCATTTTATTTTTTAGAATAGTTTATGCCAGATATGAAGTTAGAAAGAACTGCAAATACATCTAGTTGGGTAACAGTTACCTGTTGATAACCTTCATTTTACAGGATGTGATTAAATTTAATAATACAGAAATTAGATTTTTTTTTCTGATCAATATAGCTAAGGTGATAGATCAGGAATATCTATACACAGTAACATTTTCCTAAATTAAATATAACTTCAGTAAAATAAAACTATGTTATCACATGAAACTTTCATAAATTAAACATTCAACATAGGCTATTTGTCAAATATCTGTAATAAACCCATTTCATTTTTAAATTGAAATACATTTGACTTAGTGACTTTTATGAGTTTTAGATGAAATTCTAAATATTATTCTTCTTATATATAATGTATATGTGTGTATTTGTATTTTATATCTGTGTGTGTGTATATATAGTATATATGTGTGTGTGTATGTGTATATATATATATTTTTCTTTTTTTCAAAGATTTTACCACACAGGAGAGTAGGGTCTCTATTACGAAAGAAGATACACAAACCAAATTCTATGGATCTAAAGGAACAAAACAAACAATAATTCAGGATTAAAATATTTACATTTTCCATGCAAAGTCCCTTTAATTGACAAGTGGATTACATTTGTCTTGTTAACTATATTAATACTTTGTGAAATGTTTTTTATATTCTCCCTTCCTCTGAAAACATGAAATTACTTTTCCCAATATATGCTTCAAGGCCCATGTTGAAATGTATTTCTATATTTCCCCAGGATACTGACATGGATCACCATCCACTGGATAGTTTAGGATAATTATATCCCATTAGTCTATTTTGGCTTTTATTGCCATTGCTTATGGTGTTTTAGTCATGAAGTCCTTGCCTATGCCTATGTTCTGAATGGTATTGCCTAGATTTTCTTCTAGGGTTTTTTAGTGTTAGGTCTTATGTTTAAATCTTTAATCCAACTGGAGTTAATTTGTTTATAAGGTATAAGGAAAGGATTTAGTTTCAGCTTTCTGCACATGGCTAGCCAGTTTTCCCAACACCATTTATTAAAACGGGGAGTGATTTCCCCATTGCTTGCTTTTCTCAGGTTTTTCAAAGATCAGATGGTTGTAGATGTGTGGTGTTATTTCTGAGGACTCTGTTCTCTTCCATTTGTCTATCTCTCTGTTTTGGTACTAGTACCATGATGTTTTGATTACTGTAGCCTTGTAGTATAGTTTGAAGTCAGGTAGCATGATGACACTAGCTTATGGTAAAGGTATCAATGCAACAAGAAGAGCTAACTATAATAAATATATATGCACCCAATACAGGAACATCCAGTACATAAAGCAAGTTCTTGATGACCTACAAAGAGACTTAGACTCCCACACAAAAATAGTGGGGGAATTTAACACCCCCACTCTCACTATTAGACAGATCAATGAGACAGCAAGGATATCGAGGACTGGACCAAGTGGACCTAATAGACATCTACAGAACTCTCCTTCCTAAATACACAGAATACACATTCTTCCCAGCACCACATCACACTTAATTCTAAAATTGACCACATAACTGGAAGTAACCACTCCTCAGCAAATGCAAAACAAAGGAAATCAAACCAGTCTCTCAGACCACAGTGCAATCAAATTAGATCTCAGGATTAAGAAACTCAATCAAAACTGCACAACTTCATGGAAACTACACAACCTGCCTGGACAAATAATGACTACTGGATAAATAATGAAATGAAAACAGAAATAAAGACGTTCTTTGAAACCAATGAGAATGAAGACACAACGTACCAGAATCTCTGGGATACATTTAAAGTAGTGTCTAGAGGGAAATTTATAGCACTAAATGCCCACAAGAGAAATGAGGAAAGATCTACAATTGACATTATAATGTCATGATTAAAAGAACTAGCTTTATCCATATCCCTGCAAAGGAGCAAATCAAACTCATTCAAAAGCTAACAGAACACAAGAAATAACTAAGATCAGAGAAGAAGTAAAGGAGATAGAGACACAAAAAACTCTTCAAAAAATCAATGAATCCAGGAGCTGGTGTTTTGAAAATATCAACAAAATAGACCACTAGCCAGACTAATAAACAAGAAAAGAGAGAAGAATCAAATAGATGCAATAAAAAATGATAAAGGAGATATCACCACCAATTCCACAGAAATACAACCTACCATCAGAGAATACTACAATCAACTCTATACAAAGAAACCAGTAAACCTAGAAGAAATGGATAAATTCCTGAACATTTACACCATTCCAAGTCTAAATTAGGAAGAAGTTGAATCCCTGAATAGACCGATAACAAGGTCTGAAATTGCAGCAGCAATTCATAGCCTACCAACCAAAAAAAGTCCAGGACCACATGGATTCAGAGCCGAATTCTACCAGAGGTACAAAGAGGAGCTGGTTCCATTCCTTCTGAAACTATTTCAAGCAATACAAAAAGAGGGAATCCTCTCTAAATTATTTTATGAGACCAATATCATCCTGATGCCAAATCCTGGCAGAGACACAACTAAAAAATAAAATTTCAGACCAATATCCATGATGAACATTGATACAAAAATCGTCAATAAAATATTGGCAAACCAAATCCAACAGTACATCAAAAACCTTATCCATCACAATCAAGCCAGCTTCATCCCTGGGATGCAAGCCTGGGTTAAACATGAAAATCAACAAGCATAATCCATCACATAAACAGAAAAACAAAAATCACATGATTATCTCAATAACTGCAGAGGAGGCCTTCAACAAAATTCAACAGCCCTTTACGCTAAAAACTCTCAATAATAGTGCTATCAATGTAATGTATCTCAAAACAGTAAGAGCTATTTAAGACAAACCCACAGCCAACATCAAACTGAATGGACAAACACTGGAAGCATTCCCTTTGTAAACTGTCACAAGACAAGGATACTCTCTCTCACCACTCCTATTCAACATAGTATTAGAAATTCTGGCCAGGGCCATCAAGCAAAAAAAAAAAAAAGAAAAAAAAAAGTGAAAGGTATCCGAATTGTAAAAAAGGACTTCAATTGTCCCTGTTTGCAGATGGCATGATTGTATACTTAGAGAACCCCATCGTCTCAGCCCAAAATCTCCTTAAGCTGATAAGCAACTTCAGCAAAGTCTCAGGATACAAGCTCAATGTGCAAAAATCATAAGCATTCCTATATACCAGTAATGGACAGAGATTCAAATCATGAGTTAATTGCCATTCACGATTCTTACAAAGAGAATAAAATATCTAGGAATACAACTAACAAGGGATGTGAAGGACCTCTTCAAGGAGAACTACAAACCACTGCTCAAGGAAATAAAAGAGGACACAAACAGATGAAAAAACATTCCACGCTCATGGTTAGGAAGAATCAAAATCCTGAAAAGGGCCATAGTGCCTATAGCAATTTATAGATTGAGTGCTTGCCACATCAAGCTACCATTGACTTTCTTCACAGAATTGGAAAAATAACACCTTAAAATTCATATAGAACCAAAAAAGGTCCCGTGTAGCCAAGACATTCCTAAGTAAAATATTCTTTATACTGGCAAGTCATATGATGTTTTCACGGTAAGATTTGCAATAGGGCTATTATTGCATTATAATTTTTGATAGTTTTATTCTTTAAAAGAATCAAGGGCATCACAGTGCAATAGCAAGGTTGTATGACAATCAATGGGGACATGCTTATTTTACTCTTTATTTCTTGACTTGCTGATTGTGTTACTTTGGACACATCACTCAAATTTAATTAATCTCTATTGTGGTTTCTACAAAATGCAAAATATATTATTTCCTGTACAGATTTTTAGGTGATATTGATTTGTAAATCATAGATCAATAAATGTATTGCTATTTCCACTGATCAGTTCACTTGATCTCATTAGGTCACTCTCAAAGGAACCTTTAGGATAACTTGAAAATGAGAACAGTAATAAAAACATATCATTTTTAAAAATAATAGTAATATGACTTTAAAAAACCCAATCTCTCTAGGAAAAATGAATGCTCTTTGGCTAACAGAGACACTTCAAATTTTGTAGCAGAACCAGGTAGTCGCAGTGAGGTGAGAAAGTGGTCACACACCCTGTGTTTATGGAAGAAAATGCAGCCCTTGACAAACATTCTGCTTGTACAACCCTGAGCAGGAGTGGCCCCTATGTCCAAGGACTAAATATTCCCTATCAATCACCTGAAAATCTTTAATTGAAAAGGACTTATGAGTTCAGACTTCAAAATTAACCAATCAAGAATCTTTTGCACTGACCAATCAGGACTCAGCTATAACATCCAATCAACATAAACAAGTTTTAATCTAACATTTCTGAAAACGAACCTGATGGGGAACTAGAGCACGAACATCCTCTATTAAAAAAATCAAACCCTTCCTTTGTCCTCTGGAGTGCACTTTTGCTTGCATCTAAGGCTGAGTCTCCCCCAATCTATAGATTGCTTCTCTGAAAATAAAAGCTTGCCTTTTGCATCTTCAGATCTCATGTTTTGATAACTTATGAATTTATGCATTTTGGCAATCATTCTCTTTATTTTTTTATATTTAAATGCATCATTAAGTGTACAGTTTGTTTCCTTTTAAGTTATTCTGAAGAATAGACCTAATTTTATGTATAGGTTACAAAAATTTAAAGACACCTACCGTGGGTCAATGTCAGATACACATATTCTGTGTAAGTGGAAAATGAATACTTTGCCCTTTCAAAAATGCCTCTTAGGATAGTGTCTAAAGCAGATGATAGAGAAGAATGAATTAAAGTACTGGAAGGAACTGCAATAGTCTTTTCTTGGAAAAGGTTCTATTTGGTTTTGGAGATGGGCAAAGGCCATAAATTCATCAATGGATATTCATTGCTTAATTACTGAGAATGTTTAAGAAATTTATCAAGGCGAGTTCCTAATTGTTGATTAACACAAGCTTTTCCAAATGCTTGAAGTACCATTTATGGCTTTGCAAATGTGTGTTGACAGTGTTTCACTTGAACATTGTGTAACTAAATCTCTGCATTTCTAAAAACCCAATTGGGAAGTGAACTCAGTGAAGATGAGTCTTAATGTTCTACATTTAGAAGGATGTTATTGAATATTTGTAGCTTACTAAATATAGTTGAGAAGAACAGACTATTTTTTTTTCAAATTGATTAAAAGAGTAATGGTTTGGTAAGAAAAGAGAAGAAGAGAAGTAGCAATCACCAACTGCCACTTTTTGAAGAATTATAGGTGTAGAGAGAGAAAAATACTCATAGAAGAGGAGATAAACTGCAGTAATGAGAGTTTTGGGGCACAGAGCCAGCAGATAAAGTGATTTAGAAGTACTCAATAAAACTATTTGTACATGGGCCCTGCCTATATTTGATGTTCATAGCCAATGTGTAATATGTTATAGTCACAGTCATTTTTTGCATTTACCTTTGCTCAGATGTTCTAACATTTTCACCAATCTCCAAAGGCTAATTGTATCTTCCTTTTTTCCAAGTCTTGCCTCTAACTCAATTGTTATATTGTTTCTGTCTTCAGTAAACTCCTTTTTATCATAAGAAGCCCATTTTATAATGTGAAATATTATGAAGGAAGTACTTTATAAATTAATTAGATCAGTGTCAGCAAATATGCATGCCAATACTCCCATGTCTGGAGTATAAGGCAGGCTAACTGATCTGTATACTTTTTGTGTGTTAATCACTGAAGTGGTTTAAACAAAGACATTTGGTGAGCTGGTCCCAACCAACCAAGCACACAAAGACGAATCTCCTGCCATTCCTGTGATAGCAGGCATGCTTAAGTTAAGGTCATATACCTAAATGCCACCTTACAAAAAAACACTCTATTTTATATTTAGAAAAAACCTTGCTTTGAATGCTAGACAGTTATCTTGAAGGCGTATCGTTTCACTCACTGGGAGGCAATATGCATTTATTCATTTCTTATATTTTCATTAAGTTGATTAAGGGCACCATGCTAGATACTTTGAGGGACACAAAGGTAAGTATGAAAAGTACCTTTCACTTTTAATGATCCTTTGATTTAGTTAATGTGGGACTAAACAGTGTAAGAGTTCATGTGTATTATATATCTTGTTGATAATTTAAAACATGTCAATCATTAATTCACACACACACACACACACACACACACACGGCTTACATGTAATTAGGCAGCTAAGAAAAATTATTTCATTTATGTTGAAAACACCAAAATTTTCAGTCATGTTTCTCCTAATAAGTAAGAAAACCTAGTCCGTGTATTATACCATATGATGAAGAATGAGTAAAATAGACACGTAATTTTGTGATCGCTCCATGCTATGTAACTCTTCACAAGGCTGTACATGTATTTCTCTCCTGCTCTTCCCTTCTCTCTATTCCATGCTTTCTTTGCCCTCGGCCAGAACTCATTTGGAAGATTGCACTTACCTGGAAGTTAAATAAAATTGAACCATCACTCCTAATATTCTAGCTTACTTTGTCCACACAGCATAAGGTTTATGAGAGAGAGAGAGAACCTCAGAAATAACCATATGTCATATTCCAAATTACAAAAGCTGAGTTTATTTGTTATGATGAAGAGATCACATCCAGATGCATACTCTAAAACACATATAACTACTTGAAAGTACTCCCAGGACACATTTTAAGGGTTTTTTTTTTTCTCCTACCCTCTGACCAGACTTCTCAAAGCATATATAAATAGTAAAGGTAATAATATTGCAATTACATATTGTCAGTGACTCCTAAACAGTTCTCCAGTTTTCTAAATTTTAGCTTTAAGTTTATGTATCTGTTAGCCCCTCACTTGAACATAATACTCTACAATTTTATATGTGTATTTATTCATGACAAATCTAAATTCCATCTCTAATCATCTCTGAGTTTTTATTTATTTGTTCCAAATTTAAACCTTTTAACTTACTTTTTTTCCTTTATATATCTCTTAAAAGTAGTTTTTCTTTCTGTTCACTTTGTCATCATTATATCCTAGCATTACATCAAAGAAAACTTCAATAATTTATCAGTTTGTCATTCTATCATTTTTCTCCCTCTTTTCCCAACACATTTAGAGAAACATCCCAACTTTACCTAATAACTGAAACTATAAGAAAAAAATATTTCTTTGTTCCCCACCATCTCAACATAAAGATTCTAATTATGAAGAAACTCTAATATATGTTCACTCTGTGTACCTTCTTTACCTTTGTGGTATGAATATGTCACTTTGAACAATTTATTTATTCTTTGAATCATCCATCATAATTCTTCTTATGCCCTGAACTCTCTGCTTTGTCTTGGCTGCGTAATTTAGAATGTCACACCTCCTTCTCTACATAGTACATTTAAATGCATGTTGTCCCCACAAGATATGGAACTGTGTGTCTTTAGTCAGACCCGGAATTTTCAGAAGGTAGGTGGGATGAATGAATTTCATACTACATATCTATTATGGTTTGGACACTTTCCCTCACAAACCTCATGTTTATATTTAATTGCCTGTGTGGAAGATGAGGCCTAATGGGAATTGTTTGGATCACTGGGGAGAGGACATCCCCCATGAATAGACTAATGTCTTCCCTTGGAGGTGACTGAATTCTCACTCTATTACTTCTCAAGAGAGCTGGTTGTTAAAAGGAGGCTGACGTCTCCTCCTACCTTGTTTCTCTTTTCTTGAGGTCTCTTCACAGCTGGCTCCCCTTTATCTTCTGACATTAGTGGAAGCAGCCTCAGGCCCTCACCAAATGCCCAGTCGTGAAACTTGCAGCCACGGAATTGTGAGCTAAATAAGACTTTTTTATATATAAATTATGCAGCCTTATGTATTCCTTTATAGCAACACAATTCACTAAAAAAAAATACCCCTATGAAGATTATGATTTTTTATCCAATAGAGACACCTAGCAAGAATTTTCCTTCAACCCCATTGGATTTGAGAATGGTAACACTAGTGTTACACACCATAAGTCATGAAATAGCACTAGCCAGATCAATTGTATTCAGGCAGAAAATTTATTGATAAACTCTGCATCAACTAGTAAATTTATGGGGAGCAGCAGGATATCTTACACTGTGAGATTCCCTTATACCTAGCATCACATATTTTATTAAAAGGCACTTAAAAGCCATATATTAGAAATATTGCACAAATAATCAATATACACTCTAGATTCGGTTAATATCTAAATATGTGCTTTTTAAAATTCACATACTTTGAAAGGTTAAGTATTGGTAAACAGTTATGAATGGCCAATGTACAAAGAATTTATGTATTGTTTGTGTACTAGAGAAAAATATGATTGTTTTGAAATTATTTACTTTAAGATGCAATTTAATATAAAAAGTGAATCCTTTTCTGTATATAGAATAAATGATGTAGGAAATAAACATGAGTAATGCCTGTAAACACTAAAGCATCATTCAATTATATATTATAAGATTGGTTTTGGTTGTATATTCTAGTACTATGACACATTAAGGTCAACTTTACCCTACATTTTGTGTGTGTGTCTGTGTGAGTATATGATATATATATTACAAAATGAGGAATGAAATGTAAAAGTAAATCAAGGAATACAATATTATAGCAATATTATTTTGCATGCAAACATGCCACTACAAGTTCTGATTTAGTCATGTCATAAAACAGCAGTATCAGATCTGTCAGTTTTTATATAAAAGTTCTTCAAGAAAAATTGAGATTTTATAGGAAATTGGGAGGTGGCATCATTCACTTTGAATTATAAATAAAGCAATTCCTGGGAAGCAGGCATTATTTCAGTGGTACATAACAGTATATTGTTCCATATTTATTATGTGAAGATAGTGTTACAACAAAACTTTTCAAACTGGGCAAGATTTATTGGTGGGTAATTTATTTGGTGCTTTTCTTACATGTTTGCATACTTGCATGTATTTGGCACTTAAGTAAAAGGGAAAATTTCTTATCATTTTAAAAGCCAACAACACCCACTTATGAGTGAGAACATGTGGTGTTTTGTTTTCTGCACTTTAAGTACCCCAGAACTTAAAGTATAATAGATAAATTTTTATAAAAGGCAACAGAAAGCTATCAAATAAGATGTATTGGGAGTGATACTCAGCATATTTAAATTTAAACTATTATTTTAGTGAAATAAAATTTGCCTAATTTTTGTCCATAAGTTATCATTCTTTAGTGGAATAATTACATAAATGTATGTTGAATCATTTAAATCACATGATATTAACTAGAGAAAATAATCAAATAATGGATAGCAGGTGTATATTTAGGAATCCACTACCTGAAATTGCAGTTAATTTGCATATAATTTACCTAAAATAAAAAAGTTTAAATTTCTGCTACTCAGTCTTTACTTAATATTATCAGGCATGTCTCCAAACTGGTTATAAAACAACACTCTGTGGAAAGAGAGAGAAAAAAAATAAAAACTAACATTACAGCAAAAAGAGCAGCAAGAATGTTGAATATTGGCCCCCACTCTCTTCTGGATTGTAGGGTTCCTGCAGAGAGATCTGCTGTTACCCTGATGGGCTTCCATTTGTTGATTACCTGACCTTTCTCTCAGGCTGCCCTTAACATTTTTTTCTTCATTTTAACCTTGGTGAATCTATTTTGTGTCTTGGGGTTGCTCTTCTCGAGGAGTATCTTTGCGGTGTTCTCTGTATTTCCTGAATTTGAATGTTGGCCTGTCTTGTTAGGTTGAGAAATTCTCCTGGATAATAACCTGAAGAGTGTTTTCCAACTTGGTTCCATTCTCCCCGTCACTTTCAAGTTCACCAATCAAACGTAGGTTTGGTCTTTACACATAGTCCCATATCACTTGGAGGTTTTGTTCATTTCTTTTCATTCTTTTTTCTCTAATCTTGTCTTCATGCTTCATTTTATTAAATTGGTCTTCAATCTATGATATCCTTTCTTCTGCTTGATAAATTCGGCTATTAATGCTTGTGTATATTTCACGAAGTTCTCATGCTGTGCTTTTCAGCTCCATCAGGTTATTCATGGTTTTCTCTAAAGTGGTTGTTCTACTTAGCAATTCCACTAACCATTTCAAGGTTCTTAGCTTCCTTGCATTGGGTTAGTACATGCTCCTTGAGCTGAAGGAGCTTGTTATTATCCACCTTCTGAAGCCTACTTCTGTCAATTTATCAAACTCATTTTCTGTCCGGTTTTGTTACCTTGTGGAGAGGAGTTGTGATCCTTTGAAGGAGAAAAGACGTTCTGGTTTTTCCTCATCTTCTTGGATTTATCTATCTTTAGTCTTTGATGATGATGGGCTTGGGATGGGATTCCTGTGTGGACATACTTTTTGTTGATGTTGATGCTATTCTTTCTGTTTGTTGTTTTTCCTTCTAACAGTGAGGCTTCTCTGCTGCAGGTCTGCTGGAGTTTGCTGGGGGTCCACTCCAGATCCTGTTTACCTGGGTATCACCAGCAGAGGCTGCATAACAAGGATCACTGCCTGTTCCTTCCTCTGGAAGCTTCATTTTAGAGGGATGTGAAGAAATAGGAATGCTTTTACACTGTTAGTGGGGGTGTAAGTTAGTTCAATCATTGTGGATGACAGTGTGGCAATTCCTCAATGATCTAGAACCAGAAATACTATCTGACCCAGCTATCATATTACTTGGTATATACCAGAAGGATTATAAATCATTCTACTATAAAGACACATGCACATGTATGTTTATTGCAGCACTGTTCACAATAGCAAAATGCTCATCAATGATAGACTTGATAAAGAAAATGTAGCACATATACACCCTAGAATAGTATGCAGCCATAATAAAGGATAAGTACTTGTTATTTGCATGGACATGGATTAAGCTGGAAAACATAATTCTCAGCAAACTAACACAAGAACAGAAAACCAAATACTGTATGTTCTCACTCACAGTTGAACAATGGGAGTTGAACAATGAGAATGGACATAGGGGGAACATCACACACTGGGGCCTGCCAGGGCGTGGGGGCCTAGGGAAGAGATAGCATTAGGAGAAATACCAAATGTGTATGATGGGTTGATGCTTGTAACAAGCAACCATGATACGTGTATAGCTATGTAACAAACCTGTGCATTCTGCACATGTATCCCAGAAAAAAGTATAATAAAAAAAGAGCAGCAAGAAATATCAAGCAAAAATTAAAAGAAGAGATTCATTTTCATCATGTCTGAAATTGATGAAATTGTTTTATTTGGGCCATAGACACCAATAACAAAAACTTTCCATTACTCACTGCATATTTTGAAATATTGCTTTGATTTCAAAACTAATTTAAATACTTAAATTCTTCCTAGTTGTCTGTGTCAGTGTTCCATTAGTTGTACTCAGTTTTTGTTTAACAGAAGTAATTAATTTAAATTAAAAATTAATGAACATTTTGAAAGTTCATATTACTGCAATAGAAAATTTCCAAATTCTTCCACCATTTATTTCCAATGCACACTTCATATTTCACACCTATAAACAAACTTTCTTCATAAAACAGTTCTGAAGGGGTCTCTTCTCCAAATACTCTGGAATTTTTCTACATGGGGTATGTAATTTCTCCACAACACACTGGATTTAACAATCATTTATGTTTATGAATTTGTCTTCGCAATTCTGTCCTTTCTGTGGTCACCTTCCAGAAAAAGGCAAAATTGTAAACCACTGGTGAGGCATAAGGCTTATGTTTCCCTTCCCTTGATGTTATAGACAAATCATCAGTTAACCTGACCAAAGTTAAATGCATATGTCTTAAGTAGTTGTTTCTTAATATAGTATATACACAATCACATAAATACACTGACACATGTAAGAGTTGTTGTAATCTTCGTCTGAAATCTGCAGGGGATGTAAGCAGTGGAAAATTCAAAATTTAGCAAGATTTTTATGTTTCACTCTTGACATATGATTTCTTTTTTTTCTTTTTTGAGAAATCTGTCTTTGCTTATAAGGTCTTCAATTGATCGGACAAAGCCCACTCACATTATAGAGGGTAATCTGCATTACATAAAGTGACTAGATTTTAAATGTTAATTGAATCAAAAAATGTCTTCACAGAAACATTTACATTGTTGTTTGACCAAATAACTGGGTGCCATAGCCTAGCCAAGTTGATACACAAAATTACCCATCACATCTACTGTCAATTCATTTATATGTGTTTGAACATATTCTTCTTTAATAAAAAAAAAAAGTTTAAGCAATTTGCCTTTCATTTTGTCCCTGGAAATTATATTTATTTATGGTTGAAAGGTTATGGATTCTCTCATTATAAATGTCTGCCACCAAAATATGTAAACTATTGTTTTAGTTTTAAGTGTTGTGTGATCAAATTCATGTTTTAATGTTTGTGTGAGCAATGATTCTGGGTATTAACAAATTTTCTGGATTAAGTTACCATTGTAAATATTATTAGTATAATTGATCAAAACAGTACAGAACATATATTTTGATAATAATTATCAAACTTTTAAAAGCCAATTTTATTTAAAATGCATCTCTTAATAGCATAGGCTCTTTTAAAATTTGTTCATTCAGGAATGAATATTAGTTATTGCAAGATTATTACCTGGTTGTCTAACGAAAAGATAGTTTGGAATCTTTAGTAAAAAGGGAGTTTCTAAAAGGAGCATTAATAATTATTGCTAAAAGTATTATTAACAGAGAATATGCCTATGCTTATTATGTTCACCTTAGATAATCAGCATAATAGTTAAAGAGTAGAAGTAGTTTTTTCAAGTGATTACAAGAGACTCACTCACAAGGGAATTCCAGGCCTAGGGAGGAGCAAGTGCAGAAAACTAAGGTGGAGGCATCCCTGGTCTGATTGAAGAAGACCATAGAGACCAACATGCTTTAGTAGAGTGACAGTGATGTTTCATACTCAGAAACATGGTCTAACAGTCTGCAGATTATGTAGTGTATAGTAGGCCATTTCAAATATTTGTTTTTTTTACAGATACAACTTTTTTAGGGTTGACCTAATCTGACTTGACATTTTAATAGGATCATGCTGGCAATTATGTGGAAAATAGGCTGGAGCAAAGGTGGAAGCACAGTCACAAAGACAGTGCAATAATCCAGGTGAGAGATGATGGTGACATAAGTAAATTTTTAGCAGTGGCAGTGGTAAAAACTGATTGCAGTAATAGCATCTTTTGACAAAATTTACAGGTGCAGTATGAGAGAAAATGGAGTATCAAAATTGACCTCAAATATTTTAATGTGAGAATCCAGAGTCCACTAATTGAGATAGGAAAGATTTGAAACAAAGAAAGTTTGGGGCAATATGAATGGATTTTTATGTATTTCCAGAAGTTAGAGAAAATAAATACTGTGAGGAAATTAGCTACAATATGGTAGTGATAAACTCAGTAAAATATAATGCAGTATGGTAAAATATAACAGTATAGTATAATTTGCTATAAATGTATAAAGAAGGGAATAATTCAGAGTTCATAGAAATTAATGAAAAGAAAACTCTGTTAATCAAAAATTGTGCAAATAACAGCCATAAATAAATCACAGAATTGTGAAAATAGATTAAATAATTTAAAATTTTAATCTAAAGACAATTATGTGGAAGTGTTGTCAAAGAAAGAAATATTAATATTTACCTAATTTGCAGAGTGGTATGTGTGTGTTTGTGTGCATTTGTGTTAATAATTATACCCAATAAGAAGGAAAAAGTGGTAATATGAAAGAAGCATACTTAAACACAGCTGTTGAAGATATACGTATGTTTAACCATCTTATTTTAGTTAAGAACTGTTAAATATTGATTTGCTTTAACTGATAATTCAAATTATAATCCAAAATAGAGAAAAGATTAAGAAGTATTACATAAATTTTTATATTAAGAAAAAAAGGAGGACAGTAAAAATGTTTAATAGCAGTGATTATGTTACTGTAAAAGAGCTGGAGATGTGGTTATATATTGTGTGAATTTTTTTACCTTCAAACGTTGAGATTCTGTGAAATTCATTTCCTTTTTTTTGTATGTTTTTGGTGTTTTTCCAATTTTTAAAATAATTAACACCTTTTATTTTTATAAACAATAAAATTAATAATAAAATTACCATGAAATGAATTAGATTATGTATTATAACATAATATAGGTATAGAGAAATAATAAAACAGATTTTCAAATTATAAAATTAAAAATATTTATATCATAGAACACAAAGCCATACATACACAAAAACTATCTGTTTACCTATATATAGTCTAATCTCATTATTGGCAGATTCCACATTTGGAACTTCATTTACTCACTAAATTTAATTTGTAACCCCCAAATCAATATTCATGTAACATACATGCTCATTTGCAGTTATTTTGCTCGGAATAAAATTTGAGGTATTCTTTGCTCAAATGTTCAGTTGATATTGAACAAAGTGATTACAAACTGGCTTCTTGTCTCAGTTCTAATATTCAGTTATTATATTCCCTGTTATTTTCTGTTTTCTTCTTTTACAATTTTCATTGTTTACTTGCTGTTTAACATGGCCCACAACCATCATGCTGAAGTGCTGTGTGCCTTCCTGAATGCAAGAAGGTTCTGATGTGCCTTCCAGAGATATTGCTTGTATTAGATAAGCTGCGTTCAGGCATGAGTAATAGTGGCGTTGAACTTAAGTTTAATGTTAATAAATCAACAACATATCTTTAGAGAGTGCCTTTAATTTAAAAATATATATATAAAGTAAGTTGCCTATTGATGAACTGATGAAATGTGAACAGAGACTTGCAGAAACCTAACATGTGTTTCTCTTAGGAACAGTTCTTTAGTATTTACTAATCCAATACTTTCTTTTAGAACATAATTATTGCAAGTAACGAGAAATGACTGCCTATTTCTTTATATATCCAAATTTTCTGATGGGAATATGGTATTGCAAATATTTGAAAATTCCAGATATTTTTATCATAAATGGTATTGGCATAACCATTAAATAATTATGGGAGCAATAAAGCTTGACTTTGTACTTGGCTTATGACTTTATACTTGGCCTATGCACATTTACCACTTCTACATTGGGTGCAATATTGGTAGATTAGGATTTAGCAGCATTTCAGTGAAAAGATCTTTATTATCTTGAAGTGTTCATTGAGAAGTATTGGGGTGATTTTCTACCACAGGTGAAGAACATATATATGGATCTCTCAGCTTAGAGCATACAGATGACACTTATTCTATGTGTATTTTACCATTCTTGATGTTTCTGTTTATTGATAAACAGAAAAGCATAAGTAGATTGTCAGGTACACTCATGATACCTATACTGGAATACTGTCCCATGGAGTGGGACTATCATGAACATGTGGGGGAAAAAATAAACAAATATACCAACGTCTTAGATATTGTACTTCAAATGCAATTACTTTCCATCAAAAAGTTCTTCCACTTTAGTAAGCTCTGCATATTAACACTGTAACAATCCCTTTGCATTGAATAGGTACAAATACGTAGATAAGTTTACCACTTGGTAAAGTGTTAGAATTAATAAATAAGATCAAAAGTATATTCCATAGTGTAAAAATTTTATTAAAACAGAGAAAAATAAGTTATGTATTTGGTAGATTACTACATGTTCTGATTTATTTGGTATATTTTCAAAGAGGAATAAAAAGCCAATCTGATTCAAATAGGATTTTTTGTTATAAATCAACTGGGTTTGACAAAGTAAACTAACCCTAAAGATTGGCAATCTCAATCACAACAGATTATAGGATAAATTAATGATGTTAGTTTGTAGTTTCTGATAAAGTTGCTTTAGTTTTCTTTGTTTAGTTTGAAGCATTCATAATTAATTTGGAACATAAAGCTTCCTTAATATACAGTATGAATATTTAGTTTCCTATAAATAGGAGAGACATTTCCATTTTGGTTAATTTATCCTATTTTACAAATTACTCAAGTAGATGAAAAAATAATACCTCCAATGCTATCCTATAAAACTCTACTTTTATTTTAAATGACTATACTTTTAAAATCAGATAAAAAGATAATAATTACCCAAAGAAACTATGCCAAAAAGATAATGTCCCAAACAAAACTCCCTAGAATATATTTTTATTCTCATTTTCCTACTCTGAAAAATAAAATTGGCTCTCTAGCCAAGAAAAAGAATTCATTCAGACCATACCACAGTTTCTTTCAGAAAATATTAGTTTACCATTATTACTTAAAATAATCACTGTATCAGCACAAGATAGGTGCAAAAAGCAATAGCTTCATACAAAACAAAATTAGAAATGCTCTCTTTTCCACCCAGTAGGACTATAATACGAGAAAATAAATTAAATGCTACCTTCTTCTGAGCAACAAATGTTACTGTAATCAATATGAGTTTTTAACAAGTACACTGAAATGACACGTTGCCTTGAATTCTTACAAAGATTTTAGAAAGTCAAAATACTCTTCCTAAATACCTGTTGTTTCTTTTTAAATTCAGGGGAAAAAGCAACTGTTAAATAAGAAGATTATTTAACATGTGTTTTTTAGGGTAGAGTTACAAAAAAGAGAGCATGAAACTATTCAGTAAAAGTTTAATTTTGGCCTAGGAAAAATTATGCAAACTTGTTTTATGAACCAAAATGACCAAATTCTAAGCAACAGCACATTTTGATTTATTGTTGTTAAATTTTTTGAAGGAAAAATAATAACACAGTAGGCTTTTTTCAAATACTGCACGAGAGTTAAAAGCCCAATGCTGTCAGACTTCACACTTAAGTCCTGAGAGTGGATTGTCTGTAATTATTTCCACTATTTAGCTCTCTGAGGCTTGTCGTCACTGAATCGCACACAAGGAGATAAGGATTTAACTTGGTAGCCTTTTGCAGCATCAAGGAAAACTGTATTTCCCACACGTAAAGTTGGAAAGCAAGGAAGTGAAAACTTTCATCTCAATCTAATATGATTGTACTTGTGGAAAATGAGGTCCAAGAACAGGTCAATATCAGTATTACCTTGTTCATTTTTTAAAGGAGATTCACATGATTTATTCTGTATTGTGGGAAATTGTGTCAAAGGTTTTGAAATAGTACATAACTTTCCGATAGACTAAACTACCATTTTCTTAGAATAAATAATCTGGTTTTGAAAATTTCTATTGAATATTTCAGAGACAGTGAGAGCAGGACATAAAATAAAAAATGAGAAAATGTGCTAACTTAGCTGACAATTGTAAAGAAGCATCAGAGTGATCACATATTAAAATTGCAATGTTAATGTATCAAGTAAAATTACTTGTCAATGTGAGTAACAGAAATTTCTACAAAGAACAGTTTAACCAAGTAGCTCAGAGTTAGACAACTGAAGGCACTGAATTAGTAGTTGATAATATATGTCTTAATTTTTTCTTTTTGTTATACTGAGGGTATATGTGTCCTCAAGGTGTTTTTGTGATTGAAAGACATTTGCGTCAGTTCTAATATTCCTATCCAACACTGAGGCTAACAGAAGAGGAAAAGAGAAAAAAAAAAACAGTCCATTCCTGGTCATTTTATCTGTTTTATCAAGATAGCAAAACTTTTCTTTGACACTACCCCTCTCCATTAGATATACATTGACAGTTTAATGGCCAAAACAGTGTCAAAAGGCTGAAAGAGAGGCTAGGGATCCCAGTAGTGTGATTTGCAATTATTTGTATTAGGAGCAGAAAAGAAAGAAGAGTTGAACCTTTGAACATGCCTTGCGGGTTTCAGTTAAATTTTGGAAGTCTGGATATTTCTAAAGTTTGTCCTTAAAAGAAAAAAAAAGTGACCACTTAGGAGCCTTGCTTTTACAAGTTTCTAAGTGTATCAGCCAAATGATCTTAAATGTAATCAAACTGTGCCAAATGATCTTGAACTTGTCCCATTTGAGATAAATGGACAGTATTCATATAGATTATTTACTTGGCTCAGAAATTTTGAACTGAATGATATAAAGCTACATCCGCATTCTTATTCACGATTTAAAAAAATCAAATACTTTGTGTGGAACTGTGCAATGAATGCCAGTTTCTTTGAAAAACAATTGACTTCAAAGCTATAGGAGATATTTACGCAAATGTGACAACAGAACTTCTGTATAGATAAAACAATGCATCTATAAAAGTTAGCATAAGATGGAGAAATAAAAACATATAACATAGCTAATAAACGCTATGAAATTTTAAGTTCATAGTGGTAAATATTTATCAATATGGTTGCACCTAGCTGTAAAGGTCAGGGAATATGTGTGGAGATTTTTGGGGACTGAAGAAGGATATTCTGTGATTTTCCAGATGGTCTTGTGCCATCAGTTACGCATTGCCCTAGCAAACAGTTTAAATTTGGAAAAGATGAGGAGTATGCACATCACAATAATTTATAGAGCAAAGTGATTTAAACTCTCTTATTTGTAGAGTTGTGGATGGCTGCTTAAATGAGATACTGATACATTTAGGAGTTTGGTTATCTCTCAAGTCTGTCTAGGAAAAGCAACACTTTCTAGGTCACGTGAAATACTGAAGATTAAAATAAGAACATACAATAACGTGGTTAAATACTAGAATAAATGAAGTATACTCTGATGGATAGGTACAGAAGGCATGGAAAGAATTAGGAAATAATTAATAGTATTCTCAATTAAATTAGTATCTGATAAAAGTGGTGGAAGTTGCAAAGGAAAGTAAGTATATGATTTAAAAAATTTCATAAGATTACATTTCAGAATTTTATTACATTTGATGCTACTTGGCCTTTACTATTACGCATAGTTTTCTCTACTAATAGTTTTGTGAGAGATTTTTAAATTGTTTCAGATGACAAACCCACAGGTTAGACTGGTTCCATTGTTATTTTATAGAAGTTGGGGTGTAATTACAAACACACCTTTACTTTCTTCATGAGTCAGATGTTGCTTTCCAACCTGTCATCTTCAGACATCAGGAAGGCATGCCAAATTAGTACTTAATATTCTAAAAAATCAGTAGAGAGATTTTTCTCAGATCTCAGATAGTAGAGATAAAAATCAATAATAGTTTTTAGTTATGTATCAAAATTTGGATACTTTCTACCACACAATATAAATTACATGAATAATTTTAATAATAGGAAGAATGACTATTTTTTTCTTTATAAGGTGAACTTACTAAATCAATTTTGCAGATGAAAAAACTGACGATCATTGGAAGAGAATACATTTCATACGTCTAAACTTAAATAATCTTTAGCTGAGTGCACACGTACAATGTCGGTTCCAAGATACACAATGTTCAAATGCGTTAACATATCATAAACTGATTTTTCCTGTTGTTAAGTGTAAAGTAGCCCATTAAAGTGATCCCCGCACTTGAGAAACTTCATAATCATAGTTATAAAATAAATCGAAAGATGCCTCTTTTTTTCTGACACGAGTTTTATAATTTTAATTCTGAATAAGATAGAAGAACTAATTACTTAAAAACTTGAGTCCATAGAAAAAGTTATTAGGTTTCAGGAAATATATTGAGCTGTGGCCATCCTCAGTAAATGGGAAAAAACAGGTAAATGTAAAATTTATTGGTGCATTTTAAGACATTTCAGCCCAGTCCTAGGCAAAGCAGCTAGACATCTTTTTCTTTCATTTTATAGCTGAACAAAGCATAGAAAAACAAAACATCAGGGAAATTCCAATATAATGTTGAGATTGGCAGAATTAATGTATAATTTATCAAAACAAATATATATTTATATCTAGATGTTGTATATGTAGAAGTAAATATTCTAGGTGTTGGGAATGTAGAAGTGAACAAAACAGATGATCTTATTTTGAATAAGCTCACATTCTTGACAGGGTTATTTAACTACACAGCTTTTTATCTTGCCAGAGCAAATAGGAAAGCTGTCATCCCACTCCAATTTAACAGAAAGGGTTACTTCTCATTGAGGCCAACATTTGGAATAAATTCCTTTTGGGGCAAAATGGATGAGAAATATATTTATGTGTAACAATATGAAACACATTTCCTGACTGAAGCAATTGGGATATGTGAATGTATAAGAATGTTATGTCTTTTCCTTATGTCATCTGTGTAATTCTCTAATTTTTGGTTCCTAGACCTCTGTGGTACAGGAGCAGAGATTTTACACTGGAGTACATTCATTCACTGATTAGTGATGACTGCATTAGCTTATTAATTCTTTTAACAAGAATTTATGGAGTGACAAATAGGTGCCAATGAGAGCTAGTCAACAGGAAATCATTCATTTGTGAAACCTTGTGTGAAAAGTGTAATGTTGTCTGCAGCCAGACAAATTGGTGTTCAAGCCTCAGATCCACAAGCTGGTATTTAAAGCTAAGGATAAATTACTGTGTTCTCAAATATGTTCTCACATATTCACAGGATCATTAAAATCTTAAATGATAAAAGGTCTGAAAAGTATATGATTGATTTTTCAGTATATAGCAGGTGTTAAGCAAACATTTTAAACAATCCTCTTGGATAAGATATATTAAGAAAGAGACAATCTGATATCACAAAAATGCACTAAGAAAGAAATGGATTTAATTTCAGGCCCTGCTGCTTATTTGTGATGTAACCTTGGTCATGTCACTTAAAATTTCTAGCTGCTATTCCTCATCTGTTAAATAGAGAGTATGACGGTCATACAAATTCAAATAGTTATTGCAAGAAAACCCAAGAAAAGGATGGTTAAAATAATCTAGAAATAATAAAATGTTCTACAATTTTAAAAGTGATATATTCTATTTGCCTTTTTCTCATAATGCAGTATTTAGAGGATGATATTTCAAAACTAAATCCACCTTCATTTTTCTCTTGATATTTTCTCCACTTTATTTTTTTTTCTCATTACCATTGTCTTAATTCACATTCGTACTTTTGAATTATTTGTGTATCTTTTATTTTTAATGCTTTATAATCTCTTTCATTTTAAACTGGGACATACCTTCTAGAATCCTCCCTCATTTTTTGAAGGAAAAAAAACTCACTTAAACAAACACATTCACACCTATACACAACTAACAAATATACCAACATTCACACACCCAATAAATATGCAAACATTCTTCCCTTTCTGTCACAGAAAATTTATACTTCTCATATAGTGAAAGACAGCCATTTACCACATTGATAATAACAGCAAACATTTTCAAGCTCTTATTATGTGCTAAGCATTATGCTAACTGCTTCTATGTATAAAAATCTAATTTCAGTCTCATAACAACCTTGTGAGATTGAACTTTAGTCAAGTTAAATAATTTGTCAAACCAGAAAGAGTTCAATGCTAGAGATTCCAGAGTGGAATGCTTGAATACCACATAATCTTGATTTTTTAATGGAGAAAATTCGAAAATCATTGCAGTGCCTTTTTTTCAGAAAATGAAATTATAATAAAATAAGATATTTGAATTGTATTTGTCATGTAAACATGTTATTTTCCCAAAAGCATCACATGCATGTATATTTATATATTTTAAATTTCTTCTTTATTTTCACTCTTTCCTTTCCTTTATTCTCTCTTAACCACTGTTAGTTTTTCTAAAAGTAACTTTACCTTTGTGAATACCACTATATAAGGTATTTTATTCACTATTTATCAACATGCTATAACAATTAACCCTGAAAGCATTTTTATTTTTATTTTTCATATAAGTAAAAGTGGTTTTGAATAAAGTATGCATAAAAATCCAATTCTATCTGGAGAACAAATAATAGAGGATGCTTTCTAAATATTTATTAAATCAAAATATTATGTAAGGACTTGGTAATATTAAGCCATTTTTATGAAAAGCCTAGCTACCGTGTAAACTATTTTATTAATGTTCATTGTAAAATTCTCTTTTAATTTTTAGCACAGAACTTTTGAGTTAAATGTTTCATTCAAAAGTTCTCTGCACAGCAAAGTGCATGACACTCATTTTATCTACCTAGAAACGATTGGTAGATGTGATTGGAAATCCTGGCTTTAGGAAGTCTACCAGAAATATAGCCTGGTAAGCTACCCCTTTGACTTCTCACATTGTTATTATATAAATGCTATGATTTTTTTCTAAAGGAGATTGAAATTGGCTATTTTTTTACCTTGAGACAAAGCATTTTAGATGCAGACAATATTATTTTTTCTGTCAGAAAACATTTTGTCTAAGTATATTGAGTATTCTTCATTGAATCAGCACAAACAGTTACCAGAGCTAAATCAAACATCTCTAAGACTAGATTTTATTAGAAACAGGACATGCTCCCATAGGTGGAAATGTTACATAGGCATATATGAAGGAGAGCAAATTTTGATCCCCACCAAATTAAAATTACACAATTCTTATATTTTTAATATATGAAGCATGTAATTTTATAAGTTCTTGGTTATTATTAGTAACAGAACGCTGACTAATATTATTGTTATTGTTTTGGGGTTTGTTTTTGCTTTTTGAAAAATATTGTGTGTGTATATATGTGTGTGCGTGTGTAATAGGAACACTTACATCTCACAAAATCACAAAAACAAGCTGTTCACACACAAAAATACTATTAGCGAACATATGAAGAGGCCCAATTGTACTTACAGCAATAAAAATTGAAACTCTAAGACACATCTTACATAGATTGCCAAAAGTTAAATCATTTCTATAATCAATCTTATTGTTGAGAGAGTATGGAAAAGTGAACTTTCATGCTTTACGGGGAACAAATTAAAATCTAATGACATATTTTGAGGGTAATTTGTCAGTAGCTTGCAACTGTTAAAATACAAATACCTTTGGTCCTAGCAATAGCAGAAACTTGTTTTTCAGATATACATCCAAAGGTATACTAGTAAGAATGTTTACTTTTACTTCATTCAAAATGCTACTATCAAAAGTGGAAAAATATACATATTCCAAATGAGGAGCTCATTCAATACATTACAAAATTACAAGGTATAGTAATATTTGATCTTTAAAACAATTAGACTCATATTTCTAGTATTGGAAGATTGCTAAGGTATATGGAAAGTTCATCAAAATATAGAAATATAGACATAGTCTAATCAGTTTTTGTAAGGGGAAAAAATGTCAATGATGAGTAGAGGTTTCTGACATAGAAAAAAAGTCTTGATTTTAATGTATACATTTTTGTTGCTGTTCTGTTTTACCATATTTGTATATAAGTATGTAACACTGAAAACAAATGCTTCAAAAATCAGCTCACGTTTGAGATATAAGATAGCTAAGTCAAGATTTGAAGGAGTTTAACTTTTCATATTACACCATTTACTGTCCTCTTCCATGTATTATTTTAAAGTGAGCAAATATTATACTAATTTAAAGAATACATGTAATTATTTCTAAATCTGAAATGCATCAAATATAATCCTAATGAGCAAAATTGATAAATTATTTTTATTTTAGATTTTGTGGGTTAAAATAAACCATCAAGTTCATGAGTCCCCAACATATTTATTAAAAAATAATAAATGATTCTTAATTCTACTATTACAAAGGAATCACTACAAGACATTAAAGTAATGCTGACTGCTGGTTAAACTCCAACTATGGTATAGGAACATCTGAGGAAATGACCTGAGCATCTGTCTTTTTATCAAGTTCTTAGAATTAATTTTGAGAAAGGATCTAAGGTGTGGTCAGTAGGTTGTCATTTAAAATATTTTTGAAAGGGATATTTCCGTCATTCTTGTAGCTCTGTGATTCTCAAACTACTGTGCTAGATTATTCCATGTATAGAATCTATTTCTCAACTCTTCTATGTACTGATGTAATTGTTCTATTATGGATCCCTGGAATTACTGGTTTTTACAAGTATGTAAAGTGTATAAATTGATTCTTCTGTTAAATATAATTTGAAATATACCATCTAGCTGAGAGTTAAATTACCTGTTTGCCCAAAAATGTCAGTGGTATGTTTGAGGCTAGAACAACAAATTCTCATTGTATACAAGTTTTACCTTACTCACCATATATTTTGTCTCTTCTATTTGCTAAAAATTTACCATAGTATGGAATAAAAATATATGAATAATTTTGACTTTTACTACAGTTATGGAATAACAGATTTCAGTCACATAATAAAGGATGTTGTCATAGGATGAATAATAAATTACTTTGTTCCCTTTTCTGTAGTTCAATTAAAGTTCTTGATAGAAGACCAGAGGAGTGAGCCCCAACAGTATTGAGAAGGAATAAGACAATGGATTGCTGCATGTTGAGAAAACATGAGACTATAAGTTCCCAAAACATATGCTACGTATAATCCTATTAGTATCATATCACCTAAGACTTTTCAAAATTGGCCAAATTATATTGACACTTATCTTTATTATACTTTGAGTGGCATGAAGATGGCAGATGGAAACTGTGAGTTTTCCATATCACGAGAGATAATTATGACTAAAATTTTAATATATTTTCTACCACTACTTCTTTGCTTATGCAAATATATGTTATAACACATTGAAATATATAGTTAAATATTACTATTATGTAGAATTACATAGACACATAATTCTGTTTTTTTTTAAAGCAGTTGGTACGAATAACTCATTTGTTTACAATATTCTCATGGATGTCTGAGATGAAAAACCACTAACTATCTATGTAAGCAAAGTGACACCACATTATTTTAAAATAAACATATAAGAAGATTCCATGTATATAAGATGGTAGATTATTTAGATGTAGAAAACATTTTAATCATCAAAGACATGATAAAGTCAGCACAAATCTTAGTAAATTATTCTAGAATGACACAGACTCTGATATTCAGGCAGATTGCCGGGAATGTAAAAAAAAATCATTTTGTTTTGTTTCATTTAAAATGGCATTTTGAAATTTAGATTACAAAAGTTTAACCTGTTCATTAAAAAATATATACAGAAAAGCCTATATGAGTAGATTAAAAAAAACCCCACAGTCCTTTCACACAGAGATATTTTGGTGCAATTTTATTCACAATTGGGATCATACATTTTATTGCTTGTTCTGTTAATACAAACGTTCATTGTATAAAAATATTAATTGTATAAAAATAAAAAATAGATATATTCAGAAACAAAATGTAATATACCAAAATTCCCTTCTCATAGCTATAAATACATTTACAACAGCTTACATGTTCTTTGAAGATATATCTTTCTGAATCTTCCCTATTTCTCTCCCTATCTTAATGAATAACAATAATGCACCGAGTGCTATGGCTCACGCCTATAATCCCAGTACTTTGAGAGGCTGAGGTGAGAGGATCACCTGAAGTCAGGAGTTTGAGACCGTCCTAGCCAACATGGTGAAAGCCCATCTCTACTACAAATACAAAAAGTAGCCTGGCCTGGTGGCATGTGCCTGTAATTCCAGCTACTCACTCATGAGGCTGAGACAGGAGAATAGCTTGAACCTGGGAGGCGGAGGTTGTAGTGAGCTGAAATGGTGCCACTGCACGCCAGGCTGGGTGACAGAGTGGGACTCTGTCTCAAACAACAACAACAACAAAATTAATAACTCATCATTATTATTATTATTTCCAAGAAGGAGTCTTGCTCTGTCACCCAGGCTACAGTGCAGTGGCGCGAACTTGGCTTACTGCAACCTCTGTCTCCAGAGTTCAAGCAATGCTTGTGCCTCAGGCTTCAAAGCAGCTGGGAACACAGGCAGGCACCACCACGCCCGACTAATTTTTGTTTTCCTAGTAGAGATGGGGTTTCCCCATGTTGGCCAGATTGGTCTCAAACTCCTGACTTCAGGTGATCCACCTGCCTCAGCCTCCCAAAGTGCCGGGATTACAGGCCTGAGCCACTGCTACGGCCCATAACTCATTATTAAGAAGAGACTAAATACATGAAGATTGTCATTTTAAAAGTAAAAAAGACAAATTTTACATTTGCATTCATAAAATATTTGGCAGCAAAATATATTACTTTATTACATAATAAACATATAAACAGAAGTGAGCGTTGTTGCCAAAACTGTATTTCAGCTTCATTATTTTACCTGTTATGAAGCAAGATAAGATTTACTTTTTACAGATGTTCTGCAGTTTTTCACATCTACTTCAGTTTTGTATTTTACTTTCTTCTTTCACAGTTGAAAACAACCACATCCTTTATTTGAGGACATAAACACTTTCATATTTTTGTTGATACACAAAAGTAAAATATGACACTATGCAAACATAATCAAACTTTCTGTTACCATTGCTTCTGAAATAGTTTTAATCACCCGTATTAACTAAAAACATAACCAAATGAACTCATCTCTATTGGACAGAGAAAATGAGGAGGTATTAAGTGTCAGCTACATATAACTATTTTAGCTGACCTGGAAATCTCAAGCATGTATCATAAGACATCCTACCGTCACACATATGTTAATTTACACTTTTAAAGTTTCAATATGCTTAAGCAATTTTATAACATGAAAAATAAAAAAGTATTTTAAGACTATGAATGGTGAGTAATACGTCAGTATTGTTTTATTTATAAATTATGCAGGTATCCCAAATTAATTCACTAACACAATTTTTAATATTAGTTCAAGGCTTTAATTTTTTTAATCTTACTTTCAGTTCTGGAATACATATGCAGAATGTGCAGGTTTGTTACATAGGTATACATGCGCCATGGTTGTTTGCTGTACCCATCAACACATCACATAGTTTTTAAGCCCTACATGCATTAGGTATTTGTCCTAATGCTCTCCTTCTTTTTGCCCCACACCCACCAACAGGTCCTGGTGTGTGATGTTTCCCCTCCCTGTGTCCATGTGTTCTCATTGTTCAACTCCCATTTATGAATGAGAACATGCAGTATTTGGTTTCCTGCTCCTGTTTTAGTTTGCTGAGAACGATGGCTTCCAGCTTCATTCATGTCCCTGAAAAAGACATGAACTCATTTTTTATGTCTATATATTATTTCATGGTGTATATGTGCCACATTTTCTTTATCCAGTCTATCATTGATGGCCATTTGGGTTGGTTCCAAGTCTTTGCTATTGTAAATATTGCTGCAATAAGCATATGTGTGCATGTGTCTTTATAGCAGAATTATTTATAATCCTTTGGGTATATAACCAGTAATGGAATTGCTGGATCAAATGGTATTTCTGGTTCTAATCTTTGAGGAATCACCACAGTGTCTCACAATCATTGAACTAATTTACACTCCCACTAACAGTGTAAAAGTGTTTCTATTTCTTCACAGCCTCACCAGCATCTGTTGTTTCCTAACTTTTTAATCACCATTCTAACTGGCAAGAGATAGTATCTCACTGTGGTTTTGATTTGCATTTCTCTAATGACCAGTGATGATGAGCTTTTTTTTCATATGTTTGTTGGCTGCATAAATGTCTTCTTTTGAGAAGTGTCTGTTCATGTCCTTTGCTAGATCTTAGCAACTATGTTCAAACGACATGTCTCAAAATTTAATTATGATTCTTGTAAAAATGTTTGCCCGAATTATTATTTGAGGTAATTTAATATATACCTTCACATATTTCATAATCCCAGCATTTTATAGGAGTAATCTTAGCTTAACTGATCTGTGAACCGTGATAGGAAGTTTAAGTTTAGAATAGTGGTCTTCAATAGAAAGCAAATTCATATCTTATGCAAATAAAGACAAACATATTCATTTGTATTATATTTATACTTGATAAAAGTCAAAGAAAAGACATATAGTTGATTTTTAAAAATTATCAAACTAATTGGATTAGTCACAATTTTACCATAGTAACTTATACTCCAATTGTTATATATCAATGTTTCTGAGCTAGTATTTTCTGTTTGGTTTTTCTTTTTTCAAAAGGCTGGCACATTTAAACTTCAGCTTCTTTACTTTTTGTAAAAGTGGGGATCTATTGATCCACATAAGTACTTATAGATTTTTACAATACAATTAAAAATAGTTCTTGAACTTAAGATACTTTATAATCTAACTTATTAACTTGCACAAAATAACAAAGGATTCTAAAATATCACAGAAAAAGTACAATATTTTCTCAAATATAGACACTCAAATGTATAGAAAATTATAGCTTTAGATTTCCAATCTCAGCCAAAGGTCAAAATAAACCCAGAAACTCTAAACAAAACAAAAAGCTTATCCAGATCCTAAAGATATGTTTTACTTTCTAGTGGTCATGAAATACATTGTAAATGTCTTTGAGTTAATAAATATTCAAGCAAAAAATTAAAAGAGTTTAACATAAAGAGTTATCTCTCCTCAGTCACCTGGAAAAAATTAAATTCCTACTGTATACCCAAAAGTAATAATGACATGGTCACAAGATTCCTTATTATTTTGTCATATATTAGTAAATGCATAATTACCATGCTTTTATGAAAAACCAGAACCCAAAACAAAACAACTAGAGCAGAAGAGACGGAGAAGGACAGGGGGAGATTGAGAGAGAACTGTAAAGGTTAAGTTATGTTACAGTACTTGGCTGACATTAATTTACACAGTTGTCTAGCAAAATTTCTCAAAACTTATGAATGAAATAACTTTAAATCCTTTAACATTGTCTTTATTTTCAGAAGTCAGATCTTTTAAAAAATATTTTGAAAACTACAACCTCAGAATGCGCTAAGAAGTCTTTTCTGTTTTCTGTCTGTACCTGTTTGGGGTTGAATTGTTTCACCTAAAAAGATGCTGAAGTCCTAATTCTCAGTACCTGTGAAGTTTACCTTATTTAGAAAGGTGCTGCTTACAGAGATAATTAAGATATTTACCTAATCCAGTAGGATCAGGCTGTTATAAAAAGAGGAAATTAAGACACAGAGAAAGACATAGAAGGAAAACATAAAAAGACAATTGGTCATCTACAAGCCAAGAAAACAACTGAGGCGATGAGAAGTGAAGAGAGCGGCATTAAATAGATATGCCCTCACAGCTCTCAGAAGAAACCACCCCTACAAACACCTTGGTTTCAGACTTCTCACCTCCAGAACTGTAAAAGAATACATTTTTGTTCTTCTAAGTCATGAATTTTGTTACAATGTAACTAGGAAATAAAAGCATCACCTATGGTTTTCATTATTTTCACAGAATGACAGCTGTGTTTACATCCATTGTTTTCTGTCTTGAAAATATTGTAATATAAAGAAGTACAACCTCCAAATTGCTGTTGTATGAGAGATGGAAAAATAGAAGTACTGGTTCTCTACCTAAAAAAAAAAATTTGCTGTTAGTAGATGTTTTAATCCTTTTCTTTAGGCATTTAAAAGGGTGAATGGAAAAGATAATTGTGACAAATTACAAACATCAAATCTTAAATCAGACTATTAATATTTTAATGTATTTAATATAGAATGATGAGTTATCAGAAAGTCTTGCAAATTGTGGTCAGGTTTTCCAAACAATACTGCTCTTCTAAGAGATGAATTATGATTTGATTTCATTTCTAGTATATCTGATAAACTTTGTGGTGGAAACAAATCTATTACTGGACTGTGATGAATAACAGATTATTACAAAGCAGAATTGCCACCCTTTGTCTCATATGTGCCCTTGGAACATATCTTATAGGTTTCTGTGCCACTAAATGCTGCACAGAGTAGCTGCCTGTGGATCTTGGAATTGCTCAACATAAACAAACATGTTAATTAGGCAGTCAAAATTCAACAACAAGAGCAAGCAAATTATAACTCAGTACAAAGTCAATGAAAGGCTATTTTCTTGTTTTATACAATAATTCTACCTACAAAATAAAAGAGTATCAAACACACAAATCTATTCTTTGATAATTATAAGGTAGGAATCTAGCCTATGAATGTGAGAACATTCAATTGGAATGTAGTTGCCTGCACTGAAAACTATGGTAATTTTATTTTTTTCTCTAGAGCCCAGAAAAAGTCACCCTGACATACCAAAAAGCAAAAGGTTATTGTATATATACTGATTATACAGCAAGATCTAAGTGATTTCTGTATAACTAACAGTTCTTGAGGGACAAAAGGAAAACATTTCATGGAGCAGAGCAAAGTAATCTCCAACTGACTTGTAACATTTTTGTTTATAAGTAGGCAATATATTTAGTATCCGAATTTACCAACAAATAATAACTACAAATAATAGGTATATATATATTTATTAAATACAAAGTAATTTTTTAAGCTGAAAATATTGTCACAGGACTTTTGGGGTGTCAGTTTTCTGGCTGGAAACCTCTCTGGCTGGTTGCACCTTTGTTTGAGTTCTTGTCCTGTTTCCAGAAAGAATGAGGTATACAGACAAGCAGAAGGTGAACAAGACTAACAGGAGCTTTGCTGAGTGTTACAACAACTCAGAGGAGACCCAGAGTGGGTTGCTTCCCTCTGCAGAGGGGTCATCTCATCCAGTGTTCAGCTCTCAGGAGAGAGGGTAGCTCCTTCCTGACGCTGATCTTCCCATCATCTCCAGCTACCAGCAGAGAGGGTAGCTCTTCTCCACAGCTAGCCATCCTTTCCTCTCTCTATCCTCTGGGTCCTGCTGTGGCCTTCCACTCCTCTACTTGGGCTGAGCCCTGGGATTTTCATGGATCTCAGAGGGGGAGGAAGAGGATGCTGATTGGCCCATGGGCGGCCATGAGTCGGCCCAGAAGAGGCACTAGTCCCTATTGTGGTCCTCGGGACTGGCAGCCTGGCCCCCACCCTTCAAGCCCTCTCTGACCTAAAGGTGAAGACTTACTGGAGCCCCACCCTCTTCAGTCTAGAAATCTGTCTACCTCCCACTGTCATTCATGGCCTGGAAGTTTGGCCCCAACCCTTCTCCAAGATCTGAGCAGGTGCTAGGAGCAGAGAGAGGCCAAGCAGAGGGAGCAGACACCCCTGAGCCTACAGGGAAGTGGGGGGGCCTTCCCAGGCCCCAAGGGTGTGGGCTGAACCAGGGAGGGCCTCCGCGGCTGCACTGGAATGCTCCTGCCCCACTCACTCAAAAGGGCGGGGCTCCCACTGATTCCTGGCTCCTGCCTGCTCCCTGGAGTAGGAGGCCTGGGTCTGCAGCTGACCTGTAGCTGCAGCTACACCCAGGAGGGCAGAGATTCTGCCTGCCCTCGGCCCCCACAATAGCACTGGGAAGCTGGGATCCACAGCCGCAGTTTGGGTGGCTGCAGCCCCACCCTCCGGGGCGGGGCTTCTGCCTGCTCCCTGCCTGTGGAGGGTTGGTTCTGCAGCTTGGTTTGGGCGGACACAGCAGCACCTGGGAGCTCCTGCTTTAACTCAGAAGGGGTGGCTTTCCCAGTCGCTCCAAGGAGTGTGCACTCCCAGCCACCGCCTCCCTGCTGCAGACAGCGCGATGGCAGCCTTGGCAGCAGACGGCCCGCCACTGCCATCAGTATTATCTGAAAATATTTTGAAGTATTATTTGAAGTGTAATAAATAAAAAGATCTAATAAAAAGATATTAATGTTACCAGAGAACAAAGTAACAGTGTCATTGTCATATGAAATTTTATAATTTGACTACTCCTATAATTCAGCTCTACTCATAGTAATATGTCCTAAGCTGTCTGTATTTAATTATGATTATGTATTTGATTTTTAAAAAATTAGTGAGTTAATATGTGCTTCATGGAATGGTAAAATTGAAAAGTAAATATGTGACAAGCTTAATATTAGTGATTTTTATTCACTGCCTTAGATATTCTAAGGATTAGAAAATCAATTTTTTGGGGAGACCGAGGCGGGCGGATCACAAGGTCAGCAGATCGAGGCCATCCTGGCCAATATGGTGAAACCTCGTCTCTACTAAAAATACAAAAATTAGCTGGGAGTGGTGACGCACGCCTGTAATCCCAGCTACTCAGGAGGCTAAGGCAGGAGAATTGCTTGAACCCAGGAGGTGGAGGTTGCAGTGAGCCGAGATCGCGCCACTGCGCTCCAGTCTGGCGCCTGGCTACTGAGCGAGACTCTGTCTCAAAAAAAAAAAAAAAAAAAAAAAAAAATCTATTTTTACGTGTTGAGATGTATTGATGAGAAATGACAGCTACATAGCCAACATGGCAAAATGTAAAGAAGATTCCTAATTTGGTGACAGAACATTTGTTTGGGTTGTATATGTGCAGTGAAGAGGTAGTGAGTTCAAGTGTCCGTTAACGTTGACCATGAATGAATGAGAAGGGAGAGTCCAAAACGGTACAAAACATCTATGACTGTCATATACAGGTTACATTTTTTATCTCAGACATAAGATAAGACCCCTAGATCTGGTTAAGGATAAAGTGAAAACGTTTTCAATAGAAACATGCAATAGGAACCAAATGGAAAGTAAATTGCCTGGAGAGTAGATGAAGTGAGAATTGGATTATTGAATTGAGGAGAGAAAAAAGGTGCTGTTAAATTCAAATTATTTTAACCCTTGTTAAAATGATAATTACAACTTTATTCAAGAGTATTGGTATTGCAATAGAGGAGAAATATTTAGGGTTAACTTTGAATAGAGCAAAGACATCTGAAGATTTATAGCCAATGAGCAGATGTGGGGGATCAGTGAATAAAAATTGTTAAAAGGAAACATCAAAGGTAGGAAAACTCTTGCTAAACCGACTTGGCAGATTTTCTACTAAAACTAGACTCAGTAAGGCTGCACATGGATGCCCAAGTTTGAGACATATTCTAGAAGGTTCGGGGGAGCCAAACTGAGACTTGGTTCAAGAGAAAGTTTTTGTCAGTGGGTAGGGTAGAATTGAGAGTAAGTCCTAGAATGCTTAATATAACATAAAATTTTTGAGTACTTAGTTTATGTCAGGTAAAATTAAAATTAGTTTATTTTTATTATGTAATTATAATTTAGCAATAAATTAAATAATAAATAAATAAATAATAAATCATAAATCATATAATTTAAGAGTTCGGCATTTTGAGCATTTAGAGATTAAAAGTAGCATTATTTTTATCATGAGTTATACCGCTATTAGACAGAAGACAATTCTTTCAGCTAACATAGAGTAACAGAGACCAGAGTTCCTATCCTGTCCAAAACAAAACAAAGCAAAATAAATACAAAAGAAAATGAAAAAAAAAAACATAAATAGAAAGGAGGTAATATATATGAAGCAATTCTATGTATGATACTGGGTCAGTGAAGGAGAGAGAAACCTAAGGGACAGGAAACAAAATGACTAAAGTGACCAATGAGTTTGTTTAATGATTAATTGTTTAAAATGATTAAAACATAAATTTACCCTGGTTTACCAGCTTGAGAAGTTTTTAAGCCAGTATGCAAGACTGTAGAGAAAACCATCTGTAAAGATTTGAAGGTACAGTACCTGACACTCAGATAGGACCAGAAATAGCCCTTGTTATCAGGTTGCTTCCATCTCATGTTTTGCCTCAATTATCAAGCAAGTTCAACCACTTTCTCTTCATTAAGCGTTTGTACATAAACTGAAGTTTCACTATGAAATTTAAAAATTTAGTATTGTTTCAGGAAAAATTAACATATGATGGAAAATTCCACTTATCCTTTTCATATGTAGTTTTTATAAGTTTTAAACTCTGTAATAATAAATATTATAAAATAATATTCATAAATTTACTGCATGCTAGAACTTATGCAGACAAATTTATGGCACCTGCATGTCACGTGTATAGGAGTACATGAGACGAACTTAACAAATGTGTACCATTTTAGGTAGCATCTTAGTATTAAATATAATGAAGTATTTTGTCTTATGTCTAATTTATTTAATTTTATGCATCGACATGATAAGACACGTTCATCTCTATAAATTTATTATTTTTATCAACTTTGAGTAATTGAGAATCTGGTTTCATTTCAACAGGCTCCCATGTTTACACAGAAAATGCATAAACACATACAAATAAATACATATTTATACAATACATTGACACTGATAATTAATTTTCATGTGGCCAAAGAGCTTGGTGTTTGAAAGCTTGTAAGATTTTTGTTTTCCAATTCTTATTTAAATATAATGGTTAGTAAGCATTACTATTAAATCCCACTTCTGTTGGAAAATTTTAAAAGGCTACAAATTCTTTGACATTTCTCCAATTAAAAAATAGGATTTTGTATAACTTTTTGAATTAGCCTTTTCTTAAGACTTTATCCTTTTATTTCTTTTTTGTGTCCTATACACTCCAAGTTCTAAAACTACCAGACTTCTTTTGAAATTCAAAATAACTCACATAATCTAAACACAATCCAAATAAAACAGATGAGCAAATAATCAAAAAAAATTTCTTGATATATACATGTGAACTCCAAATTTTCAACTGATATTGTTCCCAACTCATGTTTCTCCGTGTTTCCAAAATTCATTGATCCCATTCATGTAGATCAATAGAATCTAGCAATGGGTTCATTGATCTAATTTTCTATTATGTTCTATAAGATGGTTCTCGAAATTCCTGGTGACATACCGTTGGTAAAATTTTCTGAACAAAAAGATTTTTCTTGTCCTGCATCAATGTGTATTATTTGAAATCCACCATGGAGATCTTTTTCAAAGCACAGGAATATAGTTGAATAGGGAATTCACTTCCCTGGGTACATTCCAAGTCTCCTTCCTGAGTTAAAGACAATGAAGTCATAAAAATAAGTTTAGTCTTCAGGTATGTTTTTCATTCTACAGGTCCTGTGGAGTTACTGAAGTAAAGTTTCTCAGGGTGTACAGAAAATATCTTCTCATTCTGAAGTCTTTTGTTATACACAGACAGAAAAACAAAAAAAAAAAAACATGTCTGTGTCTCTGACAATACAATTTCAAAATTTCAAGTAAGGATGAATGTTAATACTATGTTTCTGTTCACAATACTCTCTAATCAATACAAATTGATTTTTCTTTCTTGTATGTGAGCATAAATTTTAGCAATAGTGCAATAGTCTAGGCACAGCAATGCAATTAATCTAATCCATCACACATGAAGCTGTGAAAATGAATACATGAATACATATTTATATAATATATTGACACTGATAATTAATATTCTTGTGGTCAAAGATCTAAGACTTTCAAAGCTTGTGAGATTTTTGTGTTCTGATCCTTATTTAAATACAATGGTTAGTAAGTGTTACTATTAAATCCCACTTCTAATGGAAAATTTAAAATGACTACAAATTCTTTGACATTTCTCCAATGGAAAGACAGGATTTCTGCCACTTCACATTATAATTTTAGAAATTCCATTACTGCTTTATGCAACAAAAGATTAAGAGGTGACTGTATACATGCATCTGGGTACAGTTCTTAAAACAGTGACAGCTATGTATTCCTTGGAATCCTTTCTTGGTGATACTCTTTTTGAGAATTCAGCTGCCATAGTGAAGGAAGCCAAAATAATTTCATAACATTATCACATTACCATCCTCTGGTAGTCAGGAACATAAGAGTTACCAGCAAAAATGATTATCAGTTGCTACCCTATGAATAAGCCTTCTTCAATGTTCACTGGAAAGAAAACTTCTAATGACTATAGTATTTTACAACCACCACTTGATATAACCAAATGGAGAACCAGAGAGTTGAGTCCAATCAACCCATAGAAGCATAAAAGTAATAAATTATTGTATGAAACCACTGGGGTGTGATGTGGTTTGTTTGCAGAAGTATTGATACATATGTGTAACATGAATTAAATTTCTAAATGTGAGCAATTTGTTTTTAACCATTCACCAGAATGAGGAAAGACAGTTGAAGTTTTCTCTAACTTATCTTTAAGGATATAGCTCTAATTTTCCAACGTTAAATAAAGTAAAAAGATATGCAAAAGTTTGGATTTCACCCATTAAGTGGTAAAAGTGTATACCAAACTCTTCTCTATTCTCATTTTGAATACCCAAGTATAGCATAGAATGTTTATCACATTGCCTTTCCCTCTGCTAACAGTTCTTTGTAGCTAATTTGTTGTGCTCCTGAATCATTTTTATCAATGATAAGTAATTAAGAATCTGACCTTTCTTCATTACCTCCAAAGTTTTATTATAAATAGCTCACATTGTAAAAGTCATCTTCCAACCCACATAGTCCATAAGCATTTCTACTTCAGTCACTGTTTTTGTTATACTCTTAACCCCAAGCCGTGAACATTACTGGAGACATTTTCACCTTCATTTGGGTTAGTAGTTAAAATTTGATATGGAGATCCTCCACGCTCTCCATCTCCCCCACACAGTGAATAAAAGCCTCAAGTCATTATGTACTGTGGCCAAAGAATTTTCACATCTTGAACTACAGAACACATTGACTGTTTGGCTCTTGAGATCATCCAGCAGCTGCCTCTCTCACTCTATATTGACATTTGCTACAGCTGTAATATTTCAGAGAATTGATTCAACTGGATTTTCAATGTTTCTCCCTTGATTTGGGGAAAATGACCATGTCCAAATTTATTTTCAGTATTAGCATGAACTGTATTTTGTACTCGCTAACCTTGCACAAAGTATGAATTTGCATATCTGAAGGTAGTGTATTCTTTGAGAAATGAGAAGCACTCTCACCTTCCAAAAGTCCTAGAAAGTTTATTATTATTACTATTTCCTTCTACAAATCACTTTTTACAAATTTATAGTTAAGTTTCAGGCTAGTGATCTAGTCTCAGAGCTTCTTTTCTTTTCCTTTTCTTTCTTTCTTTCTTTCTTTCTTTTTTTTTTTTTTTTTTGAGATGAAATTTTGCTCTTGTCATCCAGGCTGGAGTGCAATGGCAAGATCTCTGCACACTGCAACCTCTGACTCCCTAGTTCAAGCAGTTCTCCTGCCTCAGCCTCCCGAGTAACTGGTAGCTGGGATTGCAGGTGCCCACCACCACACCCAGCTAATTTTTGTATTTTTTGTAGAGATGAAGTTTTCCCATATTGGCCAGGCTGGTCTCGAACTCCTGACCTCAGGTGACCCACCTGCCTCGGCCCGCCAAAGTGCTGGATAGTCCCATAATTTCTAAAGAGTGAACTGTCATTCACTCATTTAATGAGATGTATGCAATTAACAGATAAAACTTGGTCAATTGGTCAATAATACTAAGTACCAATTTGATATTCAACACTGTGCTAGTTACTATAGGGGCTTTATCAGCAAAATTAAGTCTTGGCTCTTTCCTAAGCAATTTTGCAATGTAATTGACTATAAAAGACTATCACGTATTATAAGCCAGGTACCATGTGGGTCAGTACCTACAGATGCTGCAACACTCATGACATTATCAGAAGTCAACCAGTAAGCAAGTAAACACACAAACAAAATATATTCATATTGTAATAAGAGCAAACCAGAAAACAAGGAGTTTCATATAACAATGTGATGAAGGAATAAGCAGAGAATCCTAAATGTTGAGAAGGGGGAAGCCATATTAGGGGTAAAAGGAAGTGCATTTAGGCAGAACAATAGCAAGTTGTACCTACTTAAGGGCAAAAAATGGTGCACAATGGAAGTATGAGTTTAGTATGAAAAAGGGAGAGTGTTATGAAAGTTTGAATAGTAGGAAGAAGTTTATCTATATCAGAAAACAATTCCATAGAAAATGTAATTATCTTTCATTCTTGAGATGTATTCTTAGTAATTTAAGAAAACAGACATTTTTAAAAACTAGATTTTATTCTGTATATGTCTATCAGGCTGGAGTGTATCTATTGTTAACTTTATATAGATAATGGATAGAGATGACAATGATAGAAGACAACTATATATTTTATGGTCAATAAGATTGCAGGATTGCTTGGGGAGAGCCAAAGTTTTATTGGAACTGAAATTCATCTCGGCAACAGCTACAGCTTGCTGTCCATTTTTTTTTCTACACTCTCATTTATATTCGGTCTCTCCTTGGCGTGCTACCAGTCCTTCTAGTAGTATTTGTTCTTCAGTTCTGCAATTCTACAATGTCCTAACAATGAATATGTTTGTTGTTTTAAGATAAACTGATTTTTAAGACACATAGGTTTACTTCCATAAATGGACTACATATTGTATATATAAATATTCTCCTATCAACAAAGAAAATATTTATCAATATTTCCTGATTAACAAATGCTAATTTCATTATTCAGTATACTGGGAAAGTAAGTTAATTAAAGAATCCTGGCATATTTGTACCAATATAAACTTTTGTAGTTCTAAAATAGCACATTTTTTTTCCTATAAAGTAAAATCAAACTGTTTAACAGGTATTTTAGGTAGATATTTAAATAGATATTTTAGAAATTCAGTGAAGGGCACCTTGATCCGATACTAATAAAATATATTTCTATTTGATCATATGCAAGCACTTTATTTTCATTTACACTTAAGTGACACATATAGAAGCCTTCAATTGTTAGTCAACTAAAGGACCTGATATCAATGATGTAATAGAAAAAGCATGAGCCTTTCATTCCATTTACACTGATCTACTTCTCGCTGATGTATCTTATATTTTTCAACCTTATGAATTTCTTCATGCAAATTTCTCTCTCTCCTGTCTATACAATTCCTCTTAAACCATTTGGGAGAAGATGAACTCATATCTTCTCCTGTAGAATATCTTTGACAGCTAGAATTGAGCATTCTGAAGTCAGAACTCATTTGGCACTTTCAATTTTTCAAATCTATTTGAAAGTAGGATAATTCTGGTATTTCTGAGTCACCAGATAGATTATAAGTCCAGTTGAGGGGAGATGAACACTTCACATATTTTGATTTCCATTTGAACAGTTTTCTCAAAGATTTAATTTATTTATTGGAAAGATGTCTACAGAACTATGAAAACAATCATAGTCTGGGAAAAAATACAAGATTTACTGGGTGAAGTTGTTATATAAATCAGGAGGCACCAGTCAGAAGAACCGTTTTCCCTGACTTTCAAGTCTTCACAAATTTGGCCAGTACTTATGATAATCTTCGGAACAGAAAGAGGATCTCCTTATGTCTAATAAGATGTTTGTTGTGCCCATTAAGAAGGCTTCATTCTTCTCCACGGGCTGTTTGTACAGTCCTCTGCCTCTCTTCACTGTTTTGGAAACTGACAACATGCTTGTCTATTTCCAAGTGCAAACAGCAAATTACAGACCCAGTCAATTCTGAGCAATTATTCAAAGACTGAATTAATCAAAGGTCAATGTCTTGGCTCCCTCAGTAGGTCCAGTCTTTAGCCTTGCCAGACACCATTTCTGGACAGGCCAACTTAGCACAATACTTTTTCCATACCATGAGCTGAAATATCTGTAGGATAATTCAAAGATATGTGTTGTCAGTGACTTCAAAGGTTTGTGTCACACTGTATTATTGCACACTCTCCTTTAATTTGCCGTACATTTCCCCCTTGGCAATATTTTCAAGTGACCCTGACATATTGAGGCTGACTGCAAAGTAAGACCCTCATTTTCACCTTCTGCCCCTCTCTCTACTTTAAGTAGGATTTAACTTTCTCTGGTAAGACGCCTGAAGTTATTTATCTTATAACAGGATTGTGCTGAAGAAAATTTACAAAGTAAAGCATTAGAAAGACTTCATCTGAAGTTCTATTACTTGAAAACAAATACTGTCTTCCTTATATGTTATCTTGTATCTGTTTGTGGAATATCGGTATATTTTAAAGCAGTGGTTTCAAGCTTGTGATGTTAATGATTTACAGAGATAACAATATGTTTTAAATTTTAAAAATTCCAGCTTTTTTAATGGTCTGTACATAAAATCATGTGTCACATAATCACTGTTAGAATTTCGAATAAAATATAGACTTTAAATTTATTCAATTTGTTTTTATTTCAGTTTTCACAATTTCTTATTTCAAGATTTTTAAAATATTATCTAACAGCATGTTGTACTCATTCATATTGTAGTTATCAAATGAAGAAAGAGCATTTGTAATGAATTTGAAATTCTGATATTTTGTTCTCTATTATGGGTGATTTCCACAACAAAGTTATTACACTTCTTTGACCATATGGCATTATATTTTCATTTTCTTATATAAAACAAAGAAGTTAGGGATGCTCAACTGATCTTATTTTATGTTTAAAACTATTTTGACTTTTATAATTTTAATAGATGATATTCCATGTTGTACAACTATCTAAACATGCAGTTTTTAAAAATATTAAACTTCTTATTAGAAACAATCATAAATTAATATTCTGTTATAAGAAATAATGCAGACTAGGCACAATGACACACCTGTAATCCCAGCACTTAGGGAGACAGAAAGGAGGATTGCTTGAGCCTAGGAGTTTGAGACCTCTCTGGGAAACATAGCAAGACTCTGTCTCCACAAAAAGAAAAGAAAAGAAAAAAAGAAAGAAACAAAGAGAGAAAGAAACAAACAAAGAATGCAAAGAGACCCCTCGTACACTTTATCTAGTTCCCCCCAATGGCAATATCTTACATCACTAGTTCATTAATATAATTGGCTTATTGATATTGATAAGTCAAGAGGAAAACATTTCTATCACCACGAGGATCTCAAATACTGTCTTTTATAATCACACTTACCACTCACTTCCCTCCCTCCCCTATCCCTTCTTAAACTTTGGCAACTACTGACTAGTTCTCCCTTTCTAGAAATTTTATCAGTTCAAAACTGTTATATAAGTAAAATTGCTCAGAGACAATTTTATGGATTTTAGGAATTGGCTTTTTTCTTTTTTTATTCAGCAAAATCCTCTGGAGAGTCTCTCAGGTCTATAAATGTATCAGTGGTTTGTTTTTATTTGTTGCTGAGCAGTATTTCATGATAGGGATGTAACATGTTTAGTTTAACCACATGCCAGTTGGAGAACATCAGGGTAGCTTCCAATTTGCAGCTGTTATACATAATTTTTCAGTACACATTTCTTGTACATGTTTCAGTGGGAATATAAATTTTATTTCTCTGCAATAAGTGCACAGGACTTTGATTGCTGTACTGTATAATATTGGCATGCTTTGTTTTTTCAAAAATAAAAACCTGTCAAATTATTTTCAAGAATTGTTATACTATTTTACATTCTGAGTGGAAATGTTTTCTTGATCCAGTTTCTATACATTCTCTCCTGTCTTTGGTGGTGGTGTTGTTATTTTTTTTTTAATTTTAGCCATTCTGACAGGTATAGAGTGGCACATTATTGTGGCTTCAATTTGCATTTCTCCAATAGTTAATAATATGGCTTATCATTCCTTGTGCTTACTTTCCAGTGTATGTTTTCTTTTACATGCTGTCTCTTTATGTGTTTTGTCCATTTTCTAATTTTTTAGTTTTATTTTTGGTTGTTGATTTAGAAGAGTACTTTATATATTCTACTTACCAGTCCTTTGTTGTATACATGGTATTAAAATACTTTCCCCTACTCTAGATCATCTTTTATTCTACTAACATAGTATACAATATAGCAAACATTTTAATTTTAATGAAGTACAAGTTATTACTTTTCTGATCTTTCATGAATTACTCTTCTGGTCTCAAGTTTAAGAAATGTATTATCTAGCTGTAGATTCCAAAGTTTTCTCTCTTCTTAAATAGCATTATACTTTCACATTTTACATTTAAGTTCATGATCTACTCTGAGAATTTTGAATTAATTATTGTATAAGGTGTGATGTTTAGGATGTTTTCATTAGTTTGTTTGCTTTATTTTTTTTTCATTTTTAGCACATATAAATATCCAATTACTCCACAATTATTTAAAAAGGATTTCTTCAATTGAATTTCCACCTTTGTAAAAAATTATTGGAAAATATTGATGTAGGCCGGGCATGTTGGCTGACACCTGTAATCCCTACACTTTGAGAGGCCGAGGGGGATGGATCACCTGAGGTCAGGAGTTCAAGAGCAGCCTGGCAATATGATGAAACCTGTCTCTACCAAAAATAATAAAAATTAACTGGGCATGGTGGTGGGCACCTGCAATCTCAGCTACTCGAGATGCTGAGGCAGGAGAATTGCTTGAACCTGGAAGGCGGAGGTTGCAGAAACTGAGATGGCACCAGTGCACTCTAGCCTGTACAATAAGAGCAAAACTCAACAAAGAAGAAAGAAAAGAAAGAGAAAAAGAAATAAATAAATAAAAAATAAAGAAAGAGAGAGAGAAAGAGAAAGAAAGGGAGAAAGAGAGAAAAAGAGAAAGAAAGAGAAAAGGAAAGAGAAAGAAAAAGAAAGAAAGAGAGAAGAAAAAGAAAAAGAGAAAGAAAGAAAGAAAGAGAAAGAAAGAAAGAATTGATGTAAGTATCTTCCTGGATTATTTGGTCTGTTCAATTTTACTTAGTTTCTATTCCTCTTTCAATATGATCTACTTGTTATAACAGCTATATAAGAAGTTCTGAAATTTAGTAGACTAATTCTTCCCACTTAGTACTCTTTCTCTAATTATTTTAGCTACAATCATTTCTTTGGCTTTCCCTATAAATTTTAGAATAAGCTTGTCTATATCCACAAAATATTATATGGAGATTATGATAGAAATTGTATTAAATCTATATATCATTTTGGAGACAATTACCATTTTTCCTATGCTAAACTTTCCAATCTATGAGCACAGTTTGCCACTCCATTTGTTTATGCCTTTGACTTAATATATTAGCTTTATGTAGTTTTAGCATGCAAGTCCTATGTAAGATTTTTAATATTTATGTATAAGTATTTCACTTTTTGTGCAATTTGTAAATGGTATTTGATTTTTAATTTTAACAATCATAGATTTATTTCTAGCATATTAATTAAAATTTAAAAATATTAATAGATGAGGTGGGCGCAGTGGCTGACACCTGTAATCCCAGCACTTTGGGAGGACAAGGCAGGCAGATCATGAGGTCAGAGATCGAGACAATCCTAGCCAACATGGTGAAACCCTATCTCTACTAAAAAATAAAAAAAATAGCTGGGTGTGGTGGTGTGCACCTGTAATCCTAGCTACTCAGGAGGCTGAGGCAGAAGAATCACTTGAACCCAGGAGGTGGAAGTTGCAGTGAGTGGAGATCATGCCACTGCACTCCAGCCTGGTGACAGAGAAAGACTTCATATCAAAAAATATTACAGACTTGGTAATGACGTCAGCAATATAGTAGATTAGGAAACTTCAAGTCTTAGTTACCCATGAAAACATTAAATGGAGATTATTTTAAATAACCTTATATTGGCTCTAAAAATACATAACATATCTATAGCAACTAGCCAAATGCCCAATCAAGTAAAAGGCACATTAAAAATGGTAGAAATGTTCAGTGCATGACTTGTTTTGGGGAAAGCAGCAACCCAATTGCCTTCCGCTTACCAAAAATGAACCCAGTCTGTAGCATTTTAACATGTCTAAGATCTGCTTGATGGTCTCTGTTTCACATAATTTAGAGTTCAAATCAGGAAAACTATTAAAGTTTAGATCTCAAGCTACAAACTCTGTAGAAAAGCAGATTTCTCACAAAAATATCAAGGGAGTTATAGACTCACATATGACTGAGGCAAGAGAATACTGTTTGTGGAAAATAATAGAAAACCTACATCTATTAGGAGAAGCAACTGTGAGATTCAAAGTGAAATCAACATTTAGAAAGCAGCCACGTATACAGGGGGAACTGTAAAAAAAAAAAAAATAATGTAAGCACACAGACTCATGGAAGGTACATGTTCAATATAAGTCTTAGAAGTTCTTTAAGCTGTGTGCCAGGGAAGAAAATGAGTGTATTTCCTTGCACAGAGCAATTCTATAAAGACTGGAATCAGTGGTCGTTTTGACAAATGTCAAGTCTCCAACAAACTGTCACAATCCATAGAAAGAAATATGAAAACAAGGCCTATTTAAAGTAACAACATTAATATTCAGAAACCATCATGGAAGAAACACAGACATTATATTTGATAGAAAAGGCTTTAAATTAGCTGTACTAATTATTTTAGATTAGCTAGTTTTAAATTAACTGTACTAATGTTCAAAGCGAAGTTAGGAAAATAACATATGAACAAAATTAAAATATCAGTAGACAGATAAGAATTATAAAAAAGAAATAAACAGCAATTCAAATGCTAAAATGCATAATAGTTGGGATTTAACAGCAGACTTAAATAGGCAATCAAAGACAGAGAGAGAAGGAGGGAAAGAACTTATTTGAAAAAAGTAATGACTGAAAACTTTCCAAATTTGAAAAAATAGTCATGGATATATAAATTCAGGAAGCTCAATGAACATTAGTAAAATAAAATTCAAATTTACTCATAATGGGATACATTATAATCAAACTGTTAAAAAACAAAGAGAGAACTGTAAAAGCTGCAAGAAAAAAATGACTTATTATCTACAAGGCATCCTCAACTAGACTATCAGAGGATTCCTCTGTGGTAAGTTTGCAGATCAAGAGAGTAAAATTATATATCTAAAGTGCTGAAAGAAAGTCAACTGAGAATTAAAATGAAAAGTACATTAGACAGTAACTTAAAGTCATGCAAAAATATAAAATTCTTTGGTTTTAATTCAATTTTTTATTCTACAGAATTTTAAAGACAATCAAAAATAATTTTAAATATATGTTCATAAAATTATAAATGAGTAATACAAACAATTGTATGCCAATATTTTGGATAATCTAGAAGAAATGAACATATTACTAGAAAAACACAACCCCTCAAAATTGAATTTTGAAGAAATGGAAAATATAAAATACACCAATAACACTATTAATAAATCAGTATCAAAATCAATAATCAAAACCTCCAAACAAGGAAAATCCCAGAAACAGATAACGTTGCTGGCAAATTTGACAAAACAATTAAAAAATGATTAACACTAATAGTTCTCAAACTATTTGAAAAGTTGAAAATGAGATGTTATGAACTAAATTGTTTCTTCAAAATTTTACGTGCCAAAGCCTTAAACTGCAATGTATCTGTATTTGGAGATGTGGCCTTTGGAGAGCAAATAGAGTTAGATGAACTAATGAGAGGGGGATCTTTGTGGTGATATGAATGCTTTATAAGAAGAAAAAGAGAGAAATCACTCTCCCTCTACCACAGGAGACCACAGCAAGGAGATGGTCGTCTACAAGCTAGAAAGAGGCACCTGGTCAGCACCTTATCTTGGATCGCATGTTCTCACTCATAGGTGGGTATTGAACAATGAGAACACATGGGCACAAGGAGGGGGAGCATCACACACTGGGGTCTGTGAGGGGGAACTAGGGGGAGGGGCAGTGGGGGGGTAGAGAGGTTAGGGAGGGATAACATGGGGATAAATGCCAGATATAGGTGACTGGAGGATGGAAGCAGCAAACCACATTGCCATGTATGTATCTATGCAACAATCCAGCCTGATCTGCACTAGTATCCCAGAGCCTAAAGTACAATGAAAAAAAGAACGGTAAAAAATAGACTTTTTTTTTAAACCACCCAAACTGGTATTTTGTTACATCAGCCTGAAATGTCTTGCATGACAAAAAAAAAAAAAAAAAAAACTTCAGCTTCATCCATCTCCCTGCAAAGGACATGAACTCATCTTTTTTATGGCTGCATAGTATTTCATGGTGTATATTTGCCACCTTTTCTTTATTCAGTCTAATATTGATAGGCATTTGGGTTGGTTCCAAGTCTTTGCTATTGTAAACAGTGCCACAATGAACATACGTGTGCATGTGTCTTTATAGTAGAATGATTTATAATTCTTTGTGTATATACCCAGTAATGAGATTGCTGGGTCAAATGGAATTTCTATTTCTAGGTCCTTGAGGAATCACCACACTGTCTTCCACAATGGCTGAACTAATTTACACTCCCACCAAGAGTGTGAGAGTGTCCCTATTTCTCCACATCCTCTCCAGCATCTGTTGTCTTCAGATTTTTTAGTGATCGCCATTCTAACTTGCGTGAGATGGTATCTCAATGTGGTCTTGATTTGCATTTCTCTAATGACCAGTGATGATGAGCATTTTTTCATGTTTGTTGGCTGCAAAATGTCTTCTTTTGAGAAATGTCTGTTCATATTCTTCACCCACTTTTTGATGGAGTTCTTTGTTTTTTTCTTGTAACTTTAAGTTCTTTGTAGATGCTGGATATTAGCCCTTTGTCAGATGGGTAGATTGCAAAAAATTTTTCCCATTCTGTTGGTTGCTGATTCACTCCTAATGATTGTTCCTTTTGCTGTGCAGAAGCTCTAAGTTTAATTAGATCCCATTTGTCTATTTTGGCTTTTGTTGCCATTGCATTTTGTGCTTTAGTCACGAAGTGCTTGCCTATGCCTATGTCCTGAATGGTACTGCCTAGGTTTTCTTCTAGGTTTTAATGGTGTTAGGTTATATGTTTAAATATTTAATCCATCTGGAGTTAATTTTTGTATAAGGTGTAAGGAAGGGGTCTAGTTTCAGCTCTCTGCACATGGCTAGCCAGTTTTCCCAACACCATTTATTAAACAGGGAATCCTTTCCCCACTGCTTGTTTTTCTCAGGTTTGTCAAAGATCAGATAGTTGTAGATGTGTGGCATTACTTCCAAGGCCACTGTTCAGTTCCATTAGTCTATATCTCTGTTTTGGTAGCAGTATCATGCTGTTTGATTACTGTAGCCTTGTAGTATAGTTTGAAGTTAGGTGTCGTGATGTCTCCAGCTTTTTTTTTTTTTCCTAGGATTGTTTTGGCTATGCGGGCTCTTTTTTGGTTCCATATGAAGTTTAAGGTGGTTTCTTTCCAGTTCTGTGAAGATCAATGGCAGCTTGATGGAGATAGCCTTGAATCTATAGATTACTTTGGGCAGTATGGACATTTTCATGACGTTGATTCTTCCTAACCATGAGCATGGACTGTTTTTCCATCTGTGAGTGTCCTCTCTTATATCCCTGAGCAGTGGTTTGTAGTTCTCCTTGAAGATGTCTTTCACGTCCCTTGTTAGTTGTATTTCTAGGTATTTTATTCTCTTTGTAGCAATTGTAAATGGGAGTTCACTCATAATTTGGCTCTGTGTTTATTTGTTATTGATTTATAGGAATGCTTGTGATTTTTGAACATTGATTTTATATCCTGAGACTTTGCTGAAGTTGCTTATCATCTTAAGGAGATTTTGGGCTGAGATGATGGGGTCTTCTAAATATACCATCATTTTGCCTGCAAATAAAGATGATTTGACTTCCTCTTTTCCTATGTGAATAACATTTGTTTCTTTTTCTTGCCTGATTGCTCTGGACAAAACTTCCAATACTATGTTGAAGAGGAGTAGTGAGAGAGGGCACCCTTGACTAGTGCCAGTTTTCAAAGGGAATGCTTCCAATTTTTGCCCTTTCAGTATGATATTGGCTGTGGGTTTGCCATAAATTGCTTTTATTATTTTGAGATACATTCCACTGATACCTACTTTGTTGACAGGTTTTAACATAAAGGGCTATTGAATTGTGTTGAATGCCTTCTCTGCATCTGTTGAGATAATCATGTGTGTTTTGTCTTTGGTTTTGTTTATGTGATGGATTACATTTATAGATTTGAGCATGTTGAACCAGCCTTGCATCTATTCTCAGCAAACTGACCCAAGAACAGAAAAACAAACACCACATGTTCTCACTCATAAGTGAGTGTTGAACAATAAGAACACAGGGACACAGGGAGGGGAAAATAACACACCAAGGCCTGTTGAGGGGTGGAGGGACTACGGGAAGGATAGCAGTGAGTGGGGTTTTGGGGAAGGCTAACATTAGGAGAAATACCTCATATAGGTGACGGGGTGATGGATGCAGCAAACCACTATGGCATGTGTTTACCTATGTAACGATCTTCATGATTTGCACATGTACCACAGAACTTAAAGTATAATTTTTAAAAAACTTCAAATTATTTTATGAGTTTAGAATTACCTTGATACCAAAGCCAGTCAAGGATAGTACAAAAAAACCCCTACAGACTAATATACTTTATGAATATTAATAAAAACACTTATTAAATATACAGACTAATGTACCTTATGAATATTAATAAAAACACATTAAAATACTAGGAAACAGAAATCAACATCAGTTAATCAGATTAATTGTATTATAAATAATAAGTTGGATTTATTAAAGCAATGCAAAGATGGTTCAACATAGTAAAATAAATAGTATGTTAACGGAATGAAGAAAAACCCACATAACCTCTATTAATGCAGAAAAAAAAGCATTTGACAAAATTCAACACTTTCATAATAGATGCAGGAAATAAACTAGGCATAGAAAAACTACATTAGTATTATAAAGGTTATATATGAAACTCCCTCAGCTAATATTATATGCAGTGGCAAAAGATGGAAATATTTTTCTAAAAGATTAGAACAAAATAAAAATGTCTATTTTGCCACTTGTCTTCATCATTGTTCTGTAACTTTCTGGACAGAGGAATTAAGCTAGAAAAAATATAAAAACGATCAAAATTGAAAAGAAAATACTATCATTATCTCTGAACTTAGATGGCACAACTTTATATGTGGAGAATATTTTTGTTTCCGTGAAGAAAAGACTACTACGATGAATATGAACATTGAGCAAAGTTGCAAGATATAAGATAAAAAAATCAGTTATGCTTTTATACACTAAAAATGAACAATTTGAAACAAATTAGGATAACAATGTCACGTACGATAGCAATAAAAAGAATAAAATGCTTTGGAATACATTTAACCAGGGAGGTTGTATTAGTCCATTTTAATACTACTAATAAAGACAAACTTGCAACTAGGAAGGAAAAGAGTTTTAATTGGACTCACAGTTCCATATGGCTGGGAAGGCTTCAGCATCGTGGCAGGAGGTGAAAGGCACTTCTTACATAGTGTTGGCAAGAGAAAATGAGGAAGATGCAAAAGCAGAAACCCCTGATAAAACCATTAGACTTCGTGAGACTTAGTCACTACTAGGAGAATAGTATGGGGAATCCTGCCCCTGTTATTCAATTTGCCTCCCACTCAGCCCTCCCACAACACATGGGAATTATGGGAATACGATTCAAGATGAGATTTGTGTAGGGGTAGAGAGCCAAGCCATATCATTTCACCCCTGGTCCCTCTAAATCTCATATCCTCACATTTCAAGACCAATCATGCCTTCCCAACAGTCCTCCAAAATCGTAACTCATTTCAGCATTAACCCAAAGTGCAAAATCAAAAGCAAGCTAGTTACTTCACAGATACAATGGGGGTACAGGTTTTGGGTAAATAAAGCCATTTCAAATGGAATAAATTGGCCAAAACAAAGGGGCTACAGGCTCCATCCAAGTCCAAAATTAACAGGGGAGTCAAATTTTAAAGCTCCAAAATGCTATCCTTTGACTCCAGTTCTCACATCCAGGTCATGCTGATGCAAGAGGTGGGTTCCTATGGTCTTTTGCAGCTCTTCCTCTGTGGCTTTGGAGGGTACAGCCTCCCCTCCAAACTGCTTTCACAAGCTGGAATTAAGTGTAAGCAGCTTTTCCAGGTGAATGGTGCAAGCTGTAATTGTGTCTGTCATTCAGACACAATTGGTGGCCCTCTTCTCACAGCTCCACTAGTTGGTGGCTAAGCAGGGACTCTGTGTCAGGGCACTGACCCCACTTTTCCCTTCTGCACTGCCCTAGTAAAGGTTTTCCATGAACACCTTGCCCCTGCAGCAAACTTCTGCCTGGGCATTCAGGTGTTTCTATACATTTTCTGAGATCTAGGCAGAGATTTCCAAACCCTATACTTGACTTCTGTGTACTGGCAGGCTCAACACCTTGTGAAAGCTGCCAAGTCTTGGGGCTTGCACCCTCTGAAGCCACAGTCCAAGCTCTACACTGTCTCTTTTAGCCACACCTGGAGTGGCTGGGATGCAGGGCACTAAGACTCTAGGCTACATACAGCATGGGGTCCCTGGACCTGGCCCATGAAACCATTTTCTTCCAAGCATAGAAGCCTGTGTTGGGACAGGCTGCTGTGAAGACCTCTGATATTATTCCACTTTATTGGGATTAACATTTGGCTCCTTTTTACTTATGCAAATATGTACAGCTGGTTTGAATTTCTCCTTAGAAAATTTTCTATCACGTTGTCAAGCTGCAAATTTTCTGAACTTTTATGCTCTGCTTCCCTTACAAAACTGAATGCCTTTAAAAGCACCCAAGTCACTGCCACATACCTTAAATCATCTCTCTCAAGTTCAAAGTTCCACAAATCTCTAGGGGAAGGGCAAAATGCCTCCAGCCTCTTTGTTCAAACATAGCAAGAGTCACCTTTGCTCCAGTTCCCAACAAGTTCCTCATCTCCATCTGAGACCACCTTAGCCTGGACCTTATGGTCCATATCGCTATCAGGCTTTTGGTCAAAGCCATTCAACATGTCTCTTGGAAGCTCAAAACTTTCCCACTTGTTTCTGTCTTCATCTGAGCCCTTCAAATTGTTCAAAAATCTGCCTATTACTCATTCCAAAGTTGCTTCCATATTTTTGGGTATATGTGCAGCAACGTCCCACTCTACTGGTACTAATTTACTGTATTTAGTCTGTTTTCATGCTGCTTATAAAGACATACTAGAGACTGGGAAGGAAAAGAAATTTAATGGACTTACAATTTGACATGGCTGGGAAGACTTCAGAATCATGGCAGGAGGCAAAGGCACTTCTTACATGGTAGTGGCAAGAGAAAATTACGAAGATACAAAAGCATTAACCCCTGAAAAAACCATCTGATCTCATGAGACTTATTCACTACCAGGAGAACAGTATGGGGAAACTGCACCTATGATTTATTATCTCCCAACAGGTTCCTCCCACAACAGGTGGAAATTATAAAAGTGAAATTCAAGATGAGATTTAGGTGGGGACACAGAGCCAAATCATATCAGAGGTAAAAGATAAAACACTGTTAAGAAAAATAAAAGACAATAATAAATGTGAAGACATCCCATGTTCATAAATTGGACACCTTCGTTATTTTTGAGGTGTCAGTACTACTCAAAGCAATTTACAGGTTGATTGCATTCACTGTCAAAGTTCCAATGACGTTTTGTTGAAGACATGAAAAAATTTATTACAAAGTTTATGTAGAATCCCAAATAACCTCAAATAACCAAAACTACATCAAAAAAAGAAAAAGTTGGAAGTTTCACACGTAATTTTTTTTTTACGTATTATTTATTTATTTATTTATTTATTTTTTATATATATATATATTTTTAATTGCATTTTAGGTTTGGGGGTACATGTGAAGAACATGGAAGATTGTTGCATAGGTACACACATGGCAGTGTGATTTGCTGCCTTCCTCCCCCATCACCTATATCTGGCATTTCTCCCCATGCTATCCCTCCCCCAACTCCCCCACCCCCCCACTATCCCTCCCCTTTTTCCCCCCACAGACCTTACTACATGGCTTCAGCAATAGTTATAATGAAGTGTAGTGCTGACATAAAGACAAGTACATATACTAATAAAATTAAATACAGATTCAGAAATAATGCTTCACATATGTGTTCCACATGCTGGTATTATTTAATGAAAAAAAATCACAGTCTTTTAACCAAATGATTGAGGAGAAACTGTATATCCACACTTAAAAGAATAATGTTGGAATCTTACCTTGTGACATATACAGAAATTAACTCAGAATTGATTACAACCTAAATTTATGCACTAATATTATAAAATTCTTAACAGAAAACTAGGGAAACCTCATGATGTTCTGACCTAGCAATGATTTCTTGGATATGAAATCATAAGCACAGGAAAAATAAAAAATATTTGTGCCTCAGAATACACTCTAAACAGAATGAAAAAGTAACCCATAGAATGAAAATATTTATAAATTATATAGCTGATGATTAATTAATATCTAGAAAATGAAAAGAACTCCTACAACTATATGTATATCACATTAACTTGACAAAGGCCATGCATAGGTGTTTCCCCCAAAGAAGACATATAAATAACCAATAAGCACTCAAAAGAGTGACTAATATTACTGATCATTAACGAAATACAAAAAGAGCCACAAAGAGATATTTCATATCATTTAAATGTCATTATTTTTAAAAAATTAAATAATCACAAGTTTTTAGAAGGATATGGAGAAATTTAAACTCTTGTGTACTGCTGGTAGGAAAGTAAAATGTTATGGCTGCTATGGAAAACAGTAAGACAATTCCTGAAAAGGTAACACTAGAATTACTCTTTGCTCCAGAAATTCTACATTTAGGTAGATACTCAAGGGCATGGAAATCAGGCACTAATAAATATCTGTACGCTGTTATTTATAGCAGCATTATTCACAATAGCCAAAAGGTGCAAGCACAAAGTGTTCATAGAAATGGATGAATGAATAAAATCCATGTGTTATTTACACATGCTCTTGTTTGAATGTGCTGCCAGAAGTTTACTTGTTATCAGCTCATGTGCCAAAGAAACAGCATTGAGGGGTGGAAAATTTGAAAGTAATTATGTCATGAGGGCTCTGAACTCAAATGAAGTAATGGTGTTATTTCGGGAGTAAGTAAGTTATCATTGGAATGACAGCCTTATAAAAAATAAATGTGGCCACTTTCCTGCTTACCCTTTTGTACTCTCTTGCCCTTCAAATTTCTGCCACGGTTATCCTCACCAGAAGCTGGCACTTTGATATTGGACTTCCCAGCCTCTAGAACTCTGAGAAACAAATTTATTTTCTTAATGAGTAATCCAGTCTATGGTATTCTGTTATTGCAACATAAAATGAACTAAGACAACAAACAATGGAATACAAGATTGAGCATTAAAATGTGAAAGATATTCTAACCAATGTGACAATGCACATAAACTTTCAAGACATCATAAATTTTATATAACTTTACCTAGGTAATGTGTTAAAGTTCTCCAGAAAAATAGAACGAATAGAACATCCAGTAGGCTAGAGTCCTGGGGAAGTTGTAGCTTTACCTCCAGGAAACTTGGTCATTTTTTTTTTTCTTAAGAATTTCAAATGATTGAATGAGGTCCATCTATATTATCAAAGATCATCTTTTGTACTCAGGGCTTAATGATTAAATCTCATCTAAAAATACCTTCACAACAATCTTTAGTGGAGTGTTATTTGACAAAATATCTAGGTACTGTGTCCCAGTCATGTTGACATATAAAATTAACCATTATAATCCCATGCCTTTGTAGCTTCAAACTCATATAGAACTCCTTAATACCTAATCTTCAAATAAAAACAATGACAAGATCACACTTCTACTTAACATAACATACTATTCTGCATAAAAACACACTAATCCTTTCCCCAGAAGGGAATGTAAATCCATGAATGGTGTTCACTTTTTTGATTTCCTGTAATGTAAATGCCGTAATGTAAATAATACATAAAAACTGTAATGCAAATTTGTTATTTTTACCTAATAGAGTGACTGGAACATTCATTCTTGAAGGATCTGGGCCATTAGTATTCTGCCTGAATAGTGTTATTGCAGTTTCCTATTGATGTTAAACACATGAACATTGATACTAAGAGTCACCCTAGGGGAATTCGATACATATATATTTTTTTTCTTATCTCCATTGTAAAGATAGTAGTCTAATTTACCTTTATGGTTGAATTAATATAACCAGCCAGGACAGTTACTTCCTGTTTTGCTTGTTGATTCAGATGCATGAGGGGCCCAAAGTGGGTAGGTAGCAGTCTTAACTTCCAGTTGAATTAAATTATAGTGTATCTTCTGCTAGAACCATTCCTTCCTTTGGAACTAAGCCCTCTAGGCAGCAGCAGAGAATAAGGTCATGGGGACAGAAAGCAAATATTTTGCTGGTAAGTCAATAGGAGTAATAGTGACTGGTTCCATTTCCATTTACCCCTTGCTTCCTGGACCCATGTATCCTGTGTATTGGCAAAGTAGCACCATATTTTGGATGCTGATTCAGAGACCATAAAGTCCCCCTGGAAAACCTTGCCCCTGCCCCACCAGGTATTATAAAGTAGCTGGAATTTTAACAGAGTCTTCAACAAGCTGTTTTCCTGTTCTATGAAGCCAGCTACCTCAGAAAGGTGGAACACATAAGACAAGTGAATTTTATGAGCATGTGCTCATTACAAGACTTTATTTGCTGTGCAGTACATGTCTTGATGAGAAGCCATGCTGTTTGGCATACCTTAATGGGAGGTAAGCATTCTGTAAACCCATTGCTGATAGTATTTGCAGAATCATTACATGTAGGAAATGCAAGACTGTATCCTGAGTTGGCAACAATTCCATTCACCAAGAATAACACACTGCTGCATTCATGATAAGTCTGTAGCTTTATATCTCTTGACAAAATTAGAAAATTTTCAGCCCTAATTTGTTCAAGTACTTTTTCAGTTCTATCATCTTTTCCTCCTTCTGTAACTCCACTGGCATGAATGTTAGATCTTTTGTTATCCTCTTACAAGTTCCTAAGTCTCTATTTATTTTTTAGTCCATTTTATCTCTAGAATTTGCATTGATTAATTTTTATTTTTCTATTTTCCAGTTTATCAACTTTTTTCTTCCCCCTCCACTGAACTTTTTATATTTATTATTATATTTTTTGGCTCTAAAATATTCCTTTGGTTCTTTCATCTTTTATTTCTTTGCTGTGGCTTTCTGTTTTCACATTTGTTGCAAAATGTTATAATTATTGAAGCATTTTTTTTAGCATGTCTGCTTTAAAATTATTGCCAGATTATTCTAGCACTTCTGCCATATCCATTGTGCCATCTTTTGTCTTTTTTGCATTTAGTTTGAGATTTTTCTAGTTTTTGATATGACAGTAAATTTTTTATCAAGATCTGGATGGATATGCTAATTAACTTGATTTAATCAGTCTACATTATGTACATGTAGACTGATTTAAAGATCACATTTTATCCCATAAATTATATCCCATATATAATTATGATTTGTCGGTTTAAATAATGTTAGTTTTAGAAGATTTTTTAAAATCTGATTTTAGGCATTATGCGATAAGACTGAATCGTAACTAAGTTTTCTGTTTTAGCTAGCTTTTTCTACACCACTTTAGCAGAACAAAGGGGATCACCATCTTGACATGTCCAGTGGAAAATAGAAGTCCAGGCTCATTTCTTGGCCTCTAATTGACACATAAGGTGGTGTGGCTCCTAATTGCTGTTTGGCAGGGGTAGGAATTTTGTCTTCCTATATAGTCCACTGATAGTATATTGAGGGTGTCCTAGTTATCTCTACGTGACTGTAGTATAGCAGAATATTCAATAAGCCTTCAGTGACACCACTCTGGTGGGTCTGTAACGTACCTCCTTATATGGTCATGAGAGTGGAGATCTCAGCTGCTCATTTTGCTTTCCTGGCATAGGTGGTAGTGGTGCAACTGGTTGTTATAGTGTTCTGTTGGAGTAGATTGTTTATCATCTAAAAGGTTTTTTTAATTTTAGGTTGTCGCTAAACTCCCCTTTTTTGTCACTTTTTTTTTTTTTTTTGTCTGTGTCCCTTGATATTTCCATGTTACTGGCTGCTTCAGCTCTATGTGGAGTATATGAGACAACAAGAACATCAAAAAAACTCACCACCACATTATTATTTTTAATAGACTCTTCATTTTTTAGAGCAGTTCAATTACCACATTAGTTTTCTATTATTTTATTTTATTTCATTGTAACAAATAGATTAATTTTCATAAGATCACATTAATTCTTTAATTACGTTTACTCATATTTACTTAAATCAAAACAGCCAGTTTAATAATGATAGTAGTTAAATCAAAATGTAATAATAAGTCAGCTGCTTTTTTGTTTACTTGTGATAATTGGGCCAAATGATATTCTTACTAGGTTAATTTTATATTAGATTTACTTAGCAGGTAATTTTGGTTTTTAACAATGTGCAGTATACCAGGAAAGAGAAGATATATACATTTTAGTTTTTCTCTCCTACAAAATAGCTTTTATATGCTGCATATTCATTGTGAAATAATAAAGAAAAGAACTACAAGAGCAGACCAAAGACTATTTAGCTTCTATATGGATGTTGATGGCATTATGAAGGTTACTGATGTAAACATTTCTTTCAAACCCAGGAAATGATATCAAAGAAATTTGTATTTCATGATGGTCTTACTGTGCTTAACTTTTTCATAAAATCTGAAGTGCTAAAAGCAAAATTTTATTGGAACTTAATTAAGATAGATCCCCTGGGTATCAAGTTTCAGGAAAGCTGAAGACTCCTCTAAAAGCAAAATTTTATAACAAAAAAAGGTGCAAATGTCATGAAGAGAGAATCAATTTTAAGAGATAAAGAAGGGAGACTATCCCAAGGGCATCAAAGTGATTGTTAAGTGCTGCTATATAGATAAGCATAGAATTGCTGAATGATGTTTCATGTATTACGTCTTGGAAACAACAGAGTTTATAAAATTTTAAAGCGTATGAGCTTTGACATTTTAAACAGCAGGTGTGTTGGTTTCATCTGTTTTATAGCCTATGATCTGAAGTCTCAATGGACATTTAGATTCTCATTTATTCTAAAAGAACAGAGTCTGATATGGTATCTCCTTTGCATGTATTATATCTGCTATGTAGTTTGTGCTCAACGCATATGCTACGAAAAATGAGTGAGAATGACATTGCAGTCTTTGCCTTGTTTTTTTCCATATTTGTTATCCATATCTATTTCTTCATTAACTCCTAACTGATTTATTGCTAAAGTATTTTGTTTACAATTGCCAAATTCACATTGCTAAAAACTAAACATTTTTATTGTCACAACTCCATTGAAAATATTCAAATGTCTCCCCTTTACCTTTAGAAGAGAATTGAAATTCATCAATTTATTACTCTTGGTCTTCCATTACATTTAAACATATTTTTAAATTTTATTTTCGCTAAGATTTACTTGTGGTAGTAATAACGATGACACGAATAATAATAATAATAATGCCAGACTATATATAACAGATAATATTTTTCGGGCATTATTCTGAACCACATGTACATGTTAAACTTTTAATCCTTATACAAATTCAAACAGACAGATACAGTTATACTCTCCAGTTTATGCAAGAGAAAACAAAAGAAAGAATGACTTCAATAACTTATCTAAGGTCACAGAGCTAGAGGTTAGCTGAATTTGATATGAAAAGAGGGAATGTCACTTCAGAATCTGTGCTACTAACATCTACATTCATATGCCCCTCTAAAGTAAACATTTGCTCTATCCTATTGGTACACTAAAATTCATAGTTTTTAAAAAAATATAGATTCTCAATCTTTAATGATTTTAAATAAAAAAGTTACATAAAATTTTGGAAGGCTTCTCAAGATTTATCTTTTTGATAAAACATTCAACAATCCAAGTTTGAAGTACTTTCTCCTTCTCAGCAATCATGAATCTGTTTATTTTAAGGAAAATACAGTTTTCTAGCTTGTATTTTATGGATCAATGAACATTAATTTAATACACTGTAATACATTAGGAAATTGAGATATTACTGTGTTACAATTTTATTATTGTTATGCAACTAGCAGTTGCTAATTTCCCATCCCTCTCCCAAATCTGTTTTTTGACCTTTATAAATTAACACATTATTGTGATTAAATTTTGGCTTTATTTTAAGTATTCTATTTTGTCTTTATTATATATATTTTGATATTCTGTGAACTATTAAGATATAATGTTTAAAAAAATTCTCAGTGCTAATAAGAATGCAATTAATTTGTTGACAGAAATGTAAATCAGTATTGGATATTAGAAAATTATTTTAGCAAAATGCATTGGGGCCCTTATTGTGTTATATAATTTGTACTGCTAATTTAAAATTTTTGTTATACCCCTAATCCTATTCTGGAACATAATTGTTAAGATACAGGAAATACAGTAGAATTTATATGTAGACATGTACATTGTAGTATTATTTCTTACAGTGGAAAATTTAAAACACTAGAATATTGAGCTAAAAAAAGCAGAGGTATTCCTCACTCTAATTAATTGTCTGTCTTTAAAAACATTACTTACAAATAGTTATACTTTATAAAAATTAACTATACTTTGTAAATAAAAGTTAGGCAAAGTATTTATGACACAAAAATATTTTTGAAAATTACACAGCCATAAAAAAGAAATGTCTTTTGCAGGAACATAGATGGAGCTAAAGGCTATCATCCATAACAAACTATATTCATTCATTTTCATACTGCTATGAAGGAATACTTAAGACTGGGTAATTTATAAAGAAAAAGATGTTTAATGAATTCACAGTTCCCCATGGCTGGGGGAGGCCCCACAGTCACACTAAAAAGGTGAAGAAGGAGCAGCAGCACATCTTACATGGGCAGCAGGCAAGAGAGCGCGTGCAGGAGAATTCCTCTTTACGAAACTATAAGACCTTGTGAGACTAATACAGTATCATGAGAAGAGGATGAGGAAAAACTGCTCCCATAATTCAATTACCTCCTACCAGTTTCTTCCCATGACATGTGTGGATTATGAGAGCTACAGTTCAATATGAGATTTGGGTGGGGACACAACCAAACCATATCACAAATTAACACAGGAACAGAAAACCAAACACCACATGTTCTTACTTATAAGTGGAAGCTAAATGACAAGAACTTATGTACACAAAGAAAGGAATAACAGACATTAGGGTGTACTTGAGGGGAGATCTTGTGGGGGAGGGGAGAGGAGTGTAAAAGATAATTATGGAGTACTGAGCTCAATACTTGGGTAAAGTAATAATATGTACAACAAACTCCCATGACACTTGTTTATCTATGTAACAAATCTTCCATATACCCCCAAAATCTACAATAAAAATTTTAAAAATCTATAAATGAAAATAAACATGTGCATAGAACAATGTTAAAAGCCATATCCATTAATAAATTGTGGTTTGTACAGGATTATAGTTCAACAAAAGCATCAATAATATCTTTTTTGCTAAATCCTGGGAGTCATTTTTCATATCTCATCTTAATTACTGTCTCTCAATTGTCAAATAATTTTCTTTATTTCTCCTTCTTGAAATTTCTCTAAAATATATTTAGAAAATTGACTTGTTTGTTGCTTTCTTAACTCATTTTTTCTATTCTTGTATGACTGATTCTCTTTCTCTCCTAACGGTATACATGTCTGGTATTAAAGGCAAACATTCTCAGTAGTTTTCTCTTCTCTTTCAGTATACTTATTCTGAATTCTCTCATTCATACCAGTTATTTATGTGTACAATCTCCTCTATAGTCACTATCCATTTATTGTTGATTAAAATCCAGAACTTTCTATTCCTATTATGATCTGTATACACAGCCACTTTTTCTATCTCCTAACCAAATTTCCCACAGACATGTAAAATTGAATATATTCCATACTCACTTCATCATCTCACCAAATCTTCTTCTCTGTAATGTAGCCTGTACCGAACAGTAAATGAGAAAGAAAAAAAATTACAACTTCCTTTTACTTTCTCCTATATTCAGCAGTAATTCAAATGTTCTTGATTATCTCTCAAATATCGATTCTTCCTTTCTTTCTATCATTTTGTTTTTATATTTAGCATATTTCATTATTTCTTCTAAATTAGCCATCTAGAGTTTTACCTTAAAACAGATGTTTTCAGGATCACCGACTATTACATTCCCTGTGGAGTTAAGAAATAAGTTGTAAAAATCCAGAAAATATGACTTAACATGTAAACTTTGTTTTTGAGCCACAGCGATCAAGAGAAGAAACTGAAGGATCATTTGCCTTGCTGATGGCAGAACTCAGGTAGATTTCCCCTTGTTTTCCACTGGGCTCCTAAGTCTCATTCATTCAGGAGATCTATAGGGAAGATATTCAGCTTGGCTGAGAGCAACAGCAGTGGTAATTGGAAGGAGAAGGAGAAAAGTAATATATCTTTGTGTTATTGGTCCTTGAATTCTGGAATATTATTAAATTGACTCGTTAAATGACTAATGGATATCTTTTCTCATGCCTCTAGTCCGTGGGCCTTCCTGATATGTTTTCTTATTTGGTTCTCTGTCTGTTCAATTTCTAAGCTGTCCACTGATCTAACTGGTACTTAGATAACAGGCTACACTCTCCTTCCTCAAAGATGTAATTGTATATTGATTTCAATTATTCATATATGACTCTCTGAAACAACACAGAATATATCTACTTTCTTATCAATATAAAATGATTATGAATGGTATCAATGCAATGATCAAATTACCCTCTAAATCTTTTTTAATTAAGTATGATAAGTTCCTCAAATCTTCATGTTTTTCCTACAGCCAGGATCACCTTATCGGGAAATATTACACTTAGTCATTGGCCCTTTCCAAATACATATAAAGTGCTCAAAAATCCTTTAATTACTTTTCTAAAACACCAAGTAAAAAGAACAGATATGGGGATATGGAACCACACAAAGCAGTCAATATTTCAAAGCTAAAAAATTAAAAGAGATGCTGAAGGTCAATTAAGGAATGACACATATGGGGAACTTACTAATTCTTAAAAGCATTACACTTCTGTGAAAGGAATCTTCAGGGAGATTATGAGTCTTTGAGAATTCTCCATAAAAAGTGAGAGATGTACTAGACCTTGAAAATGGGCAGAGCTTGTAAGTGACCTAAAGTGCTGTTTAGGTACTTTAACATGAGGAGATATATTTATTCCAAATGAAATCATCCTACACAATGTCCCTTCTTTTTGATGTTTCTACAAGTGAGGGTGATGAAGAGAGTGTGGATTGGCATGTGGCAGCACAGCAGGTGCTAAACAAACACAACACATTGTGCTCTTGCACTAAATATCACGAAGAGACACCTTCTCCTACTTTCCATATGCATATAAATGTATTAAATTATGGATTAGCTCCTAAAATAGATTAAGTTTTACATTTTAAGTATGTGCAAGTATATTTATGTATACATACATACATTCATGTACACGCTTATATTTTTAGTAAAGCGATCAGTATGGATTTGCACAGGCCTGTGAATTTTTAAGATAGGATATATAGTAATTAGGCGATTAGACAAATAAATCTTTCTCAAAATTATTGGATGGCATAAAGTTTCCTGTGATATATTATAAAAAAGATATGTAAATGAATACTTCAATTTATAAAGAGTAAATGTATGATACAAAATCCATAAAAATCCTTGAATTTTGCTTAAAAAAATCAGTGAGACCAAGGAAACCAATGACAAAATACAAACACAGTTTTCATTATTCCAGAATTAGTATAAAAGTGTCAGATATATAATGTATTGGTTAAATGACAAAGATACTGGGGTTTATTATTTGTAAAAACTCATGAAGCAAGAAACACAATACACATAATACAAAGTCATCTTTTGACTACAGAGATGCTTAGAAATGTTCTTAACTTGTAAAGTTGAATTATTTACATGGAAACGATCAAGGCAATCCAAGAAAACTTTTTAAATTATTCCCATGAATTAATTGCTGGAGTTTGTTTCATTTCAGATACTGCTCACACCACATTGGGGGATTCTCATATCTCTGGATTATAATAGAGCCTCTAGTATTTCAGTCCTCTACTGCTGCTGCACGTGTGCACACATTTTCAGAATTAAAGTGCTATAATTGCTGAAAATTACGGAGCAGGAGGGAAAGTACATGATCATCATCCCCAAGGAGAATTAAGTGTTTTTCTCACTGACAATTAGGCAATATGAACTTCAATATACTCTATGAAAATACTGGCAATTTCTTGATTGATGAGGAATTGGTGATGTGGAAATAACTGTGAAAAACTCTAACCAGTAATCCCATTATGCTTTTTTTTCACAGTTAATAAAGGTTAAGAACAAGAACAGCCATAGTAAAGGAATTGCACATGATTCTTGGATGAAGAGAAGAACTTTAGTGAATATCTTTTAATAAGTTAATTTTCTTGCCAAATTGTTATAACAGTGCTTATTAGTTTTGCATATTTTCTGAACACTAAGGTACTATTTTCTTCATTCATTACTGATTTATGTATTGATTCATTCCCTTCTCCACCACCTAATAGTTAGACTTTAATAATGTATGTCATTTGTTGGTAATGATATTCTTGGTAAATTAAATCGAGCCATAATTTTAAAAAAATTTAGTTAATGTGTTCCAATATTTTAAATCCCCCCCTTTTCAGGAATTTAATCAACATTAATACAAGTAAATTTTATATATTCCACTTTCTCTGTATTTTTAATTTCTTCCTCCCACCCTCCTTCCCTCTAACCCTCCCTCCCCTCTATTCCCTCTCTCCCTCCTTCCCTTTCTCCCTCCCTCCTTTTCTTTCTTTTCTTCCTTCCTCCCTCCCTCCCTTCCTTCCTCCCTTCTTTCTCTCTCTTCCTTCTTACCTTCCTTCTTTCCTTCCTTCGTCCCTTTCTTCCTCCCTTCCTTCCCTACTTCCTTCCTTCCTACTCTCCTTCCTTCTTCCTTGCTTCCTTCTTACCTTCCCCTTCTTTCCTTCCTCCCTTCCTTCCTTCTCGTTCTCCCTTCCTGCTTTCCTTCTTCTCTCCTCCTTCCTTCCTTCCTTTCATCCTTTTTTCCTTTTCTTCCTCCATTTCTTCCCTACTTCCTTCTTTTCTTCCTCCTCTCCTTCCTTCTTTGCTTCCTTACTTCCTTCTTTCCTTTCTCCCTTCCTTCCTCCCTTCCTTCCTTCTCTCCTTCCACCCTTCCTCCCTTCTTTCCTTCTCTCCTTCCACCCTTCCTCCCTTCCTTCCTTCCTTCTTTCCTCCTTCCTTCCATCCTTCTTTCCTCCCTCCTTTCCTTTCTTCCTTTCTTCCTTCCTTCTTTCCTCCCTCCTTCCCTCCCTCCCTCCCTCTCTTTCTTTCCTTCTTTCCTTCCTTCTTCTTTCTTTCTTTTCTTTCTCTTTCTTCTTTCTTTCTTTCTTTCTTTCTTTCTTTCTTTCTTTCTTTCTTTCTGAGAATCTCATTTGGTTGCCGAGGCTGGAGTACAGTGGCATGGTCATGGCTCATTGCCTCTTCCACCTCTTGGACTCAAATGATCCTCCAGCCTCAGCCTCCCTACAGCTGAGAATACAAATGTGCACCACCATGCCTGGTTAATTTTTTAGTGTTTGTAGAGATGAGGCCATAGTATGTTTCCCTGTCTGGTCTCAAACTCCTGGGCTAAAGAGATTCTCCTGTCTTAGTTTCCCAAAGTGCTGGGATTACATGTGTGAGACACTGGGCCTGGTTTTTGTATTTCTGAAAGGATAAGGACTAATCAGAAATTAAAAGTAGCTGTAAACACTCAGGCTCCGTAATTTTCTCTGCCACTGAATTCAGTGCAGCAAGAACTAATAAATAGTTCATTGTATCATGGCTAGAATCATGGTGCAAACTTCTAATTGTTGGATATCATTTTGGGAATATTCCCAACGTACATTTCTAATATGTTCTAAAAGTTGTAGGTTAAGAAATTTAGCACTTGTGAATGCAAAATTTTATTATTAGAAAGGATATTATCAGTGAGGATTCATTGTCGAGGCTAGCTCAAAAGTACTATTTACCCTGATGTAATAGAAGAATAGTATTGGTTGCAATCTTTTCATTATTGTTAATCATAGTTCTTGGCCTGGTCTCTATGGGAAGTATATTTAGAATTTTATCAGAGAATGTAAGATTGTTTTACCCAAATTAAGCAGTGTATCACAGAGTAGGACAAGATATCCAGGATGACAGCTTCTCCAGGGTGACATCTCTTAGGTGAACAGAGACTGGCCAGCACAGTATTAGGATGGCAAAGAGAATGCTTGCACAAAGTTACCAGTTACAGATTATTTATCAGTTACCCTCATGAAAAGGGAAATAAATCTGTTTTTCTTCTTTATTGTTCTATAATTTAAAAACCTGCCATTCTTTTAGAGAAAGTGCTTCAAGATAGTGTTTTGAGAAGTGTCTGATAAAGTAAGTTTACAAAGCTAAGAGTATAATATCGCACTTCTCACACATTAGGCAATATTTGCATTATAATTTCATAGTGGAGTTCTTACTTGTAGAAGGACTTTGTGAGCAGCACTGAAATTGTACCACGAATATATGTAGCTTACTTATGTGCAAGGCCCATTCTGATCTCAGAGTAATATAGGATTATGCCTTCTAAAATAAAGAATGAGAAAGAATTCCATACTAATTATTATTTTAATGTTAATTGATAGAAATCTGTATGTCTTGAAACATAATGCCTGTGGCTACAAAATAGCATGGTAGCTTGGTTATCTTAAGTAAAATGCAACCAATTATAAAAATAATGGAAACAAAATTGTTTCTGTATAGTTTCTAGACAAGATTATGGAATTAATAGATGATAAAAACATTTTATTTAATATATTTATAGCATGTAGTCATTACATTAAAACTGTATAATTTTGGATAAAAATTCTGGGCTATAGAATTATATCATATTCTCCAATTTTTTGGGCAGGAGAGTAACATCTATTGTTTTATTTAATGGTAATTTTCCTTGAATTTATTAAAGCATTAACGAACTTAGTTGAAGATATATCTATTAACATATATTAATGTTTCATAAGCCCCACAAGAATTACTGTTCCAGTAAGAAAGAAAAATAATAAATAAGAAACATTCCTTGCCTTCATATACTACTTATGAAATAACAACTAAAATTTACATAGTGCTTAATAAGTTTCCTGCACCATTCTGTGGGCTTTAGCATATTAACTTATGTCATCTTCACAGCAACCCTGCATGGTGTATTTTATTATTATATCAATTTTACAGATTAGAAAATTGAGGTACAGAGTAGTTACTTGCCCAATATTACCACTCTGGTAAGTGGTAAACGTAGAAGTACAAATTTTCTTTATCAAATATATATATATTTTTTAAATGGAGTCTCTGTCTGTTGCACAGGCTGGAGTGTAATGGCAGAATCGTCTTGGCTCACTGCAATCTCCACCTCCCGGACTCAAGTGATTCTCTCACCTCCAGCCTCCCGAGTAGCTGGAACTTCAGGTGTGCACCACCATGCCCGGCTAAGTTTTGTATTTTTAGTAGAGACTGGGTTTTTCTGTGTTGGCCAGGCTGGTCTCAAACTCCTGACATCAGGTGATCTGACCACCTTGGCCTCCCAGAGTGCTGGGATTAAATGTGTGAGCCACTGCACTCAGCCTATAGAAGATATTTTTTCATTTCTGAACACAGAAAAAATATCCAGGATACTTTTGAAGCCACCTATCTAAAAAGGTAGTCTATTTTAAGGGATACTATCCTTAAACACCTCAACAAAGAAAAAAAACAAACATGTAATTTCAATGCTTTGTAATAAATTATATGATTACATAGTATGTCCATGGACCAGATAAGAGGCACAAGGTACTTTGGTAACAATGGCATGGCTAAAAATTAATTTAAATATTTATTAAGGAGGAAAAATGACATGATTTGTCTAAAGTTTGGGAAATGAAGAACACAGTGATAACTTGCTGCAGCTCAAAGATAAATTAATGACAGCATGGCCAAATTAGTGGCAAGTGCTAGGAGAAATATTAGGGAGTTTTAGAAGAGAGAATCCATATGTGGTTTGTTAGGTATGGCAGTGAAGAAAGAAAATGGGCCATCGAATCATGAAACATAGGCTTCTGTGCTAAGCAACGGGTTAGTTGCTGCTGGTAATCACTCCTTTAACAATCTGAGGGGGAGAAACACAAGCACTAGCAAATCTGAGTTGGAGGACAAATGAGTTCAGATACAGGCACATTGATGTGAGTTATAATACAGAGGATTTTTCTATGTGTCAAAGCACAGAGACAGGTAGGAGGATTCCACTGAGTACTAGAGTATAATTTGGTTTTAAATTGAAATATAATTTTAAAAAATCAAATCAAAGTTTATCAGATGCAGGTAATTTTATTAAAGTTCCTATAATTTATGAAACAAAATGAAGGATTATTAGTTGCATAATTCAAAAATAAATCTTTCTACTTTTTAAAAGATAAATGTATAGAATGAAGCACTAAAACACTTTAAAATAAACAGAATAAACTAGAATGCTATTGGTCTTCTTGAAGAAACAAAAATACTTCTCTCTGTTTAATTGTATTGAGTAGCCATATTTGTGGAAAATACTAACTCAAATAAATTAATATAATTTAAAATGAATAGAAATTAGACTTAGAAATTAGAAGATAAAGCATTTTCTCCTGCTGTGTTAATCAGTGATTATTTGTTACTAACAAGGATATTCCATGGTATTGAAGTTGACCTAATTTTGCCTGTATTGAGTTTGTGATAAACAAATACATTTGTTTCTTCTTCACCCAAAAAATAAAAATAAAAATCTTTGAGAGAATAAACATGCTGTCTCTGATTAAATTAATTTTCTTGCATGGTTTAGAACTAAGTACTTTTTTGATATGTGGCAAGACACAATTAGCAGCATCAATGTGTGGTTCATATTTCACTTTGCCCTGTGTTTTGGATTCACTAAGTTAACAGTAGAGAGTTTAAGAAGGCGTTGGCAGATATTCATATCTGATAGTTGTCCCTTGATAAGTGTGAACAGAATAAGTGTTGTAAAAAGGAAGAGAAACTAATAGATAGTGACAAAGTCTTTGATTCTATTGCTGGATGCTTATTGAAATAGTTATCACAAGGCATATTTAACACTTTTTAGAAGCCTGAGAAAGTTCTTGGATATCTGTTTATTGCAGTCCTATAGCATATATCTAAATGAATTTAATTCAAAATATATTTCTTCAAACACCATTTGTTTGACCAATTTTTGCCAGAAACTGAAGATATCCTTCCCCTCCTCTGCCCACAATACCACAGTGTGTTTAAGATACATTTTCAACAGTTTCTAGAATGTAATTTTATAGTTTAATAACCAGAAATTGTAGGCTCACAGTTTAGCCAAGAGTTTTCTTATTTATGCATACAGTAATAACCATTAAACAAAATTGAATTATAAACAAATCCTTAAAAAAACCTAATTATACAAAAACATGAAGAGAGATTGTTTACACTTAGAGAGTCTCTGTTTGGGATGAGGTATAATTTTGGAAATACAAACAATGGATATATGACATTGTGAATGTGATCAATGCCACTGAATTGTATGCTTAAAATGTTTAAAATGGCAAATTTATATGTATTGTACCACAATAAAAAAATTAAAAACAATTCTGCTATAATGATAAAAGGTTTTACTATTCTAATATTAAAATAGACAAAAAAACCACACCAAACATAAATTGCAACTGGAGAATACATACACTTTTAAATATAAGAATACAGAAAAAATAATATGTAATGCAATGTAACAGTATAATGATATAATATTAGGTTTATCAAAATTTAGAAATTAAAGATATATACCTTAATTTTATTCCAAAATTCATCTTTGTACTTTTTTTGTTATTGGCTAAGGCATCCAAATATTAGATATGGGTAGGCAAAAACCTCTTGGTAATATTTGGTCCTCTAAGATTATCTATATAAGACATATCTGAAAAACAAATATATTTTTAATAGAGATTCAGTGAACAAAATAGGTAATATCTATGAAGTATGAGTTCTTTATTGTGAATTTGTTAACACAAAATGAGAACGTTGATCGATAACATGATAAATGTAAACTTAATGAATGTAGTATTAAATAAAATATCCAATAGTTGGATTTTAGTGGCCTGCAAATGAAATTTTCTTGTGCACTGTAGAAATGCTGTAAAAGTTGAATACCTTTGAAATATTTACTATGTGCTATTACAGGTTTAAAATTTTAGAGTGGAAGAGAGAGAGGATAAGTGAATTTGCGTTTGGTGAGATCACTTTATCAGTCTTGTACATGATAACATTTCATTTGGCAGATGAAATTGAAAATGAATGCCCAAAATGATGTGTTTTATTTTTAATGAAAGAAGTTATTAAGGCTAGAAGTCAGAATGCGATTGATGGACTATGTCTTAAAAGGAGGAAGAACTTAAAAAAAAAACCCTCTTTTTCTAATCATCGTGTTGTTAGTCATACTGGTATTGTTTCCTGAAACTGGGATGTAGGTTAAAACAAACCATTAATTAAAACAACATGGTTATGAATCAGGGTTTTAAGTATCAATGACACATAAATATAAAATATGAAATCAATGACACATTGATACTTAAAATCAGGGTTTTAAGTATCAATGACACATAAATATAAAAAATATAAATAAGTAAAAATCTAGAACCTTAGATATGCTCTAGAAATAGCAGAATGAATGTATCTATTTTGTCACTAAAATATATGTGTATATGTATTTTTTAGGTTTATGTCCTGAAAGAGAATAGAAATTACGAAGAATTTAATAGCAGTGAGATTAATGTGTCCTGATTTTCCCACTAGTAGAGATGGTGATTTCATGGAGAAATAGCTGATTTCAGTGCTATGATAAGAAATAATACAAATATTTTATCCTACCAGAAATAAAAAAAATTGTCAAAGATTAGAGGTTATGTAAAAAACACTTAAAAGCTACCTTGCATTTGCTCCTATTGCCCAAACATAGGGCAACATAGGATCATCCATAAGCATAATCATTGTAAAGTATTGAAACATTAAATATATTTGAATCCAGAAGATTATGTCAGTCAAAAATGCATGTAAGGAGAGTGACTCTATATTCTGAATACAATCATGAGCCGCATGACAACATTTTGGCCAAAGACAAAACATATAAACCACAGTGGTCCCACAAAATTATGAGGAAGCTAAAACATTTCTAGCACCCAGTGATGTCATAGCCTTTGTAAAGTGGTAGTGCAATGCTTACTCACTTGTTTGTGGTGATACTGGTGTAAACAGATTTACTGCACTGCCACTTGTATTAACATATAGCACATACAGTTACGTATGATACATAAAACTTGATAATAATAAACAGGCACGCTACTGGTTTATGTATTTATTAAACCATATTTCTTATTGTTATTTTGGCATAGTAATTCTACATATTTTTTAAAAAGTTAACTTTAAAATAGCCTCGGGCAAGTTCTTCAAGAGATGTTTTAGAAGAAGGCATTGTTATTCGAAATGACAGCTCCTTGCATGTTAACTGCCCCTGACGACCTTCCAGTGGGACAAGACGTGGAGATGGAAGACAATGACATTCATTATTCTGACCCTGTGCAGGCCTAGGCTACTATGTGTGTTTATGTCTTAGTTTTTAACTAAATGTTTATAACGTTGAAAAAAATAAACATTACATAAACCTTAGAGAATAGGAACATTAAAGAAATATTTTTGTAGAGCTGTATGATGTGTTTTTGTTTTAAGCTAAGTATTATTATAAGAGTCAAAAAGTTTAAAAATGAAAATGTTTGTAAAGTGAAATGTTACAGCCAGCTAAGGTTAAATTGTTATTGAGAATATAAAATTTTAAAATAAATTTAGTGTAGCCAAAATGTACAATGTTTATGAAGTCTACAGTAGTACACAGTAATGTTCTAGACTTTTAAATTTACTCATGGACTTACCCAGCACAACTTCTAGTCCTGTAAGTTTCAATTATGATAGGTGCCTCACACAGGTGTACCATTTTTAATCTTTTATACCATATTGTTACTGTAACCTTTTATGTTTAGGTATGTTTTGGCTTACAAATACTTACCATTGAGTTACAGCTGCCCACAATATTCAGCACCATAACATGCTGTACAGATTTGTAGCCTAGAAGCAATAGGGCATTCCATATAGACCAGGTACGTAGTGTGCTATAGCAGCTAGGTTTGTTAAGTACAGTCTAGGATGTTCACACAACAAAATTGCCTAATGATGTACTTCTCAGAACATAACCCCATCATTAAGCAACACATGTTTATACTGGCAAGTGAAGAGAAATAATCGACCTTTTACTTTGCTTTCCATGTAGAAACTCTGCCTCAGAATAGCCAAATAATTCTTAAGGGGACACTGCTCACAACAGTGTTCCAGTTTTATTTTAAAGTAATGCTAGAATTAGAAATTCAATGTTTTGCATCCCATAGTCAAATAATAAATCTGGGTAGTTAACTTCTTTATTTTATTACAGAATATAAAATATAATGATCACAATTTATATGCTTCCTGATGGAAACCTACACCATCTATGAAGTAATCTTGGGGGTGAGGGGACAGAATGAGATCAACACATTAGAGTTAACCTCAATATTTAATGAAATTACAGGTGACAGAGCAATGTGTTGAATACTAGTGTGAAGGAATACTTAGTAAAATTACAACTCAGCAGAATGAATAGCTTGCTTTCTTCAACAAACTGGTAAAATAATCAAAATTGGGAGAGGGACAATTATAGATGTAAGATACAAAAATATATAAGATTAACATTATTTACTTTTATCTTTGGTTTATAACATTTTTATATTACCTTGGAACACCACAGTTGAACTAAGAATTTCTTAAGCAAAATGAGTTAGGCAAGTTATGTTTGATCACATTGTAAAACTAAATGTTGTCCAGTAGAAAATTCTGCCTTGGTTATCATATAATTATTTGCAAAATTATGCAAACATTAGTGATACATAACTGATGAAAACCTGAAAATTATTTAACGAACAGTAACAAAAATGGAGTATGTACTACTTTAGTGTATTAAATCACTTTTTAAGGAATTGTGGTACAGGTTAAAAAGTACAAGATTTTAAACTCTCTATTTTTCTTATTTTTGTTCTTTTGCTATTCAGAATGTGTTTCAAATTTAAAAAATTGTCTTTACAAAGTATATAGCTATAAACTCATATGATCCTATTGCATAAATTTAAAAACTGAGTACAAATTTAATTAAAGCATTGTTTGATAATTTTTTTAAAAAACTAGGCTGTGTCATATTCTTTCTTTGTTTAGATATACTGAACATCTCATGCCTTCTAAAAAGTGCATAATAATGTGTTAATTCATTAAAGTGAATTGTGTTTTGAGAAATTTTTGGCATTTTCGTGACATTTCACAGCTAACTATTCATACAGAGTGAAAGCCATAGGCCGATTTATTATTCCTTTTATGATTTGCATTGCCATATTATCTGAAGACAACTTAATTATAGCTCTATGAGTTAATTCTACTATTCATCATCCATTATGCAATGTACATAGATGCCTATAATTCTTTCCTTTTTCAAATGTAAAGGGTGCTCAAACTGTTTATAATTGGGGTCATGTGCTGAGATTCAGTTGATTTTACTTTGTATACGATTCCCAGTATGAAACGAACAATCTATGAAATTTTGCATTTATCTTTATATTCTCTATTACATTATAGAGAGTTGCAATTTTTTGCTGTTTACAGAAGTTAACACTTTAAGCTCAAGTTTCCAATGCAAAATAAACTGTAACTCTTATTCAAAAACATACTGCTATATCTGAAATTTTATTTAATATTTGTGACAAAATATTATTTATGTACTGAGTAAACTGAAGAGTTAAATCAGCATATCCCAAAAGATTAAAATGTCTGTAGGACCAGTATGGGAAAATATAAGAACATCGTTTTAATTTTACACTGTGGGCATTCCTTCTGAAGTGTAGATCTTCTTTAATAAGGGATCTGCAGCATTTTCTGTGCTCCTCACAGGAGACCTACGAGAATGTTTGATAAAACCTCCCTCTCTCTCTTTCTTTTTTCTACCTCCTTTCTTATGAAATTATAGTACATTCAATTTTGATGCTAAGTAAAATTCTTTTTCAACTCTTTAAACAATAGAAACTCTGTAAATTTAGAAAAGGGACCTATTGCACACATTTTAAAGTACAGACAGACATGATGTTCCCTTGAGTTTTACGAAATTTTTTCTCATCTCTGAATACCTGTCTTCATCCATCTATATTAAAATGGGTCTGTTTTTATACATTCCCTAGTGGTTTCCAGTCTGGATTTTTAAAATAAACTGAACATACAATTTAGATATTTCAATCATGTTTTACCCTTTTTTTTAATGTTGCGAAATCAGAGTTTTTTTCCTCCATTTTTAAATTCCATGGATTTAATGCATTGTTGGGCCTGAGAATAGAGCAAGATATTTACTAATTTAGAAAATTATTTTTACTCTTCAACTTTCAAGAACATGGCATATATTTCAAAATCCTATAGAATAGTTCTATATAGCTCTAATTAGAAACTAAATACTGTATGGTTGTAAGAACTTTTATCAGCCCCAGTAGTCTTCTTTTTCCTAAGGGATTTAGTTTAATGCATTGGCCCTTTCCCACTACTTAGCTATTGGTGTTCTAATAAAACTTTCAAGGTGGGAAGTTTGGTTTGTATGCAGTGAAATCTTTCAGACAGTGTTGGCTTTTAACTCTTTGTTTCATAAATACTTCCATATTTGGCTGTCTTGTGCCTTCTGGGAACTCAATCAATATCCATGTATTTTCTTAAAGCCTTTTCTGAACTTCTACTTTTATTCTGAGAATTGTGAAGTCTTTTCTCTGAACCTTTTCTAACTGATTAATGTGATCAGTGTTATGTCTTTGTGTGAATCACTTTGATTCATCACCCTGGGACTGTATTTTTTTAAATACTTTTCTGTTCCCTATTTAGTCTCCTGCTAAGAACTTCTCTTTTCTTTCTAGGATATTGAGATTCTACATTGCACATACAATTTTTTTGTCTTTTTAGTTTTTAAGAAAGTTCTTACTGAATTGTTCATTCTATAGTAGGACTAAGAGAATCTAGTAGAACACAGAGGATTCCATGTCTTCAGGAGTTCTAGAGAGGAAACCAAAATTAAAAGGAAAATAAACTCCTATAAATTGTGAAGGTATAAAATGTTGAGAAAAGGGTGTTTTATATTTGTCATTATAAATGTTGCAGGTACAAATGGTCATAAAAATCATCTAGTGCAATACCTCATTTTACAAAAGAAATTGAGATACAAAGGCTAAGCTATTTTCTTACTGTGATAGGAAATAGGAAGATAATTTTAGTTATAATTTGCAAAGAAATAGACTTTAATTTCTTCCTTCCATATATTTCCAAACATTTAAACTTCAAAAGGAATTTTTAAAGTATTTCATATATGTTAAGGTAAATTAACACATCTATTTAATCAACAAATGTATATCAAATGCCTATTCTATAAATGACTCTATTATTTACAGTTGGAATATAAGATACCATCTCATGCCAGACAGAATGGCAGCCATTAAAAAGTCAGGAAACTAAATAGATGCCAGCAAGGCTATGGAAAAATAGGAATGCTTTTATACTGTTGGTGGAAATGTAAATTAGTTCAATCACTGTGGAGGGCAGTATGGTGATTCCTCATGGATCCAGAACCAGAAATACAATTTGATCCAGCAATCCCCCTTACTGGGTATATACCCAAAAGGCTATAAATCATTCTACTATAAAGACATATGCACATATACGGTTTATTGCAGCACCGTTCACCATAGCAAAGACTTGGAACCAAACCAATGCCCATCAATGATAGACTGGATAAAGAAAATGAGGCACATATACACTATATAACACTATGCAGCCATATAAAGAATGAAATCATGTCCTTTGCAGGGACATGGATGTTGCTAGAAGCCATCATTGTCAGCAAACTAACACAAGAACAGAAAACCAAACACTGCATGTTCTCACACGTAAGTGGGGCTTGAACATTGAGAACACATAGGCACAGAGAGGGAACAACACACATCAGGGCCTGTTGCGGGGTGGGGGTGAGAGGAAGGAACTTAGAGGACAGGTCAGTAGGTACAGCAACCACTATGGACATGTGTATCTATGTAAGAAACCTGCACATTTCTTCTTGTTTTTTTTAGAAGAAATAAAAGTTTCTGTTTGTTTGTTTTAAAAAAGAAACAACTCATGTTCACACAGGGCATCCTAGTTTTGTGTCTCTTCAAGCAAACTATGATTTCTAATTTGCTAGGAGTTTTTACATACTTCAAACATAGCATCTAGAACTATGAGAAAATAAATTTCTGTTGTTTAAGCTAGTTGGTCTGTGGTTGGCTTTTTGTTTGTTTGTTTGTTTCTTTGTTTTTCAGACAGGGTCTCACTCTGTTGTCTGAGACAGCCTCAAACTCCAGGATTCAAGGGATTCTCCCTCCTCAGTCCCCTGAGTAGCTGAGACCACAGGCATGCTCCAACACACCTGGCTTTTTTTTTTTTTGTAGACTCAGATTTTCGCCATGTTGGCCTTGAACTCCAGAGCTCAAGCTATCAACAAACCACAGTCTCCCAGAGTGCTGGGATTGCATGCATGAGCCACCTCACCTGGCCTGTGGTGATTTGCTATTGCAGCCTTAGCAGATAAACATACTTTTTCAACTCCAGGTCGTCACTCCCAAAATGCTTTCAGTATTTAGACTTACTTGCTGCCTTTCCTAAGTTTTGTTACTACTAAGGCAGTCCCTCTACCTGAAATCATACATGGTTCTAGTGTTGCTTCTTCAGTTTTCCAGGTTTCTCCTCCCATCCTGGAAACGTATTAAATATTACCATCATCCAGAAAATCCATATTGAGAAATGTGAAAACTAAAGACTAAATCTTGGTGATACCAAAAAAAAAAAGAAAAAAAAAAAAAAAAAAGTATCATCCCATACACTTGACTAGGGCAGCAATAACCAGAGATCAGAAACAGGAGAGCCCTTTTATACTATAAAAACAACACTCAGAAGGAAGGTTTAATATCTGTTTTATATGTACATGTGGCCAGGGGGGGGGTGTATGAAATCTACCATATGCATTTGTTTTTTTCTGTTTTGTGAATGTTTTCATGTTTTCTGACCTACAGTGAATCAGATAGCATTTAATTGTATAGTTCAGGTATCCATTTTACTTTGTAAGCAAAGAAGTCATGCAGAAAGCAAATCTATTTTAATTTTGAATATCTGGTGTTATTTAAAACATCAATGGACTTCGATAGTTTTTATTTTAAGGCACTTTGAATTCTGACCCATTTTTGTCACTAGATTGTTATTCGTTTCATGTTGCCTATATATTTGCAACTTTCCATATTTTGAGATGTTTCAAAGTTTTTTTTTAATTCCTTTAACATATTTGTTATATTACAAATTTAAATTGTTGTCTTCTAAACCAGAATGTTCACGACTCCTCTTTACTGATCTTGGAAAGGCCTAAAACAATAATGGCATTGATAATTTCAGAGATGTTTATTTCCTTTGACATTTAAAGAATAGGTGAATGACATGTAAAAGAAGAAGAAACATAATGTGTAGGTTTTATAAAATGAAAAAATACAATAAAAAAATTTACTTCACTTTTGCTTTAATTTTGACTTTGGCAGCAGCCACGCCTACTTTTCTATGTATGGCTGTAGAAGTGACAAGGGCCTGGACGTTATACACCTTAAATAAAAATGTTCACATTTCAAATTAGTTTGCATGGCTGCTTTGAAAATTCAAACTACTTTTCACTGTTAAAAAGCAAAAAAGAGTAGCAAGTCACATAACAGATGCAAACCTATCTCAGGATTAAGGTAAACCTGACAGGTTGAGAAAATGATAGACACTTTCCTCAGGACCAAAAGGATATGATAAACTTGGAATTTAGGAAAATAGAGAGGTCACTGTTAAAACTTCGTAAGAGAATATCTGTAAGTTAAGCAGCCTTTTGTTGCCTGAATCCTATTTAACACCTCACATTCCTCTGAAGTTCTGTGTAAAAATCTACAGAAATATGGGTAAATTCATTTCACATTCAATTCGTTTTTGTTGAATACTTTATTATATAGTCGTAAAAATTAGGCATATTTTATGAACAGATCATTGAATAAAATACAATTTGGTTGAACTGTGCTCTCTGATATTATCCTTCAGTTTGCTTTTTAAGTAATCTTTAGCAAAGAAAGTAGTACAAATAATAAAGAACAACAGTAGAAGCTTATATTTCTAACCTAGCCACCATTTCCCAGAATTATGAATTTGAAAAAGTCAAATTTTTCCTCCTTATATGTAAGTCACCTTGTTTTACATTATGTTTAAAGAGAAAGAGGATGGCTGTTGAACTAAATTTATTTACCCCATTTTCTGACTTTACACAATACTGATTCCTAGTTAATATTAGTACCACATTTTAGGACAGTGTATTTACAGGCTAATCTTTCTTAATAGCTGTAATTCCTAAATGTACAAAGAAACTAAAATGATCATCTGTCTCACATCTAAAAAGGTGAATGGCGTTTACTCTCAAATAGACTCACTGAAGATAACGTCTAAGATTGCTATTTTCTGGTCCTGAGACGTCTTACATCTTTGCACAGTTGTCCAGGCAGTGCTTTATTGAAAGTTGCAGTTTTTATTTTTTGCTGTGTGCAGCAAGGGACAAGACAACTAACCATTCTCTTCAATCTTCTAAATTCACTTGGGTACATAACATATTATTATTTTCTGCTGTTTCTGCTTTGCTGGAGGCTTAAAATCATACTTTGTCCTTTGAGACCATTTTTCATCACATTTTTTTGCAAACAGGCAAAGTGAAAAAAGAGGTATCCTATGCAATTATTACAAATGGTTCTTGCTAGTCTCCTACGTGGCTCTTATTCTGAATCATTTGAGTTTCCAACAGTATTTCAAGTTCCTTACTTTAGGGAGTATCCCTCCATTCTTTATTGGAATAAAGCAATGAACATAGATGTTATTGTTGACAGATAAGATGAAATTGGTTTTGTCATCATCACAACTAAAATACTTTTGGTCTTCTGAAACCACATGAATATATCACAGCAATTAAGACTGCCTTAATTACAGGACAATTTTAAATTCAAAGCAAAAGGAAAAACACTTTGAAGTCAATAGTCTTGTGTATTGGTAGCTGCAACAAATAATATTTTATAAGAAAAAATAAAAATGAGTACTATTAATTTGATATTTTTAAATGAAAAAATCTTGTATATCATAGCATTTTAGACTAAGAAAAATAACCTGAAGTTAGTAACTCTTATTTATTTTAGGCTACAGGTTTTTAAAGGAATATTGATCACAATAACTTTCTTTAATGGATTAAAGTTAGACATAGATAAATTTATTTTTCTTTTAAGTATGAATAATTTCTAACCATTTCTCTGGTACTTTGCCTTGGTCATTTTTGTTTTTGCTTTTTTGAAAGAAAACTAAGAAGAAATTTCACAAAGTGTTTTCTAGTAAGATGGAAGAATGGAAGCAATATTGAATAAAGCTAATACAAACAAAGCTTTGATTTTCTGTTTAAAGCTTCATGGAATCTAACCTTTTAAACTTACATTTGGTGAGGACACAAATGACCTTTAAAACTAAGTAGTACTTGCCATTGATTCTGTCCATGTGTTACATTGGTTCTGTTTACATTTATTGTTTTGTGTATGTGGAACCAGTCTTGCATCTGAAGGCTGCAGCTGATGTGATCATGGTGGATAAGCTTTTTGATGTGCTGCTAGATTCAGTTTGCCAGTATTTTATTGAGGATTTTCGCATCAATGTTCATCAGGAGAACTGGCCTAAAATTTTCTTTTTTGTTGTGTCTCTGCCAGGTTTTGGTATCAAGATGATCCTGGCCTCATAAAATGAGTTAGGAAGGAGTCTCTCTTTTTCTATTGTTTGGAATAGTTTCAGAAAGAAAGGTGCCAGCTCCTCTTTGTACCTCTGGTAGAATTCAGCTGTGAATCCATCTGGTCCTCGTGTTACTTTTTGGTTGGTAGGCTATTACTTAATGCCTCAATTTCAGAAGTTGTTATTGGTCTATTCAGGGAATCAACTTCTTTCTGATTTCATCTTGGGACGGTATATGTGTCCAGGAATTTATCCATTTCTTCTAGATTTTCTAGTTTATGTTCATGGAGAGGTTTATAGTAGTCTCTGATGGTAGTTTGTATTTCTGTGGGGATCAACTCTATCATTTTTTATTGTGTCTATTAGATTCTTCTCTTTTATTTTTTATCTCAATAGATGCAGAAAAGGCATTTGATAAAATTCAACCCCTCTTCATGCTAAAAACTCTCAGTAAACTTAGTATTGATGGAACATATCTCAAAATAATAAGAGCTACTTATGAAAAACCGACTGACAATATCATAGTAATGCACAAAAGCTGGAAGCATTCCCTTTGAGAACCGGCACAAGACAAGGATGCCCTATCTCACCATTCCTATTCAACACAGTTTTGGAAGTTCTGGCCAGGGCAATCAGGCAAGAGAAAGAAATAAAAGGTACTCAAATAGGAAGAGAGAAAGTCAAATTGTCTCTTCGCAGAAGACATATTGCATATTTAGAAAACCCCATTGTCTCAACCCAAAATCTCCATAAGCTGATAAGCACATTCAGCAAAGTCTCAGGATACAAAATCAACGTGCAAAATTCACAATCATTCCTATTCCTATACACCAATAAGAGACAGAGAGCCAAATCATGAGTGAACTCCCATTCACAATTGCTACAAAGAGAATAAAATACCTAGCAATACAATTTACAAGGGATGAGTAACAACTCTTCAAGGAGAACTACAAACCACTGCTCAAGGAAATAAGAAAGGAAACAAATAAAAAATCATTCCATGCTCATGGATAAAAACAATCAATATTGTGAAAATGGCCATACTGCCCAAAGTAATTTATAGATTTAATGCTATCCCCCACCAAGCTACCATTCACTTTCTTCACAGAATTAGAAAAAACTACTTAAGATTTCATATGAAACCAAAACAAATCCTGTATAGCCAAGACAATGATATGCAAAAGGAACAAAGCTGCAGGCATCACACTACCTGACTTCAAACTATACTACAAGGCTACAGTAACAAAAACAGCATGGCACTGGTACCAAAACAGATATATAGACCAGTGGAGCAAAACAGAGGTCGCAGAAATAATATCACACATTTACAACCATCTGATCTTTGAGAAAACTGACAAAAACCATCAGTGAAGAAAGGATTCCCTATTTAATAAATGGTGTTTGGAAAATGGCTACTCATATGCAGAAAACTGAAGCTGGATCTCTTTCTTACACCTTATACAAAAATTAAATCAATATGGATTAAAGACTTAAATGTAAGACCTGAAACCATAAAAAAAACCTAGAAGCAAACCTAGGCAATACCATTCAGGACATAGGCATGGGTAAAAATGTCATGACTAAAGCACCAAAAGCAATGGTTTCAAAAGCCAAAATTGACAAATGGGATCTAATTAAACTAAAGAGCTTCTGCACAGCAAAATAAACTGTAATCAGCATGAACAGACAACCCAAGAAATAAAAGAGGCTTTGTCTTGTACTTTAGGTACCAGTTTGACCACTGTGGGGTAGAGCACTAATTTTAGGCCTTGGCTTTTGGACAGCATTTCTGGACACACTGTAGACCAGAGGGGAGCCCAGTGATATGAAGAGTAAGTCCAGGGCCTTGCAGTATTCACCACAAGTTGACCGAAGAGCCCTGGGAACTTAAATGAACACTAGAAGTAGCTTGGCAGTACTCCCTGTGGGCCTGTGCTGGTGGTGGCCATGGAGTGAGACTCTTCGGCCTGGGGCAAGGGGAAAGAAAAGTGGGAAGAATTGTGTTTGAGATTTGAGGGCCAGCTCAGCCACAGTAGAATAGAACATGAGGTAGACTTCTAAGGTTTTTTATTCCCTGACTCTGGACACACCTGAGGTCCAGGGGAACTTGTGACTCTGAGGGAAGGACAAAAGCCTGGCTAGCTTCACAACCTGTAGGACCTTGAGAGAATGTAGACCGTATCAAGGGCATAGTTACAGCCGACCTTGGGTAAGACCCAGTGCTGTTCTGGCTTTCAGGTAGGGTCTGAGGCTACACCTGAATGCTGGCTGTCCAGTGACCAGCTTGTCTTTGTGGGTGGACTATGATATTGTGTTGTACATCTGATCAGGTACCGCCACTAGAAGGTACACAGAGTTACCAGCAAGATCTGTTCACCAGTCACTGTGAGCTCTGCCTTCTTGCTTTGCTTCTACCTGACCCCAGTGCTTTAGTTATGCCATTACCCCCTGTGATCCCCATGAGTTAAGACTGAAGTGAGCATAGTCAGAAATATCTCAGAATGCTGAGGAAGTTCGATGTCTGCTGCTAATTATCTTTTCCTTATCCAGAAACCATGAGCCCTAGAGATTTCTCTCTGTGTGGTGCCATGCCAGTTTGCAGGAGGGAAAAGGGCAATGTAGTCAGTGAGATCATTTTTCTTACCCCCTCTTGTGGTATTTTGTTCAGTTCTGTGGTTCATGCAGCCATCTCAGTCCTATTCTCAAGTTGTAGAGTTTTCACAAAGATGTTCTTGACTGTAGATAGTTACTAATTCAACTTTCTATGGATGGAAGTGACGCCTAGGAATTCTTAACTTGGCATCTTGCTGGCATTACTCATAAATATCTTTATATATAAATAAATCTCTCTGCATAAATAATACACTATATATTATATGTTCATCTGTATTTTTCTGTCTTCATCTATTTATTCTATTCTATTTCTCTGCAGAATTCTAATACTAGCTATATGGCTTCGAAGTTAAGGAAGCAGGATGCAAATTCTGAGATTATATGTGGCTCTTTCCAAACATATGGACTAGAAATTTTAATTCATTTTTCTAAGTTGTCCTTCAATATTCTAAAAAATGAGGCCAAACTTAGTTCTTTCTTATAGGGTTTTGTTGAGAATTATATGACATTGTAAACAAATGATTTTGGTACATGCTCAGAAATCAATATATTTGAACAATTATTATATATATAATCTAGGGGAATGTTTTTATACATTTAATACAAACTTCACTACCCTAAAATTTTTTAATGAAATATTAAAGTAATTCATAATTTCTGGCATTTTTGTGTTTTATCATTATGTTTATCTATTTTTCTCTTTAATTACGTTGGGGGAATTATAAGTCCATAAACACAGTTATTGCAATTAAATTTGAGACTGTAAGTTCTAATAATTAAATATTTACTTATGTCCTACATCTATGATCTCTGCTGGAAGTGGGAAATTCTGAATATAAATATATTAAATGAGTTTGAAAAGAAGCATAAACATATGAGTGTGTTCTTTTGGATAAAGAACGTTGGAACTGATTTATACCCCTCACATGTTTCCACAGGGGCAAAAGATCATAGGCTAGAAATTGACAGGGAGCCATAGCACGTAAGGTACTTTTCTCACAGGCATGTCCATGACAAGAAGGAGATCCTAGATAAAGCAGTTAAGTAAAGGGTTAGGATAAGTGACTTACACACTTGATGAGAAATAGGAAAGAATGCAGAAACTTTTCAATAGAGACATAGTATTTCCCACATACAAATCTACTGAAAAGGCAAAATAGCTTAAGGCTATTTTTATCACCAAACGCTGTTTGCTTCATCAGGATTTATTTGAACTGCAGAAGATATATAACTCCAAAGTTCATTAGAGAGTTTGGACTCAAAGGAAAGGAGAAAAAGTAAGATTGTGTCAAGGTTACAGATAACACAGACTTTATTTAGAAAGCATATTTAATATTATATTCTCCTAACTTGGAGAAACTATTAGCTAGAGCATGGGTAGAAAATTAATTATACTCTTTTAAAGCAACAGTCATGTAAATAATTTAAATATATTTGAAAATATTCTGTTTCATTGTGAAATATTTTGAGAATATTTATATATAAAAAGTTGCAATTTTTAAAATGATAATTTAATAATTATACAAAACAAAATATTATCCACAGGTAGCAAAATACAAGAATAATGGAGTCACAGCATTTAAAAAATTTTAGGGATATTAATGCTCATAGGTTCAACCTCATCCAGGTTCTCATCAGCAGCACTACATGGGAAATGGAAAAACATGCAGATTTGTGGGCCTTTCCCAGACTCAGTGAATCAGAAACTCTTAAAGTGGTACCCAGAAATTAGCATTGTATCAAGTCCTCTGGATAATATTTTTATATGCTAAATTTTGGGAACCACTAATCTACTACTATTATACTTGACTTAGAGTTGCTGGAAAACAAAACAAAACCAATAGAAACATAATACATGATTCAAGCTTGAATTACAAGACAGTAACAGATAAAGTCCTGCAAAAAGCACAGGACATACTTAAAATAAAACTCCTTAGATTTTATCTGAAATTCAAATTTAACTAGTGTCTTATGTTTTATCTGGCAACCTTAACTTAAATGAGAAAAACTAGAGATGGCTTAGTCAACCTAACCTTCTCATTTTAAAGCGGGTAATATTCAGATTTAAAAAGACACAATACCTGGTCATGTTTCATTGTTGGTTTATTGCAAGAATTACTCTATGTGCCCCAAAATGCTAACTCCTAGTTCAATACTCTTTCCTCTACTTCCCAACGTATTCTCAACTCAACAAAGGGTTGCACTGGTCATCTTGGGTTACTATAACAAAATACTATAGACTGGGTAGTTTAAACAATGAAAATTCATTTTCTTACAGTTCTAGAGGCTGAAGTTCAAGAACATATTGCCAGCATGGTCAGTTTAGGGTGAGAGTTCTCTAACTGACTTGCAGATGGTTGTCTTCTTGGTATATTCTCATACTGTGAAGAGATTGAACCAACCATCTGGGGGCTCTCATAAAGATAATAATCCCATCATGGGAATTTAACCTTCAAAACCTCATCTAAACCTAATAATTCTCAAAGGCCCATCTCCAGCTACTATTATATTAGGTGTTAGCAGTTTAATACATGAATTGTGAGGGGGACGCAATTCAGTCTATAGCAGGGGTTGTGCTTATACCTAGTAAATAAAAAAAATGCAACTATGCTTTGAAATGATATGGTGAAAAAATTATGCAAAGGAAAGAAACTCTAAAATAACTAACAAGACACAATATTTCTCAGAAAAAAATCTGGAGTATTTTTTGCTTGAATTACATACTTTCACAAAGTCCTAAAAGTTCTAAGCTGTACAAAATTCATTGAAGCCACATAATCCAAAGTATATACTGAGTCTGATTATATGGTGAAGATCAAGGTGTATGGTAATTGGCAAGTCTTCGTTTTTTTTTTTTTTTTTTTAATTAATAGAGTTTTGGTAACAGATTTAAATTTGCAGAAAATACAGAATTTCCATATACATTCTTAATGCTTCCCTCAGTTTTCCTTATTATTAACATCTTTTCTTAGTGAGTTACATTTGCTACAACTAGTGAGTCAATACTGATAAATGATTATTACTTACAATCCATAGTTTACATAAATTAGGGTTCACTCTGCATTGCATTGCATGTTCTATGGGTTTTGACAAATGTTTCATACAGAATAATTTCACTGCCCTAAAATCCTCTGTTCTCAGAGATAGATTCACTTCCAAAACAGATGTGTCCATTGGAGAGACTTCAGATATCTAACAGAAGCTATTTGATCAACAGAAGAAAAACAGTCTTAATTCTTATTCTTGCTGAAGCAGTTTTTTTTTAAATTATACTCTAAGTTCTGCAGTACTTGTACAGAAAGTGCAAGTTTGTTACATAGGTATACAGGCGCCATGGTGGTTTGCTATACACATCCCCCTGTCATCTACTTATCATTGAACATTAATTATTGCTTTATTTCCCTTTTTTCAGTTAAGTCAAGGGTATAAGTTATATGGAGCACAGAACAGAAATTTTTCACTTCTCATAATTCACCCTGAACATCACCAAATAGCATTAAATGAAAAACAGAAAATAAGAATAATTAGAAAGGATAAAAAAAAAGAATTGTGTTCTGTGAGTCTCTTGGTAGCTCTAAATGACAGAGAGGAGAAATTTATGTGACCTTGCTAATAGCAAAGCAATCTATTTTATTTGCTGTATTCAAGCACTAGCATCTGGTTGGTTACATTTCAGCTGAATTTCACGTTGTTAATAGTCTGTTCAAAACAGCCACTTCAAAGATTTCTTTCTGCAGCCTTGTTTGATATTGGTATTTGTTCTTAGTCCTTTGCTGGGTGCATTAATTGGATCATTTTACCTTAATCGAAATTGTTTGCCAAACAGTGACTTTGGCAATTTAGAATGGAATTTCTGTTTCTTTCTTGCATGCAGGCTCAGTCTGGATCAGAGTGAGCACAAAAAAAAACCTTATAGGTATACATTTTCTTCTTACCATTCCTCAATATTTTGTCTTCATATTTAATTGTGCAAAGTACACAGACCTTTGTAGGTAGGAGAAAATGTTAGTTATAAAAGATTTTTTTCATTTTTTTTCCTTTTCAGTTCTGCTGATGAGACAACTACATATATTTAGGTCACTATATATGTTTTCCTTTTAGTTTTGATTGGTTATTTACATTTTAACAGATAAAGTTGGCATTTCTTTGGTTTAACAAAAGCATCGTTAAAAAATAAGTTATCTCATTAGACAGTCATAATTTTTCAGACAGAGAATTCTAGCAAATGTTTTCCTACAAAAATTTATATGAATAAGAAGCATTATAGTTAGGTTATAATATGTTATTCAGTTAGATGATTCATAGACATTTAATAAGGAAGAAGTATATAAAAACAGAATGTCGACTATTGTAAAATTTAACATTTAAAAAACAGGTTTGCTTTTGTCTGAACATATTGTGAAATTTGAGAGTAAAGGATATTTTATATGAATGGAGATTTTACTATTATTTTTAACAACACTCTCTTAAATAACATTAGTTTTCACTCACTAGTATAAAGTGAGTACTATATCAATTTTAGTTGGCAAACCAGAATAACTGCTGACAAAATTAAGAGAAAAGGGGATATTTGTGTACATTAGTTGTATGTGAGCTTCCCTTTACATTTTAGGTCTATACTTATGTTGAATATCCCTTTTGCCTATTACAGGTGCTCTCACTTATTCTGCCTATTTTTTTTTTTATTTTTACTTTAAATTCTGGGGTACAGGTTTGTTACATAGGTAAATGTGTGCAATGATGGTTTGCTGCACCTATCAACCCATCACCTAGGTATTAAGCCCAGTATCCATTAGCTATTTTTCCTAATGCTTTTCCTCTCTCCACCCCACTTCCACACAGGCCCTAATGTGTGTTGTTTCTCATCTTGTGTCCATGTGTTCTCATTGCATAGCTCTCACGTGCAAGTGAGAACATGCGATGTTTGGTTTTCTTTTCCCACCTTAGTTTGCTGAGGATAATGGCTTCCAGCTCCATGCATATCCCTGCAAAGGAAATAATATTGTTCTTTTTATGGCTGCATAGTATTCTATGGTGGTTATGTACCACATTTTCTTTATCCAGTCTGTCACTGATGGACCCTTGTGTTAATTCTGTGTCTTTGGTCTTGGAAATAGTGCTGCAATTTACATACTCATGCATGTGTCTTTGTGATAGAATGATTTGCATTCACTTGGGTATATACCCAGTAATGAGATTGCTGGCTCAAACCATATTTCTGGTTCTAGACCTTTGAAGAGTCAATACACTCTTTTCCATATGATTGAACTAATTTACACTCCCACCAACAGTGGAAAAGTGTTCCTATTTATACACTACCTCACCAGCATTTGTTTTTTCTTGGCTTTTTAGGAATAGCCATTCTGACTAGCATGAGCTGGTATCTCTTTGTGGTTTTGATTTGCATTTGTCTAATGATCAGTGATATTGAGCTTTTATTTTCATGTTTTTGTTGCCCATGCCTATGTCCTGAATGGTATTCTAAGAACAAATCTGGAGGCATCATGCTACCAGACTTCAAACTACACTACAAGGCTACAGCAACCAAAACAGGATGGTACTAGTACCAAAATAGAATAGATTCATAGAATAAAATAGAGATCCATAGAACAAAACAGAGTAGATAACTCAGAAATAAGACTGCACATCTACAACCATCTGATTAGCAACAAACCTGACAAAACCAAGAAATGGGAAAATATTTCCTATTTAATAAACGGTGCTGGGAGAAGTGGCTAGCCATATGCAGAAAAACAAAACTGGACCCCTTCCTTACATCTTATACAAAAATTAACTCAAGATAAATTACAGACGTATTGTAAAACACAAAGCTATAAAAACCCTGGAAGAAAATCTAGACAATACCATTCAGGACATAGGCAAGGGCAAAGATTTCATGATAAAATCACCAAAAGCAATGATAATAATGGCAAAAATTGACAAATAGAATCTAATTAAAGAGCTTCTGCACAGCAAAATAAACTACCATCAGTGCAAACAGGCAACCTACAGAGTGGAGGAAAATTTTTGCAGTCTACCCATCTGAAAAATGTCTAATATCAAGAATCTACAAGGAACTTAAACAAATTTACAAGTAAAAACAATTAACCCCATTAAAAAGTGGGCAAAGGATATGAACAAACACTTCCGGCAGGAAGACATTCATATGGCCAAAAAGCATATACTGTAAATTACTGTACATAAACAGTATCTTTTCAGAAGCAAGACAACTTAAACCTAGGTTGTTTTCTGAGGCATTTATTAAAATCAGAAAGTTATCAAGGGAATTACAAAAAGTTATCTAGTTATTTCATTTTACTACTCTATCCAAAAGGTATGAGGGTCAGTTTGGGCCTAGAGCAGTTTGCAATTCCCGACTTTAAAAAAGAAATAAGAAGTTATGGGTTAACCTAATTAATGTGTTCTCTCTACTCAAAAGAATATGAGGAGTCATGAGACACATCCATCTGAACTGTCTTTTACCAGAAAGTATAAGGTGCTGAAAAAAATAGAATGAAGAAAAGGAAATATAATGATAAAGAATACTATATTAATAATATTTACAATTGTAAAACATGTGGAATGACAGATAAGAGAGAAAAAAGTGAAAAATAATCATTATAAATGTGTTGCAGTATTTTGGTTTTTAAGCCCTTTAAAGCCGTGGTAATATAACCAAAGAGAATCAAAACCACATATTGAAAAGTGTGGTGGGTGAGAAAGAAAGGAGCAATGACTATAACAAATGATTAGGCTATTCTTGGGATGAAACAATGAAGCATAAGGTAGATCCAAGTCCTGGTGGATTAAAAACTTAAGGCATTAACTTTAGAAAGAAAGAAATAAAAAGAGAAAACTCTACCCTTCCGGATGGGACAAATATAGTAGTTTATAGTTTTAATCCTTCCCATTGAGAGGGTAATTTTTAATAAACTTATCCTTGACTCTGCCATATTCAACATTTTACCATTAAAAACATACAAAGCACACTTATACATTTTTAATTTCATTACTTAATAAGGGAAGAAAATACACTGCTATCAGTATGAATTATTATTAATCAGAAACAATGTTCAAAAATATAGCAAATTATACTTCACAAAAGAGAATCAAATTTTCACTACTTGGAGAGGGAGAAAAGCCAGTTGTATAATTATATTAGCTATTTAGAAAGAATGCATTGAACTTTAATTAATCATAAGTTTTTTGCTATATGTGAAATATAACCACTAAATAGGCTACTTTTATCTAAATTAGCAGTTATATACAGAGTGGGAGAATTCCACCTTCTTAAAATGCTATAAAGCTATTTAAGAATTAAGTTTTGGCAGTTCATCTTTGAATAGAATATAAGAAAATCAAGTACATTTAGCCAAAAACAAAGGTGGTTATACAATTTAAATTTTTACTATGTTAATACATATATAGCAAAAATAAGATTTGAGGAAAAAACAATATAGCAATATTCAAATATTGAAGGATGGCAAACAAAATGATTACACTGGTTTTCTTTATCAACAGGGGTAAGAAACAGAAACAGTAAACTCAAGATGTGGAAACAAATTCCAACTCAACATCGAAAATAGATATCTAACACAACTGTCTAAATAAGGAATTTGTTTACTCAGAGACATACTCAAGTGTAGTTTGAAAAACCAATCTGCAGTTAAATACAGATAACAGAATAGTTGTAGAATCAGAAAATCATTATTTTCTCTTCTAGTCCTAAAATTCTATGATTCTGTGCTAACCTGTTAAAGTAGACCAGAGGTTCTTGAGAAATTTGTTTCAGAATCTTGATGAAACAGCTAAATTTGGGGAAAAGCTGATATAAAATGACTTTACTAAAAGCAGTAATCTGTTTCTGTTTGAGAGAATATAAAAACTGAATTAATAAAACTTCTGAAAAAATTGTCATACTCAAAACTTTTATCAAATTTGAAAGAATCTATGAGGAATAAAATTTTCACTACACCATGTGAATATTAATAACTCAGCAGGTATGGGGTTATTAAAATCACAACCCATTAGATACAGAACAGACACTGAATTTCCTTGGTGGTCTTTTTTTTTTTTCATTCTAAGAAGCTGATGATCTCTTAGGGTCCTGACGTTTTCAATGTTTTATGTGATCTGTTGTTGATCTAGAGTATATAATTTAAAATAGTTCATCATATACTATTACGAACTATTTAAAATCATTCATCAAGAAAAACTTTTTTCTCAGTAACATTATTGAGGACTTGCTTGTCCACTACATGTTACTGATGACCCACAAAACATCTAAATGAACATTTGGTTTTTCACTTTTCAAGTAAATATTTGACCTCATATTGGTAAAGTTTTAATCCCTTTAAATTAGTTTTCTTATCTCTAAGATTTGGTTATCTTATGCCTTTTGGAAAGGTTCTAAGTAATAACAAAAATATCTCCTATTGAACTCTTTTGGAACAAGGAAGCATATAGAAGATACCATTAATGCTTTTTGTTATTAATCCTCATACTTCTGTGAAGAGTATATCCTTTATACTCAGGAGAAAGAGGATTATATAGCCAAGAAAGTGAGCCAGAGCCTTTCAGTATAGATTGTAAGACCATAGCAAGGATTTCATTTCTGATTAGGTTTACTGTGTGCTGAGAGTTGTTTGTGTTGGAAATAATCTTACAACAGATTTCAGAATTCTTTTTTAGGACTTTTATAAGTTAGTTCTCCTCATAAACCTATGAAACAGTTAAATGAATCAATACCACGCATAAGATGGCCAGAAACAATATTTGTACTGTTATTGACCAAATGAGATACAAATAATATTGTTTTTACATGATTATTTTAACTTTTATGTATATATCATGAATATTGGCTAAAATGTTACAGGCATGCACATTTCCCTTTTAGTGTAATTTTAATATAAATATTTTCAATTATGTTTTAGAGAACATTTTTCAGTATGTATTTATATTTCTTTATGTTTATTTAACATAAACAAGATGTGTAATATTTCTAGAATTTTTAATGTGGCACAAAATGTGTTATTTACCCTTGAGGTGCTTTATTGAGAGAGAAATTTGAACTCTAAAATTTTTCAAACAAGGAGTTGATTAGGTTCACAGTTCCTGACATGTACATAGTTAAGTGTTCAGGTTAAACATCAGGCATTAAGTAGTTATTTGGTTTTTAAAGATATCAGTTTTCTTTAAGTAAATTTACTCAAAAATAATAAGAATACTATTTTAACAAATAATAAACGTTGAAAACTTTGTTATTCTAGTGTTTCATTTAACATTTGGAAATAATACTGTTCAGTGTCTCACTCAAATTCAAAATCAGAAAATTATTATTATTTATTTATTTATTTATTTATGAGACAGGGTTTTGCTCTTGTCGCCAGGCTGGAGTGCAGTTACGTGAACACTGAAACCTGCGCCTCCTGGGATCAGGTGATTTTCCTATCTCAGCCTCCCGAGTGGCTGGGACTACAGGAGTGCGCCACCATGCCCAGCTAATTTTTGTATTTTTGGTAGAGATGGGGTTTCACCATGTTGGCCAGGATGCTCTCGATCTCTTGACCTCGTGATCCACCCGCCTCGGACTCCCAAAGTGCTGGGATTATAGGAGTGAGCTACTGCACCCAGCCAGAAAATTATTTTGAAAGAATATAAGGGGTTCCCAAAGTTCACATAGGTAATAAATACAAAAATCAGTATATTTTTTTAAATACTGCCTTTGTCTAGGTTTCTGTTGTGTTTTTTTGTTTTGTTTTGTTTTGCTATAAATTGTAGTCATAGCACCTGTACACAACCTTGCAACCAAACACCTAGAGGAACCAGACAATTTAAGGTTGGTGCATAACTGCAAATCATAGCTACTAGTGAAAGTTAGTAGTAGCTAATGGCTAATGGCAACGGTTGCTGCTGCTTTTCTTCATATAATATTTTTCCTCTTCTACTTCTTAGTAAATTATTTTCTCCATTACTATAATTATTTTTTACATTTTGTAGTTCAAAAGAGTCCTTCTTGATTTCCTTGAGCTCCATAGGAAAAAAAATAATGGCTTGGTCTTGTTTATCATACATATACTGCATTCCCCCTGATATGAGGTCCTACAATAAATATCACATAGAATATAAAGATAATCTTAAACATTTAGATAAAAATATATATATATATATATATGGATTTTAAAAATTTTCAACATGTTCAAAACAGATTATATATTATTAATATAAATCTATAGCTAAAAATGATAGATTATATTTTACATTGCTAACTCATGCTATCTGAATTCTTTTGTAACACAGGTTTAAAAGTTATGTTAACAATATCTTTCTGTATATCTTACCATAATTCAGGATCTTTATTTTGGAAATCAAACTTTTTCCTTCAACATACCTGGCATGCCACTGTCAGATTAATTGTTAATTACAGCATGTCAGGAGTGTACACAGTATCATGATTTTTTCTGGAGTAAGTACACATTTCTCAACCAGTCTTCCAATGCCCTTTACAATCTGTTCTTCACAATATGCATTACAATGGGAGAAAGAAGACCATCTTATATTGAATATCTACCATTTTAAGTATTATCTCAACAACTTACATTGCTTAAATTAACTTAGTAATCTCAATGCCACAGTGAGGTACATTGAATAATCTTCCTTTACATATTAGAAAACGAATTGAGGCTCTTTTTTTACTGATCCCTCTCTCTATAGGGCCTTGGCTTTTCTCTTTCCACAACTTTGCTTGTGGCCAAGATACTTTGTAATTCTTCTAAATTTTCAAATCCTGTCTCTACTTCAAAGTTGAGCTTATATCCCATTTACTCTATAAGAAGTTAATAATTCAAAAAAGGAGCAAATTTATTGTCTGAAATGTGTTGCCTTAAAATCAAAATTGTATAAAATATAGGTAAGCCTATGGCATGGAAATTGTCTACTTTTTCATTATTAAATTCTCAAACCTAGCACATGCCTAGTATAAGGAGGATGGGTAATACATATGTATTCATGGTATTCATGAATGAGTTATAGTTTTTATATCATTCCAGAGATTTTATGTATTAATAATGTTTTCAAAATCTGAACCACATTTTCATATCATAGAAGTGGATCTGGGGCAAATCCTGCTAAATATATAGGTTTTTAAATATTTTGTTTCTGTTTTTGTTTTGTTTTGATTTTCCTGGAAATGAACAATGCTTACTGATTTAGAACTTGGAGGACCCCTTAATGCAGGACAGATAGCATTTCTTTATTTCAGAATAAAGAGTACCACCAGCTTATTGGACAGGACTGTAATTTTGTAAGGGAATCTCTTAATTGTTGAACATGTGTGCAATAAAAAAGTACCTCGGAGATAAATATGGTTAAGTAAATGCACAAGTGCATATAAAGTTTAGCTATTCCCTACAAATTTCTAATGGAAGTTCATAAGAATTTGGGCTAAAAATAATTGAAATACACATTTTAAATAGACATATAAACAGACTGGAGATTAATAAACATATATGTTTTTTAATTCTCATAAACTTCCCCTGTCACAATTCTGTACAAAATAGGCTTATTTTGGTTTAATTATTTATTACATAGAATATTTTGGTGGAGAACTCACTCACTGTCATGAGAACAGTAAGGGGAAAATCTACCCCCACGAGCTAGTCACCTCTAGCCAGGTCCCTCCTCCAACACTGGGGATTATAGTTCAACATGAGATTTGGGTGAGGACAACAATACAAACAATATCAATGAATGTTGAATTCAAGTATTCGAATTCAGATTTGAGGTGTGATTTCACAAGATAGCCATGCATAAATTAGCTAATCATTCCAAATACAAATGTGAGTACAACTGTTTAAAAATGTCTTTTGTTAAATGAAAAAGCTGAATATAGAACCTAAAAGGCTGTTATAAAGATTAAAAGGCACAATTAATTTAAACCAGTGACTAAAAACAATTAGTGTTTATTACTATTAGGTTCTAAATATTAATTGCCATAATACTTTGTGGAATAAAATATTTAAAATGAGCAAATTTAAGGCTGTTAAATTATTTTCAATTCTACATAATTGTTGCTATTCTTTTGGAATATTATATTACCATTGATGAAGTTAAAATACCTTTCTATCATTTAATTTCTAATTGCAAATTCTTTTGACCATTGCTATTTTATTGACATCCAAAATATACTGAAACTTAGATTTCCTAAATTTGAGTTTAACATATATTTTACTTTCTATCTAGTTTTTCAGGAAAACCTATTAACTGATAGAAAATAACATTTGTGAAATAAGATCCTTTATTCTGAAATAGAATTTACTAAAACATTCTAAATATAAAAGTTTCATAAAATCTTACTCAACATTAAGAAAGGCATGTAAGCATGTAAAAGTCTGTGCAAAATATTTAATTTTGTGAGATTTAATGTTCCCAAAAATTTAAAATGCACAGATGGTCAAAGTACACATGATCTTTGGGAAGTCTTGCTCCCTAATGCCTCTGGGTGTGCTGTACTTTGTTTTCAAAATGGTGTCAAGTCTGTTAGAACAGCTTGGCCAGTTTTGCCAGAATTCCTTCCTAAATTAAAGATAGAAAGAAGCAGCTTGTAATTTAATGGGGAAAATCTGAGTTTTATTATGATCTGTCCATGAGCATGTATTTCTCACTGCACATTTTATACTTCTTTTTTAATTAAAAGGATAAATTCTTTTCACTGTTTTATTGAACATCTCAACAAATAATTTTATTTAACTTTTCAAAAAATTGTATTAGATAAATATAGTAAAACAATGGGACTAGATTTTATATTTCAGTAGATATAAATTAGACATCAAGGAGATTTGAATTCTGCTTCTGCCACTTACCTGCATGACTGTATAATTTTTGAAGAAATGTTTTCACATAAACTCACAACAAGATTTTGATTATTATTTCATTACACAACGGCAAAATGTTTCTCAGGGTGATTATCAGGTGTTTAACAATTTGGACCTAGGTTTGTTCAAGCTGTTATTTCTGTAGTTATCATATAAATAGGCTGAAATATTGAACAAGAATCTAATTTACCATATTTGGTTCATAGAGAATTGAGGATCACCAGGGAATTGCACTGAGAAAAATTATTGTTAAATTAAACAGACACTTAACAAATACCTACTGTAACAAAAAACAAAACAAACAAAAAATCCAATGTTAGATGCTATGTACATCAACTATTTTATAGATGAGAAGCTATACACTAAAAGAATAAATTTTTATACTTCTGAAAAGTAATTAACCCAACATTTAAACCTAGGCCTATGTTCAAAGCCCTTCCTCATACCCTTAAGAAAGGTTGCTTCTTATATTCCATCTTAGAGTTTATATTCTATATGAGAAGAAATATATAAAAAGCAACAATAACAAGGATTGCAATAGTATTTCTAGCCTATTAGAATCTGATGAGACAGAAAGAGAGAGAAGAGTGAGAAGCAGGGCACAGATAGTTGGGAATGGTGGATGGGATAAGGCCTTACTCATTAACACAGGCTCCTGAATGGTTTCATTGTAATAGTAAAGAAAACCTAGGAGCGGGGATCAAGACAACTGCCAAGCAAAACCAGTGCTACACAGAGAACTTCAGTCAAGTCAAAAGACATGTTACCATGGAGAGGAGAGAGGAACAAAGAGAACTAAGAAAAGTGCAGTAGCAGCAGGAATTAGAAAGAAGATGGAATTCACATTTATGGAGCCCCAGTGGTAACCTCCACCTTTTTCACAATTTTTTTCCCTGAAGGCTGGCAATGTTTAAAATAGCATGTATGACATTGCTTAATAAAAGAAAAAAAGAATAAATTTGTCAGACAGAGATTTTTGGTTAACCCATCTGGAAGACTGACACATGATTTTGTATTCTCCTATAAATGATATGTTGATTTGAAGATATTTCTTTTCTTTTCCCAGTGGTTTCACTAACAATTTTATTCAAACATCTCATATTAGACTTGCAGATAAGGTAAAGGAAATCAAAATTTCTTTGTAAGAAAAAGAAACTTTATATCATTTTTTTTCAATAAAAAGAAGATGGAAATGGGATTAAACTGAATTGAAAGATAATACACATGAGTAGGGTGATTCTAGTGAGAAAGGAAATAAATGAAACAAAGACCAAGTATGTATTACAACTTTTAACCAGATAATCCTATCATTAAAGAATATGCTTGTCTGAATTCTTTCATGTGTGTGTTCTCTAGCAAAGATTATACAGTTGACGTTTTTTATAACTATGGGACGTTTTCTAATGTAAAACCTACTATCTTTGTCAATGGAATGAGACTCTTAGAGAACATTTGGCCACTTTTCAAATTATTACATGTGAAGTGTATCCTAAAGGACTTACTCTCCCTTATAGTGCAAAGAAAGAACATGGAAGAACTAATGTAGTAATGAATGGAGCAAAAACAATGTTGCCGTGCAATCAAGAGCAGTTGTGAATTTGCTTCAGCTGGATGCAGTTGTCAGAAAGCCCTACTTACGCAGGACATTTAAGGAGAGAGAGAAAGACATCACTCAGACTGAGGGAGCATAGGGGTGAAACAGCATTTCTTAACCAAGACGTGCTCTTGAACACAACACAATGTCACTTTTACAAGATGATATTTCAAAAGAAAAAGAAGAATTACAACAAATTTCTTTAAGCTTATCTCCAAATATTTTAAACAAAAGAGGAGCAATGAAACTTTCTACCTTTCCAACTTTTTACTCTGTATGCCTATGGGCATAAAAAACTTGGAAATAGGTATTACTGCTACAGAAGGTTGCGTTCTTATACTTATATGCTATATATGCCTTTGGGCTTCTAAGGACTGATTAGTTAAAATGTGCATTCCCACTTTTTGTCATTTGAATGTCTATTTAAAATTCACAGCTGTACTGGTTTTGAATTGTCTAGACAGGTATCATTCCTAATCAAGGAATTATACTACTCATCATCTGTTGTTTATTTTTTGCTATAATTTGAATATAGGGAAATATTTTCAATGCCATATACTGTTTTCATGTAAAGTTATATGTTTTGTCCAACACGTTGGAAGAGTACTGCACTTCTACAATAATTAAATAATGAATCATACCTAAATCTGTATCTAAATCATGCCAACTTGAGAGCCTCTCGTTCTGTTTGACTTTTTGACTAATTTGTTTTGTTTTTAAGTATTCCCAGGAATTTTAGGCAAAATTCTCAGTGATGTTACAATATTCTTCTGTACCGGTACTCTTTTTATTTTTGTCCATGCTGATTCACCTAGAAATCGTGCCACCAAAGATAGCCCCCTTTGTCTAAGTGAGATGATGGTGGTATTTCCAGAAAAAAAATGGAAAACTGAATAAGCTTTACAAAATATTCTCTAGAGAAATTTGTGTTTTGTTATGCATTACTAAACATGCTTAATTATTCTATATTAGCTTCCATAAAACTAATAGGCATGAAAATTTTATTAAAACACAATCTGTAAGACAAAGTCGGCCAATATGCATTAAGGAAATTTGATTATAAAAATAGTCAAGACTATTTCATTAGAATTAGAAAAACACCAGAGTCAATGAAAATCAACTGAAAATCAATGTATTTTTCAGACTCCTTAATCTAATAAAAAATAGGGCTGTTAAATAGAAATTTTAATAAACCTCTAATAATTTAAAATAACCATTGGATTATATTTGTTTATTTATTATTTTTGAGACACCTTTGTCACCCAGGTTCAAGTATGATGGTGTGATCACCACTTAAGAGATCCTCCCACTTCTGCCTCCCAAGTAGCTGGGACTACAGGTAAGTGCCACCACACTCAGATAATATTTTTACTTTGTATTTTTTTGTAGACATGGAAGTTTTACTGTGTTGCACAGGTTGATCTCAAACTTCTTGGCTCAACCAATCCTTCTACTTGACCTCCCAATGTGCCAGGATTACATACATAAGCCACCACATTCCATTAGATCATTTTTAGAATTTGAAAAAAAATCCAAATGAGCTTCTACATTAACAGAAGCATGTGTATTTTAGCTATAGAACCAGGATCAATATGTTTTTAATGAAATACAATTTCTAAATTCTTATATATGGGTCAAAACATAAATGATGTTGACTTTTCACATAAAGGGCTAGGCACATATGTAACTAATTAAAATTCAATCAAATGTTTGTCCTAGGGCAGATGGTTTATTGTGTGATGAGCAGGAACACACTCAAAAATTAGTCCAGTTAAGAGAATTAATCTCCTAGTAGAGTGAGTTTTTGAAGAAGTGAGCCAAGTAAATGAATTCATTGATTGGAATTTAATTCGAATAGACAAACATTAAAAATCACTCTGATGACTAACAAAAAATTAGTCAAGATATTTCTAGATATATATCATAAAAAATAAAATTACTATATTGAATAGATATTAGCATTCCTGTGTTCATTGCAGCATTATTCACAATAGTCAAGATACGGAAATAAAATAAATGTCTTACAACAAAAGAATGGATAAACTAAATGTGATACAGTTCTAGCTCAAGCTCTATCTCATCTGTCTGTCTGTCTATCTATCTATCCATCCAAAAGGGTATTATTCAGCCTTAAAAAAGGAAATACTGCCATTCATGAAAACATGAACACATTTGGAGGAGTTTGTGCTAAGTAAAATAGGACAAACATTAAAAAACAAGTACTGCATGATTTCAGTTACATGTAGAATCTCAAACAGAAAAAGTCAAACTTGCAGTAGCAAACAGTATAACAGTGGCAACTGGGGCTTAGGTGGTGGAAGAGATATTGGTCAAAGAGTACCAACTTTGGATTGTAGAATGAATAAATCTGAAAACCTAATCTACAACATGATATCCACAGTTATTGACCTAATATATAGTTGAAATTTGCTAACAGAATAAATATCGTGTTCTTGCCACACACATATGCAAATGTAACTATATGAGGTGATTGATATGCTAATTAGCTAGGTTGTGCCAATCATTTCACAATGCTTACATATATTAAAACATCACATTGTATATCTTAAATTTACACATTTTTAATTTGTTAATTATACCACAATAAAGCTGGAAAATGCTAATTTTAAGAACTTTTACAATTCAACAAGGACAAAATAATCTGAGAAAATATGATTTCAATAAAGGAGGTAATGGGGAAAATGATGTAAAGTATATGAAAATAACAAATAATTAGAGTGAGCCTTGGGAAGATAAATTAATGAAAAATTCAGTATAAAGAAAGAGAGACCTATAATAATGTCCTTTAAGACCTAAATGTAATTTCTACAATAATTCCCCTGATCATCAATCCCTTCAGCTTAATGCTTCCTTCTGGACCATTTACCCAATAAATTATCTGTGCCTTTTTTTTTTTTTTTTTTTTGAAGGCATTCTTACGAAAGGGTAAGGCAGCGAAGTTCTGTTGGTAACATCGTACGTAGGACCAGTAAAGGAGAGGCTTGGGGGAGTTGAAAGGGTGAACATAAACACAGCAAAGAAGAGGAGGACAAACATGCATGATCTTCCTAGTCAGCTTCCCATTTCAGAGTGAAAATATCATGAGGGAACGAGACACTCTATAATTGGATATAGTGAGGGGAACTTTTCAAAGTACCTGTATTACCTGAAGTTACATTGCTATTATTTTATTCAAGATTGAGAGGTTCATTCAAGTCATGTAGGAAAAGTGTTGAATGGCTGGACACAAGAGGAAAAGGGGGAAAATCAGCATGACTGAAACAGGCTGTGGCTGATCACACTACTGCTGTAGATGTTACGGGGATTATGTGTACTCTGTTACAGGTAATGGAATTTTGCTATATTTAAAAATCTAACAGAAGGGAGTGCTTTAAAATTTGTCTTTGAGCAGGGCTTTATGTCCAAGTTTCATGCTAAAAGGACTCTATTGCCAAGGCAGAACAGAATATAAGATTCCAAAGTCATAAGTCACATTTGTATTTGCCATTTTTTTCAACAAAGCTGTGAGAAACACTCTTTAAAAACCTCCAGTGCATTAACTCAGCAAGGAATTAAGAAATTTTTGAACATAAAGAACATTACATGGATCAAAATGCTTTTTTGCAACTGGGGTACAAATCTGATAAATATAAATATTACAAGGCAAAAATAATTATCAAGGTTTCTCACGATGTGAGATGGCAAGTTTCTAAAGAAATACTTTCTTTTTTTTGTTCTAATCCCACTCAGTCAGGTCAAAGTGAGATAAAAATGAATGTGATATTATTTTTTACATTTAATTTTGATACACTCTTTCTTTTATCTCTATTTTTTTCTCTTTGTCTGTTTCTTTGTCCTTATAGGAGGTCTTCGGTCAAGCAATGAATTTTTAGTGTTAGTATTTTCACAAAGGGGTGAAGTATTTTTCTTTGTTCCTTCTGATCTCTGAATTCTCAGGCTGCATTAGGAAACAGCCCTATTTATTTGGAGTCAATAATGCAACTCCATGTGTCCTGAACACTAGAATATTACCTTTGTGCACTAATTAATTGAATATGGTAATGAGGGCATGACCACAAAGTCAAAGTAGGAGAAAATTAGAACTAAGGCAATTTATTTACCACTGCAGAAACAGTGAAAGCAAGTTTTATTATGCCTAAAACAATATTGTTTTACAGTTATAGTCTAAACATTAGTTTTAAGTTCAAATTAGAACAAATGTATCATGAGAAGAGTCTATTTTTAGTTTTTATTAAATAATAAAAATAGTGGTATTTCTTTAGACAGGATTTAAGCTAAATTATGTGTCTACTTTATTAATCATTGTCCCAACTTACTGTAGAAAACACTGTACACTTTTTTTTGCCTTATATTTTATAAGGTTTAACTGTGTTTTATGAACATATACTACTGCATACTTATGTCCAAATGTTTTAGTATGAACTATAGTAGAAAAAAATGCCTTGGTTACCTCCCCTAAGGTTTAAGATCAAAAATAAAGTTCTAAATCATAGCGCTAATCAAGTGTTGTAATAACTGCACAGTCCTTTTATCAGATAAATATAATTTATTAAAGAAAATTGCCAATATTCAATAGTCAATCACAAATGATGCATTTTCTTTTTATCAGTCAAAAAACAGACATTGTCTACTTAATTAAAAAGGTCCCTGTCCGTGCTACTCAATCTACTAAAATGAAATCAGTAGCTATTCAAACAAAAATAAATAAATTTAAAAAATTAATTGTTCTTAATTTGATCATTTATAATTTCCTTTACATTTTAGGATGTTTTTCATGCAGTGTCAAAGTAAGTCCCTAACATAGATAAACTATATCAAGAAAACATATATTATCAGTTCCTTTCCACAAAGTGGATCTAAAAACAGAGGGAGAGTAGAATTTAATGAAGTTAGAGTTTTCTTTCAGTGCAGCTAAAATGTTGATATTGTTTTCAAAGATGTGGTCATGGAAGGTAACTACCCTCCTCCACAAAATGTCATTTTGATTGTTATTGAAGAGAGAATGTTGCTTCAGTTGCATAAGTGCATTGATGAAGTACATCACATTCTCTAGTCATATTAAATTTGATATGGTGTTAATGTAATTGACATTTACTGTCAATTTGAAGAATTTGTGTATTTTTAAAATCATATAAGTATATATTTTTCTACCAGGAGTAAATGATCATAAGATTATAAGGGAATGTTTTATAATCCTTTCAGTATATATCCAGTAATAGGATTGCTGGGTCAAATGGTATTTTTAGTTCTATATCCTTGACAAATCACCACACTGTCTTCCACAAAGGTTGAACTAATTTACACTCCCACCAACTGTGGACTACTATGCAGCCATAAAAAAGGATGAGTTCACATCCTTTGCAGGGACATGGATGAAACTGGAAATCATCATTCTCAGAAAACTGACACTAGAACAGAAAACCAAACATCACATGTTCTCACTCCTAAGTGTGTGTTGAACAAAGAACACATGGACTCAGGGAGGGGAACATCACACACTGGGGCGTTTCAGTGGGTTGGGGGTACTAGGGGATGGATAGAAGCAGGTGCAGGGACTAGGGAAGAGTAACATTAGGAGAAACACCTAATGTAGATGATGTGGGGGATGGATGCAGCAAACCACCATGGCACGTGTATACCTGTGTAACAAACCTGTGTGATCTGCACATGTACCACAGAACTTAAAGTATAATAATTATAAAAATAAAGATTATATGGGAAAATAAGTAAAGAAATTTATATTTAAGTTTAATTTCCTGATAATGCTGAATTCGAGAAAAATGGGAGAAATGGTTAAATCTAGAAATATTCTTGCAAGTAAGGATATTATATTATTTGGTGTTCTCATCAGAACTATCTATTATATAATAATGAGTCTTTATCATCTTTATAATATCACACAATTGATTTCATTGTCTCTTTCCTTAATTACAGATATTGTTGAAGATAATTTTTGTGTAATTTATCTATAAGCACCTTGGTTGATATTATTCATTTTCTCTATTTTCTTCTTTATTATTCCTTCGACCACTGGCCACCTCAGGTTACTTTCCCTTTTCAGATCAATCTGTGAATTTTTTAGTCTCACTATTTAGATTTAAAGTGCACAAATGGCAATCATTGTGGCAAAACTTTGTTTTACTAACAATATATAAAAAGACCAAAAAGTAGCTGTTTCTTCTAATTCAAACATAATCCTTGCTACTAAGAAGAAATAGGAAAGTTTCCTTTCTATATTTTTCTACTTAGTCAAATATATGTAAACTGACTTTCCAGAGAGGATTCATAAAACATTAATATTTTAAAGTAAGTTTAGCCCAGTGCATTAACTGGAGGCTTCTCAATCTAAAGCAGTGATTCATAAAATGTAATTTACATCTGATCATCTGGGGGGTGCTTGTTAAACTTGCAGATTCTTGGATCTACCTCCACATCCATTGAAGCAGAATATCTTTGGGGGAATTTTATACAGATAAACACTGATCATGTTCTGGCAAAGATTTAGCTAGCTGAATGAAACTAGCTAGCCTCTTAAAAACTGCAGATTTAAATTCCTTCTGTGTTCTTGAAATTCATCTTAAAATTCACAGAGTGCAACAAAATTAGCCAGTTTTATTTCTTATAAAAAGGGAACTAACATTTGTCAAAAAGCTTGAAATTGGAAGACAAAGATTCAAATGCAGATCTGTCTGGTTCCTAAATCTGTGCAACAATATGGACATCAATTTTAGTTTAAGAGTTTCCTGCATGAATATATGGATTATTTTGGTATCTTTTGTTGCATAATCATATAGAGAAATAAGCAAAAAATCTGGAGTTACATTTTGCCTACATTTAGGTTGTAATATAACTCTCACACTAGCATTGTTTTACCATGTAAAAAATAATGCAAATAAAAATGTTTTACCTTCCAAAACCCTTGTAACTGACCTTTATAATTTATTTGTCTGTGCATTTTCTTTTCCTCTAATTAATTCATTTCCATTTTCTGAATGTTTTACTTTTTCAGATATTTCTTGTGCTTTGCCTCCTGTATTCATTTCACATGCTTTTGTTCTCCATCTTTAATCTCTTATCGCTAAGATATTATGCTTCAAAAGATGAATATAAACAAATAAATATAAGTAAAATACTACAAAACACCTTTAAAAATCATATTTTGAAATACTTTTATATTTCAGAAGAGTTTCAAAAATATGAAAATGTCCCATACGCTTGTTCTTTGTCTGCATTTTACAAGTGTTAGCATTTTATTACTTCGTTTTAATATCCCCCTCTTTCTATTCATATATGCTCTAGAATAAGAAAGTTACACATTGCCTTACATAGTCACAGTGCAATTATCAAAATCAGAAATTTAATATTAATAGAATATAGTTATTTCATGTATAGAGATTCTAGTTTTATCAATTGTCCCACTGATGTCCCACTACAAGCAAACTTATTTACTAGGACTCAATCATTGGTCCCATGTGAATTAGTTACTATGAATTTTTAGGTTCTCTAATTTGGAAAAAAGTCTTGCTTTTTCTTTCAGAAATAGGATGGCCTTCCTTCAATGCTTTAGTCCAGCATGTCATGTACCCTGGGGTTTAAAACCTGTGGCAGGCTACTTTCCTAGGTTCCACAGCTGCAGTGCAAATGGGTGACATATAGTCACACCAGCAAACCTTGGGGAACATGCACTCAGTGTATCCGGGTCTTTTGTTCTCCTTTGCTGCTTATCTTGCCTGTTAATTAATAAGCCAACCTTATGTAACTTATGTTCACAGGTATTCTGTCTCACCTGACTAAAATGATTTAATAACCAGTGTGAACTAAACCTGCATCACAGTGTCTACCAGCTTTCCCAATAGATAGTTTTCTAGTTTTTCCTTTAAATAACTTGTGGGGGAGAAACTTTTGGTAATTTATTTTCATTTTATCATTCTTTTGAACATGATACATAGATGATTAATACCTGAAACAACATTAAACCATTCACTAGTGATAGTGTCTGTAAGAAAAATTATATTGTCAAATGATGATTTAGTTACACCATCATTTATTTTATATTTATTACTTGGAAATTACCTATAAACAAAAGACTTCCCTTTTCTCCTATATATCTGTTGATCGTGTATCTGCAGCTATCGCGTATTTTCTTTTTATTTATTTATATCAGTATTATTACATAAATTATTATTTTTAGTGGTTTATAAAATATTTTAAATTGTATATTGATGCTGTAGAGAAATCTGTTGAATATTTTTCTCCATTACATTTAGGATTTACATTTACCTATTACATTTAGGAATTAAAAAAATATTTGGGCAACTAATGCCATTTGGAAAGTATTCTTCTGTATGGTGTGATACATGGTTTTAATAATTCTTTTGGTTTTGTCCAAAAAATTGTCCAGTATCCTGGCACCATTTCTTAAAAAATTTTCTTTCCTACAATGATTACGGCAGATTCCACATTTAAGATAAATTTTATAATACAGAAGAATAAAATTTGATACATATTCATTAATCTGACTTATTTGCATTACTTATGTCTTCTGTGCTTGCTGAGAGTGTCTGAATTTTCTTTTGCATCTTAGAGGTGAGTACTCTGCCATTTGGTGCAAGGATATTTATCTAAATTGTGAATTGACACTTTTAGACTTAAAAAAAATAAAATTTTAGAGAGAAGGAATAAGTTTACGATATCCATTGTACAACATTGTAACTGTAGTTTAAAAAACTGTATATTTGAATATCACTAAGAGAGTAGATTTTAAGTATTTGCACCACACACAGAGAAAAATGACAAGTATGTAAGGTAATGCAGATGATAATTAGTTCGATTTAGCCATTGTACAATGTATGCATATTTCAAAACATGATGTCACATACCATAAATATCTACATTTTATTTGCAAATTAAATAAAATGAATATTTAGAAAAACCTGCTTTCTGTCATAAGTCATATTTTCATTTGAACTCCATTTTACCTGGTAGAAGATAACTAACTCTGCATCTTTATGGCTTCAATTCCCCTGGTACATCCTTGGTGATCTCTTTAATTTCAGCCTCCTCTTTTTTTTTTTTTTTTTTTTCTTTGAGATGGAGTCTCACTGTCGCCTGGGCTGGAGTGCAGTGGCAATATCTTGGCTCACTGCAACCTCCACCTCCTGGGTTCAAGTGATTCTCCTTCTTCAGCCTCCCAAGTAGCAGGGATTAGAGGTGCCTGCCACTAAGACTAGATATTTTTTGTATTTTTTTTTGTATTTTTTAAATATTTTTTGCATTTTTAGTAGAGACAGGGTTTCACCATGTTGGTCAGGGTTGGTCTCAATCTCCTGACCTCATGATTTTTCCCTCTTGGCCTCCCAGAGTGCTGGGATTTCAGGCTTGAGCTACTGTGCCTGGCCTAAGTCTTCTTTTAATTTCTTTGATCTAGATTTATGTCTAGTACAAAGCAGACAATTGAATCTTGTTTCATGAACAACAGTGAAAGTACTTTTCTTGTTAAGTAGCTTGCATGTTAATTGATACTTGTGATATGATTGATCTCAATTTTGTTTTATTCTTTATCATCATAGATGGTATATTTTTCATGTTTCCTTGTCCCCATGATGTATTTTCATTTTTCTTTGTTTTTCCTTTTAAAAAATACTTGCATTTTGATATGTTATTTACCTTTGAACTCATACATGTTTTTAGTGCGCTTTTCTTATTAAGCCTCTTACTGTCTGGTGTACTGTTTTCTGTAGTATTTTTGTTTTGTTATATATATATATATATATACACACACACACACACACACACACACACATATATTATTGTACTTTAGGTTCTGGGGTACATGTGTAGAACATGCAGGATTGTTGCATAGGTACATACATGGCAATGTGGTTTGCTGCCTCCATCCCCCCGTCATCTATATCTGGCATTTCTCCCCTTGTTATCTCTCCCCAACTCCCTACACCCACTGTCCCTCCCCTATTCCCCACCCAACAGACCCCAGTGTGTGATGCTCCCTTCCCTGTGTCCATGTGTTCTCCGTGTTCAATACCCACCTATGAGTGAGAAAATGAGGAGTTTGATTTTCTGTTCTTGTGTCAGTTTGCTGAGAATGATCGTTCCAGATTCATCCATGTCCCTACAAAGGACAGGAATTGTTTGACTACTACATTTTATCTATTCAACAGTCAATAAACCAATTCTACTTTCATATTTCCTTATCCTCTTTCCTGTCTACATCCTTTCTTTTTAGTTGATCAAAATATACATCATTTGCTTTTTGTCCCAAATTTGCTTCAGTCTTAGGTCAAATATTAAAAACACTAAATACTCCCCATTAGTCCTTTGCTTGTATTTTCTCTCTCTCTTTTTCTAATTGGATGATTTTACTCTACTCCTCAAGAAGAGTTTAAGGTGATAAATTCTCTGAGATCTTTGATTGTTTTTCCATAGCCTTGATACTTAATGGAGAGCTTGGATGGATATAAAATGGTTTGTCTATACTTACTTTTCTTCATATTTTTGAAAATCCTATTCTATGTTTTTCTTGCTCTTCATGTTGTTTTTAGAGCTCTGATGCCAGTCTAATTATTTTTGACTTAAAAAAAAGTGCTACTTCTTTTTCCTGGAAGCAATCTAACAAATGTTGCTGATTTTTTCATTTTCTCTTCTGTACATTCTGTTCATTTTTCATTCAAACTATCCTTATTTGACACTCACCATAAAGGTTTGCCAAGGAAATAAGTAGAAAACTCACTTATATTCACTTTTTAAAAATTTAATATAATTTAATATTTATTATACATACACTGAAATATGGACATTTTTCATGTTGTGGTTATAATTTATTTAAATATCAGCTCATTGAGAGGGATTGCCTTCTCTGGTATAACCTACAGTCTAAAATGCACTGTTTCTTGGTTTCCAGTGGTAGATTCTTCAATGTGGAGATAAAAGTTCTGGATTATTGACAGCTAAAAAAAATTTAGTGGAAAATAAGACTGAAGAGTAATATTTAATTTCCCAAATGCTCAGTCTTTTCATTCACACTAAATATGTTGGAAAATTATCCAGCCTCTTGAATTACAGATCATTTTTAGGAACTCAACTAGGTTTGCATTAAAATCCATGTTCTCTTCATTTTCACACTTATGTTTAAAAGGCAGCTACAGAATACTAATTTGAATTAAATGATTATAGCATGTCTCATAGAATCCATTTCAGGAATAGACACAACTCTTTGTACATAACAACTAATAGGTGTTAAAATAATGAATTTTATTAGAGAATAGTCTTATACCTATAAGTGTTGCTTTGTACTTCAGTTAGTAGTTAAAACAGGAAATTTTAATTGTTAGTTAATAGGGGTAAACTTTAAGTGGACATCAAAAAGATATATGGAGATATAATTCTAAGAAAAAAATTAGAGGACATTTACTTCATGTATATAATGATGACATGCTGACAAGTTTCTTATATATAATTTAATTATTTAAGATAAAATTTAAAAATCGATCCCAAATTAAGCAAGCATTACAATTATAATAAAGAAAACTATTATAAATCCAGTTAAATAGCAACCAAGAGAATATTTTACAAATTTATCAAAGAAGTAATCAGTCATGGACTAAACAATTTTAAGATATTGCACCAATCACTTTTAAATTTACTTATAAAAAATTATTTGGATTACGAATTGTTATTTAATTGGCTTGACAGATAGATTTGAGCTCATAAAAAAGAAGTATATCTCCAAGTAATAGCTTCAGATCATTAATAGATGATATTGTATTAACTCTTCACAATTGTTATAGTTCAAAAGTTTAGAACAATGTTATTGAAATGTGCAGTTGCCATCAAACCTGGAAATATATTTTACTTTAAAAAAATAGAGGAATAATAAAATATAAGTTAAAATGTTAATGTAATGGAAAAAGATATAATAACATTCTTTGGAGAAAAATAAAAAGAAGAAAAAAGACCTGAAAATCCATTACAAAAAAAATTTGGAAAAGTACATGTGTTTAATCATATGGAAAGCTTACATTGAGATTAAAGGTCAAATCTAGTTAGCATATACAATTCTTCTGTTTGATAATGTCCCACAACCACACTGCCCCCCACAAACATAAACTCACACAGCATTTACTGTAATTGATTTCCATTTATTAAGCTAGCATTAGAATATTGCAAGGTAAACCGGTACAGCTAGGTCACATTTTCCTTAGCCCAGAAACACATAGTTTCTACTCTTTTTTCACTAAACCTGTTGTCTTTCACTCTTAAATACATTACCCCAAGATTCCTTAAAAATGAGCATTTTTATTTTAATTGCAGCTATAATTTAGAGATTATGTAAAATGTGAAATTTGTACTAATTATGCTGCCTATGATTAGAAGGGAACACAAAACTCAATAATACACCAAAACAGAGTAGAAATAGAAAAGTTAATTGACATGCTGATGGGTGTAGAAAGAGATTTCAGAGATATGAAGTAAAATGGAAAGAATAGCATTAAAGGCAAAGTACCAGGTAGCATTAAAGCCCATCATTAATCTATTAAGTTACTGAAGAGTCTCTTTGAGAAGACGTAGAATGTTACTACAAGCTAGATATCTAAACTATAAAGGTATAAGGAAATGTACAGAAGACAACAGCTTGTCTCTGGGCCATTTTTTAAAAAAATATACATAAATTTCTGGGGTTCACGTGCAGAATGTGCAGGTTTGTTACATAGGTAGACATGCACCATGGTGGTTTACGGCACCCATCAACCCATCATCTACATTAGGTATTTCTCCTAATTTTTTCAAGAAGAAGTTTTATAATCTAAAGCATATTTTTCATTTCTAATTTGAGCAAGTATTTATTACCAATGGCTTGATTATAATTTTAATATAAAATATAATATGATATGTGAATGTAGGCATTCTGTGACTAAGAGTCTTACAATGCCTGAATAATAATATTTCAGGAGGTAGGCTGAGTCATTTTGTGAGACAGAAATTCCACATTATTATTCTTTCAAATAAAATCAAGAACTTAAATAAATGCCTATAGGACTCTTGGTTAACATATGCCCTTATTTATATATTATTATAAATTTACATTTTTTATCCAGTTTATCATAAGAACAAACTCAAACATCATAACATTGCAAAAGTCAGATGATAACAAATCCAGAGTGAACTATCCTTAAAGGAATAGTATCATTCCTTTGTATAATACAAATAATAATAACTCATGTAATTAACTTACATGAAATATCACAGTGAGTAGAAAAAAGAATTTCATTTGTAAGTGAAGTATAAATTGTGAAGTTTCTAAAGAAAAAATAAAGAACAAAATCTGAATGAAAATTAGAGTTAAATATATGAAAATTATGCTTTAAAATTGAAAGTTTTGCTCTATATAAAAATAAATATTGAAAAAGATTGCTCCGTGAAGATGTCATCTGTCTAGCAGTCATATCTTTACCATTTTCAAATCAATTAAAATACTTTAAGAAACAAAAGATAAAACCTTCATTTTTTAGTCAATTAAAATACTTATAAAATGAAACAAAAGATAAAAACTTCTTCAGGACACCCCAAATCTAGACCATTAATCAATCTGTTGGAAATACTAATAATGAGTATATATCACTAAAAATAAACTGAAAGTTGAAACTCATATTGCATTTGACATTTGCATACACTGTTACACATTAGCCTTTCTAACCATTGCCCTTTATTTTTCTCGTTTACCTTATCTGCTTCCAAGACTTTCAATCCAGTCATTTCTTGACTTGATCAGGCTACCCAATCTTTGGGATATACCACATTTTAGTCTTCCTGATTCTCCTCAAATCCCTGCTTTTAAAAAAATAAAATCTAACTTAGATTCTAATGTCCATCATTATATTTAGTCTATCAACAGTTTCCTTGTCCCTTCCTCAAAACATTCTACTAAACTGGATAAAAAACCTAACCTGATTAAATCTATTATTCCTCTCAATTTCTGTCTAGGGAAAAACATAAAATGTTGGTTTGTCTTACTATAAGTTCATGCCCATATGATTTCAAGTAGGCTAACAGCCTAGAAGTCTGTGTATATTCCTTAGTTCCTGAGTTGTTTTAATCTCCTATTTCACTCTTCAATACCTTCCACATTCTTCTCCAACCTCCAACACCTGTTCCTCCCTGCTTTATCACAAGTATTTACCTTTATTCTTGATTTCCTAAAAGAGTAACAACAATTATGAAAGATTTTTTTCTATATCTTCATTATAAACCCTACAATATGCCTGCATCTGCTATTTATATACTTTATTTTCTTTCTGTAAAAGCAATGAACCTCTCCTTTCTAACCAAAGCCTGCTTCTCAACTTTTTATTCTTTAAAATCACCTCCTATTTCAAGACCTGTTCTGTTTCTTTGCTCACCTCAGCACTAAAACTCTTCAAAAGAATGATGTTGACAGCTAATAGCTCTCTCCATTTTCCTCATTCTTATATTTTATTAATCAATGCCCATTGTGTTTGAAGGCTACCATCTCATTAAAATGAAAAAAGAAAAAAAAAAAAAACAGCTCAGACCAATATCAGTAATGATCTCCATAAGTGAAATTCATGATTATTTTTTATGCAGTTCGTTGGCAACATTTGATATTGTCAACACATCCTACTTTTTAAAACTTCTTTATTTGGATGTTTAGATATCCTGAATCTTATATCTCCTTTAATCTCAAATGCCTGGTCTTCTCAAACATTTGTGCTTATTTCTAATGAGCTCCTCAACTTTGTATATGTCCCATGGCTGTCTCACTGGTTTTCTTCTGTATGTAGATAGACTTTCTGCATTATATTATTCAGCATTTTGGCATTAAATGAGCTCTAGATACTGATGGCTCTGGCATTTTTATCTCCAGTTAAGACCTATTTTGTGAACTCCAGGAAGATATTTAGTCCTCTCTGAGCATTCTGTCTTGATGTTGTATTTATTTGATTAAAGATGATGTAAAGAGAACATCTCAACATATACTATTGTAAATCTATACAATCACATTGCCTACTACATTGTAGTCTAGATATGAACAATCAGATTATGTTCTACAAGGTCAAATAAGGCACAGTTTTATTCTATGTTGTTTCTTCACAGTATCATTTAAGAGTGCTGTCCCCATGTGCGTGACCAAGGCTGAGTTACTGCCCTGCCTCGATTTTAGGAGGAAAAGAAAAAAAAAAGATGAAAGCATTCTTAATTTAATGGAGGGGCTAGAAGTTACACATATCTCTTCTTTGTACATACTTTTAGATATGTAGTGTCACCTGGATTGAAAAAAGGGGGAAATTTAGCTATGATAGGGTGATTCAGGGATTCTGCTATATAGGGTTTATGTATTTGTTGATTTGAATTAAAAATTCTCATTGGTAACAACCAGAAAAGCTGATCGAGATTTTTAAAATATTGAGGCAAAGAGTCCAAGAGTTAAGAAAGCAGTAAAGATGAATAACATAAACTTACAAAGACTAACATACAAACTTAGATAAAGACTAACATATGAACTTACATAAAGAGTAACATATAAACTTATGAGGATGAGTCTAGCATTGAGTGTGTCTTTCTTGTATGGGAGTCTTTCATTTCAAAAATAAGCTAATTCATCAGAGGCTAAGAATCTAATTGAAACTTTTGAGTGTCTTGTAGGAATAGCAGGAATACAATTAGACTACAAATGTGAAAAAACTGTGAAACTGTGTATGTTAAGCAAGGAACATAAGAGGCCACCATTTAGTAGCAAAGGAAAAGCAGAAGTGAAGTTGATGGAGAGACTGATAATGTAGCTTCAGTTATTTAAGTAGCTTAAAAGATATACATGTAAATTCTCAAAACAAAAAATATTATCCAGATCTCAGGGTTTTTTAATTTAATTTTCCTACATATATGAGAATTAATCAATCATGACCCTGATTGCCCCCTCAAAAAAGTACCATATGAATTAAAAACAGAGAGAAACCATAGATAAAAGATATGCATAGGAGAGCAGGATAATAGGCTCATGAGACAGAATTTTTGGTAAATATTATTAATATGTATAAAAATGTAAAATACTGTTAAAGCTCATAGAGGACTGGAAGCTATTAAAGAATAAACCAAAATTCTACAGTAGGAAAATTAAAACTTGAAATAAGGCATTTGACAGCCAGTTAGAGTTGGCTGAAGAGAATATAGTGAATTGGAAAATATTTCAAGAAAATAATCATAACAAAATTCAAGATCACAGAATAATGAAAATACAAAAAAGAACAGAATAAACATAGGTAATATTCAAAAGAAACTTAGAGATCAAGTGTATATGGAATTTAAGAAGAAGAGGAGGTAAAAATAACCAAGGAGATAACAGGTGAGAGTTTTCAAAAGATGATGAAAAGCACAAAGGCACAAAACTCATGTACAGTGAAGCAGTAATGATGGGAATTGAAAATTATTCTGACCTAATAATTGTTACATTAAAAATATGGCTTATTATATCTTCTAAAGATATTCTTGGAGGAAAATGTGTAGCTTTAAATATACGCGTTTGAAAAATAGACTAAAAATAATTGAACCAATCATCCTTCCCAGAGTTAGTATTATAGAGCAAAATTAACCCCACAAAAGAATCGTGGAATACTGTAATAGAATAATAAAAGAAAAGAAATAATAAAAATAAGGTGAGATATTAATAAAAGGGAATATAACAGTAAAAAGAGAGTAAAAGGCCAAAAGTTGGTATGTTCAAAAGACTAATAAAATTAGCAAGATTGGCAACTGACAAGAGCAGAAATTAATGACTAATATTTTTAAAGAAAGAAAAAGATGTTACTACATATCTTCCTGATAGTGAAAATATAGGAAGACAATATTAGAGAAAAACTGAGCCAATATCTTTGAAATTTTAGATTGAATTAAATATTTAATAGAAATATTCCATGAAGAAACTATCAGGTCCAGATGGCTTTACTGATAAATTGTACAATGAAGTAAGAATTAATTATTTTTAATGTTATGAAAATATATCCAAAGAACTGGAAAATGTAAAATTCTCCTTGATTTGTTTTATGATTCCAGAACTAAATTGATATAAAAGCTTGGCAAGTATATTTTGAGAAAGAGAATTACATGCCAGTTTCACTGATAAAAAAATATTAGATAACACGTGATATATAAAAAACCTCATGACAAGATTAAATTTTGGTATGGTTTGTCTGTGTCCCAGCCCAAATCTCACCTTCTGTAATTCCAAAGTGTCATGGGAGGGACCAGATGGGAGGTAATTGAATCACAGGATGATTTTTCACTATGCTTTTCTTGTGATAGTAAGTTTGCAGAAGAGCTGATGGTTTTGTAAGGGACTTTCCCCATCTCTTGGCTCTCATTCTTCTCCTTCCTGTCATCATGTGAGGAAGAACATGTGTTTTCTTCCCCTTCCACCATGATTGTACATTTCCGGAGGCCTTCCTAGCTCACTGTGGCTGCTAGCTGCCTAAGATGCAGAGATACTGTGAGAGAAGGGCAGCAGTCATCACTACAGCTAGAGGTGGCCATTTTTGCTTGTTTGTTTGTTTGTTTCCTGCTAGTGCTGAGGAGACCAGGCTAATCCCAAGAGGTATTCCACACAGCACAGCACACTGGCTGTGTCTGACTGTGGTCAGACTTCCTCGTTAGGCTGGACCCTAACCCATCCTTCCTCACTGGGTGAGGCCTCCCTGCAGGAACTCAAGCAACTCCAGCCAGGAGCACAGGGACAGAATCCTTATCTCCCTGGGCCTGAGCCCCTAGGGAGAGGGGTGACTATGGTCTTCATGGGCCAACAGACTTAGTCTTTCCTCCTGTTAGCACTGAGAAATCCAGGAAGCCCAGATGAGTGAGTTTCCCAGCAGTGCAGCACACTCCCTTTACCAAGGGACAGTCAGTTGCTTTGTTAAGCAGATCCTTGATCCCATGCCCCTGACTGGGTGAGACTCCCTCACACGGGTCACCAGACACCTGATACAGGAGTGTTCCTATTGGCATCAGGTCAGTGCCTCTTGAGGACAGAGATCCCAGAGGATGAAGCAGGCACCAATTTTTGCTGTTCTTTACCTTCTCCAGGGGCATCTCCAGGTGCAGGAGGCACACAGATGAACAGGCCCTGAAGGGAACCCCCAGCAAACTGCAGCAGCCTTACAGAAGAGGGACCTGACTGTTGAAAAGCAAACAAACAGAAAGCAACAACAACAGCATCGACAATGAAGTCCCCACAAAAACCCTAACCAAAGTCAGTACCTTCAAAGATTGAAACTAGACAAACTCATAAACATTAGAAAGAATCAATGAAAGAAATGCTAAAACCACAGTAGGCTAGAGTGCCTCTTCTCCCTCAAGTGATCACATTATCTCTCCTGCAAGGGTAGAGAACTGAACGGAGGATGAGATCAATGAATTGGCAGAAGTAGGCTTCAGCAAACCTGATGGAGCTGAAAACACAGCGCAAGAACTTTGTAATGCAAACACAAGTATCAATAGTTGAATTAATCAAGCAGAAGAAAGAATATTAGAACTTGAATACCATCTTGCTGAAATAAAGTAGGCAGACAAGATTAGATTAAAAAAGAATGAAAAGGCACAAACAAAATTTGTGAAAACTATAGGACCATGTAAAAAGACTGAACTTATGACTGATTAGAGTACCTGAAAAAGACAGGGAGAATGAAATCGAGTTGGAAAATATACTTTCAGGATATCATCCAGGAGAACCTCTCCAACCTAGAAAGACAGGCCAACATTCAAATTGAGGAAATTCAGAAAACCCTAGTAAGATACTCCAAAGAAGATCAACTCAAAGACACATAATCATCAGATTATCTAAGGTCGACATGAAGAAAAAAGTGTTAAGGGCACCCAGAGAGAAAGGCCAGGTCACCTACAGAGGGAAACCCATCAGACTAACAGTGGACCTCTCAGCAGAAACCCTACAAGCCAGAAGAGAGTGGGGACCAATATTCAACATTCTTAAAGAAAAGAATTTCCAACCCAGCATTGCATGTCCAAACAAACTGAGCTTCATAAGCAAAGGACATATAAAATCCTTTTCAGACAAGCTAATGCTGAGGGAATTTGTCACCACCAGCCTTGACTTCTAAAAGCTCAGAAGGAATCATTAAATATGGAAAGAAAAAAGCCAGTACCATCCATGCAAAAAAGACACTGAAGTACAAAGACCAACAACACTATGAAGAAACTGCATCTACTAGCATGCAAAATAACCAGCTAGCATCCTGATTGTAGGATCAAATTCATAGATAACAATATTAACCTTAAATGTAAATGGACTAAATGCTCGAATGAAAAGACATAGTCTGGCAAACTGGATGGAGTCAAGACTCATTGGTGTGCTATATTCAAGACCCATCTCATGTGCAAAGACTCACATAAGCTCAAAATAAAGACATGGAGGAAAATCCACCAAGCAAATGAAAACCAGAAAAAAAAAACAGGATTTGCGATAGTTCTTTCTGACAAAGCAGACTTTAAACGAACAAAGATCAAAAAAGACAAAGATAGGCATTACATAATGGTAAAAGGATGATTTCAGCAAGAGGAGCTAACAATCCTAAATATATATTCACCCAATACAGGAGCACCAGATTTATGTAACAAGTTATTAGAGAACTACAAAGAAACTCAGATTCCCACAAAATAATAGGGGGAGATTTTGACATCTCATTGTCAATATTAGACAAATTATCAAGACAGAAAATTAAAAAGGGTAATCAGTACTTAATCTCAGCTGTGAAGCAAGTGGACCTAAGAGACATATACAGAACTCTCCACCTGAAAACAACAGAATATACCGTGTTCTCAGTGCCACATGGCGCTTACTCTAAAATTGATCACGTAATTGGAAGTTAAAACTCCTCAGCAAATGCAAAATAACTGAAATAATAACAAACAGTTTCTCAGACAATAGTGCAATCAAATTAGAACTCAAGATTAAGAGACTCACTCAAAACCACCCAACTACAGGGAAATTAAGCAACCTACTTCTAAATGACTCCTGGGTAAATAATGAAATAAAGATAGAAATCAAGAAGTTCTTTGAAACAAACCAGAACAAAGAGACAATGTATCAGAATCTCTGGGAGACAGCTAAAGCAGTGTTAAGAGGGAAATTTACAGCACTATATGCCCACATAAGAAAGCTTGAAAAATCTCAAACCACCACCCTAACATCACAACAAAAAGAATTGGAGAAGCAAGAGCAAACAAATCCAAAAGCTAGAAGAAGACAAGAAATAACTCAGATGAGGACAGAATTGAGGGAGTTGGAGACATGAAAAAAGTCTACAAAAAAATCAAGGAATCCAGGAGCTTGTTTTTGAAAAAATTAACAGAAGAGATAGACCACTAGCCAGACTAATAAAGAAGAAAAGAGATGTGAATCAAATAGACCCAATAAAAAAATAAAGGGATTATCACTACTGACTCCACAGAAATATAAATAATCATTAGAGAAAGCTATAAACATCTCTACACAAATAAACTAGAAAATCTGGAAGAAATAGATAAGTTCCTGAACATATACACCCTCCCAATACTTAACCAGGAAGAAGTCAAATCCCCAAATAGATGAAAAACAAGTTCTAAAATTGTGACAGTAATAAATGGCCTACCAACCAAAAAAAGTCCAGGACCAGACAGATTTACAACAAAATTTTACCAGAGGTACAAAGGGGAGTCAGTACAATTTTTTTTTTTCTGAAATTATTCCAAGGAGTTGAAAAGGAGAGACTTCTCCTTAGCTCATTTTGTGAGACTAACATCATCCTGATACCAAAACCTGGCAGTGACACAACAAGAAAAGAAAACTTCAGTCCAATATCCCTGATGAACATTGATGGGAAAGTTGTCCATAAAATACTGGCAAACAAAATCCAACAGCACATCAAAAAGCTTATCCACCATGATCAAGTTGGTTTTCATCCTTAGGATGCAATATTGGTTTGACACATGCAAACCAATAAACATAATCATCACATAAACAGAACCAATGACAAAAACCATGTGATTATCTCAAAAGACACAGAAAAGGCCTTTGAAAAAATTCATCATCCCTTCATTTTAAAAACTGTCCATAAACTATGTATTGATGTAACACATCTCAAAATATTAAAAGTCATTTACAACAGACCCACAGAAAATATCATACTGAATGGACAACAGCTGGAAGCATTCCCTTTGAAAACTGGCACAAGACAAGAATCCTCTCTCTCACCACATCAACATAGTATTGGAGGTTCTGGCCAGAGCAATCAGGCAAGAGAAAGAAATAAATGTTATTCATATAAGAAGTGAGGAAATCAAATTGTCTCTGTTTTCAGATGACATGATCCTATAGCTAGAAAAGCCCATTGTCTCAGCCCAAAAGCTCCTTAAGCTGATGAGCAACTTCAACAAAGTCTCAGAATACAAAATAAATGTATAAAAATCACAAGCATTCCTATACACCAACAATAGACAAGCAGAGAGCCAAATCATGAGTGAACTCACATTCACAGTTGCTACAGAGAGAAATAAATACCTAGGAATAACTAAGAAGGAATGTAAAGAACCTGTTCAAGTAGAACTACAAACCACTGCTCAAGGAAATAAGAGAGGCCATAAATAAACACAAAAATGTTCTATGCTCATGGATAGAAAGAATCAGCATTGTGAAAATGGCCGTATTGCCCAAAGTAATTTATAGATCCAACACTATTCCCATTAAACTACCATTAACATTCCTCAACGAATTAGTAAAAAATAAACTTTAAAATCATATGGAATCAAAAAGAGCCTATATAAGTAAGACAATCCTAAGCAAACAGAACAAAGCTGGAGGCATTATGACACCTGACTTCTGACTATACTACAAGGGTACAGTAACAAAACCAGCATAGTACTGGTAGCAAAACAGAAACACAGACTAATGGAACAGAATAGAGATCTTAGAAATAAGACCACACATCTACAACCATCTGATCTTTGACAAGCCTGACAAAAGCAATGGGGAAAGATTCCATGTTTAATAAATGGTGCTGGGAGAACTGGCTGGCCATACACAGAAGGCTGAAATTGGACCCCTTTCTTCCACCTTATACAAAAATTAACTCAAGATGGATTAAAGAAACAAATGTAAAACACCAAACCATAAAAACTCTAGGAGAAAATCTAAGCAAATACCATTCAGGACATAGGCATGCGCAAAGATTTTATGATGAAATCACCAAAAGCAATTGCAAGAAAAGCAAAAATTGACATATGGGATCTAATTAAACTAAAAGTCTTTTGTACAGCAAAAGAAACTATCACCAAAGTGAACAGGCAGCCTACAGAGTGGGAGAAAACTTTTTCAATAGATTCATCTGACAAAGGTTTAATATCAAGAATCTACAAGGAAATTCAACATGTTTACAAGGAACAAAACAAACTACCCCATCAAAAAGTGGGCAAAGGATATGAATAGACACTTCTTAAAGAAGACATACATGCAGCAAACAAACATATGAAAAAAAGATCAACATTACTGACCATTAGAGAAATGCAAATTAAAACCACAATGTGGTATCATTTCATGTAAGTCAGAATGACAATTATTACAAAATAAAAATATAAACAGATGCTGGTGAGGTTGTGGAGAAATAGGAATGCTTTTACACTGTCAGTGGGAATGTAAATTAGTTCAGCCATTGTGGAAGACAGTGTAGCAATTCCTCAAGGATCTAGTACCAGAAATGCTATTTGACCCATCAATCTTATTACTGAGTATACACACAAAGAAACATGAATCATTCTGTTATAAAGACATATACACAGGTATGTTTATCGCAGCACTATTTACAATAGCGAGGACATGGAATCACCCAAAATGCCTATCAATGATAGACTGGATAAAGTAAATGTGATACATATACACCATGGAATTCTACACAGCTGTAAAAAGGACCAAGATCATGTCCTTTGCAGGGACATGGATGGAATTGTTATCTATTACCCTCGACAAACTAACAAAGGAACAGAAAACCAAACACTGCATGTTCTCACTCATAAGTAAGAGCTGAACAATGAAAACACATAAACACATGGAGGGGAACAACACACATGGAACCCTGTCAGGATGTGGAGAGAGGGGAGAGCATCAGGATAAATAGCTAATTCTGATGGGGCTTAATATCTATGTGATGAGTTGATATGTGCAGCAAACCCCTATGGCACATGTTTACCTATGTAACAAATTTGTACATTTTGCACATGTATCCCAGAACCTAAAATACAATTAAATTAAAAAAATTTAAATGTCAACATGTCTAAATTACCACATTTGCATAATAAAACAAGCATAGCATATGTTTATTTTCAAAAATAATATGTAGGAAATAATGTTATAATATTTATTTATGACTTAAGAAGTATTTTTGTAAACTCCTACTAAAAAGGAACTCTCTTAATTTGTAAAATGTACTTCACAAAGCCTGTGGTGGATGATATACTTAGATGTAATGTTGCAAACATTTCTTCAGAAACCAACAAAAGATGCTTGCTATAAATACTTACATTCACATTTTATTAGAGATTTTAGTCAGTGTCATAAACCAAGAAGGAAAAATAGACAGGAAAAGAAAAAATGGTAAAGGAAAGAAAAGGTGTTAGGATTGTATAAAAAGAAAAAAAAATCACTCTTCAGTAGATTCTATTTCCTATTTATTCACATTTTTATTGAAGTTTTTTTTTAACACACGCAAGATTCTAAATACAGAACAAATTACAAAATGTCTTGGATTTCTATGTACTGGCAAACCCGATAATGTAATTTAAAAAAAATAGGTCATTAGCAATAGCAACAAAAATAATAAATAATAATAACTCTAATCAAATATGAGCAATACTTTTAATAGAAAACTACAAACTATTATTGAGACAAGGAAGGAAATAAATATACCATATTCATATTTTGAAGACTAAATGTTGTGAAAGTGTAAATATTTACTAAATTATCCCAACATTAAATGAACTCATTCAAAATCCGGCCTTTGGAATTTTTAATTTCTTTTCTGTTTCTTTATTTTGGTGTTAATTAGAAAGTTGATGTCTGAGGGAAATTGTAAAGTTGAATACGGATAGGTTAATTTTTTTTTCTTTTTTTTTTTTTTTTTTTTGAGACAGAGTCTCACTCTGTCACCAGGCACCAGGCTAGAGTGTAGTGGCTCGATCTCGGTTCACTGCAACCTCTGCCTTCTGGGTTCTAGCAATTCTCCTGCCTCAGCCTCACGAGTAGCTGGGACTATAGGCGCACGCCACCACGCCCAGCTAATTTTTGTATTTTTAGTAGAGAGGGAGCTTCACCATGTTGGCCAGGATGGTCTTGATCTCTTGACCTCCTGATCCGTCTGTCTCGGCCTCCCAAAGTTCTGGGATTACAGACCTGAGCCACCGCGCCTGGCCCCAATTTCTTTAAAAATAAAACAAACAGCACAAGTACGCATAGATGTTTTGTTGTTTGTTGTTGTTGCCTTTATGCTTAAAGATGAGATTGCATGGTTTTATAGTCTCCCATCTCAGCCACATAACAAATGCATCCTGTAACTTATCATTTTTGGTTTCTCTTATACTTCATAGTTATTGAAAAAGCCAAATAATTATTCTTTATCTTGGTACTATTGCTGGAATCTCATGCCCATTTACAAATCTTTATCTACCAATGACTTTGAATTTACATTCTTGTCATTCTCTCTCACTAAAGTATTCATCTACTAGATCTGGATATTCAGGCCTCATTCCAAGCATGAACTATTCAAAGAAGTACTTCCAAATACCACATTTAAATATTCTATAATCTATCCATTCCTTGTTAAAAATATCTTCAGTGAATGTATTACTACTTTATTTCATTGTCTTTGGTTTGATTATTTATTATCTATCTCTGAACACACACACACACGCACACACACACACACACACACACACACACACAGATCCCAACAGCAGGTACATTGTGTAATGTGTTTATTTTATCTACTCAGACTTTAGATCCTTGATGCCCCCAAGATGAGAATGTTCCTAGTCTGTTATATTGTATATATTCATTTAAATAAAAACTTGGCTAAAATTTTCTGAATTACATTTTATCCATTAAAAAATAACCCTCAAATTATTGTATAATTTGGTTCAAATTTGATTAGTTTGATCAAACTTCTAAAAGATTAGTATTTAAGAATAAGTATTTTAATTATATTTTTGTATACTTATTCTACACAGGACATTGTGCTGAGTTCTATCAATTACATAACAGATTCTTCTCATACTTCTTACATCCTTACTTTTCCAAAGTTGGCATTATAATGGTCATTAGTTTTAAAAAAAGACTTAGTTGAACATATATGTTTATAAGAAATACTTCTCGTATTTATGTATTAAGTATATATTTAAAATATAAATCATATTCAACTATCAAAGTTCAAAAGTACTGCATAGATAGTATAATCTACAATTTTAAGTTTCAGTACAAATCATGATTCCTGCTTTACAGTATGTTGACACAAATCTTACCTTCATGGAGAGTAAAAGGAAGCACAAATTCATCCCCAAGAAACACGTTGGAGGGATCTACTCTCCTCATCACTAGCAATATATTATATATGTTAAATTACAGTGAGCCAGTGTATATTTATCCTTGATAGAATGTTTTAAAACATATTTTTAGAAAAGTAAGGAAAAACAGAGAAAAATTTATTAAGTTATGTAGGCTTGTGAACTACGTTTTAAAATGTCTTTGTCACCAGATAGGTTGTTTTCTATTTCTCACAACTTTAATGACAAGATTCTCTCTAAGTACCAAAAATTTTCATTTCAATATACTAGAGATGTCTGTAGTGGTTCATTACTTAGAATTAATGAATTCACCTAGCTTAAATTTGGAGACACAATATTTCTTAAGATAATATAAATTTTAAAATTTATAATGTTCTCAGTCATAATCATGAATCATTATTAACATTAAACTCAACATATACCTACCTGTATAGTAAAATCTTCTATAAATTCCAGAAATCATTTTTTAAAAGGGGTGAAAAATTAAAAAAAACCTCCATGTTTCATTTTTAAAAATCTGAGGACACCTTTTCAAATATATAAGATATAAATTTTATTCAGACATCAAAGCTCAAGCTTACTGCCTAAATACCAAATGCTGGCCTAAATTTGCAATAGTCAAAAACTATAAATAACCAAAATACCAGCATATGCTAAATAGCTGAAGTATTTTATGTCAATGCAATGAAAGGATACTCAACAATGAAACAGACTACTGATATTTTTTATATTGATTCATATAAAAGTACAAATCAATATAAAAAAATTGTACCTCTTAAAGAAGCCAGTACAATAAGGTACATAGTGATGATTGCAATTAAGTCAATCTCTAGAAAAACAAAGTTAAATCTGCAGTGATAGAATACAAATCACACGTTGACTGTCCCTGAGATTTGGGTATAGGAATTGATTGGAATGAGGCATGAGAAAACTTCTAAAGATGGCTGAGATAGTCAAAATTATTATCTTGAAAATATTACAATGCTTTACACAGTTACATGAAAGTATACATCTTTAAAAAAATCTATATCATTAAAATTGTGCATTTTATTTCATGTATATTTTAAAAACGTGACTAAAAAAAAACATACCACACATACACACACACACACACAAACATGCATCAAAATAGCCAAACTAAAAGAAAATTAAAATCAAAAAATGAGATTCTTACAGATTGATGATAAAGCTGAAAATTAGTACATCAACTTTAGACTGTTTGGATATATCTAATGAAGCTAAATATATGTGTATGCTCTGGCTCAATGTTTATACTCCCAAGTGTATAATCAATAGAAGTGAGATCATATATTCACCAAAAGATGTGGAAAATAATGTTTATTGTACCACTGACTGTATTCAGCAAAATCTACAAAAAAGACAATTGTATGTCAACTGTTGAAAGAAGAAATGCATCATGGTATATGCAATTAAATTTAGTACTATATAAAAATTAGAATAAATAACCTGCACCTCTACTCCATAACATATATGTATATTATAAATATAATGGTGCCTACTTTTAAAAAATCAGAAACAAAATAAATAATATATATTCTACTTCATATAAAGCTCAAAAACTATTTTATAATAGGCTGAATAATTGTTACGTACAGCAGGGTGATAGTGACGGTAAGTGGGCACACAGGCAATTTTGTATGCTGCTTCTGAGCTGAATTTATATAGCTGAATACACCGAATAGAGTGTATTTGTTTTTGGATAATTTGTAGAAATATACAATTACTAATTGTGTAATTTCTATATGTATATTATACTTTACAGTTCAATAAAACTTTCAGTAAAGCAAACTAGCAGTGCTTCACACAATCAAAGGAAGGTGAGTCAAGTATGTATCACTGCTTTTTAAGAAACTAGTCTGTTTTAAGTTCATTCCAGAAAAGTGCTTCACAGCATAGTATCTGGGAACATTCTAAGTTAAAGTACATTTGTTCATATACTGCAGAATTTTAGAAAGTATTTAATTGTTAATACATGTTTAGATTTTAAATAGACAATGGATTTATCATGAAAAATATTATTTTCTAGAGAATGCCTGAAAATATATACTGTAAGCTGCTGCTGTAAAGCATTTTTCTATTATCTGGGCTTAGTAGTTTATACAAGTATAAATACCATAAATCCCATTCAGAATGTCCATTATCTTAGTTATTAGTTATATTATATTAGTTATATTAGTTTATTGTTATTATTAGTGTTAAAAAATAGATGTTATTTTGGATGGAAAAAATTATACTTCAGTGTTAAATATTAACGATATCTAATAAGGTATTTTTCAGTGAGTTTCAAGAAGAGGCTTTTCCTAGTAACCTATTTTTAAGATCACACAGAAGATGGCATATCTGGCAGTGGAAGGCCAGACATTTCTGTTCATAGTGAACAGCTATGATTAAATTATTTTTCTTAAATATAATTATGATGAATAAATAGAAGGGAATCTTTTATTCAATAATAATAGAAATTTAATCTATAAGAATCTGGAAAGATAGTATCCTTCAGAGTTGTTTTAATTATACTGATAAATGAAGTAAAATCATTTTTAATTGAAAAGATCTTTGAAACCTAGAAATGAAATCAATTTGTTAACCATTATTTATACTAGTCTTTACCACAAACCAGTAGAGGCTACCTGTAAAAGTAAATAGTGCATAATCATTTAAACAATTTTTTTGTAATAAACACAGATATGGGTCTCTGTTGTCCAGGCCAGAGTGTAGTGGAACAGTCATTGTTTGCTGCAGCCTTGAACCGCTTAGGCTCAGATGATTCTCCCAGATTAGCCTCCCACGTAGCTGAGACTACAGGCACACACCACCATGCCTATCTGAAACAATTTTATTAACAAAAATTTCTTTAAATAACTAAGCATATCTACTTGAATATGTCAGGGTTATTTTTTATTTAAAAAACCTTCACAGTAATTTAGAGATAATTGTAACCTGAAGAATATTTTAAAAACTTAATTAACTCCATCATTTTACTTCGTGTAAAGTGAAGTAAAAATATTTTCAATTATTCAATGTCTTTCCAGAAAACCCCAATATATTTTGACTGCAAATGATATTTTAACACTTTTATTTATCAAAATCTGAAACTTGAATATAAGCAACACAAAATAATGTCATCAGAACAGAAATTTTACGGGAAAAACAAAGATTAGCAATCTTAGCTACTTCCTAAATCAATGTATGAATATGACATTTAAATAACACAAACATAACAGAAGTTAGCATAAAACCATTAACAATTTTTCTCTTTATGCAGTGAAGGATCATGGTTCTTTTACTTCAAATGGTTTAGAAGACAAAACATAAAACAGCAGTAATTGACACAAGAATAGAACATATTCACACAGGGAAAAAATGTTTTTGTTTTTTGAATTATTCTTCAGAACTATGAAAATTAATACTAGGAAATGCTTGTTTTAATTTATAAGAGCATCAAAAATAATAAAGCACTTATAGATAAATTTAACAAAGAAGTACAAAACATGTATACCAAGAACTATGAAACACTGATGAACAAAATTAAAGAAAATTTGGGTAAATTGAAAGACATATTTTGTTCATGAAGTTGAAAACAGCGTTGTTTAGATGGCGAAGTTTCCTCCTCTTACTTAAAACCAAATGAAATGACCAAAGAAAGCTGGACCATGATACAAAAGGCTCTTATTTCACCTCCTTAGAGTCAATGTTTCTTCTCTGTAGTCAAAATTATTAAGTAGATAAAAAGGTTTTAAAAGCTGTGTCCTGATATCAATTAGTTCAAACAATTTTTACTGGTCAATATCTGCTTTGAAATTATATTCAGCAACATACAGTTGCAGAGTCTAGGACCATTTGAGATGCATGATAGGTGTTTTATATTCAATGGACATTCATTTTCATAAAAACAATATGGAATATCCAGAAAATAAAGGAAAGCAGAAAATGCCAGAAAGAGCATAAAGAACATATGTTTCAAAGTTAGATAATACCAGACTAAAATATTTTCTACTTTTTTCCCCTCATTTGCAAAACAGGGAGTGATATATATTATGCATGAAAGTTTTTGAATATCAAATTAAATTATATGTGCAAAATAGCTGACAAACTGTTATATACTGTGCATAGTAAATATATCTAGCACTGAATAATAACAGTAATTGCAAAAACAGCAAGATACAAAATAATTTACTCATAATTCTAATAGATATGACATTTTATGTTTCTATATTTTACTTTTTGTATCAATTTTTTTGCATGGCAGAGAAAATACTGTACATTAAAATTAAGTGAATTGTTATTATATCTGCAGAATTAAACTATTCTGCAAAGGTTCTTGTCTTAAAATTATACATACAACCTCAAGATATTTTCTAACATTCAAGATAGTTTTTTAAAATCTTGTTGGAAATATAGGGATTTATAATTTTCATTCCAAAAGATGTGAAAATTGATGAAATGTTTTCTTCTGACAGAACACCTTAAGAATGTCTGTTTGTGTGCATGTGTATAATTTTAAGTGTCATCAGCTGGAAATTTTTTCCTAATAAGCAGATTACTCATTATTTTGTGTATTTTGAAAACATTTCAAATGTATGTATTTTCTTTTCTTGTGATAGTCTGTTGATGTCTTTAGCCACAATTGTTTTTGCCTAATTTATTCATGTATGCCCATTATATTAAGATTACAAAGTTTTCATTATAATTGTTATAAAATAATCCGTTTCAGTTTATTGAATGTATTTTAATTTTATTTTCAATATTTAGAATTGTAATTATATGCAGTTACACCTACTCATAATTGTTATTATTCGTTGTTCTTTATCACATGATTTTTAAATTTTCAAATGGTTTTTAAATTTTCAAAGCTTACATCCCTGAAATAAAATTTATTATTTTTAAAATTTAACTTTCCAATGCACCTTGCATGTATTCTAATGTGTAACATGAAGAGAGCACATTCTTTTACCTTTTTATTAAAAAATTATTATATCAATGCTGTTATATCATATGCCAAATACCATCTCTTGTATTACTGTTTCCTGTGATCGTTTTTAGTATTTTTTTTGCAATTACATGTTTAATCATATAGAGTAAGATTTATGTTGGTTAGAAGCATGAGAGTGGGAAGCTATTTTTGTTATATTTATTATTTTTACATGCCTATTTTGCCATTTATTCTTGATTTTTTCAATATATATACAAGATTGTAATGAATTGTATATATATTTTATAGTGCAGTGTTTCAGAAATTATAACAGTAATAATTAGAATAGCTAAGCAATGTGGAATAATAATAGTTTCACCTACTTCAACTGTGAAGCCATCTAATTAGACTCCGTATAAAATGCACTACCATTATCAGTAAGGATCAAAATCTAGGAGAGATTTTTGACTCATCTTTTTTGCTCATTATCCACATTCACATAGTTTACAAATTGTTAAGTTTTTCATAGGCAATATTTTTCAAATTGATCAATAAATTCTATCCATCATCTTTGTCATCTTTGATTTAGATTTCCATATATCTCACCAGAATAGGAATAATACAGCTTCATACTTTTTTTTCCAATACCCTTTCTCTCATTACTCCAATTCTTTCTGAGTGCTGCTGTTTTTTGCTTTTTGCATAGATTTACATCATATTTTTCTTCATTGAAATATATTTACTCTTACTGTGTTGCTCACTGAATTCATTTCCGGTTACAAGATGGACTGTGCTTACCTCAATCCCTATTCCTATATGAACACATACTAACCAGCCATTTTAACTTCCACTGTGCTCTCAATGAAACTGTTTTTTCTGTTTGTTCTTCATTGATTTCAAACTTTTATGCCTTCCCATTTTTCCCTTCTATGAAAATCCTTCTTATCTGCCTTGAGCCAATAAATCACCTCTTTAAAATATATCCCAGCCCAGTTATATTAATCTCCTCTAGGACCATTCAAAACATATTATTTTATTATAACACATTACTTCAGCTTTTTAAAATGGGTATCTGGTGTTTGTTTGTTTGTTTGATTGATTTTTCTTCTTTTCAATTATAGGTTTTTTGGGTATAGCACCAAACATTGACCCTTGCATATAGTAATATCTTTTCATATTTTTTATTATATGACCAGTAAAAAACACGTCTAAAATATGCATTCTAAAATTATTCATGTTTCAATCTATTAAACATCTGTATTTTTAGAAATACCATAATCTTTATTGTTATAACTTTAACAAAAAGCATCAAACAAATAAAAATAGTATTTGCAATGAGCATACAATTTTAGGCTATCTACCAATAATGCAGCAAAAATGGATGCGCAAATAAGTAAGGAAAAGTATACAGTAGATTGAAATGTTCTATCATACATATAATGAAATGTGTGGCCCATTTGAGGATTTTGCATCAGAGTATAACACTTTTATGTGTATTTCCAGGATAAATAGCAAGATATATATTCATTTTTATTCTGATTAGCAGTTGTAAAGCTACTTCAGTGACTTAAACCAGTATTTCCATACAAAAAATAAAGAAAATGATAAAACAGGTAAGAAAGATATTTTTAAAAGGACATCAAAATAAAGCAACTCAAAATCCAAATAGCTCTCATAATAAAATACTTGTTAAATGGCAATCAATTAGAAAGGAAGCATTCACTTTGAAATATGTAAACATTTAGAAATTGCAATTGACCTTTAAGCAATAAAACTCATTTTTGATAATCTAGAGATTTTGTCAAAATATATTTTTGAAATTATCTACTATGAATATGCTTATTCTGATATTCAAAAGAAGTTTAGATAAATAAGCAAATAACATTTGATATTAAATCAATTAACTACAACAAGACTATGTTAACATATGTATAAGGTTATTCTTCAAGGACTATATTTTTATGGTTGTTTCTACTTATTTTTTGTCAGGAATGTTATATGCATCATGTTAAATCTTGTCAACTTCTAGAGTTTCAACTTTCAAAAAATTAATTAGTGTGTTTTTTCATACAACATATCAAGAAGAACTGATTCAACAAATAATTATTCATCATAAAATTTCATCTAAAATGAGATAATATCCAATATTTGAATCGTGTTAAATCTCATAGTTTTCAATTTCAACCTCTCTATAGAAAGAGTAGGAAAAGTTATGAACTCACACTTGACAAAAGGGAGGTTTTGTATCCATACAATACTTTCAACAATTCAACACACACAACAAAAAAGAGTTTTGGGTATGAAACCTAGAGAGGAAGGCATTAAAACCCAGATAGATTGCTGAAGTGTTTACAATCAAAATGAGAGCAGACTCATAGGGAGACTCTTGAGTACAGAGTTATGAGGCAAAAGTTACGAGAAGTAGGACAGAAATCAGAGTGAGTAATTGAAGGTGAACTGAATAAAGCCATCTCTTTAATCTTCCCTTATTCTTTTAACCTCAAGCTCACAAATATCCAATAACAATTTCTAAAAATAACTCATCAGGCTACCTCAGAAGGGTCACCACTCCCATTGGTTGCGGGTACCCCACGATTCAAGGCTTCTTGTACAGGCTTTTATTTGTCCACACAACATAAAGTGAAGTCTTCTCATTTGTATTGCCTACTTTGTGGCACAGACAACTCTACAATTCAGTGGAAAAGCATTGCCTTTTGAAATAAAAAGTGCTGTATCAGTTGGACATGTATAAGTAAAACAAAAACAAAAACAAAAACAAAACCAGAAACCATGACCCCAATATTAAACCACACATGTAAATAAATACTTTGAGATTTATGAAAGACCAATGTGAATGCTAAAATAATAATGCTAATAGAAAGAAAAGAAAGGGAATTGTCTTCAAAAATTTGTTTCTTCAATGGAACATAAAAATCACTAATTATAAAATAAGAGATCAACATATTGGAATTAGTTTTGTTAGTCAAACCATTTAGAGTATGAAATTATAAGCCATTCAGTAAAGTCACACTCAGAATATTTCTTATTTTTTTGCTATCTGTCCTTATGCAAAAATCATATTGTCTTAATTGTTGTATCTTTATATTGTCTCGATATCTTATCTCATGATTTCTCATTTGTTATTGTTTAAGACTATTGGACTATTATAGTAACTTTGCATTTTCCACATAAATTTCAGAATTAACTTGTTTATTTCCAAAACAACAAAAAAACACTCTGAGCTTCTTCTTAAACTTATATTGACTCCACATAACAATCTGAGATGAGTTGGCATTTTGGTGCTACGGTTGGTTTTAGAAGAAAAGAATCTTAGGATGACTTTTTTTGTAATAATTCTGGAGCTTCCATAATTGGTCATGTAATCTCAATAGATTTAAAGACACTAGTAACTATTTCCAGTAGCAAAAAAAAAAAGCATTTGCAATACATAATATGATTTGGTAATAGAGATATACAATACATCACAAATGGATACCCTAATCAGATTTATAAGGAAATTCAACCTTTATACTACCTATAGACCTGAGCTGCAACATCAACTCTTTCTGAGTCTCCAGCCTGCCAGTCTGTTCTGCAGATTTTGAAATTGTCAGACTTCACAATCATATGAACCAATTCCTTAAAATAAAAGGCTTTCTGTCTCCCTCTGTGTGTGTGTGTGTGTGTGTGTGTGTGTGTGTGTGTATACATATGTATATACACATATGTATGCACAGCTATATATAAAACACATATACTAGTGTATATGAATATGTGTGTGTGCATATGTGTGTATTCTGTGTCAATGTAGAGCCCTCAATAATATCAGAGTTGAATCATACAACCTATAAAAATATAAATACAATATCCTTCCATTTTATAGGCCTTCTTTACTTTTTCTAAAGTATTTTAAAATTTCAATGTAGAGATGTAGTGCATCTTACTAGATTTTTCTTAAGTTTTACTTTCTAATTATTAGCTGTTAAAATAAAGAAACTTAAATGTTTTTGAATATTGCCTGGGGGACTTTGCTAAAGTCCTTATTCACTTATTACCTTTTATGTATTACTTTTAAAAGTTTGTAGATTCTTTTGCATTATTCTATTACAAAATCATGTTATTTGTAATTACTGTAAATATCTATTCTTTTGTAGTCACTTTTATACATTTTTTTCGTGCCTTAATGACCCTTCAGTATAATTTGAAGTAACTATAATTAATATTTGAATTGTTCATGAACTCAAGGGGGACAGTGTTCAATATATCACAATTAAGTATGATGTTGGCTATCGTTACTTTTATATGTATACTCTTTATTAAATTAATAATGTTTCCATTTGGCATTACACTACCTGACTTCAAACTATACTACAAGGCTATAGTAAACAAAACAGCATGGTACTGGTACCAAAACAGATACATTGATCAATGGAACAGAACAGAGGCCTCAGAAATAACACCACACGTCTACAACCATCTAATCTTTGACAAACCCAACAAAAATAAGTAATGGAGAAAGGATCTCCTATTTAATAAAATTAACTCAAGAAGCATTAAAGACTTAAACATAAGACTTAAAACCATAAAAAAAAAAAAAAAAAAAAAACCTAGAAGAAAACCTGGGCAATACAATTCAGGACATAGGCATGGGCAAAGACTTCATAACTAAAACACAAAAAGCAATGGTACCAAAAACTAAAATTGACAAATGAGATCTAATTAAACTAAAATGCTTCTGCACAGCAAAAGAAACTATCATCAGAGTGAACAGGCAACATGCAGAATGGCAGAAAATTTTTGCAATCTATCTGACAAAGGGCTTATATCCAGAATCTACAAAGAACTTAAAGAAATTTACAGGAAAAGAAACAATTCCATCAAAAAGTGAGCAAAGGATATGAACAGACATTTCACCCACCAAGTTAAGGAATTGGTTGTCTTCAGGAAAATTGTGAAATTTATGAGATATAATGAAGTTGCACATCATATCTTCTCACCAGCTTTTTAACATGTAAGAATCCATATTGGTGGCTTTGTCTCATTCCTAATATTAATAGTTTGTGTTTTCTTTTTTATCTTGAGCAATTTTCTAATGTTTTCTAATTTATCATTTTTTAATAGACCAATTTTTGCTTTTTACATTTTTCTTCATGTTTTATTCATCTTACTTTCTTGGATTTAAATATGCTATTTTATTTTAGCTTCTTTTTACTTATTTTACATCTATTCACATTTCTAATGCAGGTATCAATGCTCTAAATTTACCTATGAATACTCTTTACCTTGATATACATTATTATTATTATCAAATTCAAATTATTTTGTAATTTTCATTGCAAATCCTTTTTCATGCATTCATTGTTTAGGTTTCCAGGAACAAAAAATAGTAAATGATTACTAAACTATGTTTGCATTTTGTATATATGCACACACCCACATACACACAAACCCACACATAAACACACACATGCACACACATTAAAACACAATGCTCTATGTTTAAGATTTTCCAATTTTAGGACATATCTGGGTTTAGTGTTATAGAATAAACAAATATATAAATATGTATGTTTATATTTGCACTTGCATTGTAGAAAAATATAATATATATATTGAGTATATAGTAAAATAGATATCAAAAAATTCTCATATTAACAATCATTAATAACTCTTAGTACATATTTTGCATGGGAAGAATCTTTTCCCATTTAAAAAATGTATTTATTTACTTTTTTATTACTTTTATTTTTAGAGACATGCTCTTGCTCTGTTATCCAGGCTAAAGTACATTGGTATAAATACAGCTCACTGTAACCTTGAACTCCTGGGCATCAGCAATCTTCCAGTCTAAGCCTCTCTAGCAGCTAAGACTCCAGGCCTGGGACACCACACTTGGCTAATTTATTTTTATTCTTTGTAGAGACAGGGTCTCACTACGTGACCTAGGCTAGTTTCAAACTCCTGGCCTCAAGCAGTCCTGCTGCCCCAGCCTCCCAAAGTGCTGTGATTACAGTCATGAGCCACCACACTCAGCTTTTTCCACCGGTTTTAAAATAATATAGAAACAAACATTAGAAATGGTTTTAGTGTCTTAAATTAATAAAAACCTTGATAATTAATTTAAAATGTTATGTTTTATAATTGATTGAAATTATCAATCACTTTTGCTATATTAAGAAATCTAAGTTGATTTCTCCTCTCCCCTACATTTATTTTCTGCACATTTAGAGATCAGAACTGATGGACAGGTGTGTAAGTACACTGACAAACACTGTGATCTTTGTGGAATAAGTTTCTGAAACCCAGGGGTATGACTATGCAAATACTAGCAGATGGCTATGTAACTGTAAATGTGATTGTTCCACTAAAGCTTGATGCAATAATACATTTAATTAATTTTAAATATATTAATGTTTTCTAGAAAATTTATATTAAGAAAAGCTTTATCTATCACAGAATTCTTCTTACCCTTTAGTCCAACTAATGGACATTCTGAAATCTTGGCAGAACATTACATAGTTGAAAGATTTCAATCTCTGAAAGGATTACAGGGCAGATGGCAATGTAAAGGAACTACTCAACTATCTGAGTGCTATGTTTATGTAGCCATCTGCTGGGTGTTCATTCCCCTGGGTTTCAAAATTTACTTGGAGGCTAGAAAGTGTGTCCACAGATTCAAATTGTTCAAGGATCCAAGCACTATATATTTATACATATCTATAAAATGAATATATAAAAATTATTCTGTTATGTATCTGGTTCCCATTTTTAAATGATTTCATAGATATTTTACTAAATAGTTTAAATAGGTATATCTCCAATGTCTCATTTTTCAAATGAAAAACTTGAGCTAGAAGCCACTGATATTTAACCTTAGTCTAGTTAATTTTTCTGTGATGTATTTAAAATTATAGTTGGAATAGTAAAGCCTTATAGATGACCATTATTATTACATGCATACTTTGTAAATGAATATATTTACCTAATAAAATAAAGTAATATACACTAAAAAGTTAAACCAAGAGGTGTTAGAAACAATTAAAAAATTGTCTGTTTATTAATTTGCTATATTTTTGTTTGTTATTTTATCTCCTTTTCTTATTGAGCAATATCCAAATTATCAACTACGCTTTTGACTGACATTATTTATACTGAAAAATATTTATTTAAATGCACATATTCAGATAAATAAAAAATCCTTAATTTTTCATTCTCTTTTGTACTAAATTCATACTGAAAGCTATCGGTGACTCTTATTAAAGTTCACAGATTTTTAATTATGATAATTAACAGTTACTTGTTATCATTATATTGAGATTTTAATATATGACGTTGCATCCTTTACCATTGAGAATCTGGTGCTATTAACGTAAGATTAGAAAGTTATTTTAAATTCTACAAATTGCTTTAAAAGTATTATAACTCAAATTATTGTTTAAAGCAAAACAGGGTTTTGTAGAATATACTGTATTTTAAGACAGACATTTTCAACAACAATAAACATCAAGAACAACAAACTCTCACTGAAGAAAATACATGTGCTCTGTGATGTTCATGATGATAATCCCTCCAGCTCTCCAACTTAGTGGTCAGTTGAGATATCCAGAGACTCGCCCATGCCTTACTTATTTCCATGGCACATTTGAGATGAGTTTTAGGTAGGATTTTCCTGAATGAAATGAACACTTAAATATTAATAACTGATATAAAAGAGCTAGTTTATGGATTGCAAAGTTAGCCTGCTTGTCTCTAAGGTAAATTGAGTAATATCATAGTAGAAAATTTTTACTTAGATACTTTGTATTAACAATTCTTGATGTATGCAATGTCTAAGTCTATTTTCTGATAGAAAATTATCTTACTGAACCTTCTGGAATGCTTTCACAAATTTTCTTTTCAGGGTAAGGATACCTCTGAGGATCCAAATCCTCTAGCTTAGCCATTTGTGCCAAATAATTAATCTCTTCTGATCTTTGGTAAGGAATTAGTTCCACTTAGTAGCTTGGGGGAATCCAAAAGAATTTGTCTAAATATTAAGCTGTCTGATTTCATAACATAATATAGCTGGGGGAAATAGAATTGTTTATGTGCCATGGTGATTGGGTGCGGGGGGACAGTAAATATGTTAACAGGTAGCAAACATAAATGGTTTTCTTTATTCCAGCTGTACTTGAAATGCAGGAAATAAATGTGCTTTAAAATAAATTGTCTTATTGTTTATTAAGGTGTGAAGTAAGGAAGACAAGTAGTTATTATTTTAAATTAGATACCTGGTGTATCAATGTAGAAAACTCCACTGGTTTTTAGCATTCTTTCATTAACACATTTAATCAGGGTTACAGAAATATTCAGAAATATTTTCTAGAAAATTTGTTTTTCTCATCATGTAGAAGCTTCAGTGTGTTTCAAATGTCTCTGTAAGACATTTATATAATTTATTTATAAATATAACCTAAGTCAACTCAAGAGACTTACTTGTTCAATTATGATGCTGGGAAAGTGGAACTAGAAATTTGCAATATTTAATCTAAGCTAGTTTTCATGCCATTGCATTTAAATGTTTAAGAGTGCATTTTGAAAATGATTATTTTAGAGATTTATCTTTCTATTCATTTATAATAAATAATAAAATAATTTATAAGGGAGGATTAAGCCAGAAAAGTTCCATATGTTGCCTTATTTGTTTGTTTACTTTTTAATTTATTTGACAACTAGGGTTGATTTTTTTTTTTTAGCAACTCCAAATTTGTTATAATTTACTCAGGTAATGGCTACATTATATTTTATATAATAATATTATTAATAACATGTTGGTATTTTAATATTGAGTATAATATCATTAATATTAACATGCCTTATTTTCTTGATTACCAATGAAACTTCTACAGATGCCCGGTCAACTAGTTTTCCAACCTTCAGTGTAAGCCTAGAAATACAGTATGTCTTTAATAAAGTATTCTGGAATTGAATTGTTTGAGACAAGTAATAAGGGAGACTTTTCCCCTCAATGATTTGAAAATTCCACAAATGCTTAAGTGATTAAATCAAAGAGAATAAACAAATAAACAAAATAAAACAGGTTTGGTTTCACAGCATAGCCATTATTGTATCTAATGTTTGGTAGAGGACATTCAAGACTCCAGGTACTCTAAGCAAGCCATATTGTGCCAGCAGTAACCATGAGCTGGAAAGTCCCTCTGTCCTAATTCATTCCACTTATTCCCACCAACTGTTGAAATGCTCAGGGACCCTATAGAGATCTCTTCAAGTTTTTATTATTATTATTATATTGTAATTTTTAAGCTTATCTGAATATGATGATTCCTGAGTGTCAAAGTAACTGTTATAATTGAAAGATGATGTTCTGGATATGCATCTTTTGTGTGAAGGCAAATAAGACAAAGGATGTAAGTTATTTAGTGCCATAAACACCAGAGCCTACCTCATTAATTTCCAGTACTCCATTTGAGGAAGCAAACAGGACTCAGGATGGAAGTAAATTATCAATTTATTAAAAATCTTAACTCAATATTAAAATAGAAAGAAATGACTATATATTGTGTACATATTCCTAGAACTTAGTGTCTGATGGTTTGCTTTAATTTGGAATTTGAATTCTTGTATAAGCATTTTATACATATTCTTTTAATCAAAAATATATATTAAGGAAGAAAATATAGGCCTATGCCTTTTAAATTATCTGATTAAATTTATTCTGTATTAGTGAATTTCTTGTGTTTTCTTTTTATGTTAATCATCTGAAATGTATACGGTAGTATATGCCTTTCCAAGACGATTTAAAAACCAGAACTGTTTATAATTCTATCATGTGAATTTCACTATTATCAAATGCCCATTTATAGAAATTTCTTTTCAGAAATAATTGAACCTAAATCTGATATCTGACATTTTCATTTCTGAGATGATATAACCTTTATCCTTTACACTAAGGTAGGTTGAAGGTGATATATATGACAGCCTTTTTTCTTACCTTATATAAAATAGAAAAGTACAAGTTCAATTTCAAGGTGACTGTGTGTTAAAGAATATTACACTCTGTTGGGGGAGCAGAGAAATTAGTTATTGAATACAATATAAAAAGGCCCATCTGGCCTTGTTTTTGAATTATGATGCACATGTTAACATGTGAAAGTTTTACTAAAAGTAGATTGTATAAAATAAATTTTAGCTACAGATAAACTAAAATTATTATTTTTAAAATCCTTGCTAACAGAGGTAATTACAGGTTTTGGGATATTCCCTTTAAAAAATAATGAAAAATTTAAGTTACCAAATTAAATATGAGTGTGATTATTTGAAATGAAATGATATATCATAAATTATAAATTTTTTAAAGTTTTATAAATACTATGAACCTCATGAAATCCAAAAAAATATATATCTGTTTTACTTAATAGCTTTACATATTTTAACAACTTTTTTTGCTATTTAAATTAAACGTTATTAGATTTATTATTTTTGAGTAGAGGAAGAAACGAATAGTTTACATCATCATCCAGCATAGTTGATCAAAATATGTTTTTTCTTAGTAAATCAGAAATTTTCTTAAGTAGTACTTTATTAGTAATTGAATATAAACTGCTAAGATGTATACGAATTTGAAAAATATTCTATGAAGTTGTTTTCATATGTGTAATTTGTAAAATTTTCTGTAGCCTACTTTTTGACTTCTTCTATTTAAAGCCTCATTGCTCTTTCACAACCTTCTGTCTTTATTCCTGTGTAGTAACATCACCCATTTTATACTTTGCTGAGTAGTAAAGACCAACTTGTCCCAAATTCATCCTGCATAGGTTCAACTTCGAGGAAAGGGAACAGTTTCCTGTAGTGCTCCAAGAAAACCATCTAGTCCTTGTCAACCATGACACATGAATGCCGGTACTTCCATCCCGCACTTTATATCCAATTGCTCCAGAAGATGGAGAGATATAGCAAATCCTACCACTGCTTTGTCGGGTTGTCCACAAGGCTTTAACACCTGAGCACAATAGGGGAAGGGTGGTGCTTTGCCAACCACAACAGTGAGCTGCCAGGACAGCGGTCAGATCATATTGTTCTTATATCCTTAGCCTGCTCTTAACAGGGAGAATGGCCATGAATCCTGGTACTAATGTCTGATTTGCTGGATTTTTATGGTAAACCCAAGAGTAGGTCACCTGCTACTGATTCTATGTCCATGATTTTCTTTAGCGAACACCACTCCAGGTGACCAGGTGTTTCTGTGTGCTGCCTGACCATCTGTCCTTGTTTGCACAACATTCCGTGAGCAACTAATAATAAAGAACACCCTTTGTTACAGTAGAGTTGATTATTCAACAAATTATGAAAGATATGTTGTTCATTTTTCATGTCTTCTTTGTGGAACTTGCCCATTATTTGAACATTGTCCTGGGTCGCTTGAAAATAGAGCAAGTTCTTCAAAGTTAGTAGTAAATCACAGTTTTGCATACAAAATAAACTTTGTTTTATGAAGAGTACATTATTTTTATAAAAAGTATTATAATCTGAAATAATTGTTAGGCAACTTTTCTAAGTAAATATTGACTCTTGAATGAACTGTTTCAACCAGGGAAGTGATTCAAATATTGTTATTTATTGGGCACCCATGATACATACAGTACTTATAAACAAATTTCCTGCTTTTTTTCAACTTAAATTTACTGCAGGGATACAGAAATTAAACAAATATACAATATATTTTGATGTAAAGATAAATGAACAAGGAAAAGGAAAATAGGTTAGACAAGTTAGTCAAGTTTTTATGAAGTGAGGATAATACTGAAGGTAACGTTCATGTTTCAGGGTGAATGATCGAACAGTAAACATGAAATTAACAGTTCTAGTTAAAGTTGCTAGTTTTTCCACTGGTAAAGACAGTGTTTCATGAAGTAAACCCTGTTTCCCTAAATTGATTTTAATTGCATATTCAAATCAGCGGCTTTCAAATATACAAAATATTTTGGGAAAAGCACCTTTAACATTAATAGAAAGTATAATTGCATATATGATTTTTTACTATACTCACAGCATTTCAATAATAATTCCAAAGTAATTTAAAAATATCTGTAAACAAAAAAGTAAAAATATAAACATAATCTTAGAAGGAATTCTCAAGTCTGTAGTAGAAGAGTTATGTTATTTGATCTTTTTCTATTTTATTCTAAAGTGGCTTAATGCATTCAAATAGTTTATGTATACTCTATGTCTTTCTCACATCATTAGTCTACAGCTACTGCTGAGATGTAGTATTACAATATCGGCTTTCAGTGAGAGGCTATTCACACTACGGGAAACTCAAAATTTGGAAGTAGTGACAGGTGTTTCTAAAAACTCTTTTGAATTGCCATGTTTATCTACTTAGTAATGTTTTCCAAAGACAGTGCCCTTGCTTTAATAATATGTTAAAACTGGTTTACAATGATTAATTAGACCCATGATATCAACTGAAATACAGTCTCTCAAATGTCATTATCAGTAAATATTGGGAAATCAGTATGGTAGAATAAGTTTCTAACATGCAAGAAAAAGTAGAATCTTGGGGCTCCAAAGTTGCTATGTCAAAGGGAAAGTTAAGTCTGATAGCTGAGTCACCAATAGGTTTTCATTTTGTTCCCAGATAGCTGTAATTTCACATGCTTAATTAATCTTATGTAAAATGTAGATTTACTGGGCATGAGATAATGCATAATTGACTTTTTCTTCTGCTCCCTCTTTTCACATGTTTACTTTATCTTCTGTAATATGTAACTTTACTAGGCAGGAGACAATCCATAATTGAGCATTTCATCTACTCCACATTTTCACATGTAAACGATGTATATTGAATGAGGCTAATCAGAGCCTCACAAGAATGTAAGTATTTGTTTCACCGCCTACCATCCCTCTCTTTTTCTTCCCTCCTGCTTATTCTTTCTCTTTTAAACACTGAAGTTTCCAAAATCCGCTTTGGAAAAAGCATAGGTCACAGACAACCCTGTCATATGGTTTGGCTGTGTCCCTCATGTTGAATTCCTACGTTATGGGAGGGACCCAGTGAGAAATTACTGAATCTTGGGGGCAGAGCTTTCCCATGCTGTTCTCCTGATAGTGAATAAGTTTTGTGAGATCTGATGACTTCATAAGGCAGAGTTTTCCTGCACAAGTTCTCTTTTTGCCTGCTGCCATCCATATAAGATGTGACTTGCTCCTCATGGCCTCCCACAATGATTGTAAGGCTGCCCCAGTCATGTGGAACTGTAATTCCATTAAAGCTATTTCCTTTTTAAATGGCCCAGTCTGGGATATGTCTTTGTCAGAAGCATGAAAATGGACTAACACATCTTGTGATTTGTGTTTTTTTTCCCCCAGGGGTGTTCTGAAACTTGGCTAAACAAACCTCTAATTGCTTGAGACCTGCTGCAGACACTTTTTGTTTTACATTAACAAGTTAAAATTGCAATTTCACAAATTAGATAGCCTGAGAAAATAGTGATACTGTTAACTTAGTAATTTCCATAAAAAGATTGTTTTTCTAAAATATGCATAGTAAAATTAAGCTTTTAGTATTATAATTCACCCACCTCAAAAAACAGGTAGTACCTAATGGTTTGGATATACTTCACTTATATGTACTTGCTTTGCTTTAGATTATTAATTTCATGTCTTTATATATCTATTATAGAAAAAGGGAAATAATAATAATTATAGCTGAAGAATAATAATAGTAGAAACTATCCACTTACCAAAGACTTGTTTTCGCTAAAAGAAATGAATTTGGGCAATGTAAGGACTATCAATCTATTTAAAAGTCCCTGGAAGTAATAAAAGAAAACAACAACACAGTCTTAAATAAACAGAACATAAAAACATGGCCAGGAGATATATAGCCAAAGCCACTGATACGGTTATTACAACTGCAGTTCACATCTAAAGTCTTACTTCACCCAGAATTATAGGACTTCATTAGGCTGTTGCAAAAGTAGTTGTGGCTATTGCTCTTGAAAGTAATGATGAAAACTTATATAATGTCCAATATCAATGAAAAATTTCTAAGAAAGCAGAAGAGTTTGTAAGCACCTCAAATTTCATAATATAATTTTATACAAGTAAGGGTGTTGCTACATATATAATAATTATCTGAAATTTGTGAAGTTTGCAGATAACATTGTAAAATGATTCGTATGTAAAAAGCTTAGCAGAATCTCACAATAAGCAATGCCTACTTGTCTAAATGTGACACTTCAGTATCTCATAAATCAAAAGATAAGCCCTCAATGTTCTGAGATCACGAGATTTGTCAAGTGAGTAACTTTAATTAGCATTATTAACATGCACGGTCCAGAAATAACAAATTTCTGCTTAGATGTTAAATGCAAAAGGGTCAGATCAACATCAACTTAGAGTTTTACAGATTCATAGATTCTCCAGATTCAACTAGAGGAACGAAAATGTTGAGGGCTATTCAGTTCAAATTTTAATAGGATAATATCTAAGAATTCTTAGGTTCTGTCATCAAGTGTGCCTGAGTAGTTAACTCCAGGGCAAAGAGATTTTTTAATTGATTTTGAAAATTAGAAAATTAGTCATATATATTTGACCTCATAGTCTATCCATTCTTCTATGTTGTTTGGTTTTGTTGCAGGAAGCATTGGCTTTTTGACCTAGACAAACTTTCTTATATTTCATCATATGGTTGTCAGAAAAAATTTGTCAGGCTCTGCAACTGTTTATCTTTCTCTCAGGCTGTATTGCAGATGTTCTAATTCCCTGGGAGAATATGTATTCATTTCTCTTTTGCTATCAATCTATGTCTAACAAATGCTATATTTCTAGAAGATGCTATGCTGGGCATTTTGTGACTCTCACTTATCATGAAACATTGTAATACACTGTTCAGGACATGATTCCTTTGCACACCCTGGAAGAAATATTATTTTCAGTTCTAAGTATGCTAGATTCCTTAATAAAAACTTTTTTAAAGTCAACAGCAGCATGTTTAAATTAGAATAAGATAAGCTGTTTAAATGCCTAAAATGTAAGAAAAAAAAAAACATTGGACTTATTTGAAGAAAACCTTGAATTAAATAGAAATTTTATTTTAAGTGTTTATATTTTTAGCAAGCCAAAATTGCTTTGATTGACTAGCCTACATTTCACAATGAATACCTTAGGCACATGCATTCTTTTTTTTTCTTTTTTTCTTTTTTTAAAGATGGGGTCTCACTATGTTGCCCAGGCTGGAGTGCAGTGGCTATTCACAGGGGTGATCCCACTACTGATCAGCACAGGAGTTTTGACCAGCTCCGTTTCTGACCTGCGCTGGTTCACCCCCTCCTTAGGCAACCTGGTGGTCCCCCCTCTCCGAGGAGGTTACCATATTGATGCCGAACTTAGTGGGGGGACACCCTATCGGCATAGCGCACTACAGCCCAGAACTCCTGGACTCAAGAAATCCTCCAGCCTCAGCCTCACGAGTAGCTGGGACTACAGGCACGTGCCACCATGGCCGGGGCATCTTTTGTTACTTAGGAGATTTTATTTTTACTTTCTGACAGCTCGCACTCCCTTGTTTTCGCAGCTACAATTAACACTCATTTTTATTAGCAAACTTGCACTCTTGTCAGCCTTATATTTTACTTTTCCCATGGATATGATCTATCTAACCATAAACTGCTACAAACACTGGCATGAAGATCCTTATAATTTGTGTCTGAATATATTGGTCAGTTGATTTATTATTATCCTATTGTACTAATGATCAAATAGATTATATGAGGACCCAAGTTAAAACAGTTTATGGCTAGCCATCCTTTCACATGATATTTTTATGAAGAGCTTCCCTTTTATGGGAGCAGTCAATGTATATAAAGTGGTCTGTAACCTGGTCCTTGACTGATTATACGAGCATTCTTTCTTTTTAAAAAATCAGAGACATATAATTAATATCTATTGCTTTTGAACCCCATCATTGGAAAGGTCTCTGGTCTGGTACAAAACAGAAATGACTTTAAAAAATGGTTCCCGTGATTGGACTGATGATAAAGAATAATTCAAGGACGTATTCTAAATACAGTTACAAACTCCTCAAGCTCAGAATTTAATGTTAGCATCAAAATTTAAATGACATATAACCCGCTCCTCAAAAGAACTCAAGCAGTCTTTACAAAGATTATGGGGATGATTCTTATTCAAACTCCCAGCATCTCTATAGATACAGGTTTTCTTATTGCTCCTATTTTGCAGGTAGTTGAATTTGTTGTAGCTTGGGTGGTTAAATAAAGTAACTCTTAGAAGTTTTTAGGAATATTTGAGGAATAATTGTATAAGGGACAACTCAGAGGTTAGTTGTTTCAAGGGTCAGAGTTTTGCCTTTCCAATACAGTCCTCATTTCTTTTTGAGGAATTGAGTAGGTCTCATTACAAAGGCACTGAAAAATAGAATGTTTCTACTACAATACAAATTTCATTGGTGTGATGTATTATTTAAATTTATTCAGTAAAATGCAACATCATATGAGACTTCTCTGAAACAAGCATCTGTGCCAAGAATTGTTTTTAGAAAAAAAAAAGAAAGAAAGAAAGAACAAAACAAAAAAGATTTGAAACCTATTGTCAAAGCTTGGATTTAGAAAATTAAAGGCAGCTTCTTTCATTGGTAAAGAAAAATAGCAATTTATCTTACTGTGCTTTGAATAGTCAAGAAGGTTGGCTTACAAATAGTGGGGTTATAAATCTTAGCAACATAGTCACAGAACGTGAAAGAGATCATAAACGACTTCAATGTCATTTATATACAGTTTGTGTAACTTCTGTGAACTTTACTTAAAGATACACAAAGCCTCTTAGATACAAGTGGCTTTTTAGTAACATTACATATTTTTATTCACCTCTTTGACAAAGAGGGGCAATCAGTGAGTATGATGAAGAGCAATACATATCCTGTTCTACATCAGTGTTATTCTATACATATAATTCCATGAAGAAAGTGAGTAGTAAGAGGTGGATTGTAACAATCTTGGGCTGCAACGACACCATAAGACTAGTTTATTCCAGCTTCTAATTTCAAGGAAGTTAAAACAAACTAATGTATTACCTGAGGAAAATACGTAGTAATCTGAATTCATTAATTTTAAACTGAGGCTTTAGTAAAAATAGTTTTACTTTTTCCTGCCTAACTGATATGGTTTGGATCTGAGTCCCCACCAAATCTCATGTTCAATTGTAATTCCTAATGTTAGAGGTGGGGCCTGATGAGAGGTGAATTAGTCTTGAGGGTGGATCCTTCATGAAAGCTTTAGCACCATACCCTTGGTGTTGTTCTCATGATAAAGTTCTTATGAGATCTGATTGCTTAAAAGTGTGTGGCACCTCTCTGTCTCTCTCTTGGTCCTGACCTTGTCTGGTAGATACCTACTCCTGCTTTGCCTTCTGCCATGAGTAAAATCTCCCTGAAGCCTCCTTAGCAAGCAGATTCTGCTGTACTTCCTGTGCAGCTTGCAGAACCATAAGCCAATTAACCTGCTGGGGTTTTTTAAGTATTATCCAGTCTCAGATATTTATAGCAGTGCAAGTGCTTAATACACCAACAAAGGGAACTCTACTTATATAACTTTTGAGTGAGAGATAAAACACATTGGTATACTTATAAAGTTAAAATATTTATTTTCCATAGTTTTTAAAATCATGGGTAAAGGTATATAAAAATGAATAAAATTTAACATGCAAATCAAATAATTTTGTTTCTTTTTTTATTATACTTTGGGCTCTGGGGTACATGTGCACATCCTGCATCCTGCAGAATTGTTGCATAGATATATACATGCCATGGTGGTTTGCTGTTTCCATCCTCCCCACCCGCGCCTACATAAGGCATTTCTCCAGGTGTTATCCCCTCCCTGCCCCCCACATCCCTCTCCTCCCCTCCCCTCCCTACCACCCCCTCCCACCTACCCCAGTGAATGTTGTTCTCTTCCCTGTGCCCAAATATTCTCATTGTTCCTCATCTGCCTGTGAGTGAAAACATGCGGTGTTTGGTTTTCTGTCCTTGTGTCGGTTTGCTGAGAATGATGGTTTCTAGATTCATCCATGTCTCTACAAAGGACACAAACTCGTCATTTTTTATGAATGCATAGTACTCCATGGTGTATATGTGCCACATTTTCTTTGTCCAGTCTATCATTTATGGGCGTTTGGGTTGGTTCCAGGTCTTTGCTATCGTAAACAGTGCCACAAGGAACATACGTGTGCATGTGTCTTTATAATGGAACGATTTATACTCCTTTGGGTATATACCCAGTAATGGGATTGTTGGGTCAAATGGAATTTCTATTTCTAGATCCTTGAGGAGTTGCCACACTGTATTCCATAGTGGTTGAACTAATTTACACTCCCACCAACAGTGTAAAAGTGTTCCTTTTTCTCCATATCCTCTCATTTTCTCCACATTGTCTCCAGATTTTTTAATGATCACCATCTTTGTTTTGTTCTTTGATATATTCCCAGAATGTAGAACAGGCACATATTCAATATGTTTTTGTGAATAAAAGAATAAGGATGGAATGCTGAAATTACATATTTCTATACAATAAAATACTACCTGTAATGGGCTAAGTGTTATGCATGTTACGCATTGTGCTTGTTTTGAGAAATACTAAAAAATAACTATTTTTTTTTAAAGAAAGAAATAACAGATGTGTAGGAAATGCAATGCCTGAGAAAACTAAACTGAAATTTCTGTTACATAAAGTCTAAAAGCCTCAAAAATATTTTATTTAAATAAACCAACTACAACAAACTTAAGCACTTGCAAAATAGGTATAATCAACACTGCTCATTCTTTTTTTGTTAAATAAGTGATAAATATTTTACTAAATTTGCTTTATTTTGAAACAGACAGGGGAGAAGTCTTATTTCATTTTCAGGTTTGTTAATATCCACAGTATCCACATGATGTATTATGATATAAATGAACATTTTTAAAGCATTTTGAAATGTAAAAATTTATCATTAGATTCAATATGTTGGTCACGTTTTGCTAAATTGAAATGGAAAAAACCACAAACGTGTCATGAAATGATGATAAAATATCATAGAATTCTATGCAGATTTTATAAAATGATGCTTTACATTTGTGATTATAATTTTCTTGAATATTTATTTTTTAATTATATTTTTATGAATTAAGTAAAGCAACTGTTCAAATCTATACAAGCAAATTTTCTGGATTTCAGATGTCCTATGTTGAGTGAATTAATGGCTCATAATTTTGTTGTTCATTCTCACTGTGCCTCCAGATTTAGACTTGTGACCTGCTTTGGATATTGACCTTTGTTCATCCCAACACTAGAAAAGGTTTGGAAGAGCACTTGTATGCTCCAGCTTGCTTTCATATGCCTCTGAGATCATGCTCAGGCTAGCCTGCTGAAGGGTAAGAAATGCATGGATCAGAGTCTAATTGTCCCAGTTTTCCCAGCCAATGTCAACTGACAGATCCACTGACAGCCAGATGTGTGAACAACCACAGCCAATATTAGTTCCTAAATAACCACCTGAGATAAGTAAATGATTTATTATTGTATGCCACTTTGGTCTTGCAAGAATTGTTGTTGTTGTTGTTGTTATTTGGTTTTATGGTGTCAACGGATAATGAATATCAAAATATTCACACAAAAAAATGATGGCGTTAATTTTATTTGCATGGTTCTTCCTTTTATCAGAGATCCTCTAACCTTATACCATTAAATCAGGAGAACACCATTTTTCTAAAGAACTTGACAATAATTAATTCAAGCATGATTCAACTCCATCAAATTAACTTGAAAAGATCATAATAAAAGTTAGAGAATTGGTAGTGTCCTTCCTGTGTCCTGACAGTGAACCAAAATTTGTCCTCATCAACTATTCTATTGATATCCCAGATGAATTATCTGAAGTATTTTCCCTATGGATTTCTCCTCGGTTTGTTTTATAAGAAGTTTTAGGAATTCATTAGCAATGATTAGAGAAAAATCTGCCTGTTTTCACTTACAATGTTTGGCTTGATCCTAGCAATTTATGACCCCTTAAACTTGGAATTCACTGAAAAAGGCATAAGTAAGTGAAAGCTTTATTTCTCCTTTTTTTTTTCTCAAGGTTATAGCATATAAAACGTGTTTTGTTACACTATACTAGTTCACTACCATGCCCTCCTAAAATGTGTACATATCTTTTAGAGTTTCATGGTTAATATTATATTCTAATCTTTAAATTCAAGAATGTATGTCAATTATTCTCAAAGGGTTAGGTTGAATGAAGTGGCCCAGAAACGGAATGTAAATTTTATATAACATTATTGCTCTTAAAATATGAACCTATGAATTTGCATACACACACACACACACACACACACACACACACAGCAAACACACACCCCTGTTCTACGTAGTGTGATATATAGGTTGTATAGATTTATAAATAAGGTTGGCTAAATAATGGCTCCCAAATATGTCTACATCATAATTTCTTGAATCAGAAAATGTTATCTTTATGATATAAAAGGGACTTTGCAAATGTGATTAAGTTAAGGATCTTGAGAGGCAAAGATTCTACATTATTCAGGAAGACCTGATATAATCACATGACTCTTTATAAGAGGGGGTGCAAGAGGAATCAGAGGCACAGGGCAAGGTGATATAATGTCTGAAGTAGAGGTTGGAGTTCCAACCGCTTTGATGATGGAAGAAGGAACCACAAACAAATACATATGGCAACAAGAAGCAGAAAATTTGCAATAAAATAGGTTTTCTCATCAGACTTACAGGCTGGTTAGAAACTAGCCTTTCTAACACCTCAACTTGAGTTAAATAATACCAGTTTTGTACTTTGGACATTCACTAATATAGAGAATACATTTGTATTGGTTTAAATCCTTAAGTTGGGGTAATTATTTTGTTACAGCAATAGGAAATACATGGTACTAGAGAGTTTATAAATGTATCACCTGCTGTTCTAAGGCAGTGTTTAGTCTTTTTAAAATTTATTTTCAGGCCTTGTTGTCTCTGAGTCCAACATTCTCATATTGAGTTTTCGAATGTTTAGACTTAAAACTCATTTCTTTTTAGTATTTATATTATAAACGGATAAATGCAACTCAGCATATTCTGACATGACCTGATCAAAGATTTATAAATTTGAGTCAAATCCAAACACAGTTTTTGAAGCTGTAAATACTATCGTTTAGAGCTCTCCATAAAATAGGGTGAGAGAGAGAAGTTAGCCTCCCTAGTTCTCTGGTAGGAACCTTAAAATTTAGGTTGTCACAGGTTATCTTAGTTGAGAGATCACTGACCTATTTATTCATGATTTTGTTCAAATTCTTTTTTTCTAGATGCAAATGTTCTATCTGTTCCATGTTTGTCATGAATTTGTCATTAATTCTACAAGCTTTCCTACACACTCTATGAAGCATCATTTTTAACGACTTTAATCTTTCTGCAAATTGCTCCCTTTGATTTTACTATGCTGTTATCTAGCAAAGAAGCCTATGTTCTTCTACAACATAAAATATTTTATTCATCTTGACCATTTTTCTACTTAGTCTTGTTTACTAACCATAGCTAAAAGCTTTTTTTAAAAAACTGAATTCATAAGCTTGTGTCTTTCCATATACTTGTAGAGTCCTTTGTATTTCACACACACACTCACAGAAGTTCCAACTTTATGTTTTCATTGTTAAGCACACTGATGTTTGGACAAAACTATGTATTCAGCAAAATATGGCTGTATTTATTTTACATTTTTTAGTAGGACATTATGATTTTATTTTCTAAATCTTAGGTCTCCTTTCTTTAACACCTATCATTGGCTTCATTTCAGAATGATTCTATTGTTTGCATCAACTTTGTGTAAAGATATGAGTTTATCTCTAATAAACTATTCTGTTGGTCAAAACCCAGAAGGAACCTCCAAGAAGTCATTAGATTTTAAAGAAAAGCATTGTCATAAATTGCTTTCAAATTGAAATAAAAAGAACTTCACAGCTAATCATATGTGTTAAGGAAGGTTTTTTGGATCAATTTCCTCTATCTCAAAGCGTGAAACCTCTTTGAAAGTTCATGTAACAACCTATTCTCTTTGTGGTAGCCTAAAATACTTTGTATGTCCATGGCAATTCTCTAAGAATTAGCTGCATGTATATAGTGAAAAAGGATTTTCAGTGCACATAACCATTAATTCAAAGTCACTGCATGAAAATGCCTTTAGGTGAAAACAAACATTGTACTTTATCTTGTGTGTAATACTCAGCATATACTCAGATGGCCTACTTATGAACTTACTTTGTATGTTGCTCCTTGAATTATCTTTTAGTGCTTTGTTAATTTTCGCATTCAATGAATGTAGAGGAATTTATCAGAGTTTTTCTAAAATCTCATTAGGAATTACAAATAAATATTTCAGATACAGGTTAAAATTGAAAACTAGTATTTTACACTTTGCAACTTTCAAATTCTTTATAACTTCTGACAAGATACTACAAAACTTTTTGTTAACAGGAGTGCCAATATCAACATGTAGTAAGTCTGATGATACAGTAGGAAAATTCTTCTTCACAAAATCCAGTTCTTAAAACAAAGACACTATGACTAATTATCTTCCCAGCTCCTGACATGTCTTGTCCCACCAAAAAAAATATTAGTCTAAAATCCATGTATTTATGTTTAAAATAAATTATATGCAAGGTTGGCATTTTATAAAGCTCAGCATCTTCTCTTTTATGCATTAACACCCAGTAGCTTCTGGTTTTTCATTCCCCTTAGCCATTATTTTACTGAAATAAGTGCAATCTGTTAAGAGCTTTGTTTACAGACTCATGGTTTGGTAAGCTAAGGTCCTTACAACAGAGAATAGCTTTCCATAAAGGCAAAGAAGAAAGAGAAAATTGTAGATACATGAAGAATCTAGTTTTTCTTGTTACTTCTGCTTTGTTGGTGGTTATGGTTGAAGAGACATCTGGATGATTCAAAAAGGGTGAGAAGAAGATTTATGACTAGAAATAAATTCTAGAGATTACTCTTCTTATTCCTCTTCTGTTCTCCTTTGACCAAAATTCCTAGTTGATTTGATCTTGCTGGTTACCAAGCTACTCTAGCTAAATGTGGGGTTAGGTGAAGTTACAGATGAATAAACGTAAGACCAATGATAAGAGTGAGTTAAAGAAGCATATATTATGGATAGAGATTATTGAGAAGGACATTTACAACTAAATTTTTCTTGTTATAGGATAATGGTTTTGAATTTAGCCATATGCTATTCTTCTGCCATATTAAATAATTCTAAAATAGATACACATTCAAAAATACATCAAAATATATACTTAGACTTTTGTTATAATAATGATGTAATAATGTAAATAAGTATTGTAAAGTTTATGGTCTCATGGCCTTAAATCTTTAGAAGAAAGCAACTGTCTCCCTTTTCAGATACTCATGTAATCAAGCAACTTTACAAAATAAATTACATTTTTACCTAATAAACATTTGTGCTGAAAATTATCCTTCACTATTCATGCCAATTTGAACATTTATTGTGCTCAGAGTTTGAGTTATACATGTAGAATACACTAAATAGATTATTGCTTCAAAGAATACATTAAAATTATAGATCACACACAATATACACATTGAGTGATAAAGACATCCATGGGGTGAACTGTATTTACTTGTATGGGAACAATTTATAATTTTTGGCAAATTTTACCTATGGAAATATCCCTAAGGATGTCCTTTAAGAATATATTATTAAGACAAATTAATATGAAAAATATATGAGCTAGAAAAGTTTTATTTTAAAGTACTTCAGTTTTAAATGCTACATAATAAATGCTGGCCTAATAATTAATACATATGAGTTCCTTCTTCACATAGTTTTAAAAGAACAGAAATATGTATTCACTGTACTTAACTAAAGTTGGTCATTTTAACTATTTTGATATTTTGAATAGTATCCTAGCAATGTGACAGAAAAGAAGCAGTTTAATGTTTTAATTCAGAGCATACTCTTTGGTACCAGCCTATTTAAGTCCAAGTCCTGACACTGCCACTTTCTACCAGGATGACTTTGTAAAATTGGATAATAACACAACTTAAGCCAAAATGTATTATGTGAAGGAAATTTGATGTAAAGTACCTAGAACACTGATGTACACTAAACTCTATGACAGTGTTTGTTTTTACCTTTGCTAGCATTTTTGTGCTGTTTCTTTTTAGCATTTTTGTGCTAAGTTTTCAGTTTTTATTTGTTTGTTTGGGATGGGGTCTGGCTCTGTAGCCCAGGCTGGAGTACAATGGCACGATCTCAGCTCACTGCAACCTCCACCTTCCTAGTCCTGGTTCAAGCAATTCTCCTGCTCAGCCTCCCAAGTAGCTGGGATTACAGGCACGAGCCACCATGCCCAGCTAATTTTTGTATTTTTCAGTAGAGACGGGATTTCACCATGTTGGCCAGTCTGGTCTTGAACTCCTGACCTCAAGATCCACCCACCTCGGCCTCCCAAACTGCTGGGATTGCAGGTGTGAGCCACCGCACCTGGCCAAGTTTTCAGTTTAATATTTAATTTTTTTAATTTGCAACTTAAACCACCTCAAAATATTGCTGAGATGTGCTGTTAACATTAGTTTGGTAACGATTCTCAAAACTGAAGTAGTATAAATTCAGATTGTAATGTGTCACCATTGGCTCACTAGAGAGCTGTTTTAAAAGAACAAGAGAAATACCATTGTTCATTAACCTTTGTTCATAAATGTAAACAGCAGCATCATGGTATAGGTCTGTCTGTTAAAGAACCAGGGCTGAATTATCTCCTACATGAACAGACCCTGAATGCAAGCTTACTAATCCATTCTAATGAGTGCTCTGTCTTCATTAGTTAGAACAAAAAGGAATGAGACACAACAGCACCCACAGATCTAAGTAGCATTTTAAATTCTTTGTAAGAAGGGGTACTCATCACATAGCCTCTGGCCTTTCTATTTCCTATCAGACACTGGGAGGCTCATAAACTATAGCTAATATGCAGAAAATGAGAGAAGTAGTTGTAATGAGAAAGGGGAGAGGGGTGGTGATGACTGTGATTCTAACCCGTCAAAATCTTTATTTATGAAGGGGGCAAGATGCCAAGGCCCGTCCCTAGCTGGTACACTTGCATAGTCTGAGTTTAAGTGCCATTTCTGTGAATAAGGAGAAATTTGACAACTGCATGAGAGAGAAATGCTAAATACAAAAGTGAAACTGTATTTAGAATCTAAATAGTCTTAAACACTTTTATTTAAAGACTGACAAAATAAGTTATGTATCTGAAGAAGTTTTATCTAGTTGAAAGACAAAAACACGCAATACTGAATATATTTTAAAAGAATGGTGAAAAACAAAAATTTTTATATGCTTTGATATGTCATTATTCATACTTCAATATATTATTTATATTATAAATTTTATGTATGAAGACAAATTTTACATGATATATGAACATGTTTTATCTTTTAATAATAAAATACTATATACATATCAAGTATGGGGACTAGAGAGTTTCACTGTTTCATTCAATGCTAGAACACCAGCCCTAAAATAATGAGTAACAAATGTTAGACATTTAATCAATATTTTTAATATTTTAATATTCCACTAGTAAAATTTTGAGATTTGCTGTAGAAATTATTCCCATTGGGGTTGAGCCAGTTTCCTGTGCTAATAATTTGTTTATTAGCACCCTTTATTGATTATTCTTTCTTCATCATCTCAAATATCATTTTATATTTTCACTTTTAGTTTCTCATATCACTCCCCAAAATAGCCAGCTGCCATCAAGTCTTTCACAGAGTATCTGCTTCCTAGGGATTCCAGAGTAGGACAGGATCTTTTCCAGTTCTCATGTGACTGGCTCCTTCTTTTCTTTCTGATTTTAGCTGAATTGTTATGGTAGGGTGAACAGCATCCCCACAAGGATGACCATGTACTGATTCCTATCATCTATGAATATGTTACCTTACATGGTAAAATGGAATTTCCAGATATAACAATATTGAAGCTCTTGTGATATGGAGATTATCCTGGGTTGAGCCAAAGGGACCTAATGCAATCACGATTTAAAATTAAAACTTAGAGTTTTTTTTTTTCTTTTAAAATTAAGGCTCTTGTGAAAAAATTAAGAATCTTGTGACAGGGGGGATTATTCTGGGTTGGTCAAATCAACCTCACGTAATCACATGTTATAAGAAAAGCTTTAGACAAATTCAATTTAGCAGAGGTTATTTGGGCAAAGAAGTTGATATGGTTTGGATATTTATTCTCTCTAAATCTCGTGTTAAAGGATATTCCCAATGTTGCAGGCAAAGCCTTGTGGTAGTGACTGGATCATGGGGATGCATCCCTATGAATGGCTTAGTGCCATCCCTTTGGTCATAAGTGAGTTCTTCTGATATCTGGTTCTTTAAAAGTGTGTGGCTTTAAGCCCCACATGCACCATGGCACACATATACATATGTAACAACCCTACACATTTGGCACTTGTATCCTGGAACTTAAAGTAAAATAAAAAACAATTATGAAAGAAAATTATAAAATGTCCACAAAGAAAAAAAAGAGTGTGGCTCCTCCCTACCTCCTTGCTCCTCTCATCATGTGAGACTCTTGATCCCCCCTTTGTCTTTTGCCATAATTGTAAGCTTCCTGGGGTCCTCGCCAGAAGCAGATGCTAGCACCATGCTTTCTTTAAAGCTTGCAGAACTATGAGCCAATTAAGCCTCTTTTCTTTATGAATTACCCAGACTCAGGTATTTCTTTGTATCCATGTAAGAACGAACTAATATAGAAGCATTCACGAATTGAGCAGCATGCTGAACCAGTGGAGGTTCAGTGATCTCTGCAAGCAAGCTTGTATAGAAGCAAAGTGGAATAATCCCCCAGTGGGGGATGAGCTAGGCTTTTGCCTTATTTGGCCATGATGCTATCAGTTGGCTCTTTGTAATTGCCTGAAAACTAACTAATAATTATTGGCTGAAACTCAGCTGTTGTACTCCTGAGTTACGTTGCAGTTGGCTATATAAGGTCTTAAGTTATGGAGGAAGATTTAAGCCACATTTAAGTTAATTTAACAACAAGGATCCTTACTAACAGTCAGATAAAATGAACATAGAAGCAGATGTCAGGGGGAAGAAAAGATGTTATTGTTGTTCAAAATTGCTGGTTTCGAAGGTGGAGGTAGGGACCACAAATGAAAGAAAGAAGGAAACCTCTCGAAGCTGGAAAAGGTAAGGAAACAAATTCTCCCTAGATCCTCCTGTAGAGGAAAATAGCCCTGTAGACTCATTTTTAAGACTTTTGACCACCAGATCTATAGGATTATACATTTATGTTGTGTTAAGCCATGAGTTACAGCAGCAATAGGAAACTGATACAAATATGATTTCCTCAAAAGTTTTCCCAAATTGCCTTATTTTTGGGAAATTTATCTTAATAGACATATGAAAAATACATGGTTTTGTTTTGTCACATACTATGTACTCCACATTAAATAAAAATCAAAGATTTCACATACCCATAATTCACTTTATTAATCCTGTAGTATGATTTTTACTCAATAATGTGAAAAAATATATTTTCATCTCCAACTTATGTGTTGAAACTTGGAGTATTTTTCCAATATGGTGTCCTACCACTAACCCTGATATTTTTGTAGGAATTTGTGTATTTCAGTGGAAACCCACAGTTTTTAATCCTTACTTTCTCAATCCATGAGGCTGACACATCCTTCACAGATCACAGATTTGTAACTTGTCAGGCATCCAGTGATTTTCCATTTGGTTATCCAACCAAGTTGGAGACTATCATCATCGTAACAATATCTTCTCATCATAATTTCTGTATTACATGTCTCTAACCTCTTGAAAATACAACACTTCAATATGTTCTCTTCAAATATACATAAAACATCCTTCATCTCATGACTTAAAAAAAAAAGACAACAGAAAAACACAACACAAAAACGCCCAAACACCAAGGTAAAACAAGGAATTCCTATCTGCTCATTATTATACATTCTACTATGCACAAAGCTGCCTACTTTTTCTTGAGCAGTGGCTGAAATCTGTGGTTTCTATTAAGTAGTCACACTTTGACATTTCATGCATCTATAGTGGGAAATTCAAGTGTTTTTCAATGTACTTGTGTATATCTAACTTGATTGATTTCAGATATGGTGTTGTCAGGTATAGTTTATACTATTTTTCTTTATCCCAAATCTGTAGCTTATTTTACTATATTTGGCTTATTGCATAATCTCACGATTAACAGAAACCCCAAACATTCCTTTTACATAATATCTCTGAAGGTCAAAGAAGACTCTGAGGGATGGATGTGAACCAGAAAAATACATAGTACATTAGATATCTGCTTTCAGGATTAATTGCTAGAAAGCTGCCTCAGGGTTACTCCTCCTCAAACTATTTATCAATTAAGGCATACATTCAATCATTCATTTCACAAGGATTTTTTAAATGTCTATGATGCTGAAGACACTGTGCTAATAACTAGAATACAGCAACAAAACAAAGGATACATAGTTTTTGCAACATGAAGCCACCTAGTAAAGCATAAATAATAAAAACTAAGAAAAACAAAAACAAAAAAAACACAAAAAATTAACAAGAATCAGAAAATAAATGGAACAAAAAAACTGCTTAATTGTATTAAGTGCTCAAAGAAAATGATAGCAGGAATTAAGAAGAATAAGAGGGAAAGGTACTCTTTTATCTAGATCAAACAGTAAGAATCTCTTCAAATAAATTGACACATAAATTGAGAGTAAAAACTAAAGAAAAAAAATGGAACAAGCTCAATGGAGAAAGAAGGAGGGGGCTTAAAAGAGACAGGGCATACTATATCTATTTCCTAACTTGTTTCAGTTAGGAAAATGTGAGCATACTTACAAAACGAAAGTAAGCTAGGACAAAATGTAGGAAGAATAGGAGAGGACAATGTTAGATAAAGTTTGACAGGCCATGTCCAGAATTTGTAAATTTTTTCAGTTATAGATATCTGAGTTACCTCAGTATTACAATGTGAGGTCAAAATTTAAGAAGAAAGTGAAGCAACATAATTAATGTTCTTAGAGATTAGCCATTTTGGTAATATAGATTTGATGCCAAATATTTTATAGATTGGAAAATAGCATTGATTTTGTCACTGGTATTCTTTTTTTTCCATGATCTTTTATTTGATTTGTTTTATGTTGTTGCTTTTTTACATTTAAACATCACAAATACTTAGAAACTTGCATACATTTCATGTATTAAAATATTTTCAGTAATTATATCTATTTCTGAGCACTGCCTGTGTCCTTCCTCAGCCTCACAAGGTAATCAATAACCTGATTTTTCTTAACAATGAATGAAAACTTTTATTAGAATCTCTCAATGCATTTTGTTTTAACCAGCCAGACTCTAATATCTTTTCTTCCCCTGCCAACTTTCTTCTGGCTCCAGCCCTCCTTCCCTCTCCATTCTTTTTATTATCATCATTTCAACAACTTTTGGGAGACCAGGTGGCGTTTGGTTACATGAGTACGTTCTTTAGTGGTCACTTCTGAGATTTTTGGTGCACCCATCACTGGAGCAGTAAATGCTGTACCCAGTGTTTTTAGTCTTTTATCCTTCAGCCCCCTCCAACCCTTTTCATCAGAGTCCCCAAAGTCTATTGTATCACTCTTATCCCTTTACATCCTGGTAGCTTAGCTCCCACTTATGAGTGAGAACATGCAATGTTTGATTTTCCATTCCTGAGTTACTTCATTTAGAATATTGTCTAAAATTCCATCCTGGTTTCTGTGAATGTCATTGCTTAGTTCCTTTTCATGGCTGAGTAGTATTCCTTGTGTGTGTGTGTGTGTGTGTGTGTGTGTGGTGTGTGTGTAAATTTTTTATCCACTTATTGATTGATTGGTGTTTGGGTTGGTTGGTTCCATAGTTTTTCAATTGTGAATTGTGCTACTATAAACATGCATACCCAAGTATCATTTTCCAGAAAAACTTTTTTTCCTCTGAGTAGATACCCAGTAGTGGGAATGCTAGATCAAATAATAGATATAATATTAGTTCTTTAAGGAGTCTCCACATTGTTTTCCATAGTGATACCTTATACAAAAATCATTTCCAGATGAATCAAAGACTTAAATCTAAGATATTGAAACATAAAAATTCTAAAAGATAATATCGGAAAATCCCTTCTAGACATTGACTTAGACAAAGACTTAATGACCAAGAACCGACAAGCAAATGCAACAAAAGCAAAGATTAATAGATGGGACTCAATTAAATGAAAAAGTTTCAGAAGAGATAAACAGACAACCCACATATTTGGAGAAAATCTCCACAATCTACATAATGATGAAGGACTAATATCCAGAATCTGCAAGGAACTCAAACAAATCAGTAAGAAAAAAATCTTATCAAAATGTGGACTAAGGACATGAATAGATAATTCTCAGAAGAAGATTTACAAATAGCCAACTAACATATGAAAAAATGCTCAACACCATTAAGTATCAGTGAAATGCAAATCAGCACCACAGTGTGACACCATCTTACTCCTGCAAGAATGTCCTTAATAAAAAAAAATAATAAAATTATAGATATTGGCTTGCATGTGGTGAAAAGGGAATACATTTACACTGTTGGTGGGAATGTAAACTATTCATTGGCATTCTTATTGTCAGTAATAATAATAATCTAAAATTTAAAGTTGTTACTATTAATATTTTTATACTACCAATAGATTTTTGAATTCGCATGAGAATAACTCTATTAAATTCTTTGAATTATGTTTAATTAGTTTCCTTCATAAAATGTTACCTAAACTGAAAGAGGAAAGCATGAAAAACAGAATTCTCAATTAAACTGTTTCTCCTCTTAGGAAATTATATGGCAACTCTCAGTAAAGAGATTTGTCCATAGAAATTACTTACTTTTTCTTTTTCTATAACACTTTCCTTTTAAAAAAACTTAGGTAATATTTAATTATGCTTTAGTGATGAGTAATATGTTTCTTTCACAGGAAAATGGATCAGATTTTTGAATATTTTGATTATCGTGTTGGACCCCATCATATGATACTAAGCTTAAAAAAATTAAAATCCATAAATAGCCTCCTTACTTGAGAAGCTAACACTATCTACATCTAATACAAACACCTCTGAAGAAGTAGTTATAAAAGGATAAATAGCAATAGAAACCTAGATGAATAGATGTATGCAATATAATGATATAATTTTGCCAAATATTGGATAAAGATAATGAGCGTAATCCAGTTTAATATCAATAAAGGATCTACAAAGAACTTAAACACAAGTAAAAAACAACCCCATCAAAAACGTGCAAATGATATGAACAGACATTTCTCAAAAGAAGACATTTATGCAGCCAACAAACATGAAAAAATGCTCATCATCGCTGGTCATTAGAGAACTGCAAATCAAAACCATATTGAGATACCATCTCAAGCCAGTTAGAAAGGCAATCTTTAAAAAATTAGGCAACAACAGATGCTGGACAGGATGTGGAGAAATAGGAGCACCTTTACAGTGTTGGTTGGAGTGTAAATTAGTTCAGCCATTGTGGAAGACAGTGTGGCAATTCCTCAAGGATCTAGAACTAGAAATACCATTTGACCTAGCAATCCCATTACTGGATATATACCCAAAGGATTATAAATCATTCTACTATAAAGACATAAGCATACCTATGTTTATTATGGCACTGCTCACAATAGCAAAGACTTGGAACCAACCCAAATATCCATCAATGATAGACTGTATAAAGAAAATGTGGCATATATACACCACAGAATACTATGCAGCCATAAAAAGAACGAGTTCATGTCCTTTGCAGGGACATGGATAAAGCTGGGAACCATAATTCTCAGCAAACAGGCACAAGAACAGGAAACCAAACACCACATGTTCTCCCTCATAGGTTGGTGTAGAACAATGAGAACACATGGACAAAGGGAGGGGAACATCACACACTGGGGCTAGGTGGTTGTGGGGGCTAGGAGAGATAATAGGGGGTGAGGTTATAGGGAAGGGATAACAATAGGAAAAATACCTAATATAGATGACAGGGTGACAGATACAGGAAGCCACCATGGCTCCTGTATACCTATGTAACAGACCTGCATGTTCTACACATGTACCCCAGAACTTAAAGTGTATTTTAAAAAAGATTTTAAAAAAAGAAAAAGAAAACCAGACAATCAATCTTTAAAAATCAAAAGCCTGTCAGTAAATAATAACACAAGGGACAATACACTCTATTCAAATAGAGATATGATTTTTTTGCTACAATACACATTAGCAGTAATAATAACAGCAGCAATAACATCAGGAGGAGGAAGAGAATAAAGTGGAAAAGGAAGAGGAAAGTGGGAACAAATAGAAATAATAGCAACAGAAGTATTGTTAATCGTAGTCACAATTAAAGTAAAATGTGGGCACAAATAGAATTCTAGCCAAAAGTAATAGCTCATTGGATAGTAGCTTGGATATTACTGGGTAATATCTTTAATTCCTTCTATTGACTTAACTTTGGTTTCATTAATCTGGATAATTCAAAATAGGTTTTTCTAAGAAGGATTGCCTTGGTCACTTGTAAATTCAGTCAGAATTACTCTCAATGACAGTCTCAATGGTATTATTCAGGTTGGAGGCAATGAAGTTTAAATGAGTGATTAATTCATTAAAAATTATATCATGGAACACAGTAACAGGCCGAGTACATTTCTCTCCTATAAAACTAATTAATCTGAACTAGATTTGTCTTGTAAACACTTGAGTTATAAAATAGAATTGACTTATAGAATTAAAGCAGATGGCATTCTTGTTTGTCTAATGATCTTTATGTGGAGTGACTCATAGACAGAGGACTATGAAACACAACTACAACAGAACTTTGCTGTGTTTAGATACAGTAATAGGGAGATTTGTGTTATTTTCTAGGTTCAGGTTAATAGACCCTTTTATGCTAAAAATATTAGTTAACCATGGACACATATATTTTTTCCACTTTGCATTAACTGGGCAAATGTTAGATGAAAACATAGGCTTGATTATCTAAGTAAGTAGATTATAATCCTTGTTTTGCAGTGTTTGTCCAAGATATTATGCACTGTTGATCAAAGTATTAAATTCCAGATATGAAAGCTAAACAAATATCTATACAGTTATGCAGTTTTTGTGCATCATAATCTAATTCTATGTTTAGATCTCTTTTAATTGCCTGGTATTAATTTGAGAGTGCTAGTCTATCAATTTTTATATTGATTTTCATTATCAAAATGAAAGCATACTTTTCTGGCAGTTTCCTTTTCTTGCTTTTGTTCATAAAAGTCACAACACTTTAATTAAAGCTCTGTGTTAATGGGTTTAGGATCAGTTGCCACCTTAATAAATCAGAACTACCAAATCCGTTCAGTTTATTCAAACTGCAATCAATGCTAATTTCCTTTTTGTTTAGCAACTTCATTTACTTTTGTATTGGAAGTTCAATTATTTGCAATTACAGTTTCAATGTATTAAGATAAATGTGATATAGCATCTAAATTGTAACTTACAGAAGCTCAATTTTTATTATTTTGTGCATTGGAACCTATTTAGAAAACAATCTTGGTAAGCATAAATGTTTTATTGCAAATATTTGTTTATTTTGCCTAGAGATTACTTTTGCAAATATATGCACACACATTCACTGATAACACATACATTTTTTTTTTTAATTTAGTCTATTTATGTAAAAAAGGGAAAGGTGTCAGTGCACAGATGGCTATACAGAATAGGAGAAACAGTACAGTCCTAGGTGTGGGAGGGGGAGGCAGGCAGGTTTCCATGGCCATGAGTACACGGTGAAGTCCCCAGCGAAGCCCCCAGCGGCCAATGATATAACTTGAGATTGCTCCAAGAAGTTCATCCACATATCCCATCTGCAGAGATTCTTTTTTTTTTCTTTTAAATTGTACTTTAGGTTCTGGGGTACATGTGCAGATCATGCAGGATTGTTGCATAAGTACACACATGGCAATATGGTTTGCTGCCTCCATCTCCCCTGTCACCTACATCTGTCATTTCTCCCCATGTTATCCCCTCCTGGACCTCCCACCCCTCTGCTGTCCCTCCCTTGGCTCCCCCAACAGACCCCAGTGTGTGATGCTCCCCTCCCTGTGCCCATGTGTTCTCATTTAAGGCCTTGTTATAGGAAATATTTAAAAGGTTGCCTATGTATATGCATAAAGTATATTATTTGTGAGTAGCAATTGTCCTTGAATGTTTTCAATAGATTTATTCAAAAAATGAGGTTTATTTTCTTGAAAAACAACATAAGAAGATATGCTGGCCATACCTTCAAATCAATAAAATGTTTTTTAATGTGCGCTTAATATTCTGATGAAATTTGTTAGTAAAATATTTGGATGAAGAGATTTCTTTCATAGAGAGAATAATTTTTCAGATTATTTTTCCCTACAACTTCTCTATATTTCTTACAGTTGTAAGAAAAAATATTTCAACCTCTTGAGATTCTGATTTAAAGCAAATATAAAATTGCAGTTTTTGCTAAGAAACCAGATCTTTGATTTGGGAAGTACAGACAATTCTGAAAGGCAAACTTGAGAAGATTTTTTAAATGCTCTGATACTCTGGATTGCCCTCTAATATTTTCACATTTCTTTTAATATCTTCAAGACTGTTATACTTCTAACATTTATGAATTTAACTAAGCTTTCATATTCCATGATTCACAACTCTAACCCTACGAGATTTCTGTTTTCAGTACAATAAATGGTTAAAGTAATAAACATATGACCTCAAGGACATGTAAATATGAAGTCTCAATTTCTATTCTAATTCCTTTCTAAAAGACCTACTATATATGACATTGAATTGAAGGTCAGAGAATTAAGAAAGAAAATTACTAATAGAATATTTTTAAGAGACAAATAACATTTGGACACTTTAGCTGCTGGTCAGCTAAAGGTTCACCAGTTAATAATCATTAATGCACTTATCTTAGAACTCTACCTTGGACTCTTTTTAAATGCAAATTAATGTAAAAATATTTGTCAGACTCTCGCTAACGTTAAAAAAAATTACTTAGGTCTTTATTTACCTTCAAGTCAGTTTTTACACAACCTTATTTCAGAGTTTGTAAAAAGACATGAAAAACCTGAATATGACATGGAGTTTGCAGCTGTTTGTTATTAGTTTATTTTAAAATTTAATATTTATAAACAATTAAGACATTTGTTTTACTAATCTTAAATTTTCTGTATACAAAAAAGCTCTGGTTTTGCCTTTTACGTTCATTTAAAAATCTCTGGGAATTTAAAAAGTACTCAAGTAAAAGATAAGCTTGTTTTATTTTTAAGAAAATGCCCATTGATAATCATCTGGGAGATCATGATTACTCTTGAAAATATTCAGCAAGGTAGCTGGATGTAAAGTAAAGCATAAATGAAGAAAGCCCATGGTTAATTAAATTGCATTTCTGGATAAAATGGAATATATGCCAATCAGATATGAGGTTCCTACTCTATCTCCCTGTTAAGCATTTAAAACTTAGAAAAAATAAAGGAATAAGTTGGGTTTAGCATTATTATGGATGTGAACCACATCACTAGGAGATAATACCATATTATTTTTCTGGAATGACAATGAGGACATTCACCTTAGAGGCTCCCTTTGATGCAGTATTTAAAATCGCTAGTGAGGGATGTGTTAGGAATAAAATGAAACCACAGGCTGGTGTTTCCATTTTCAAGTCCCTGATGCTTCAGATAGAGAGAGTGAATTAACAGATGAAATACAGAATCTGTATGACATCTGGACTGAACTGTTCAAATATTTAATTTGCCTGTTTAGACCTTGTTATTAATAACAGAAACACTATATCACAATAAGGAGCAGGGTTTAAAAAATTACCAGCTAGTGAATCATCATTTGCCTGCTATTATTTTAATTTGAGTTCTGTTTTTTAGGAGGTAAAAATTATCTGTTTTGTTTTGTTTTGAGAATTTACCAGTGAACTTACTTGTTTAAAATACTTTTTCTTACACTTTCTTTAGAATGTTTTATTTTTTTTTCACATCCACCAAGCCCTTTTCTATACAGTACAACTTAACTATAAAAGTGATTATATTTGTTTTTGTTTTCCTCACTATATAAGCTAATGTAACTCAGTAGCTAATAAGAGCCGTAGGCTTACATGGCGTTTCATAAAGTACCTCACAGTCAATAACCTATTTAGTGTGGAGGCTGACAAGGATTGTCAGTTTGATTTTTACAATACATCTGATAAAGAGCTACAGTCAAATTGCTACGCCACAGATGCTTAGAAATTATTAAAGTATGTATGAATAATTGTAGGTTGATTATCTTACTAAGTAATTAGGAACACTGGTTTGGCTTGATTTTTTTTCCCGTGAGATCGCAATGATACAGAATTCTAGGGATAAATTAAAAAAAAATCTTTAGTGAGCCAGGAAAAAAAAGACATTATCTTTTTATAAAGAAATAAAATTAATACAAGCCTAAAAGATATAAACATAAGAAGTATAATAAGGAAGTTCCAGGTAACTGTTTAAAAGATTGCAAATGTCATCATTAAAAAGCATACACCTGAGGGTTGTTTTTCATAAAAAGATAACAAATTAGAGCTTTTTGTGATGAAAATCATTACAAAAAACCATTATGATTTCCTAAGACTTTGATTTTATAAACTCACAAAAATATGTCTTCTGAGACAAGGATACAAATTTCAAGGAGTATTTTTCATTAGTGATTCTGTAAAGTAATAGCTGAAAACTTATGAAAGCACTATGTCTTTATTAAAACATCTAAGTAATTTATAATAGCACTTGACTCTCTTTCTCTTGTGGCTCTTTCTTTGGTTCTTTGGCAAATATGTTAAACATAACATTTTAAATAATGTTTGTATTTGTTTGTTTGTTTATTTATTTACTTTAGAGACAGAATCTCAGTCTGTTGCCCAGGCTGGAGTCCAGTGGCACAATCCTAGCTCACTACAGCTTCAAACTCTTGCAGGTAAGGCATCCTTCTGCCTCAGCTTCCCAAGCAGCTGGGACTGCAGGAACCAGCCACCACGCTTGGCTAATTTTATTTTATTTTTTAAGTTTTAAGTGTGATCTCCCTATGTTGCCCAGGCTAGTCTCAGACTTCTGGCCTTAAGTGATTCTCCTGCCTCAGGCTTCCAACATTTTTAATAGTTAAACAAAATCATGTTTGTGATTTTGAATAATTTAACAATGTGTATTATTTAAATAAAAGCAGGTATTATAAAATACGTGATCGCTAATTTTGTTGAATAGACGTGTTTTTAGTTCTTCTGTAAATAAAAATCATAACAGAGATCAAGTCCAGGAGAGTAATATCAACTACAGAAATGAGCTATTGGAACACTTGTCTCTCAAAAGGGGTTATCCATAACTCAGGTATAACACATTGCTGTTCTATGGAATGTGGGGCCAGTTGTGTCAAATATTCTATTTTTTTAAGTGAGAATAGAAACTCAATTTCAATGTCAAGTTTTTTAAGAGTTAAATATAAGCAACAAATCCAAATGTTTTTGAACATTCTGTGCAAAGCAGAATTTGTGGGTGAAGTCTCTATTTGGCATGCATGCCTCCAGTTTTTTATCTCAAGGTATTAGGGCAGGAGTCAAAGGAAACTGTTTTGAGTGTGTCATTCTTTTAACTGACATTAATATTTATGCATACAACTTATTTGACATTTTAAACTTCTTTGTTTTTTCAAAGAATGTTGTTTTACTTTCTCAGAGTTGAAAACTATTTTTTTTTCCTTAAGGCTTTATAGCCCTTGAATGGGACACTGCCAAACTCTACATGATGTTGTCATAAGCTATCCATAAGATGGCTTGAAAGTTTAAAAGTGATCATACCTGTTTATTGAACACTAAAAAATATTTTTAGAAGAGAAGTATTTGAGCATGAAAATTATCTTCTATTTTATCTAAACATAATATTTGAAGTAAAATCCATAGTTCTGTTATTTAGTTAGTGGTAAGACTATTAGACCATGAATATTTATGAATTGTTATTTTGAGGTGTTCTAGTTTGAGCACTGATTATTCTATTAAGCCCTTATGCTCATTCAAATTTCTCACATGCTGCTTCTATTTACTAAATGTTATCCTGACCTCACAAGTTCTAATGAGTTTTTAATTGTGAAATTATGATATGGCTTTCTGCTAACACTCAAAGCCATCCATCATCAAATATATTTTACAGACCATTCCCTTAATCTCCCAATTCATCTGAAGTTTACCTACTCCTTTCACAACTTACCATTTGCCTTGTTTGAAACAAAATAAAATATACATTATTTTGCTTTTGGATTCCTTCCTTATTATGGTTACTAAAATGCAATTTCTCATTTACATACAGTAACAGCTTAATTGGATTGTTATCTTAGTTTCTCCTGGAAAATTTCTCTGCATATAAAAACTCTACATTCTAGGATCATCCATGTTGATCCTGTTTATTTGCAAACATATATCTGTTTATTATTCATTGAAAAACTGCTTGTTCATATTTTTGCATATTCTCATCTCTTAAGTTAATGAATCTTTGCAAATTATTTAAATATATTTAAGATTCTGTCACTTTCCCAATTTAAAAAGTGCTGTTAGTCTACCTAAAAGATACCATAAGGTTAGTTATGAATATGATTTTCTCAGTTCTACATTTGAATAGTCTGTTTTATAAATTAGTATAGCCAGTAGTGAAAACTACAAGAGAATATATGTGCTGTATAACTAAGGTCAAAACTTTCTTTTTATTACTACAGTGCATTAGATCACATGACTTTCAGATTTTTAATTTAGAACATTATTATAGAAAAAGAAAAAGGGTAATTTTAGAAAAGGTAAAGGTGAGAAAAATATTAAAATGAGAATGGTTGCAGGGCATTGAAAGAGGCATAGCAGAGATTCCAAAATTCAATAAATTGCTCTGCATTCTGGAGTAAGATGACTTGGACTTTTAATGTAAATTTCAGTACCAATCAATACCAAGTACTTAGACATAATTTCAATTAAAATTAATAACTTTTAATGTAATCTTTAATCCTAAAAATGTATTACTGAGTTTCAAATATATAACTAGAATACAAAGAAAATTTTCCTGTTTCTATGGATATTCAGTTAGATAGGACCCTTATTCAAGGACTAAACAAAAGACAGGGAATTCTCTATAGAGGAATAACTCTGAAAATAGGTACACACAGCATTAGAAAAAACAAAGAAGCAGTTTCAATCTTTTATCTTTACTCTCAATTCTTGCTTCAAAACTTATTCGGTGGACATCTGAATTGCTGTTTTTCAATAAAACCTTCCTCATTAGTTTGACAACATCATCCATTGTGGATAATCAAAGTAATCAAACTATCATAAAAACTATAAATATAATACATACCTATAACATCATATAATATATATTTATAAATATAATCCCGTCACCAAAGCTAGACTTTTGATTAGGATGCTTATTCAGCTCTATAATTTCTCACCCATATGCCAAAATGCTGGAAATTCTAACAATCTAATATTAATTTCCCTAATATAAGGCTTTGCCTACTGTTAGAAAGCAAATTAAGACACATTGTTCACTATCTTCAGTGTCAATTCCTACAGCTTGTGTTATGAGTCCCCAAACATGTGTCTATTCACTATCATTTCAAAGAATAACATTGAAAGCATTCAGTAGAAATAATATATTCTAGTATATCAGAAAAACACAGGCTTGGGGGGAAATTATACCTTTGAATTTTGACTAATATGTTCCTATTTGTGTGTAATTTATTTACCTCTGTATGTTAAACTAGAATAGCTACACCACCTTGCAGGGGCATTGTGGAATTGAAATTATACAAATACCTAACTTAGGATATGTCAAAAATTAGTGATGTCTCTGAATATGGTCGCTGATGAAAATGGTTAGGTCACATGGAGTTGAATGGTAGATGTGTGGAGGGAGAAGGAGGTATGCAAATAGAGAAGTAAAAAGCCAAATCTAACAAGTGAAACAGGTAGCATATAACATCAGAGATAGGATCATTTCTCTGGATTTTCCCACCTTCAATATAGTATTCCACTACAAAGGCAAATCTATCATTGTCTGATATCCTCCAGGAATATCTTTTCTTACATTATGAAAGTAATTTGTCTTAAATTTTGAATCTTTCATAAATATTTGTAAAATAAAAGAATAAAGTGAGAAGATGTATTACTAATTTCCCAACTATCTGTTTTCAGAGAGAATGAAGGCAGAATATCACATGAACAAATTAATTAAGAGATGTATTGATGTACTTTCTTCATGACCTTGCTTATGAATGTCCTCAAAGTTGCTTTGTACTAATAAATCCAGTAACTCACCCCTCAGACAGAGGAGAGAAAAGCTATTGACTTCTTGGCTACAAATGCATTATACAAGGTAAGAAACTAAGAATTACAATTGCACAGTTCTTTTTTGATAAGCTAGGTCCATTAGTGAGGCCTTCAAAGGTTCCCAAACTGTAGTAACTCAAAAGCTCAAATATATTAAAGGGAAATAATATTGTAATATACATATTATAGAATTGTGTGTATAATAAATGCTTAATAAAATAATTTTAACTGAGTATTTACACCATATCAATTATGTTTTAGGTGCTTACATGGATTAGCTGATTTGATGTCCTGATAATTCTATGAAAAAAAATTTATATTGTACCTTGTTTTCAGTGTGAGAAATTATGGCATAGGCAGATAAAATAAATTGCCTACGATCACAAAGAGAGGAAGGAGTGGAACACAGGATTCAAATCCAGGCATACCAACTTCAGAAACTGTGTTCTTAAGAATGTCACTATACCTTTTATTCTCAATATCTCATTGGAGGTTTTAAAAACTTTTTATATTTGTTTCATATTTACTTAATTATATGACATGTAAAACTTTATTGTATGTATCTTTTCAGCTTAAAATGTTCATTAAATGTACACTTTTAAATATAACTAGCAAAAATATAAATACTCCAAATACTCTGGGGTTAGTACCTGAAAATCAAAATATGTGTTCTGAATTAAGTAAGGTGGGTGAATAGAGTCTTTGAATATTCCATTGAAGTAGATTGTTCTGGAACTAATATGTTCTCTACTCATGGATCAGTTATTGACAAGAATTTGTCCATTGTTTTTATCTTCCAATAAACCAACTATATGTGGTTTTTGCCCATCATTCTATTAAAAGTAATTTCATTTCTCAAATATAATAGAGAATTCTTAGGCATTAATATATTTAACTACTGGGAACTCTTAAATATGCTTCATCAAAGCTTTCTCATTTGGACTCCCTTTATTAATTTCCCTTGCCTCTCAGCATCTGTTGCTGTCTCATCCTCCTCTATCTACCTTGATATATTTCATTTAATCAAAGCCAAGCCCTTGGCTACTTTTTCTTCTCATTGTCTCTCTCTTTAGGAAGACTTTATGTCTATGAAACAATTATTACCTCTCTGTCAAAAACATCTGCACTGAATTTTAGAAAAAAATGTTATTGAATATCCTATATAATAGTTTTATTTGAGTATCTTTAATATATTGAATAATCATGGTAATATTCTATTTTTTTACTTTAGTTATGCCAAAAACAGACTCTAAGGCAGGGGTTTGGGAGCAGGCAATTGATTCAGAGGTGACTTAAGGAAGTGAAGTAAAGAACTGGAAAGAGTGAGGTGAGGAAGAAAAGAGGTGATAATGAGTTGGTCCTGCAGTGGACCTTTGGGCCCAGTTTCTGGTGATCCTACAAGGAATCTTACAGAATGCATCAGAATAGTCCCAGCTGAGAATGAGATATTGCAAATGGAACAGAATGAAACTTCTGAAATAAAATTATAATTTTGTTATTTTAAAAAAATGTAAAGGGTAAAAAAAATTAAGGACGGTTAATGTTGATGGTTTTTTTAATCAGGTTGGCAGATGAATAGTGAAATATTTTAGGGGGCGGGGAGGTCATTTCTTGTTATGGCCCTGTGAAGACCAAGGCTCCTTTCCATCTTGAAAGAATACTTTATGGCAATTTACCTGTCTAGACATTGCGTGATAATGCCCTTGTTATAAATGACTGTGATAAGTGGCCTTCATTTTAGCTCTTGTAAAACAATAATATTCACAGTAGATTGATCAGTGAATAACAAAACATTGAACATTTTAAGTATGATTACTTCTATAATGTAATAGATTGCTCAAGCTTTTATCATGAGAGAATATTTTGCCATGTCTCTCTTTTTCATATCCACTAATAAATTACAAATTAAGCATCATAGTTTTTTAGAAATCAAGAACTGTTTCTTAAAGCTACTTTTTGTTCTTCATTTCTTTAGAACGTAGTACTAAGAAACGAAAGCAGAAACTTCTCCATGGTAATTTTTATTGATGCTAATCGCTTAAAGCACAATTTCAATGCCAAAATAAGCAGAATTTTAAAAGGCAAACATTTTAACATTAGAGCGCAAACATAAAAAACCTGATACAAGCAGTTTGGAACTTTACTACAATGAGTTAGGGCAAATGTAAGATTTTAACTTCTGTTTGCCATTTTAAACATGGCACTAACTTAAAATAAAAGAGAGGATACATTATTTTTAACTCATTGGGGAGAAATTCTGTGTATTTTTTTCAACATCGAAACACTATAGAGTGGTTTTCAAACTACGTGTTCATAGCATCTCTTAACTAATATCACATTTCATAGGATGCTAATGGAATTAAAACAAACAGATCAAAAACAATCCATGCAAATTTGTAGTTTTTTACCTTTTCTGTGCTATCACATACAATAATAATAACTCAGGATACAGAGAAATCTTAGATTCTCAATAAAGAAGTACAGCAAGTATGTATTCAAGCAAAACATATAGAGTCAGCATAGATGTTTTCCAGTATAAGATGAACTGTTTAATGCAGTATTTATATGTATGGCATTTTAAAATTCCTATGTGTAGACATTTCTCTATGATGTTAATGTTATTAGCAAAATTTACTAAAATAAGACACATATCATGAGTGTGTATGTATTAGGAGAATGAATACATGGTACTATATAAGTGAGATGTCTGTGATCGTTTCTGACCACACATTTGAATTGTTAGTTTTTGTTCTCTAATGCCTTTTCCCATGAAGAGTGACTAATGGAACATGATCATTATAGTTACAGAATCAGAATAGCACCGTGTTATGGTTTGAATATGTGTGTCCCTTCCAAAATTCATATTGAAATTTAATACCTAATGCAACAGTATTGGGAAGCAAGAACGTTGGGATGTGATTGAGTCATGAAGTGAAAACTCTCCTGAATGGGATTAGGTTGAGTCATGAAGTAAAACTCTCATGAATGGGATTAGGTGTGCTTGGGTTAATAAAAGGGATTGATGAAAAGAGTTTGCCCCTTTTTGCCCTCTGCCTTTTTCCTTGTGAGGACACGGTGTGGCTCCCTCCAGAGAACACCTCATTTAAGGCGCCATCCTGGAAGCTGAGACTGAATCCTCAACAGACAATAAACCTGTTGGCACCTTGATCTTAGACTTCCCAACGTTTAGAATGTAAGAAATAAATTTCTATTTTTCACAAATTACCCAGTCTCTGCTATGTATTTATAGCAACACAAAACAGAGTAATATAGAAAGACAGGGAGCTTGGTAAAAAAGAACAGGAGTCAGACACATAGACTTACATCTACTCTAGGCATATCTGCACATGGATTCCTAATAGAAGGCTGTGACAACCATGAAGGTGTTTTCTCATATCTCCATCTGAGGAAGAAGATGCTGTTCAGCAGCAAAAGAAGTATACTTAGCCATTAGCTTCCCGATGCAATGTCTTCAGGATCTGCTTCAGCTTTAGAACAATGACTTTAAACTTATCTGAAAGCCCTCAGGACTATCACCTGTCTATCTCTTCCCAGTGCAGTATTTCTTTAATGAACAATCTTTGCTATAAATTGCATTTAGTTGACTAAGATGTTTTCAGGTATTCTTTATCATGTGTGGTACTACATGCCAGCTTATTTCCACCTCTTGCTTTTCACTGGTTTCACATCTACATTATGTTCTGAAGGCTTTTTCTTTTTTTCTTTTTTTCCTTATTCCTTTTTTTTTTTTTTTTTTTGAGATAGAGTCTTGCTCTGTCAACCCAGGGTGGAGTACAGTGATATGATCTGGGCTCACTGCAAACTCTGTGTCCTGGGTTCAAGAGATTCTCAGCCTCCTGAGTAGCTGGGATTACAGGCAACTGCCACCATGTTCAGCTAATTTTTGTATTTTTAGTAGAGACGGGATTTCACCATGTTGGTCCAGCTGGTCTCGAACTCCTGACCTCGTGATACCCCCACCTTGGCCTTCCAAAGTGCTGGGATTATAGGCTTGAGCCACCACACCTGGCCCCGAAGTCTTTTTCTAACCAATTATGTCTCTTTTCCCTTTTTACCTATGCAAGTATTACTCTCTAATAAACTAGCATTGTGAGGCCTGTCCTATGTTTTTCAAAGAACCCAACTGACAGAAAAGTATCTCTCCATTCTTGAGACATTCAACAGTTTGTGTAAGTGGCATGCACTCACAATATCATACACAAACCCTATAAATGTTTGTGATTAAAAATGTTGTTAAACAATTTCTAGTTTCAAGATTGACATTAAAGTGTTTGGAAGTCATCACTTTAATTGAAGAAAAATCTGAACAAACTGAAAATTAATACTTTTTTGGACCCACAGAGAATTTAGTTGGCAGAGCAAACCACTTCTCTGAAATCTGGAGATAAAGGAAGATACAAAGAATCATGACTCAGATGAGCTTACCTGAAGCAGAAGTGATAAACTGGAGTGATAAACTGGTAAAAACACATAAATGGTCACTTACACACATTGCTGGAAGCTGAGTGCGGAAAAACATGAGAGTAAGAAACTGCTAGGGACTGCAGTCTTAGAGTATTCAATACTTTCATGGATTTTCCTTCCTGAAACTCTATCGAGTTCTCATAGTGACAATCTGGAAAAAATTCCTTTGTAGCTCTAGCAAAGTAAGAAGAGACATTATTGTGAAATAAATATATAGCCTTAACATAGCAAAGACATACTATCCCAGGGAATGTCTTTGCTAGAGTCTTACCTCAGCACCATAAAGGCATTCTTCTGAGGGTATTTCCCACCCCACCCCCAATCTTTCTGTCTCACGGAAGGAAGACGAAGCTGCTTCAAATGAAACATGTTTGCAAGTCACAGGTTAAAGACCAAAGACCATTAAAAATCTAGATACAATTGGAAGATTTTAAAACTTCTTACTTCCAGACCTTACCACTACCACAACAGAGTTTCACCATAACAATCATGAATTATAAAAGAAGGAGATACAAGTCCTAGACTCTAATGAAGAGTAGTTAGAGAAGCTCAAAGTGGAGAGGGAAGAGATACAAGGACTCTAGAAGAATTTGAAGCCTTTGATAGTTGTAACTGTAACAAACACTAATCCCATGTTTAACTCATAGTTAGATTAACATAAATACTCACCATATTTACTAATTTTTTTTTTACCTGAGACTACTGAGTTCCCATGGGAGAGGGGCGGCCACCATCACTGTGGCTCCTGTAAGCAGTTTTCCCCTGCTGGTGCTGAGAGTTGGCAGTCTGGAGCAGGAAGAATTCCCCAGAGCACATTACAAGGGCTGTGGCAGATTATGGCCAGATAGCTTCTTTAAGTGGTACCCTGATATATTGCTCCTCAAGGAAGTGGGAGTAGAGGGTATCCCTACAGGAATTTCAGCAATTCCAGTCGTGGTTTTATGGAAAGAACTCTCATCTTCCTGGAATGGAGCCCCTGGGGGGGAGGTGCAAGCACAACTCTGCAGTTCAGCTGACTTAGGATTTGCTGACTCAGGCTTTGCTGACTCTGGAGAGTCCAGGCAGTCTGAATGAGGGGCTTACCCACAGCACAGCACACCTCCTATGACAAGGGGCAAACCAGATTGCTTCTTTAAATAAGTTCCTGATCCCATTCCTCTTGACTGGGTGAGACCTCCCAACAGTGGTCTCCAGATACCTCATACAGGAGTGCTCAGGCTGGCATCAGGTTGGTGCTTCTCTGGAATGGAGCTTCCAGAAAAGCAGCAGACTACTATCTTTGCTATTTTTCAGCCTCCACTGGTGTTACCTCCAGGTGTGAAAGGGACACAGGTGAGTAGGGTCTGGAATGGATGCCCAGCAAACCACAGCAGCCCTACAGAATAGAGGCCTGACTGATTAAAAAAAAAAAAAAAAAAAAAAAATCAGAAAGTAACTCCAACAACAACAAAGATCCCACAAAAACTCCATTCAAAAGTCAGCAGTCTCAAAGATCGAAGGTAGATAAGCCCAAGAAGATGAGACCTAATTATTGCATAAAACACTGAAAACTCAAAAAGCCAGAGTGCCTCTTCCCCTCCCAATAATCACAGCACCTCTCCAGCAAGGGCACAGACTGGGATGGGTCTAAGATGGATGAATTGCAGAAGTAGGCTTCAGAAGATGGGTAATAACAAATTTCACTGAGCTAAAAAGCATGTTCTTATTCAGTGCGAGGAAGCTAAAAATCACAATAAAACATTATAGGAGCTTATAATCAGAATAACCAGTCTACAGAGGAACATGAATGACCTGATGGAGATGAAAAACAAAATATGAGAACTTCACAGTACAACCACAATATCAATAGCCAAGGAGACCAAGCAGAGAAAAGAATCTCAGAGATTGAAGACTATCTTGCTGAAGCAAGACAGGCAGACAGGAATAAAGAAAAAAGAATAAAAAGGAACAAACAAAACCTCCAGGAAGTATGCAATTATTTCCTGGAGGTTTTGTTTGTTCCTTTTTATTCTTTTCCCTATTTAAAGAGACTAAACCTGTGACTTACTGGGGTACCTGAAAGAGACAGGGAAAACAAAACCAAGTTGGAAAACATACTTCGACATATCATACAGGAGAACTTCCCCAACCTAGCAAGACAGGCCAACATTAAATTCAGGAAATCCAGAGAACTCCTGTAAGATACTCCATGAGAAGATCAGTTTTGAGACACATAACAATCAGATTCTCCAATGTAGAAATGAAAGAAAAAAATGGTAAGAGGAGTCAGAGAGAAAGGCCAGGTCACCTGCAAAGAGAAGCCTATCAGACTAAGAGTGGACCTAAGAGTAGCAGAAATCCTACAAGCTAGAGGAGGCTGAAGGTCAATATTCAACATTCTTAACAAAAAGAATTTTCAACCCAGAATTTCATATCCAGCTAAACCAAGCCTCATAAGGGAAGGAGAAATAAGATCCCTTTCAAACAAGCAAATACTGAGAGAACTAATCACCACCAGACCTGCTTTGCATTAGCTCCTGAAGGAAGTACTAAATATGGAAAGGAAAAATAATTACCAATCACTACAAAAACACACTGAAGTACACAGACCAGTGACACTAACTACATAAACAAATCTGGAAAATAACCAGCTAACATCATGATAACAGGATCAAATTAACACATAACAATATTAACCTTAAATGTAAATTGGGATAAATACCCCAAATAAAAGACACGGAATAGCAAGCTGGATAAAGAGTCAAGATCCTTAGTGTGATTTAGAGACCCATCTCACATGCAAAGACACACAAAGGCTGAAAATAAAGGGATGGGGAAAATTTTACCAAGCAAATGGAAAACAGAGGAAACAGAGATTGCAATCCTAGTTTCAGACAAAGCAGACTTTAAACCAACCAAGAACACAAAAGAAAAAGAAAAGTATTACATAGTGGTAAAGGGTTCAATTCAACAAGATGAGCTAACTATCCTAAACATATATGCACATAATATAGGAGCACCCAGTTTCACAAAACTCACCATCACCCTTAGTGCTGCACTAGCAAAATTTTGGCTTCCTGTTCTCATGACATTATGTTCTGCTGACATGGAGGTTTTAGTTCCAGAAGAAGAAATGCTGCTACCAAGAGACATAATAATTCCATTAACCTGGAAGTTAAGATTGCCACCTGGCAACTTTGGGCTCCTCCTTCCACTAAGTCAACAGGCTAAGAAGAACGTTAGTGTTGGCTGGGGTGATTGACCCAGACTATTAAGATGACATCACTCCACTACTTCACGATGGAGGTAAAGAAGGATTTGCATGAAATGCAGGAGATCCTATAGGGTGTCTCTTAGTATTAGCATCCCCTGTGATTAAGGTCAATGGGAAACTACAACTCAATCCAGGCAGGACTGCATATGGCCCAGACCCTTTAGGAATGAAAGTTTGGGTCAGTCCAACAGGTAAAAACCACGACCCTTTGAGGTGCTTGCTGAAGGCAAAGGCAGTACAGAAGGGTAGAAGAAGAAGGTGGTCATCAATACCAACTATGATCAGGTGACCAGTTACAGAAACGAGGACTATAATGGTCATGAGTATTTCCTCCTTATTTTGTTAAGAACATGCTTGCGTATGTGCACACTTGTACCAAAAAAATCTTCATTTTCTTTCCTTTATTATGTGACATAAGTTTTTACTGACTTCATGTCAGCATTTAAGTGTTGTTAACTTTATGTAATAGCATGTAGGTTAACTATTAGTGTAATTCCGGTTGTATGAAGAATAGCTGTATTATGTTAGGCTTAATTATGGCCTTACCGTTGTCTTTGTTTGAAGATTATGTATGATTGCAGGAGATGTGTATGAGTTCTAGTTGACAAGCGGTGGACTTGTGATGGTTAATATTAAGTGTCCACTTGATTGGACTGAAGGATGCAAAGTATTATTATTATTATTGTTTTCAATCTGGGTGGTTCTGGATGTTGCCAGAAAAAAATTAACATTTGAATCAGTGGACTCAGAGGGGAAGACCCACCCGCAGGATGGGTTTTGAGTGTGGGTGGGTCACATCCAGTTGGCTTCCAGTGTGGGTAGCAATAGCAGGCAGGAAAAGGTGGAAGAATCTGACTTCCTGAGTCTTCCAGGTTTTGTCTTACTCCCATGCTAGATGCATCCCATGCTGGATGCTTTCTGCCCTCAAACATTAGACTCCGAGCTCTTCAGCTTTTGGACTCTTGAACTTATATCAGTGGTTTGCAAGAGGCTCTCAGGCCTTTAACCACAGACTGAAGGCTGCACTGTCAGCTTCTCTAATATTGAGGTTTTGGGACTCAGACTAGCCTCCTTGTTTCTCAGCTTGAGGATAACCTATCATAGGGTATCACCTTGTGATCATATGATTCAATTCTCCTTAATAAACTCCCCTTCATATTGTCCACAACAAAAACATAGAAAGATCTCAAACTGATATTCTAACATCCCAGTGGAAAGAACTACAGTACCAAGAGCAAACCAACCCCAAAACTAGCAGAATGCAAGAAATAACCAAGATCAGAGCAGAATGGAAGGAAATACACAAAAAAACCCTTCGAAGCAATCAATAAATCCAGGAGTTTTTTTTTTTTTAAATCATATGATAGACCACTAGCTAGACTAATAAAGAAAAGAGAGAAGAAACAAATAGACACAATAAAAAATGATAAGGGGTATCACTACTGACCCCACAGAAACACAAGCAATCATCAGAGAATACAATAAACACCTATATGAAGATAAAGTAGAAAATCTAGAAGAAATGGATAAATTCCTGGGCAAATATGCCCTGAGAAGACTGAACCAGAAAAAAAATTGAATCCCTGAATAGACCAATAACAAACTCTAAAGAAAAGCCATGGTCAAAATAGATTTACAACTGAATTCTATCAAAGGTATAAGGAAGAGCTGGTATATTTCTTCTGAAACTATTCCAAGCAATTGAAAAGGAGAAACTCTTCCCTAACTCATTCTATGAGACCAGCATCATCCTGATGCCAAAACCTGGCAGAGATACAACAACAAAAAATAAAAACGTCAGGCAAATATTGTATTGTATAAGTCTCTTAGAACAAATGTGCACCTATTTCTGATAGGCATATATATACCAATGACTACAGTTGTTATGTCAACGTTTATACAATTAATTTTACAAGATACTGTAAGAAGTTTACCAAAATCTGCATTAAGTAACTTAAATTCCCACTAGCAGTGCACGAGGGCTCCTCATTATTATTTCGATTTGTATTTGTATGAAGACTAAAGCAATAAAGCATCTTTTCATATGCTTACGGCCCGTTTGATATCTTTCTTTTTGCACATTGTTTCCCTACTTTGTCGTTAACTGGTATGAACAGTTCAAGGACTATCAGATGGTCCATGGGCCATTTTCAGTAGAAGCCACATTTTAAGTAGAAGCATTCCTGGGGGATAAGTGACCTCAAATGCTAAGCTCTTTTCTCTCTTTAATTTTCTCTTGGGTATTGACTCTGTTGTTCTTCACTATTTTGTAATTTCTTTGATGCTGTCAAAAAGAGGTATTTACAGTCGGTCAGGTTTTCTAATTCTTCTCAGTTGGAAAGTGTTATTCCTTTTTACCTAGAACTCCTTTAAAAGAAATAGAACACACTATTCACTTTTGAAGACTGTCAAGTATTTTTGTTATTTCTGGAATCAATTATCTCTTCTAAAATTTTCACTTATCAACTTACATGAAGGGGAAAACAATGTCTTGAGGATTTTTTTTTTTTAATTTCAAGTTTCAGAGTTCTGTGCCTCATGTTATCTTTCTTATATTTAAAATGTTTTTTAACCATTTTAAAATATATAATTTTTGTTAATCGCCTTAAGAATCATAAGATAAATCAGATTTCACTTTATTAGGGTGTAGTTTTCTTCAACATTTAATGTAGGCATTTAGATTCTTTTAGAATAATTCTACCACTTAAAAAACTTAATGCAATTAGGAGGTTAAATTTAAAAAGAAACAAAATGAAATATTGATTGCTGATTAAGATTTTATTTGGTAAATTAGCTGTGACAACATGCCACATTCTCTATGAAGCAAAAGGTATGAGTCTAAAGAAGTATTGTTACTAATTTTTACAATGAGATAATACAGAATTTGTCTCACTACATTAAAATCACAGAAAATTATTGAACAGAGTGGACTGATTATCCAGAATGAATGTGCACATTGTTCACAAGAAAGACCTTTGGATAATTTCCAGCTATTGAAGAATGATCAAATGCCATTTTTAAGCTAAAGTAGATGACTAAAGCAATTGTCTAGGCTAAGATTAATTAATTTTAATAAGTATTTCATACTTATATAAGATTTTATGCTTATATGAATATTTCTTACTTCTATGAGATTTTTAAAAAATTCAACTACTATTAAAATGCTTGGCTAATTAATAGAATTACTATGAACTACAAAAGATTATTTAACCATTTGCTATATTTGTTATATAAGTTTTCATTTCATTTTCCATGGTTTGAGAATTACTTGATTTAATGTTTATTCCATTGTTTTAAATTTATGCCATACGATTATTCTCTGCACATTGAGCACTGTTAAAAAGTCTGTTTTCTAGATGGGTGATAATGTTTCCATAAGCACAAAAGTTGTTTTAACTCTTAAATGATCTAGTCCACAGAACATATTATTTAGCATAATCTTTTCACCTATTATATCTTTAACATAAACTATTTTGTAAACTTTATCATTCACTTTATTAGTATAATGTTTTGTTACAGAGGTATATAAAGTATTACTTATGCACTATTAGCAAGTTACAACTCTTATGAAAGCAATTTATATTATAATGAAGGTTTACAGTTTTAAACACAATTGGTATGACTTCTATCTTTCACAAAAATTCATATAGTATTTATTTGTTTTAACACCAAAATATACTTTTAAATTGGTTTTAACACTAAAATATACTTGGCATTTTTGAATTTGTTTTTTTTTTTTTTTTTTTTTTTTTTGGTTTGAGCTGTCCAATGTATGTGACCTTCCATTAGCTTTTGAAAATACGCTCCCGGCGCTCAGTTCACCACCAAGTTCCAATTTGTGATACACAGAAAGAACTCTAGGAGTCTATTTAGATGACAGATAGAAACATGTTCTTTGTTCTTTTGCTGAATATCACTTTAAGAACACAATAGGGTGGCTGTAGTTCTCATGAAATTGTGAGTTCTCAAGAATTCTGTGTTCTGCTAAATCGATGTAAAATCAGAAAAGTGTAGCTAGCTGATTGTCCCAGCTTACTTAAATATACTAAGTAAAATTCATACATTACATTTATTCAGTATCAATTTCTAGCTTTCTAAAGTGTGCTATTATTGTGTTTGTTTTTAGATGAACTGTAAAATGACCAATTTCTTTATTTTTATTTTCATAGTATTCTATTGAAATGAAGTCAATAGCTTAAGATAGGTCATTATCATATCCAAAAATAATGAAGAAATAAACAAATTAATATAGGCTATATTCTAGTAGAACCAGCTATATTTTGAAATAACTTTTGACAATAAAATATCTAAATAATTCTCATGCCTTCTATAATTAATAACATTAATTAAGCTTCTCTTCTCCAGTTTAGGCCACTTTCAAGCACATAGGGCTTAAAAGAAGCTTCTTCTCTATGCAGTCACTTTATAGTATCAGACCTAAGGCATCCTTGCAAATAAAATGCCTATGAGCAACAGCATTGGGAATTACATCTGGTCAATATGCAATCTTTGTAGCACTATGAGACAGGTTCTTCCTCAGCAGTGAACTGGTGAGGTGAATAATTCAAGTAAGAATTGACATTGCTGGAGGCCAGATTGCTGAAATATTTCACAATTAGAATTACAAGAACATGAGAGATTTTTGGAGAGAGAATAAAGGTCACTTGGTCCATCAAGGCATATTCTTTTTACTACTCCATTTCCCCAAGGATGGCATCTAATAGTTTCTTGAATGACATTCTTGCTTTTTGCCTCAACAACTTTGCCTGCAGGCTCTTCCAAGCATTTATTATTCTCCACATGAAAAGGTACTTTCTGAAATATGTGCTGAATTTATTTTTTAATTTCCATTTATGTCTTCCTGTCCTATAATCTGTGTTGAAATGGAAATAATAATTCGGGTTGACATTATCGGTGGCAGTTAAGACTTTATATGCTTCAAATCAGACAGTTCCAACCCTGTCCTTAATATTATATGCCCAGATTTACAATCTTAACCATGAGACCTGCATAACAAACAATTCTAGGGGCCCCAGTCCCAATAATATTTTCAAAATTTATACTCCTTCATGTGTATATTTTTCTGTGCATAATAGACTACCACTCACTGAAAATAAATGAAAAATTAATGAATGTATTGTTTTGTCTCTCCTGTCACTTGCAAATATGCATGAATGTGTATGTGTTATGTGTGTATGCACACAGATATATATACATGTATATACATGCATGTTTTTGTATGTGTATTGTATGTGTGCATGTATGTGTGTATACCATATATATATATATTCTGGTTTTCTCCTGGATGTAGAGTAATGAGAAAAGCTATTAGAAGTTTAGTTAGAAGTTTAGTGCTATTTAAATTGATATTTTATTATGTATTTTTAATCCAAGTTAAGTAATGAATTTATTGCATGTGACTAAATAATTATGCAGTATAAATTATAATAACCCAAACATCCACGTTTAGAAATATACACACAAAATACATCCTTTTTTAGTTGTTTGAATAAATTTGAAATAACTGTTTTACAGAAAAAGAAAAGGTAAGTCTGAAATCTCACACACATTTTGCTTTTGGTTTTGGAAATGCTAGGAAGAGGAGATCATTATTTACCCATTGTTCACCTCCCTTCTTAGTGTCAACCAGATTTCAGAAAAATCACCCTTAATCATTCTGTTGTAATTATGCTGTTTGGCACATTTATTAAGCCTGTTATACTCACACCTCCATTTCAAATGATGGTTAAATCTGGAAGGAGCAGAAATTAAGGTTAAGCTAATTAGTTAAACCAGCCATCACTTGACATTACACTGGCAATAGAGGTTGGTTCAGGTTGATCCAATAACAACAAAATTCAGGATTTATTTTCTTGTGAAAAATAATTATTTAGTTGTTTCTTAGGTGCGAAGGAAAAAGCACATAGGTTGCTACTAGTGACAGCATATTGCCATCATGAAAGAACTCTGGACACAGCTAATGCAAATATGAATGAGGTAGAGACCCTCTCAAAGTGGGAGCTGGAACCCTGAAGCTCAATCTAACTCACAACTTCTCAGTTACATGACTAGTGCAACTTAGCATTGTTTATACCATTCCTGTTTTGTTAACTGCAGATGAAAGCATTCAAGCTAATAATCTAAATTTTATTTTTAATTTAATTTATACCACTTTGCTTTCCTGTTCTTTACGCATTTTTCTGTTTCTGGATGTTACTGATTGCCTTCATACTATTCAATAAATTATTTTTAAAGGACTACCATAAAATCATTAGAAATTATTAAGAAAATTCATGCTTCAGTCTATAGCTAGGCAAAATTTACACACTTGCTTTTTGTGATGGAGTCTAACTCTGTCACCCAGGCTGGAGTTTAGTAGCACAATCTTGGCTTACTGCAACCTCCCAGGCTCAAGGGATTCTCCTGGCTCAGCCTCCAGAGTAGCTGGAACTACAGGCACCCACCACCATGCCCAGCTAATTTTTGGATTTTTAATAGAGATGGGGTTTCACCATGTTGGCCAGGCTGGTCTAAATAAATGCACATTCACACACACACCTTACATACACTCAAAAGGAGGTAGACAGTGATGGAATCAACAAACATGGTGTACTGTCTACAGACATCCTGGCAATATGCCTGCCAGCAGAGTGACCTCAGCAATAGCTAGTGGAAATATCAAATCAAAACCTGGTTAATTTTTTTCTAAATTATTAAAGGTGGTCAGTATCAACCCAGTTACTCAAAATAAGCATTAGCCATGGGACCGATCATCTTTTTAAAACATACTGAAAATGAATAGCCAGTTTTAGACTTCTCAATTATGTTATTTCTAAAAAAATAAAAAGTATATAGGAGAATAAAAATAATTATCTTTTTATTATCAGAGTCCTTATTATTCATTTTTATTGTCACAAGTGTAGGGGAAACTTTCTTAAGATCCTAAGAGGTTCTTTAATCACAAAGAAAGAGAAAAGTTATGACAGGAGAAGCCTTTTCCCCCCTTTTATCACAAGAGCAGCAGGATACTCTCCCTTTATCATAAGAAAGTAAACCTTTTTTGCTTCTCCATTTCCCCTTTTGAAACAACTTTTGGAATATGAGGATCATAGGTTTTAGAAGGAAGACTATGATCCTGAAAATATTTAGAATTCCTGGGTCCATTTTCTAAGTTAGAAAAATGTTTTGAATATCTAAAATTGCTCTTTCAACTGTGAAATTCTTCACAAAGTTCTAATTCTAATGGCCAAGTCATTTCTAAAAAATACAAATGCGACACTTAGAAATACATAAAAGCCTGCCTTTACTAATTCAGTCTTAACTGCCAGGTTATATTATTTTTAGCAAATGAAGATATATTGCTCTTCAGGTGTTAATTAGGTGAACACAGTTACAAATGCTTCATTTACAATAAAATATAAAGATGACTGCTTTAGCATGAGGTTCACGATCACTATATACCACAGTTATTCTAATAAATGACACGGGATTTCTAAAGCAAATAATTAACAGTAAGTAAATTGCATGTTGGTGTGACACTGCCTCCCACAGAAGCTGGCATATCTCTTGACAATCTCTTTCTTCTTCCTAGTCTATCCCTTTTCAACAAACACATTTAACAGCTGTGGATGCAAACAAGGCACATTTGGCAAAAGTAGGAACCAGATGCCCAAATCTGAATGTAGGCTCTATTCAAAGTTTCAGGGCCTGTTGCTAACTCCTCAGTGTCACCTCTGCTGGCTCCCTTTTTAGATCTGTCTACTGGCACGAAACAGAGGCACATCTGGAGGTGTTGTTGAGGTCATGTAGCTGTGGCCTGGACTTGGCTACCTGGTTAGATTACAACTATTTTGAGATGGTTCTCTGTTTCTAAGAATGTGTCGGTAAAACATAATATCACACACACACACACACACACACACACAGAAGGTATATATTTGAAAACATATACCTTCAAATTTAATAATTTAAAAATGTTGCCTGTAAGTAAAACAACGGTATCTGAAACAAAACAAACAACCCTTACAAAGGATCTTTGAACACGTATAAGGAACAAATGCTGTTAGAATCTGCATGATAAATTATTTCAGTTACATAGGCAGAGAATTGGCAGCTCGTCTTAACTCAGATCAGCTTGAAACTTAAGGCAGGTTTGCAGGTATATAATTTATTTGGGAGTTGGCATCAGGAAGCGGAAAGAAAATCAGAGTGGGGGTGGGAGGGTAGTAAAACAGAAAAGGTGGGAACGCCAACAATAGGGTAGACGATTCAGAGTACTGGATCCCACAGTAATTTCTAAGGACATTGCTCAAATATATTTTTCATAGATTCACATCTTAGGGAGAAAAAAGGAAGCCATTACTTTTTATTGCTCAGTGGCCGAGAACTGAATGCTGAAACTTCTGAGTTGTGCATGTGAGTGTTGACCACATTACTATGGTCTTTTCATTCTATGGAATCACGGAAGAAAGCAGTGTTTGTATGGGCCTGTGTTAAGAAACTGCCAAATTATGCCTGAGGTAAAGTAGCTGAATTCTGGAATAAAGGGAAAACTTATAAGATTTGCAGTGGTAAATAAGTAGTAACTAAGGCATAACGAAGTTTTTTTTTTTTTTTAATTCTGTTTGTTCATCATTTGGAAGAACATAGGAACCAGAAATCACATAAAAACTATTAAATTGTTGATAAAATTCTCTAAGGATGTTATTAATACCAAAACAAATTTGGGTCACCTTAATTTATGGAAGACTATTCACCAAAAATGTTTCTTGACTCCTTATATATATTATTATATTAATTCTCACAATAATTCTAAAAATAGATATTTCTATCATTTTAATACCATTTTATAGTTGTGGAAACTAAGGTACAGAAAAGTTTAGCAACTTGGTCAGGATCATTCAGGTAGAAAGACCCAAACTAAAATTTGACCCTTCTCTGGGATGACACAGAAAATGCAGTACTTATTAATGGAGGGCCTTATTCAACAGGAACCCTAAAGAACTGTTAATCAGCTGAGATGAAAAGTCTGCTGATTTCAGTGGATAGGTGGTAGAGCAACTTATTAATGGTGGTAATAGATGGCACTCATGCCTCGCTTTCCTCACCTTCCTTTTCCTAGCTCTGGTGACCTTCATGCAGTGTCTCTTGACCCCCCCTTCACCTTGCACACATATCCAAGCACATAATGATTTTCTTCTGCTATTCAAAGACATACTTGGAAAATAAAGCATAGCAAAACCAGTCAAATAAAAATATTGAATATTCACATGTCTTTGCACTACCAGTTTGACAAACTTACTTCTCTTGAAAGGAACAGTAGATGCTGCTGACTCACTGGAAAATAAAGAGTTTAAAAAAAGACAAAAAGAACCAACTAAATAATCAATATTGCAACTCGCCATGATTTTATATGTAGCAGAATAACCAGTTATGACAAGCTATATCTTCAGAGTTTTATCCATCTTAAGTTCGGAAGCCAGAATAGAACAAGAGTGAATTAACTGTGCATTGGTGTAGCGTAGATAATTTGACTTACCAAGTGAAGTGGCATGTAGTACAAATTAAATTAGGGAAGATATACACTATGTAGGTATAAGGAAGAGCACTACAATTATCTTGAGTCTAAGTTAAAGAGGAATTTGTATTTGACAGGCAGAGAGGAAATCAATTTAGGCACTCAAAGAATAGTGGGGGAGTAGATAGCATTCCCAAAAAAATATAGCAGTTATGGTTGTGGCTTGGGCAAATTAAAAAATGAAATACTGAAATAAGAGAAACAAGATAGCTGAGTTTTATACACTCAAATGTGATTTGCTGAGAAATCCAGAAGATTTATCAAAGGCATAATTGCCAACATTCACTGATAGAAGAAGTTACAAACTATAGAAATCCGTGGTTCTATGTCAAATCTTAGAAAGCCAAGACCTATTTGGAGTTAAAAAGCCATTATGTGGAAGTAAAATTTTCAGAAAAAAATATTTGAATGCACACTACTTTTATTATTTTATTTGAAATTTATGCTTCTATAGTTCAATCATTTTAAATTTGTGACTAAATGAATGAATCAATAAAACTATTAATAAGTTAAAAAATGAATGACTGAGAAGACAAGAAAGTGTATTTTTTAGTATCTAAGTGCAGAAAAAAAGAAAACATATATATATGTATATATAAATGGCTAATCGCAGCAATAAAATAAATAGAGTTTGAAACAGAAAAATTTTGATAATACTCAAAGCCTTTAGATGTTTTTTTCATTTTAAGTTAAAGGTCAAAAATCACAAAAGAAAAGAGCATCAGTGAAAGAGACCATATGTAAGTAAAAAAAAAAAATCATTCTAGAATTAGAGAAGATGGTATTAATGTAGAAAAAAATAGTTACGTTGTTGTCCAATTCTGTAGAAAACATCCAAAAATTGTGGAAAAAAAAATCATGGTGCAAAGTAACTTGATATCATAGAATCATTACTCTGCTGAAGAAAAAGAGGCACCAGAATGCAAGAGATGAAGCAGGCATATTGACAAATACAATGGAATGTTATGTCAAATTGATTGCAAGCTTATTTAGGAAAGGGGTTTTACCTGATTAATTTTCAAATCTTGCAAAATGTATTGCAGGGATCCTTGGTTAAGGCATATCCCTAGTTAAAGCAAAATGTTTTTAATGAAATATTCTAAAATGAGCAAAATAAATGTAGCATATAGTTGTTCTTCTGAGAGATAATCATCAGTATTCCAACACTATGATACAAATAACATATCTCAACAAGACCAATATGCTTGCTGGATGTGGTGGCCCACTCCTATAATCCCAGCACTTTGGGAGGCCAAGGCAGAGGGATCACTTGAGGCCAGGAGTTCAAGACCAGCTTGGTCAACATGACAAAACCTCATCTCTACAAAAAATAGAAAAAATAACAAGGTGTGGTGCATGCCCATAATCCCAGCTACTTGGATAGGTGAGTGGGTGGTGGCTGAGGCATAAGAATTGCTTGAACTGAGAAGGCAGAGGTTGCAGTGAGCCAAGATCACACCACTGCATTCCAGCCTTGCCCACAGAGTGAGACTCTGTCTCAAAACAAAAAAAACAGATCACACCACTGCATTCCAGCCTTGCCCACAGAGTGAGACTCTGTCTCAAAACAAAACAAAAAAAATCCAAATATACTAAAAATATAAGCAATTAATGTGGAAAAAATAATATATAATTTTAGCCAGGAAACATGCAATATATTTTAATTGTAGGCTACACAATTTTAACATCTAGACCAAATGAAGAGTAAGCTATATAATCACATGTCTAGTTTCTTTTGCTAGGTAACATGACTGCATGCATTTCAATACAGTTTTACCAAGTAAAAGGGTTAACAAGCTGTCAGCTATTCTGTGTCATAGTTGAGTTGAAAAAATGTTTTTTTGATATTCTAAGATACATTTTTATTGTTATTCAGTAAGAACTTAAAACATAATGGGAATTCCTGCACTTTATGAAATGTATTAGAAAGTACTAGGTATTATATTAACATTTGAAGCAACTAATAAAGTTTTCTTTTATAAACTTATTTTCATGGTTAATGAATAAAATAATGATTAATAATACATCATCTTTGTGATTTATAACCAAGAAGAAATTATTTTGAGTAAAAAGTTACATTTATATCAATTCAGAAGTAATATATGAAAATTTAAAATGCCGTTATATTTAAAAATATGTTCATTAGGTAAAACATATTCACTTTAATAAAATTACAACTAAATTTTATTATATATGTAAGCATTACACTTAAGTAGCATAGCATTTGGAGAAAGCTTCCAAGTTTTTATTTGAATATTTAAAAGTTGAGTTGCAACTGTGAAATACTCTAAATTTAAAGTATAAAGTTATTAGAACACAAATACAAAATATAGCCAGGTCTACTCGATGAACAGTTTTGTGTGTGTGTGTGTGTGTGTGTGTGTGTGTATTTTAATAATAAAGTTATAGTGATTGCAGCAATGCATTGATAATTTTAAAATTGAAAACTTCTACACTATGAATACTAACTGGTCAAGAACTAAACACGAAGGCATGAAAAAAGGAGCAGCAGATGGAGAGGATGTGAAGCCAACCATATTTAAGGAGCTGAAACCAATTAGAAAGGTATCACTGAAGATATTCCATGGACCCAGAATGGAGAGCAAGTATAATAATAAAATGCCATGGCTGATAGCTCCTAAATCCTCTGGAATGTCAAGAAGCAGTAAGAGTATAATGTTAGCACCTTAATAAGCAATTTATGAGTGTTTCAATGCAAGACTGTTTCTGTTTTTGGAACCTAGATTGAATGCTGGATGAAATGAAAAACAGTTGGGGAATGCCATTAATCTGTGCACTAACCACATGTTCAGATAGCTTCTGTGGGGGATAATTGGCAACAGGTTAAAAATGGAAGATCATTATACATTAAGGATTTAGAAAATGCAATGGTGTGTTTCTAGAGGGAAAGGGAAAAATGAACCTGTGGGAAAAACAGAGGCTGAAACAAGTGGCAAATCATTTTCATACTCTCATTATCAGTTTACCTTAGTAGAGATCAGATTTGTATTCAAAATTAAAGAATCAAATCTATAGTTGTAAACTTTATATTTTGAAGGAAAGGAAACATTTTTTACCTAATAAAAACCTTAAAAACACTTTATGCATTATTTCTTAATATTTATCAAAATATAAAGAAGTTCATATATTGTTTGACTTTTAATATATGCATAATATGACTTGCTTTTAATTTGTGTCCTGGTGTGGTTTTCAGAACAATATGGTATCATATATACTAATTACAGTTGTAGAATATGTATGGCCGATCTGATTGTTTAAGATATTCAATATTTAGAGAAAAGCAAAGTAACAATAAAAATGTTCCTCTTTGTTAATTATTTGAAATAACCTTAGCCTATTAAACATACTAGTATTCACTTCCTGTTCTTCAGGAAAAAATTACTCTAAAGCCATACAGTATTCAAATTCGTTGCACATCAGATGCTTTGCAGTGTATTTTTTCCAGCTATTTAAAATAATGTTATGCATTCATATTCATCTACATAGATTGAACATTCATATATGGAAATAAAACAATGTAATTGAAATTTAAACATCATGACTGAAATAAACTTTGGGGAAGTTAATTAGAAAAACATGTTCTGTCGTCTTTAACTTAATACATACTAAATCCACAATATGTTAACTAAAGATTATTTTGCAGTAGAAAACTTGTCTGTATATGAAGATATAAAAACATTAGGTTAACCTGGACACTCATTTCATATTGAAGATGAGAATAAATTAATCACAAATAAAAGCCAATTTTAAACCTGAAAGCTGTTCAATACTTTCAGATTTTAATCAGAAATTACATATTATAATGAAAGATTCTAGAATAATATAATTACTATCATCTTTAAATAAATATTTTATATGTGAATGTCTATGTTTCTGAAACTTATGTTGAATATTGTGTGTGAACTACAATGTTTTCCTTGCTTCCTTCCTAAATTGTTTAAAAGTTAGAAGTGTAATTATGCATTGGAATACATATACAACCTGGAAAATCAGGAATAATATATTCTCTTTATTAGTCGATTCACTAGTCAATGCTTTCAAATGAAGAAAAATTGATACAAGCAACAATAGAATTGAATCTATCCTTTTAATTCCCTTATATATTTTTTCCCTCATGGAATATTCATTATGGCTTGGTTTTGTTAACAATTATGTCTTCTACGTCTACGAAAATTTAGCAAGGTTATCCAGATCTTGTCTTTTCCATTAGATTATCTAGATTTTTCTTAAGTTTACAAAACATAAAGTGATAAACCAACTATGCTGTAGACAGGCACAGCAATCTTAAAGGAGCACTGTAGGTCACAGGAAACTAAATGAGAAAAAGAACGTTATTTTTTAAATCAAATGCTTCTCAGGTAGAGAGAAACATGTAACTATATGTAAAATTTGAGGAGCAACTTGGGGAGCATAAGACCCTTCAACAAGGATATTCAAATAACACCACTATTTTAATCAGTTGCTTTTAGGATTGATTTTTACACTTATAAGACTTATTTGGTTGAATGTGGAAGGTAGGTTTGGGGCTATAATTTATTTTTTGAGGATGATACTTCTACTGGGAGCTCCCTTTCTTTTCTTTCTTCTTATCTCCAAGGTGCTTGGATTCACTTTCTATAATAAAATAGATATGTAATGAATGTCACTTAGATAGACATAACATATTAAGCTTGCTGGTGTGTGCATGTATTTTGGATTCTCTTGGAACCCTCTCTAAACTGCTACGCATGGAAGTTTTATTAAATGTCTTAACTACTTGTCTACCTTTTGTCTATAAAAGCACCTTCAGTTGCCACGAAACCTTCAGACACCTGGAAGACTCAGTCCTTGTTGATACTTAATAAAAAACCAATCAGATGAAGCAACTCCTTCTATGAAGTGCCTGGCCATCCTCACCGTGTTCAGATTTCTCTCTCCCTCCTTAACACAACTTGGGTTATGGGGGAAAAAACAGCAGCTGCCTGTAATTCTTAGTGGTTTCATTCTCTGATATCCAGGTCCAATCCTATCATGCCTTGTTCTCTTTTGTTACCATTTTCATGCTTACCAAAAGAATAAAAAATAATTGTTCAATTATGCATGCTAATTCTCATTATACTCAATATATTCCCTTGAATTACCAGATCTAAACATGTGTTTGACTTTTCCTAAGAAGCTGCATTTTGTTTTTACAATGATTGTTAAGGGGGGGTTACTACTGGTATTTAATGGTCTGGATTCAGAAATAATACATATAATTTGACTTTCTAGACTTCTGGGATATTCAAGATATTCCTGAAGTCTACTTTATCTTTTACATGAAAATGCAAAGACTATTGTTTGTTTTCAATACAAAGTCGTTAGGATTGTTTTTCCCCAAAAACAATAGTGATTTTTTTCCCCACAATTTTAACTATGTAAATCAAGAAAAGACCACACTTTTTAAAGAAATGGCACTTTATGAAAATTGTCATTATGCTGGAAAATTGGTTCACCATTAGCGTCTCATGACGTCTGAATTGTCAGAAGAGAATGCTATTAACAGTCTGCATTTTTACCTCATCCAGGATGATGCTAAGTAGAAATGCAAGCTTCTGATTATATTACTATATCTCATAGTAATGCCTGAACATTCATATAGTAGCATAAATGATTAATATAAATTATTTTCCTTTGATTTTCCCATATTACACTTAGAATATTGCATTGACTTTTAAGTGTGTTTTCAAGTTGTTTATATTTTTATGAATTACATTTCATGATATTAAAGTAGTGTTATACAATACTTATTATAAAATGGGACTTTAATATTGATATAAGTCCTCAGAAGTATTGCTGTGAATTAGTAGTCCCCTGTGTTTCTCTGTTTGGATTGCTATAACGAAAGCACCTTAAACTGGGTGATTTATAAACAACAAAAATTTATGTATCACAGTTCTAGAGACTAAAAAGTCCAAGATAAAAGCACTAATGTTTTCACATGATAGGAGGAATGAGGGAGTTCTCTTTTAAAGTGCCACTTTTAAAGTGACACTAACTCCCTTCATTAGTGCTTTGGCCTTGTGACATAATCCCACCTCCCCAAAGGTCTCACCTCTTATGTAACACCATCGCATTGGAGATTAGGTTTCAACATAAAAACTTTAGGAGGACACATTCAGTCCACTATAGTTCTATTTCTGTTACTGGTGGCAAATCTGTACCGGTCTGCAGCAACCTCAATTCTTGCCTACTCAGAAGAAAGAATTTAGCTGAGGGGGGATAAGGCAGAATAAGAGACGCAGGCAAGTTTTAGAGCAGAAGTGAAAGTTTATTAAAAAAAATTTAGAGCAGGAACAAGGAGAAGAAAGGTATATTTAGAAGAGGGTCAAGCGGGTGACCTGACAGACAAAGCGGGGTTTGACATCTTGACTTGGGGTTTTATACATTGGCATACTTCCATGGTCTTGCATCCCTTCTCCCCCAACCCGCCTGCAGCATTCTTCCCTTGGAGTGAATTGCCCGCATGCCTATGGCTTGCTAGCGCTTGGGAGGGGAGCATCCACAATGTGTTTACTGGTGTTATATGCACACTCACTTGAGACATTCTTCCATTATCAGCAGAATGCCCTTGGAAGGTTGTATTCTGCCATTTTGCCTCTTAAGGCGCATGCTTGAGCCCACTCACCCAACTCACGAGATCTTATCAGGAAGCTGCCATCAGTTTCAAGTGTTTTGGAGACTGCTTTTCCTTGGCACTGGCTGTGACCTATTATTATTTTAGAGAGGCAGTGTGACAACTGCCTGACCAACACCTAATTGTCACCTGACTTTGCTGATGGGATATAGGGCCCTCTCCTGCCATGTTAGTGTCTGACTAGCTACCTATTGTAACACTTACATTTCTCCTGAACTTCTAAATTATTCCACTGCCTTATGTCTAAGTAAAATTTCTTTCCACCATCCTATCATCTATTTGCTGTAACTCAAATTTAGCTGTCCATGAAAATGCTATTTCTTCTGCAGCACTTTTTAAGTAGAGGTTATTAATTTCTTCACATACAATCATATTTCACATACCAAATAATGGGATAAAGAAGATATACATAAAAACCCTTGTTTCAGATGTTGCTTGCCATTGTCTCACCTCCTCCCTTTTTAAACTCTAGTCTGTGTGAAGTGAGGGTCATCAGATTTCACTGCATTTCATCTGTTCACCTTGTTATTTACTGACACTCACTGGAAAGTTCAGTACCTAGCTTACCTTTTCTTACTCCTCTACTACTCTTTTCATTATCACTTATGATTTAAACCAACACATAAATGATTCATCCAAACTTATAAACTCTCAGTTTTTTACTTCTTTATCCAGGATAATATTCAGACAAAATCATAGGCACCCTGAACACTTGTTCATTTTATACCTTGTTAACTGACATCCAAAATTACTCATCTTAAATATTTTTTTGTCATTTTTTAATGGTCCAAAAGTGGAAAAAAGGTCAAACGGCCATCAACTTCTAAATGAATAAATAAAATGTGGTATATCTATATACAAAGTACTGACACATGATGGTACATGGATGAACTTTAAAAGTATCATGCTAATTTAAAGAGGGCAGCTGCAAAATATCACATACTGAATTATTTCCTTTATACAGAAAGTTGAGAAAAAGCAAATATCCAGATATAGACACTAGACTAATAGTTGCCTGAGTATGGGATAGATTAGTAGTTGCCTGAGTTTGGTGGAGTATTAGCAGTTGCCTGAGAAAGAGGGATTACCTGTAAATGGAACAATGTAGGAATGTTCTAAAATTAGAACGTTCTAAAATTAGATGCTGGTGATGATTGCACAAATAGATAAACTGGATATGAATCATAAATTATACATTTAAAATGGGTGCATTTATGTTTTGTAAATTATATTGAATAAAACATAAATATTTTACCCCAAAGTATATTTCTCTGACATATTTTAACTGTCTGCCACAGGGCCAGAAGATGGAAATGGCCCTGGGAAGTCTTTTTTGGGGGAAATTTGCATCTGTGGAGAATTTCCATTAAGGCAGCCAGGCCTTTCCTTTCTAGGCTTTGCCTGGATCTGGGAAAGATTAACTGAGACTCTAACATCCATAAGGGTCTAAAAAGAGACATTTACTATCCATCCTCTCTGACAGCTATGACCTATGAGGCTTCATCTGCATAACAAGGATACCTTTGCTAGCCAAGCCTCTTCTTTACTCCTGCCCATAACCTGTCCTGGCAGTAAAACCTAATTTACCAATATTACCTGTGTTTGGGCACACTCCTGGCCTGCATTTTCTCTGTGAAGTCAAAATGATATATAAGTTTTGTGCCTAATAAGAAGCTTGGGTTTTCATTCTAAAGGCTCTCATGTATACACATTCAATACGTTTGTTATAGTTTTTCTCCTATTGATCAATCTGTTTAAAGCTGTGATTTTTTTCAGTGAAACTTTAGTGGATCAAGGGCCTTGACTCCCCCAATACCTCACCAGACTTATGTGTCCTTCCTCTTTGTCCAGCCTTAATCTAATTGTCATTCTCTCTGACTGACTGAAAAATACAGTTAACACCATTACCCATCCTCATGCATTAATCTGCTTTTATATAAAGCTGAATGCTCTTGGAGATATCACACAAAGTGTTAAGTATTTCAAAATCATGATGAAAAATCTCAAATAGTTATCATTGCTGCCAATTATACCACATTTCTTTAGTAACATCATTTTCTGAATTTCTATTTTATAACATCTTCTATCTCCGATAAGCCAACTGCCTTCATCACTCTGCTGAAAATCTCATTGAACTTTCTGTATCTGAAACCACACACTGTGCCTTGACTTCTAGTAGAATGGAGTAATAAGTAATTTCCTAATCAAAAGAAAACCTCTCTATGTATGTCCTGCTTCCTATCCCATATTACCTGTAAAAGCAAACTATAGTAAAACACAATCCTCAATGCTACATTTGTATCAGCCTTCTTCTTTCATGACCACTTCTTCTTCTGTTGCATCATTACCATCATCGTCATAAAATTACCATTATCATAAAATATTCATTAGTGATTTTCACCCACCAAAAGAAAATGCCATAACTCATGTAATCACTGAATTTCTACCCATTTTCTCTTTCTCTATTTCTCTTCCAACAGCCTCAGAAAGCTGTGCCTTTTCATTGCCTCCATTTCTTTTTTTTCTTTTTTTTTTTTTCTTTTTTTTTTTTTTTTTGATGAGGTTTCACCATGTTGGCCAGGCTGGTCTTGAACTCCTGATCTCAGGTGATCCACCCGCGTAGGCCTCCCAAAATGCTGGGATTATAGGTGTGTTGTCTAATTTTTATTCAGCATACTGTAATTAGGTTGCCAGTGCTGTTTAATTCCTCTACCATTAAAATAAGTAGTTCTAAAGACCAACAATAAATCATTTTTTTGCCAAAAATCAGTGGATGATTTTCTGTTGTATTACCTAGCTTCTTCCCCGTAATTGAGATTATTGAAGATTTTTTGCTTCAAACTGTGTTGGACTTCCAGGAAATCCCATGTTCTTCATGTTCCTTCAATGTCCCTGGGGGATCCATCTGACATTCCTCCAGTTCTTCCCCAATTGTCTCCAAATTTCTTGATGTCATAATTTTTAAATTGCAAACTAAATAATGTTTTAAATGTGAACCTTTATAAATAAAACTGCTACTTTATTCTTAAAAATGTATCCATTGGAATCTAAATATAATAAACATTTAACATTTATTGTCAGCTTCAGGAAAAAAAGACATTACCAACATTTTTTTTTCAAGTAAAATGTAAATAAATGATTTTCTCCTGAACTTATATTTCTATTCTCCCTCAACAGAATTTTATTATTATCTGATATGTTACTTACTCCTGAAAGTCTTGTATTTGTTCTTGTACTGTAATTCTCAGCCACAAAATATATAAATATATTTTAAAAATAATTTTTGAAAGTTCAGGTTCCAGTAAGTTTCTATAAATTAAAAAAGAATCTTCTGACAAATTAATGATATAAGAGCTCCTCCAAACAACACACGTATTTTACAGACTGTGATATGTAATTATAAAGCATAAGGACTAGCATTGTATTTGAAATTCATTAATCAAATAAATGCAGCCCTTTAATATATTTGCTCATGGATCTATGAATGAGGTTTATCTATCATAACGTAAGATTTATTTCTCTGCTTCATTTTTGTAGTTTCAAACCCTGTAGACATTTTATTTCACTTAAAAGATGTTGGGAAATTGGGAGATTTTTAAATAAGATATTCAATTCTTTGAATTCCTTTCTGAATTATATGCCAAAAGTCACATTATGACTACCGTCAAAAATAAATTTTTTGCTGGGCACAGTGGCTCATGCCTATAACCTTAGCCCTTTGGGAGGCTGAGACAGAAAAATTGCCTTAGGCCAAGGGTTCAAGACTAGCCTGGGCAACTTAACAAGATCTTGTCTCTGCAATAAATTAAAATTTAAAAATAAGTTATGCGAGTGTGGTGGCAGGGGCTTGTAGTCCATCAACATGGGAGGCTGAAGTGGGAAGATTGCTTATAGCCAGGATGCAGTGGGCTATGGTAGCACCACCACACTCCAGCCTGGGGAACAGCGTGAGACCCTGTCCGTTAAAAAATACAATAAAATCAGTAAATAAATAAAATCTTAATCATTTTTGACTAACAATATATTCATGGTTAATTATATTAAAATGAAAAATGAAATAAATCACAAAATTTTGGAAACAATCAGTTGTTAACCTATTCTGTTTTCTGGAAAGTATTAAAGGTTTTCCTCAGATTATCAAGTGATTATAAATGACAACTGCTACCCTTTTATTTATAGGTACATTTTTAAAGTTGCCATACTGCAAAAGGTTATGAAAATTGACATATTGCTTAATTAAAAACACTTTTAATATCACTTTTGATAAAATATTTTAATCTTATGTGCTTTTCATATATTTTTGGCTAAACTACGAAATTCAGATTTAACTCTTTTAAGTTGTGGAAAGTGTTGGCCACATAATTTAATTTGAAGAGTTAATTAGCCAAACCAGATTTATTCCTCCTTGAAATGTATCTGTCAGGGTCTAAGTAGAAAAATGTGAGTAGGTCACATATTATATAAAATTGAATGTTCATTTCCAGATTATGAAATCTCCTTTAACATTATACTGAATAACTATTTGCTTTTTTATCTTATATCATTAGGACCCAAAATGACAGCTGAAATTCTTAAGTTCCAATTTAATAGAAATTTTCTTATATCCCCTGGTGGAAGGATTACTCCCTTGGGTACAAATATGACATCTTAAATCAGCAGAGCCCAGATTTAGGGTCAGACTTCTTAAACCAGCAGAGCCTCTTAAACTTGCAGAGTCCAGATTTAGACGTCAGAGAATCAGCATTTAACAAGTAGTTTTCAGGGGTATAATAGCAATAAATATCAGCTCCACTTCTGTTCCTTGCTTTCTGGACCCATGTATTCTAGCTATAGAAAAAAAAAATTGCATCACATATCATTCAGTGGCTCAGAGCATAGAGGACTGAAAACCTAACCCTTAAGATTATGCTCACAGTAGGTACAGCAACTGAACATTGAATAGCTATTGAATAACTTTAAAAGGGAAGTCTTTGCTTTGGAAAGGGGCCAATGAAATCACTATGTGGCTCGATGTAACTGTGATCCTGAAGTCCAAGGTTAAGACATGATTTCTAATGCACAACATTAGTCAGTAATGCTTGTGGGAAAGGCTTTCAGCAGTGGTGGTAACTATATCAGATTTGGCAAAAGGAAACCATGTTCTTGAACTCCTGCTTAACTTACACTCCTAACACCATGGCTTCTTTGCCCATGAATTCATGAATGGGTGTTATGGAATGAATTGTGTCCCCCTAAAATTCACATGTTGAAGTCCTAACCTACAGTATCCCAGAACGAAACTTTATTTAGAGATATGGTAGATAAAGAGGCAATCGAGGTAAAATAAGTTCACACAGGCAGGTCCTAATCTGATATGACTGGTATAAGAAGACGAGATTAAGATACAGACAAGCATAGAAGGAAGATAATGTGAATACAGAGGGAGACGGCTGCCATTTTTAAGTCGAGGAAAGAGGCCTCAGGAGAAACAAATTCTGCCTACACCTTCATCCTGGACTTCTAGACTCCAGAACATGAGATAAAAAATTTTTGTTGTTTAAGCCACCCAGGCATACCTTGCAAACAATGCTGAGGAAAGAGGTAACAGATATCCAGATGTGAAGTCAAATTGCATATTTGATTATTGAGAATCTTCTCTTCAGGGGATCATTTTGTATGCCCCATATTTTTATATCATGGATCTACTTTTAGAGATCTATAAGTACAAAACCATTGGAACAGGTGATTTTTGTTTTCATTGGTCTCTAACAAGGAAGAGTAATCAGCCAAGATTTATTTGGCATAAAAGAAAAGTCTTTGGTCTAGATCTTTAGGGAAAATTTCTGTAATTTTCTCATTCAGATTTTTCACACTCACTGTTTACATTGGTTGTATAGATTAAGGACACATCTAATTCATTGCTACAAAATTGATGATCAATATGACACCAGATTAGACCATTATGAATACCTTTCTACCATGTTACCTATTAAAGTAAGTCTGCCTTTCTTGCTTTTCTTGTTAAATGTTTCTAATTAACCTCTGCCACTGTGAAAGCCAATTCCAATGGCAGCATCTCCCAGTTTCATAAGTAGTATATGGAAGAGATCCACTCCAGTGATTTTTTAGAAGTGCTTGTGCAGTCCTCACCAATATGCAATTCTAGACTTCAATGAAGTATTTTCTGGAGTCTTCATTTGAGTACCTGTATGATATTATGTATTTTGTGTAATATGCCCATGACAATGTTTCCATCATCCTGTTTTTAAACTTCTTTTTCTGTATAATGCCTAGATAAGGTCAGCTTCATGGACATGTGATCTATATTGTTGCACAGGGCCATGAACTCAGAACGGCCCCAAACTTGGCTGAATGTTCTGCCACCCAATGGGACAATGCAGCATGCACATAAGCAACATGTGCAGTGTGCATGTTCTCTACCCATTGCTTCCCTCTCTATGCTTAAGGCACATGTGATGCCTCAAGAGCACTAGATTGCAGAGGACACACAGTTCATAGTGTTTCAACAAGACTCAATGCAAGTTCAAAGTAAGATTGTTACAGGTATGATTAAGCAAGCAGGAGTGATGACAGCTCTGTGAAGCTAAGTTTTCTGTTTAAATTAGAGCTAAATTCTAATCTAGAAAGAAGGCAATGGCATTCTAAGAAATAACAATAAATAGTAACCCTATCATTTTTATTTCTTACTTTTGTTATTTCCCTGTAACACAGAATATTGTGTCATCAGTATTCCCAAGGTAGAGAGTGTTGGTAGAAGGTTCAAGTCTCCAGAAAAGAAATAAAAGCAGTTGAGTTAGTCTTGTGCATTGTTTTCACTGTTCTGGTAAAACTAAACTGCATACACATGATGAGCTATCAAATATAAATTTCAATTATTCTGCATGATTTAAATGTTCTTATATTTGCATTTAAAGCTGGCACTTCACAATATAAGCAGTAAAATTCATGCTCATAGTTTAAAATTTCAAATAGCAAAAACAGAGTAGATTGAAGAGAGAGGCCACATAAAAAAGGAAAAAGTTTTATATTTTAGTATCTTTAAAGACACAGTTTTGAACAAGGATATCATTTCACACTGGTTCTCAAAAATTATGTAGCAGACCCTGCACCAAAGTATTTCTTGCATCTCGAGTTCAGAAGGACACTTATTTCATTTGTTAAGTTTTTTATTTTTAATTTTTGTGAGTATTTATTAGGTGTATATATTTATGGAATACGTGAAATATTTTGTTATAGGTACACAATGTGTAATAATCACATCATGGAAAACTGGTTATCTACCTCCCCAAAGCATTTATCCTTTGTGTCACAAACAATCCAGTTATACTCCTTTAGTTATTTTTAAATGTACAATTAAATTATTATTGACTGTAGTCCTCCTGTTGGTCTATCAAATACTAGATCATATTCATCCTTTCTATTTTTTTTGTACCCATTAACCATCCTCATCTCCTCAACACCCTCTATTCTCCCACATTCTTCTCAGTCTCTGATAACAATTCTTTTATTCTCTATCTCCATGACTCCAGTTGTTTTGATTTTTAGATTCCACAAATAAGTAACAACATGCAATGTTTCTCTTTCTGTGTCTGGTTGTTTTATTTAGCATAATGACCTCCAGTTCCATTCCTGTTTTTGCAAATGACAAAATATCATTTTTATGTCTGAATGGTACTTCATAGTATATACATACCACGTTATCTTTATCCATTTGCCTGTTGATGGACACAGGTTCTTCCAAATCTTGGCTATTTTGAACAGTGCTGTAATAAATATGAGAATGCAGATATCTCTTCAATATATTTATTTCCTTTCTTTTGGATACATATCCAGCAGTGGGATTGCTGAATTATATGGTAGATCTACTTTTAGGATTTAGAGGAACCTCTAAACTGTTCTCCATAGTGGTTGTACTAATTAATATTTTCTCCAAAATATACATGGGTTTCCTTTTCTCAATGTCCTTGACAGTATTTGCTATTGCCTGACTTTTCATAAAAGCCATTTTTTCTGGGATGAGATGATATTGTAGTTTCAATTTTCATTTTTCTGATGATTAGTTGAGCACATTTTCATATGTCTGTTTACCATATTTATGTTTTCTTATCCTTTTTCTTTTTTTTTTTTTTTTTTTTTAGATGGAGTTTTACCTTTGTCACCCAGGTTACAGTGCAATGGTGCAATCTCTGCTAACTGCCACCTTTGCCTCCCAGGTTTAAGTGAGTCTCCTGCTGCAGCCTACCCAAGTAGCTTGGATTACAGGCATGCACCACCATGCGTGGCTAATTTTTGTATTTTTACTAGAGATGGGGTTTCACCATGTTAGCCAGGCTTGTCTCAAACTCCTTACCTCAGGTGATACACCTGCCTTGGCTTCCCAAAGTGCTCAGATTACAGGTGTGAGCCACCACACCTGGACTCATGTTTTATTTTTATGTTTTCTTTTCTTGTGGAGACTAAGAGAAAATTGATATCTGTTCAAATTTTTTGCTCATGTTAAAATTAGATTATTAGTTTTTTTTCCTTTAAAGTTGTTTGAGCTTTTTATATATTCTGGTTACTAATCCTTTGTCAGGAGAGTTTGCAAATATATTCTTTCAATCTGTGGTTTGTCTCTTTATTGTGTTGATTATTTCCTTTGTTGTGCAGAAGCTTTTGAATTTGATGTGATCCCTTTGTCATTTTTGATTTGTTTGCCTGTGCTTATGAGGTATTACTCAAGATAGCTCTACCCAGACCGATGTCCTGGAGAGTTTCACCCAAGTTTCTTGTAATAGTTTCATAGTTTGAGGTCTTAAAGTCTTTCATCTATTTTGATTTTGTTATTTTATATGGTGAGAGATAGTGGTCTGGTTTCATTATTCTGCATATGGATATCTAGGTTCCCAGCACCATTTATTGAAGAGACTTTTTTTTTTACTCAATGTATGTTCTTGGCACTTTTGTTGAAAATGAGTTCACTCCATGTATGGATTTGTTTCTGGGTTCTCTATTCTGTTTCACTTGTCTGTGTGTCTGTTTTTATGCTAGTACCATTCTGATTTGGTAACTAAAATTCTTTAAATCAGGCTAAGTGCTTCCTCTAGTTTTGTTCTTTTTGTCCAGGACAGTCTTGGCTATTCTGAGTTTTTCATTATTCTGTCTATATATATTAATATTGTTTTTCTATTTCTGTAAAGAATGTATTTGGTATCCTGATAGGGGTTGCATTGGGTCTATAGATTGCTTTAGGTAGTATGGACATTTTAAAAATGTTGATTCTTCTAATTCATGAATATGAATTATCTTTCCTTTTGTGACCCCTTCAATTTCCTGAATCAATGTTTTGTAGTTTTCATTATAAAGATCTTTCACTTCTTAGTTGATTCCTCAATATTTTATCTTATTTGTGTTTTTATCTTATTTGTGTCTTGTGATTTTGTGTCTCATTATAAATAAGATTACTTTTTTGGTTTTTGTTCAGATTGTTCACTGTTGGAATATAGAAATACTACTGATTTTTATGTTAATTTTGTATCCTGCAATTTTACTCAATTTGTTTATTCTAAAAGTTTTTCTGTTTAGTCTTTAGGTTTTTCCAAATATAAGATTATATCATCTGCAAACAAGGATAATTTGACTTCCCTTCCAATTTGGATGCCATTTCTTTCTTTCTCTTGCATGACTACTCTGGCTAGGACTTCTAGTACTATGTCACATAACAGTGGTGAAAGTGGGCGACCTTGTCATGTTCCAGATCTAAGGGGAAAAGCTTTCAATTTTTTCATATTCAGTGTGCTATTAGCTGTGGGCCTGTCATAGATGGCTTTTATTGTGCTGTGGTATGCTCTCAGTTTATATATGTATCATGAAGAGATGTTGAACTTTGTCAAATGCTTTTTCAGCATCAGTTGAATTAGTCATATGTTTTTTTTCCCCTTCATTCTGTTGATATGACAATAGGCCAAGTACTAAGTCCATGTTTTTGTCACCCACCAAGCAAATAATTAAAAACACATTTAGCTGGTTGCAAAAGCCTTGTAAACAAGGTTAAGATTCAGCCTGGTTCATACGTTCTTCTTTCCTGGGCTAATGCAATTAGTATTTATTTCTACATATATTTCCTAGAAGTTTGCTGATATATTTATACATATGTGTACATACACACACACACACACAGAGAGAGAGAGAGAGAGAGAGAGAGAGAGAGAGAGTTCTTTGTTGAAATTCTTCTGTTCCTAGATTTGGATATGGTTTTTTAATTAGACATTTTAAAAACGGAAAAATCTGGCTCTAATTCTAAATCTGGAAACTTTATTGCAGTCATTAAATGTGTTAAAAACAAAACAAAACAACAAAACAAAAACTAAACAATTGAGCTCAGTTCAGATCCTGTGATAACCCCAGTGGGTTACTTCTACCAGTCAGTACTATTTGCCCGGTGGACATATGGAGATAACGGAGATAATCAAAGAGCTGGAGGAGGTAAGTGCGTGGCACCCACAGCTCCTACAATTCTTCATTGTGGCCAGTTAAAAAGCCTGATGGAACTTGGCAGATGATGGTGGATTCTCAGGAATTGAATAAAGTAACACCCCCTTTGCATGCAGCTATATCATCAATCATGGATTTGATGGACCATTTGATGACAAAACTAGGACAGACATAGTGGACTTGGCCAATGCATTTTTTTCCATAGACATGGCTTCAGAGAGCCAGGAACAGTTCACCTTCACGTGGGTGGGCGACAATGGACTTTTAGAGTGTTGCAGCAGGACTATGTGCATAGTGGCACCATATGTCATAATGTAGTTGTCACAGATCTAGCCATCTGGCAATATCCAGAAGGGGTCCACCTATTCCATTCTGTGGATAATATTATGTTAGCCTCTGATTCTCTTGCAGATTTAGAAGTGGCAGTGCACCTCTCGTGGCAACATTTGGCAGCATGTGGTTGGGTCATCAATGAATCCAAAGTCCAAAGGCCTGGATTATCTGCCAAATTTCGAGCCATCTGGTTGGTTAACACAAAGGCCATCCCACTGGCTATCACTTATATGATGCAAGCATATCCCCTGCCCACCATGGTGAAGCAGGTGCAAACTTTTGTGGGCCTCCTGGGACATTGCTCAGTATATGTGTCCCATTTAGCTCAAATGATAAAACCATTGCATTGGTTAACAAAGAAGGGAGCTGCCTGAGATTGGGATGATGAGACTGAGACCACCTTCCTGGCAGCCAAGTGAGCTGTTCAGCAGGCACAAGCCCTACCAGCAGTTGACCAGGGGCATCCGTTTGAGTTGAATGTGCATGTGACAACAGAAGGTTTTGGTTGGGGTCTGTGGCAGCGCACAGAGCACTTGAGAATGCCAGTAGGCTTTTGGTACTAACTGTGAAAGGGAGCTGAGCTCTGGCATTCCTTGATAGAGAAGTAGCTATCAGCTGTATATGTTGCCCTTCAGGCTTGTGAGAGCATAACAGGATGGGTTGCAGTCACTTACTTGATAGCAGGATGGTTCATCCATGGGTAACGACCCCCTGGACTGGGATGGCATGGGCGTTCACTTTGGCAAAGAGGGGCACCTACTTGTAGCAGTGGAGTATGCTGAGTACAACCCTGTTAGCAGCCAAGTTGCAAGAGGTCTTGGGACCTGTAGTCCTAACGCAAGATGAGGCCACAGGGCCTGAGGTACCCTTAGAGCTTGAGTCTTCACTGTTTAAGGAAGGGCACATCTCCCCATTCCTGATGGGGCATGGTACAAAGATGGGTCTAGCCAAGGTGCTGCTGCCTGGAACCGCTGTTGTTGTCCGACCTAGTGCTGACACCATATGATTTGGAAACTGGATGTGGATGAAGTAACCAATGGGCTGACCTTAGAGCAGTGTGGATGGTGATCACCAAGGAGGTGACACCTATGGTAATCTGTACCAATAGCTGGGCAGTTTATCAGGGCTTAACCTTGTGGTTAACTACCCGGAAAATAAAGAAGTAGCTAGTCATCCACTGACCCATTTGGGGCCAAGCCGTGTGGCAAGACCTCTGGGAAATGTGTTATCAGAAAAAGGTAACTATTTATCATGTGTCATGCCATACGCTTTTGGCCACCCCCAGCGATGATGAGGCAGATGCCTTGGTCAAGGTCTGATGGTTAGAGTCGGCACCACACAAGATGTGGCCTTGTGGCTACATTGGAAACTGGGACATGCAGAGGGTAAACTGATGCAACAGGTAAATAAGCATTGGGGACTGTTGCTGCCCATGCAAGGCATTTGGGAGGCTTGTCAGAAATGGCCAGCATGTGTTCAGGTGAACCCTAAATGGAGGCAGTTGCCCAGTGTTACACAACAAGTAATAATAGGGTGCATGCCTTCGACTAGATGGCAAGCAGAGTACATTGGGCCGCTGCTGAAGTCACAAGGGTATATGCGTGTGCTAACAGTTATGGACATGACCACAGTCCTATTGTTCACCTACCCTTACAGGGTGGCCCACCAACAGCACACAATCCAGGCCCTGCACACCTATGTGCCCTAGATGGTTGCCCTCTGGTCATTGAGAGTGACAGGGGAACACATTTCACTGGACAAAAGGTACAACAATGGGCACAACAAATGGACATAAAGTGGGGATTCCATGTGCCAAACAACCTGCAAGGTGTGGGTATGATTGAGCAATATAACAGGCTCTTGAAGAATGGGTTACGCTTGCATGTCACACCCCTGTCTTTGCGGGGCTGGAGTTCTCCAAACCCTGAATGAACAGCCACAGAAAGGCGGAATGACTCTGGTGGAGGCTTTGTTACACCAGGCCAGCACCCTCATTCAGTTGCAGACACACACTAAGGATGACCTCCTCCAACCAGGTATGTGGACAAATGATAAACTGCTGTTGCCTGCCCCAACATCCCTAAAGGCAGGGGAACAGAAAATCTGGCTGTGGTCATGGACCCTCCAGGGCCCCCACTGCCAGTGGGTGGCCATCATAGCTCCGTGGGGGGAGGGCCTACAGTACGACTTGCATGTCACTCCTTGGGTGTTCAATACATGGCTCCTGCAGTTAACTGTTCATAGAGAATGCCCAGGGAAGGAACTCTCCCTTGGGGGACATATGTACTGTCTGTGTGGTGTATTTTGAGTTCCTCTGGAATGGATACAGAAACCAAAGGAACCATGGGGAGCTGAGAAGTTGTGGTACCATCGCCAAAGGCTGCATTGTAATACAGGGATGAAAAACTAGCCTGAATTTTGCCTGAGGGACATGACTTACCATTATTAGTACCTGTGCTTGCTCTGCCATTTCAACCATAGGTTAACATGCTCTAACTGCATTGTGGACTGGGTCCACCCCTACGACAAGGTGACCAATCTTTTCAACTATTGCATCTGCACTGCACTTCCAGCAGCAGCTGTAGATGACTTGCCTTGGCACATACATTCAGCATCTGCAGAGAAGACATGGTTGGGGACTTGGCATCCCATGGTCAATGCCTGGAATGTAATGCAGCAAGCTCTGGACCAAAGATGACTCAAGACCCATGGCACATGTGGCCCCTAGCTGGCACATAGCATTTATGATGCATGGAGCTGCCTAGTGGGAAAACATGTAGTAAGCCCAGATCAGGTGCCATGATGCATAGAGCAACACTGGGGTAACACCTCTGTGGGATGAATAGGTGTCATGGTCTGTGTAAACATAACACATGTTACCACGCTGAAAGTATGGTGGAACAAGTGTCCCCACCAAGATCAGGCCCCAGTGAATTTTTTGCTGCTTCTTTGGAGTTTATGGGTCTGTGGGGACACAGGGTGGCCTTACCTACCAGCAGACTGGACTGTAAGTTGTAACTTGGGGTGGCCTTATGTACCTGCCACTGTTCTCCCCACATTGCCCAGAATTGCCCAGACACCCACATAATGGGGAGGTGCTACGCTCTTGTTTTTTGCTAGTACAGTGAGCCCCCCGGTGGTTCTACCCCTTGGCAATGACTATCCCTGGAGTGAGTGTCCTAACTGTAGAAGCCCAAGTTACTGCTCTTGCAAAGCCTACTGCTCAGGCTCTGAACTAGACCAGAGTGGCCCTCGTCCTGTTAATGGATGAGGCTGACCAGATCAGAAAGATAATGTTGCAAAACCGAATGGCCTTAGGCATAATAACTGCTGCCCAAGGAGGCACCTGTGCCCCTTTAGGAACACAGTAACACTTAGCAGAACATAACAGCAGCACTGTGAGGGGTCTCATGAGAGATTAAGGTGGTCGAGAGTCTTACTGACAACCCAAGGCAGAGACAGTGGGCATCCCTAGGTTCTGGCCTATGCTCAGCCATAATAGTCATGACTAGCATAGCTAGTATCCTAGTAGTGAGCTGTTGTTCTCTGTATAGTTAGTTGTTGTGGGTTATGGATTCAGGGCTCTGCTCTATGGTCATGTGTCCCTGCCTAGAGGATGCCCTCAGCCTAGGAGATGGAGTGTAAGGGAAATGACTGCACTTTAGTCTGGAGTAGGCTGAGGAGCTCTTCCAGCTCAACATGACTCAGCGGGTTGGACAGCAGGTGCACAATCCAGCACATTATGTAATCATGTTATGTGAGGTGCATTAGGTGATCACCCACATGTGCTTGTACTTGGCTCAGAGCCACCATTGTTTGTAAAGGTGTAATTTTCCTGTTAGGGCTGTCCATATAGCTCACTCATGCCTAGAGAGAGAGTAAAGCCATGTCAAAATTGGCTAAAATTCCTTGAGTGTTTTTCCAGCTACCTGATATCACCCATCAACTCCCCTTAGACCTCAGATAGAACCTGACAGGCACACATGGAGATGTGTCACCCAGGTCCCGCCATAAGAATATTCTCTCCATCTATAGGAAATACATTCAGTAGAGAACCTGTAACTGTCAATTATTACTATGTGTTGACCTCAGCTGCATAGAGTTGCTTCTCCTGAGGTCACACTTTTTCTAGGAAGACTTTATGTAATGGCTGAGGCACAGGTATAGAGGCCTGGCCATTTTGTCCTGATGATAGGCAGCTCTGACAGACAATGTTGGCTCCAGAACTCACTGCTGGGTTGGCCATGGCATTATCAGGCCCACATTATATTCTTCTCCTGTCTAATCCTGCTTCATCTTCACAAGTATTGATCCTTAACATAAATCCTGGACCTCAAACATTATAACTTCTTTTCTGAAGAACTCAACATGTGATACAGAGTCCTTGATATTTCACTGATAAAAGTTTTGGTCAGCCCAAGAGGCAAACTACTTAAACCAGCAGAAGTACGAGCTGGGGATCTAGAATGGGCTGGTTAGGAAAACAATAGTTAATATCAGTTACAGCTAGAGCAGTATGCAGAGGGCTGTAGATTATTCCATCAACACTCTCTTTTGCTGTTTGATTTTTTTTCCTACAATATATAAAAGGTAAATGTGAAATTACTTTTGTATCTATTCTGCCACAACATTATTAATGAGAAACAAAAGCTCAAGACAGCATTATTGGGTGCACTGGAAAGACATTTATAATGAATAAGGGGCTATTCACTATGCCTGAGCATGACTTTTTGAGGTTTCTAAATATTTAGTTTTATTTTGAAGTACACTTATTAAATCCATTTTTAACAAATTAATGGAATTTGAATAGCTATAGGAACTAGATTTCTACAGTGGTGTCCAAAGTACTTTCTAACACTATAGAAAAGTGGAATTATATTCAATGCTTATCAAATTAACATAAAACTTGACAGCAGTGGTCTTGTGGAGTATTCTCAATCTAGGTAAGGTATTTCCAACTTTATGCTAAGAAATAATTTCTAATTTTTAAAAAGCTCTCTTTGAAAAGAACAAAAGAGATGTAACATCCGCATTTGTTTCTAAAAAGAAAATACATTTAGTAATTTATTAATGCAACACATGTTTGAAAGAAAACATTGATTATCTTTCAAGGGTATTACACTTCAAATGGCATGACCTTTAGCCTGAGAACCTGAAATGATCACTCTTTTGAGCAGAAGGATATTGATATTATGCTCTCTTACTGGGAAGCATGTTAACCAGATTAATTCATCCACTTATTCTTTCATTATTTATGCATGCATGTATTCAAGCATTTTTCCAGCAATTGTTTGCATACCACTATGATTTGCGCACTGGTGTAGATGTGGAAATATATTTTGTGAACAAAAATAAACAAAATACAATCATTTTGTTTTTGCTTTAAGAAAAACCTTATTTTGTTTTGTTAGTTTATTAATAAAACAAATACTTTATTATGTGATTTATAGGAAACAATGATCTAATACCAGCAGTAGGGGGAGTTCTATATTTTCAATCTCTGCTTACCCAAACATTACAATCCAAGTATCTGATCCTACCACTATGAATCATGAAATTATATCGTACAATAATGATCCAGGAGAATGAAACCAGAAAATATCAGGTGGCAATGAAAATGCATTTGTGTATCGAGTATGTAGCCAGGACAATAAATCCATACACAAATGTTGTCTGGTGGGAGGAGAAACATCTACAAGACAAAAGTAGAAAGCAGGACTATAGAAGACAAAGTTTTAATCTCTATGTTTTGATGTTTATAATTAATGCTTTTATATAATCACCAGCTCCATCCTGCTTCCCTTTCCTGAACGTGGTTAGAAATGTGACTTACTTCTAACCAATAATATGACAAACGTGAAGAGATGCAACTTCTATGATGAAGTTACCTTATATACAATTTCATCTTGTTAGCAGACTCTTTCTAGTCTCCGTCTTTACTTATTGTCAAAAAGCCAGCTGCTGTGAATCCTGCTATTATAATAATGGAATGCTGCCAACAGCCACAGAAAGGGGAGAGCAGCTGCTTTCCTAGCCAACCTTGCAGATGAGAAGCCATTTATTGCCAATATCTAGATTGCAGCCATATCAGACCTTCTGCAGGAATACGGCTAAGCAATACCTGAACCTGTGATTCCCAGGAAGTGTAACGTAGTAGATGTATGCTATTTTAGTCTGTTAATTATGTGGTGATATATTACACAGTCAAGAAAACTAATACTATATGTGTGATGATCTCTGAGTTCTCACTGCATTAGGTAAAAAAAAAAAAAAAAGAAAGAAAGGAAAGAATACACAAGGCCTATTTTATGCACTGTGATCTGAAATATAAAATAATTAGTCTTAATAAGAATCAAGAAAGTCCTACTCTTGAGGCCAGTTGTATGCCTAAGTTGCAATATCTCATCAATATAAAACTAATTATGTCCTTCACATGCCTAAATTGTTTTCATTTGGCTTCTACAACAAAATCAGAAAATTTCATGAAATCTTGCGTGGAATCTTCACCCTACTTTATCAAGCACCCTTTGTATTTTAGTTACTCTGCTTTCAAGTGTGATAAAAGAAATCATACTCACCTCTTCATGAGATTTCACACTTCTAACATCTGGAATTTGGTTCTCTACACTGCCTAATAAGCTTTTACTCATTATTTATAACTTTATGACCAACCACTCCTTTCTCATAGATAACTTTTATGATTCCTAGGGCTGGGGCAAATCCCCTATTTTAGTTCTTATTATGTAATATATTTCTATGATTTCCCTATATGATATTTTGCTTTGTAAAATTTATATCTTATCTCATATCACAGATCATGAGAAAGTCAGTGGTGAATCTTAAAAACAAAGAACAGAGGCAAGGGTTTGAAGACATGAAGTATTGAAGTATGATTTATTATATTAGCTAAATATTAATTAATTATTAAGTACCAAGTAATGACATGGATAGTGCTTTTAAAAAGTGAAAAGTACATCTAAAATCACTGAGAGATTTAGAAGACGTAAACTTCCAAAGAGTTCTGATGACGATTCAAACACATGAATGTTTCACAATCCATTTAATGTGGCAATCAATATAGGCATGTCTCCAGAAAAAACTCTTACATAAATCATTCCAAATATTTGCAGGAGTTTTAACATATGACAAGAATATTAGAAACTCAAGGAACTATAAAACACATATTACAATAGTTTGGTTTGCTTCTAGCACAGTAAACTTGCATCCTTAAAATTATATCATTTTTAGACAGTTGCAGATAGAATAATTCGATGCAGTATCTTTTCTATGAGATTATATTTTTCTTTTTAAAAAAAGTATTTAAAAATTTGTCTCTCCTTCATTTCACAAATGTTCTTCAATCATGTACTATCTTCCCAGAATTATATTGTCAAATTTAATTTGGGATAAATTTTTTTTCACAGTAATCGTATACCAACTGTGGAGAATGATAAATGTTAACAGAATTCATTGACAGTTGTGACTTAAGAATACCAACACCGACAAGTCCTATTACTCTGAACAATGTATTCATTTTACAAAACCCATTGACTAGCTCCTATTTGCTATCTTTCTATACTGGAAAGAGTAGCTGTTCCAACAGCTGTGCCTTAAATAATTCTCTTTCCTTTTATACTCAGCTTAGTCCAAAGTGTGTGGTTCTTCCTGACTTGATCTCAAACTGTGCTTAAACAGCAGAAGTCAGCATTTATTGAACATTTTCTGATCTCATCGTACAATAAAAGCATTCTTTGCAAAAGGCCCACTGTATGATTATTTATTTTTATGCTACTTTCCCAGGAAAAAGTTAAACATTTAAATATTTATATATATAACTATAAATGTTTATCAATTATATATTCTTAATTATATATAATTGATACATAAACTTAAACATTTATAATTTTATGTATATTTTCAAAAATATACAATACCAACACAACAAATAAAAAACAAAGCTGGGAAAATTAATATGAAGAGAACATGTACTGAGAAAAAACATGGAGGAAAAACAAGATAAAAAGAAAAAAAAAGTAATCTTGAAGAAAAGAACACACATTGTGCCTGTAATCCCTGCAGCTCGCGAAGCTGAGGCAAGAGAATTGCTTGAACCCAGGAGGCAGAGGCTGCAGTGAGCCAAGATGGTGCCACTGCACTCCAGCCTGGGAGAGAGAGAGCCAGACTCCATCTCAAAAAAAAAAAAAAAGAATACACATTGTTTTTGTTCTACAATATGTGTTATTTTAGCCCACAATTTAGCAGTTTAGCCAAGAGCAACTATATTAATATTCTTAGGCAATCTGCAACTATATTAATATTCTTAGACACTCTGTAAACTAAAATAAATGATCAGCATTTTGATATAATGTTCCACAATCCTGTCAGAGCTTTGTATTAATTCTATTTAGATTCACATTTTCCACATTTAAAATACCTTTGTGCCATTTTTCAAAGCCTATAATCACCTGCCTGAAGGTGGTCAAAGATATCTATCTTCAGGCTATGAAGTTTAAAATTTATGATAAGAAAACAGAGATGAAGAATATTAAAACTATATTTTTAAAGTCTTTACAAATATTTGTATCTAAATCTAAAAGCTACCATATTAGTTTTCTATTGCCACTGTAACCAGTTACCTCATACTTAGGGCTTAGAGCAGAATCCATTTTGTTTCTCATTGTTTTCTAGGCCAGAGGTTAAGGGGGAGTCATCTGGACATAGCTTACTGTCTCTCAAGGCTTTCAAGGACATCGAATTTTTTTTTGGCTATGCGGGCTTTTATTTTTGGTTTTATATGAAATTTAAAATTGTTTTTTCTAATTCTGTGAAGAATTATGGTGGTATTTTGATAGGGATTGTGCTGAATTTGTAGGCTGCTTTTGGTAGTATGGTCATTTTCACAATATTGATTCTACCCATTCATAAGCATGGAATGTTTTTCCATTTGTGTCATCTACGATTTATTTCAGTAGTGTTTTGTAGTTTTCCTTTTAGAGGTCTTTCGCGTCCTTGATTAGGTATATTCCTAAGTATATTTTATTTTTTTGCAGCTATTGAAAAAGGGGTTGATTTCTTGATTTGATTCTTCACTTGGTTGCTGTTAGTGTATAGAGAAGCTACTGATTGATGAACATTAATCTTTTATCTGGAAACTTTGCTGAAATATTATCAGTTCCTGGAGCTTTCTGGAAGAGTCTTTAGGGTTATCGAGGTAAGTGATCGTATTTTCAGCAAACCATGACAGTTTTACTTCGTCTTTACCAATATGGATGCCCTTTATATCTTTCTCTTGAGTAGAGTGATTTTTTTGTAACCATGCAGAATGTTAATTATTGTTCCAAATTTCTTAGTCTATTTATATTGACAATATGAATCCCAGAAAAATTGTTTATATCTGCTTTTCAATAATTAATTTCATTGTTAAACAATTTCATATTGAGTTTTGTCAAAATAGTAATCTAGATAGGTATGTAAATTTAATTATTGTGAAGTCAATTTAATTTTAATAAATATTTTATCATTTAATTGTTTATTTGATCATTGAATGAGAACAAAAGAACAAAATATATATAACATATAATTTTTTTGTTTGAAAGATTAGATGCAACATGATGAAAAAATCCCTTTCTTTTAATGAGCTTACATTTTAGAATACCCATCAAAAACTCTAAATAATAGTATGTAATGATGGTGGATAGCCCGCATTTTCATAAACATTCATGAATGTAGTGTTATTTGATATAAGCTGTAAATAATGTATATAAGAAAAAAATGAAAAAATCTTGCAATCTAAAATGTGGAACTAACAGCGTCAGATATCTAAGCTTGCTGAGTATTAAAAAGTAAGTTTAGAAGAAATCACTATTAGAAGAAAACATTGAAACGTTAACTTCAGGTAAATGCATGAAAACGTTCTGTGTATTCTCACTGTCACTCTTCTTTCATAATCTCTGTCCACAAAATGGCAATTACTCTCCTGATTAAGAAACCTACCTCCATCATTTTCATTCTACACTTAAATACTGCTTCTGCATTAAAAATCTTGTCCTTACAATTATGCTTTCCCTTTTTTCTGCATCATCAGTTACCCCCTGCACAATATTATTTTCTCTGTATTTTTCAAAATTTTGAGAATTCAATATCTACTTCTGCCACCATAATCATCTGCATGTAATTGAGCTTATTCTTATCTTAGATCTAGGTTTCTTTGACATAAACTCTTTTATGCTTCCAATTTTGATCACAATTTAAATTTATCACTCTGTTATTCCTTCCTTCTGTTATGTGTAATTCTTTTAATCCTATAACAAAGTATCTCCTACGAAATTTACAGCCACACTTAAATTCACTTTTTTCTCACTTTTAAACCAATAAACAATGGCCAAAGGGGAAGAATAGCTGAATAGAACATAGATTTTCCTAAGTTTCCTTGCACAGCAGGGTTTGCAGGTATGGAAGTGCCCATAAATGGAGCTGTACAAGTGGAAGAAAGTGATTGAAAATTGTAGTGCAACAATTAGACATTGTGCCAGGCTGATAATTAACAATGTACTCAATGGAAGTTTAATAATGAAGAATATTGGAATCCAGAATTTTTCTTATTGCTCAACATTACTCTATTAGGAATTATTGTTTGAGGGTAAAGCTGGGAAGAATCTTTTCATGAGTAGAAGGAAAAACAAATGAAAAATCATAACACTTCTTTTCAAAGCAGAATTTTGTGACGAATCTGACTATGTTTTTAATGGATTATTACATAGTTAAATGACTTTTGTGAATGGGACAGTATACCCATAATTATTTTTACATTTTTTATTGATGAATGCATTAATATTATGAGTTAATTTTTTTGCCAAGTGACTAATTATTAGACAAGTTTTTTTGTAATATAGTTTCAATTATATAGAATGGGACTATGATATCTCAGAATTTATTATGGAGTTTAATTTCTGAAACATGAGTCTTTCCCAGAATAGTGCCTGATCTAGTGTGCTGTATTTACAATTTATTCAACCGATCTGTTCCTTTTTTATTCTTTGATATAATTAGAAGTGCAATCTAGGCTCTCCTAGGGAGTAGAGTTAGCTTCTTCCAAGGATTCATTTTTTCATCATTTGTTGAAATAAATATTGGACCATTTATTGTGTTATTGTATGACTATTGTCCCTATTAGCCTCTTTCTACCTGAATAATATGTGGCCACCAAGGCCAATGAACACTGCAGGTCTTAGCATATTTTTATTAAAGGGATTTCTAGGTTTACTCATACTTTACACAATTTATCTCCTCTGCTTGCAAAGACTAAAATATGTAGATATATTTAAGTATGCTTTCAACCATTTAGTATCTTGAAGTTCTTGCAAGGATACAACAAAATATGCCAGATATATCTAATTTCATTTATGCCTCAAGTTATAAAAATGCTCTTCAAAGATTAGCCTTAACCGTATACAAATTCACGTGGTACAATTGTTTTAAAATTATTGTATTCCTAGCTTATACTAAGAGCAAATTAATGCTTGCCAATTTAAGTAATAATAATGGTCATAGGCAAAAAACATACACGAGCTATTTCGTCTTAGCGTTCTTTTGTATTAGGTACTATCTGAATTGTTCTCATTGCCACTTCTGCCTCCCAGGTTCAAGCAATTCTTGTGCCTCAGCTTCCAGAGTAGCTGGGATTACAGGCATGCATCACCACACCCAGCTAATTTTTGTAATTTTAGTAGAGATGGGATTTCACCATGTTGGCCATGCTGGTCTCAAATTTCTGACCCAAATTGCTGAATTACAGCAGTGAGTCATCGTGACTGGCCTCTGAATTGCTTTTAAAACGTTTAAATCTCAAAACAAGCAATGAAATAGGTAGGAAAAGGAGCTCAGGAACTGGTTGATAAAAAAATCCAAGCTAAATAATGAAAAAAATCACCATATTTATTGAGCAGTGTTTCTGAGATTCCTAATACTTAAAGAAGAGCTCAAGTTAGCAATTACATGTTTCTATCTTAAATACACTTTAAAAAATAAATTTAAAAGTTTGCATTAGATTTATGTCTGTATAGGATTGGAGAAGCTTATTCATTTGAGGCTCAAAATCAATTCAATGTTGATATTGTTACAACAAATTTCCCTTTAAAGGTCTACGGAACACACCCCTAACTAAATTATCATCACTTCATCAATGGAATTATTAAATTTTCCTGTATATCTTTTATATGTTTTAAAATATTAGCTACTATTGGTAACTTTGCTAAATAGTCATACACACATACACAAATGTTTAAAATTTTATTCAGTTTTCAGGTGGAAAAGAAAAACTTATACCTAGAATCAAAAACCAATAAAGTAAGGAAAAAGAAAATTTAACATATTAACTATAACTCTGGGAGAAAAAAATGGCAAAATAATTAGTTGTGATGAAACATATACCCTATATATTGTACCTAATCATTTAACTTAGAGCAGTCTTAGATGAATGGTATTACACCAAAGCTAACAAACAAAATACCAGCGGGGAAGAGAGAGAAAGAACAAGAGGAAGAGAATTGGGTAGAAGAAAAAGAGAAATGACTTTGTATAAAGCAAGAGGAAAGGTGCAGATAATGAACAAGACAGGAATTAAAAATATAAAGGAGCTGTGGTGCTGATAGCAGCAATGATTGTTATTGACGACAGAGGGGAAAGAGCAGACACAATGACAGAATAGAAGATAGCTCAGGATGATGAGACGATAATCAAACAGTTTCTCAGCCTGAGAATAAGGGCACAACACTGTATTCTCAAGTCACCCAGAACTCATCCTCTCAATCCCAGGAGGAGAGGGATGAGAGAGGCAGCCGCAGTTCGTGGAGCCTAAACATTCAGTAAGAGTACAAGCCTATCCTGCTGGCTGGACTTTGTCTAGTGATGTTCAGCCAGGAGATTAGGAATCATTTCCTATGCAAATTACCATAATGGCCAGCTGATCATTCAATCTTATGTTACATATTCTCTCCATCTACCTTAATATTATATTGGCAAATGAAGCATAAGACAAAATGAAGCAAATGTTATATGATGATTTTATTAAGTATTTTACTGTGTAATATTAAGTATATAAAAAGTTGTAGAAAATCTGCTGATACTTAAACTTACCAAGCACTAACATTTTGTAATACATAAACCTTTCCTGTTTTTATCCACTTTTAATTTAATTATTGCATTCTTAAAGTACACAAGACATAAGAATGCAGCTCAATACTATTTCATGAAGTTGAAGAGCACCTATACCCACTTTCATCCACTATGCTCCCAAAGATAAGAAGTAACCCAACTTTTAAAAACCCAGGTTAGTTTAAACTGCTTATGAATATTAAATAAATGTAACTATGAAAATTGCCTATATTATATAAAATATATTATTATCTATATTTTATAGTTACATTTATTTAATAGTCATAATCTATTTAATAGTCATAAGCCAATTCTGGCTTGCTTAGTTGAAAATTATGTTTGAAACAGTCACCATTGTTGTTGAGCATTTCAAGAGTTTACTCATTTTCATTGCTGTATTAAAATTAGATTGTCTTGTTGAAATTTCTATTAACTGTGGTAAAAGTGACTGAATCTGATATCCCAGATACGGTTCAATAATGGAAAAGCATAAACTGTTATCCAGTAGCATATATATATATATATATATATATATATATGTATATATACATATACACATACATATACATATACATATAACTCATTTAAAAAACCAAATATAAGATTCTAGATCTATCCTTTTGTATTTCATGTTACTGTTAGGTTCTGTGTTATTGATTGATTTCTGCTATATATTTTACTTTAAAACAGTGCAAATTTTTTAAAATAAGCAAGAAAGTGTAAATTTTTTAAAGTAAGCAAGAGATAAAATAATTAGTATACTTTTATGAGTAAAATACTTGTATCTGAACTAGATCCAGCGAACCTGTATTTTATGACATTTAAAAAAATGGTTGCTGTAAAAGAATGAACACAATAGATGGGGGGATTATGGAAGATAGACTACAAATCATGAATTAGCCATGGAGGAAGCTAAGGATTTAGCAATTTAAGATTGCTAGAATAGGTAGAATTTAAATGACTGTAATGCTTGGTTGATAAACCTGAAATTATTAGATAACTAGAAAGCAGGAAGCAATCAGGAGGTGGAAGTCATAACGGAATAAATGAAAAAGTAAAGAATGCACATAGTGAAATAATTGAAGCTAGTGTTGGGAAATTGAGAAAGAATAGTTTCTAAATTTTGAAATTAGCCATGTTATCTAAAATGGTTTCAAATGAAGAATACATACATTTTTACATGCATGTATACACATGTGTATTCATGGATATATGCATACATACCCGGATATATACACTAATACACAAATGCAGGGTGGAGTCAATGTGGTGATTTATGGAGTGAGGTATGGAATTAGAATGGGTTCAAGCACAGGAATTTTAAGCAACAGTAGTTCTAACCTTATTCAGCTTAATCTTCTTAGAACATGAAAAACTGTCAATACATGATTAAACCTTTCTGCTTCTATTAGTATTATTATTTCATTGTCTGTATAATTATAGAGAATTAGATTAAAGAATTCTTAATTTGTGATTTTAAAATCTAAAAATCTTGATATTCATGTCAATAATAGAGACAGCCTGCGGAAAGGTGGAGATTATTTTCATCTGAAAACAACATGGTAGTTAAAAATCTTTGTTACTCAGTTGTAATCCAGGGACCAGCAGCAGGTGTTCAGCAGGGTTGGTTCTTTCTGAGGGCTATGTGAAAGAATGTGTTTTGTGCCTCTCACCTTGAATCTGGTGGTTTGCTGCCAATCTATATTGTTCCTTGGCTTGTAGAATGTTGCACTGATCTCTACCTTCATCTTCACGTGGCATTCTATGAATGCATTTGCCTCAAATTTCCCCCTATGACGGGAACACCACTCATATAGGATTAGGGCCCATTCCAATGACCTCCTCTTCACTTAACTAATTACATTTGTACCTGTTTTCAAATAGGGTCACATTTTTCAATACTGGAGGTAAGGACTTTAACAAATGAATTTTGAGGAAGGACACAATTCAATATGTAACAACAGGGTTTAAATCACTCTAAGAAAAAAGAGGACCAGTTAGTGTCCTTAAAAATTTGAAATTGTTATCAGTGACTGCTAAAGTAAATTGGAATCATGAAAATATTTTTGAAACAAATACCTTTCATTCTTGTTTAAAAATATACTAAGAAAATGATTATTGTAAGACCTTATAAAAACATGTCTCTTATCCTTAAAATATCTTTGTCTATGTAAGTAAAAGAACATATAATCAAGCAAATGCAAAGCAATTGTTACATTATTTTTAAAATTTTAGTTTTTTTAATAATGTTTTAGCATGCCATTTTAATCTAAAACTTTCAAATTGATTACTCTAAAATATATTTTTCTACAATAACTGTCATAATCAGGACAGTCACTTATCTAGCCAATACCTTACTAAATCAAAGTTTTCACATTTTGTGAGAAACAGAGAAAACATATGCTGATTGAAAACGAATAAAGGGTATAATTATGCACATAGTTTCCCAAGGGATTTGAGAGGCCACATAAACTTTCTTCTCTGCTTCTTCACCAATGTCGAATCAAAATCTTAACCCATATGAATTCTATTTGTTCAGTATCTCTCCATTCACTCTAGACTTTATGTACTTCAGCATTTTTGTAACTGCTCTCTCTGTATCAGTATTTTACTCCTAAAGTTTTTCCAACATTAGAGCTATATTGACTCTCTAAAATAGAAATATAATTATGTCACCCTCCTGATAAGATTCTGCAAGAGCTTATAGTGTATTATTTAAGAATGTTGGTATGAAACCAAAATGCCTGCACTTTAATCTTAATTAGTTGAGCGAACTTTGCCTTCAAGTAACATGTTTATATTTACCACATATCATTTTCCTCACCTGTGAAACAGTGATAATTAAAAATATGACCTGCTTGATGTGTGTATGGTGGGGAATAAAACATGTGATAGGTTTTAAAGCATTAAAGAACTACATAAATGATATCAAACATTATTATCCTTGTTGAAAACTCCAAATACAAGTTTACTTAAAAATATATGATCAAATAATTTTTATATCTGAGAGCACACATTGTAACATCAAACCCAGTACTCAGGGCACAAGTTCTCTGATGAGTGAAGATAATCACAGTGTCACTTATCTTTCAACCATAATTATTAACAACATCCATTTACAATCTCAAAATTTCCTGTTTTCATAATAAAGCATATGGTGACCTTATTTATATATCCAATTGTTCATCTCAGAAGTGTTTAATATACATCTTATTCAAGAAATTTAAACTTAAATTTCTTAGCTACAGATGACATATGATAAATAATAATTTTGAAGTAAACCACCTATTCTACCCTACTCTACCTCCAGATTCAGAAATAACAGTAGCAGCTAAAATTCAAGCAGAACCTGTGATCTCTGTACTCCACATATTGTCTTACAGATGCTAACTAACTTCTCACAATAATCCTTTGATAAAATACATGCTATTATTATTTCTACTCTATAGAAAAGGATACTGAGAATTGAAATACTTTAGGTCATATACACAGTCATTTGCAAAACCAGGGTTTGATCCCCGGTACTTTACTAGTGAGTCCACACAGAGAGTATTCTAATTTACCATACTCCCTTTGTAAATAACTGACTACTTAATGTTCTCTACCTAAAAGCAGCAACCATCCATGTCAGGGTAGATACTTCCCAGTGACTATGGCCTTGCCAGCTCTTCTTTTTCTTGACACTAGTTCCAGAGATTTATTTAGGTCTCAAGGAACTTCTGTATGACTTTTCTTTCTTTCTTTTTTTTTTTTTTTTTTTTGCTAGAAACTGTTTATTTCATAAAGATTTTCTTCTAAAATCTAAGTATTTTATACCAAATTCCCGAACAATATGTTATGAATGTAACCTAACAATTTTTTAATAAATATCAGTTATCTATGATTATCCAAAAATAACACACTGCTATGTGTGTAATTTCTTCCTTGAATGACTTAAAATATTCAAAACCTAATCTCCCTTACCAATTAACATCATTCACTGTGTTTTCCTAAATAAGGAAAGGACTGTAAACTAGCAATCTGATAATAAAATTCAAACTTTATTTACATGACTTCCAAAATAAGTTATGCTTCATTCTTGCTTGCCTGTTTATCCTCTTTTCTTGTAATTGTTTCTCCATATGTCCCCACTAAAATGTCTTTTCGTAATGGTGGTAGTCTTTCCCCTAGCCACTGAAAGCTTGAATGTACCGTTTTCTAGCCTTCACCTTCTCGATTGGCTAACTTTTTATCTTAATGGTTCAGTTTATCTGTAATTTATTTCGTGAATCCCTTTAGTTCTCTACTGACTGGCTCCCTTGCGTACATAAGTCAAGAGGACATTATTACATGATTCTCTTATATGATTTCTACTTCCCAGGAACTTACACTTTGAGTAATTGCCCACTAACTTGCTTTTATACCTTCTAAAAAATATGTTTCATTGGGAAGGAACTATGCCATGCTTACCACTGAAACAACTTATATTAATATACAACTAGTATTCAACAAAGTTTTACCCGACTTGATATTTTAATACTCTAGCTGTCATACAGAAATTTACAGTCAATGCCCCTATATTCATTATTTGTACATAACATAGTGTAACAATAACCAATAAGAAATAGACATGCAGGTAAATGTAATTCAAAAATTACAGAAAATTATAATTTAATCTAAAATATCACTATAAAAATCATTAATAATATGCTGGATATAGTCTTTATAAAATGCTAACACTAATATAACAGGTGTGATTGCCACTACTTCCATTTAGCAAAAGAAAGAGAAGATTGAGGAGCAAAAAAGATGATCTAAAGAACTCTATTTTACTTTTTGCTTTCATGAGTCCTTACCTAACTTACAACTGTCAGTTTGTTGGTGCTCTACTTAAGGCAATCCAAAAAAAGGCAATGAGGAAATAAAAAACACATTATTCTCCATCCAGGAAGTGTTAGACAATAAAGCATAGATTTAAGAACAGCAAGAAATGGCTCAAGAGTCTGCCTCTTATGATATCTGTGCTTTTAATCCAGTTTTGATTTTAACCCAAAAGTGCATACTCAGAGAATTGGAGGTGGATAAGGAAAATGAATTTTTACGTTTGGTCCAAACTAATTCAAATTGAAAGAATGACAAATTGATAGTGAGAAATTAGTGTGTGAAAAATAAAATATAATTTTCTACTTCCAAATTTATATTATAAAGTTTAGAAGGTATTTATAATTATAATGAAAGCCAATACATAATAACATTTCATAATTACTTTGTAATACTTATTAGTAATGCATTAACATCAAAATTCATAATGATTTCTAGTGTTACATGGAAATATCTACTAGTCTCACACACACACAAATGCATAATCACACACACACAAAAGCATAATCTTTGGTGGTTAAATCAGTCCTTGAACAGGTTTAGAAATGTATCAGGAACTAGAAATTGAAAAAATTTAAACTATGAATACTGAATTTATGAATCTAGAAAGTGTCTTATTATAATCAAGTCACATGAAATACGTATAATTTTTTTAAAGAAATAATAATAGACATATTTTAGGAGATACATCTTGATATTTAAATTTTATTCAGGATGAAAACATTTTTGCTTAAGTATCATCTACCAAATACATAAATTTACACAGAAAAAGAAAATTCAATCAAGTATATATACATAATGGGATATTATTCAGCCATTAAAAAAAATCCTGTCATTTGCTACTACATGTGGAATTGGAGGACACAAAACAAAATAGTGAGTTATACATTTACTTTCTAAAAAATATTATGTAATAGCATTTATAGTCGTATTGTTAAATGTTGGCCATTATTAACAATGGTGGCAGATTTTATTATGCTTATACAATTAATTTGTAGAAATTATGAAAAATCTACTTTCCTCTACATTTGTGGATACCTGTACCACATTGTGTAGTGTATTAGTCTGTTTTCATGATACTGATAAAGAAATACCCAAAACTGGGCAATTTATAAAAGAAAGAGGTTTAATTGGATTTACAGCTTCACATGGCTGGGGAGGCTTCATAATCATGGTGGAAGGCAAGGAGAAGCAAGTCACATCTTGCGTGGATAACAATAGGCAAAAAGAGAGCTTGTGCAGTGAAACCCCCAGTTTTTTAAACCATCGGATCTAGTGAGATCCATTAATTATCATAAGAACAGCATGGGAAAGACCTATCCCCATGATTCAATCATCTCCCACTGAGACCTTCCCACACAACGTGGGAGTTATGGGAGCTAAAATATGAGATTTGGGTGGGGCACACAGAGCCAAACCATATCATGTAGCTACCAGGAATTATATGAATATTTTTATTTGAATTTCAGAGATATTTTGTGGGTCTTGCAATCAGGTATATCAGTATCTCAGAGGATTGACAGCTGTTGCAAGACCTTGGTTCTCTGACTTCTTAGTTTACAAATTTTAAACAACATATAAACAGCAAAGGAGATGCAGCAAAGAGCAATTTGTTGCAGAGGGAAAACAATATTTTGAAAGTTAAGAATAGAATCGACAGTGCACCCTGAGAGAGAGAGAATTTAGTGTGGGCTGTTCATGAGGATGAGACAGAGAAACTAGCACTAGGGAGACTCTCTTTATGGGAGTCTTACATGACCATTTATAAGGGGGTGAGGAGAGGTGTTACAGTAGGGAAGTTCTCAGTGGTGCTGTGGGCACACATGTGCAGTAACCGTACATGCTTGTTCATATATCACATGTCTCATTAGCATCTTAAAATCTCCACCTAAGGGTGTGTTTTTTACTCTTATAATGAGCAAAGAGTCAGTCTGAGCACAGGTAAAATCAAAATGTACAGGCTCTTTACGGGGAAAATTCTCTATGGGAGATAGTTTTGCCTGAATGAGTTTGACTACATTGCAAATACTGGGCTTATTGTGTTGACTGTACGGTCCTAAGCCCAAGGTTATTGTGTCTTGAGGGCATAATTACTCCCTGGACCACCTATCCTAACTCAAGAATATTGTGACTTTCACTGACGGAATTAGTGACACATTTCAAACACAGAAATTTCATCACAGAAATAATGTATTTTACATTTTTATAAGTAGTGAAATATACTAGATAATTTTTAACATTTTAAAAACATAACTAAACTTATTTTACTCTGGGACAAATATGCAATGGCTTGTTTTTTGGAAAGTAAGTGTGGTAGAATAAAGTATATACAGTAAAATAAAATATATTTACGCTTTAAGTTTGAGCTTGAGTGGAGGCATGAAGAGAGGATGTCTTTATATAGCTGAATAAATCTTTTGACTGATGGAAATTTTGCCTATTTGTTCTTTTCTTTAAATGAGTTGTTTAAAAAAAAGTGAAAATGGTTATGGTAATTTTGTGTGTGGGACGAGCCCAAGGCAAGTTTGTGGTGTTTTTTTCTCAATCATTGTTTTTTCAAATCTTGAAAGTGGCCCAGGAAGTATATTGAACTTAGAAGGGACCAACAGAAATATATATATATCTACACAACACACACACACACACACACACACACACACACAAATATAAATGTATTGCTCACAGTTCTGGAAGCTGGGAAGTGCAAGATCAAGGACCTAGCAGATCCTATGTCTGGTGAGGGTCTGTACTTCATGGATGGTGCCTTCTATGTGCCCTCACCTGGTGGAAGAGGTAAATAAGCTTCCTCAGGCCTCCTTATAAGGCCACTAATCCCATTGATAAAGATAATGCACTCATTACAAAATCAGCTCTTAAAGCATCACCTCTTAATAACATTGCTTTAAACGTTAAGTTTAAACATATGAATTTTGGAGAAACATAAACATTCAGACCATAGCTTATGTTTATTATATTTTTTCTAAACTTCTCTGCTTAATAAATTAGTGGAGATAGTTACATTATATATAAGTATATTAAAATTGTCCATTTTCCATATGTGTAAAATCACATGATATAATACTTATATATACTTAATATAATTTATAATACATTTGTATTGTATGTAAAATTATGAATATATCATACATAAATTTTTTATTATACTTTAAGTTCTGGGGTAGATGTGCAGAACTTGCAGGTTTGTTACATAGTTATACAAGTGCTATGGTGGTTTGCTGTATCCATCACCCAGTCATCTGCATTAGGTATTTCTCCTGTTGGTATCCCACCCCTAACACCCCCACCCCACAACAGGTGCCAGTGTGTGATGTTCCCTTCCCTGTGTCCATGTGTTTTCATTGTTCAACCCCCCACTTATGAGAGAGAACATGCAATGTTGCCTTTCTGTTCTTGTGTTACTTTGTGAGAATAATAGTTTCCAGCTTCATCCATGTCCCTGCAAAGGACATGAACTCATCTTTTTTTATGGCTGCATAGTATTCCATGGTGTATATGTGCCACATTTTCTTTATCCAGTCTATCAGTAATGGGCATTTGAGTTGGTTCCAAGTCTTTGCTATTGTGAATAGTGACACAACAAACATACATGTGCATGTGTCTTTATATTAGAATGAGTTATAATCCTTTGGGTATATGCACAGTAATCATATTACTGGGTCAAATGGTGTTTCTGGTACTAGACCTTTGAGGAATTGCCACACTGTCTTCCACAATGGTTGAACTAATTTATATGCCCTTCAACACTGTAAAAGCATTCACATTTCTCCACATCATCTCCAGCATCTGTTGTCTCCTGATTTTTAATGATCACCATTATAACTGGTATGAGATGATATCTCATTGTGGTTTTGATTTGCTTTTCTCTAATGACCAATGATGATGAACTTTTTTTTCATGTATTTGTTGGCTGATAAATATGTCCTTTCAGAAGTGTCTCTTCATATCCTTTGACAACTTTTTGATGTGGTTGTTTTCTTCTTGTAAATATGCTTAAGTTCTTTTTAGATTCTGGCTATTAGTTCTTTGTCAGATCGGTAGATTGAAAAAATTTTCTCCCATTTTATATGTTGCCTGTTAACTCTGATGATAGTTTCTTTTGCTGTTGAGAAGCTCTTAAGTTTAATTAGATGCCATTTGTCTATTTTGGCTTTTGTTGCCATTGCTTTTGGTGTTTTAGTCATGAAGTCTTTGCCCATGCCTATATCCTGAATGGTATTTCCTAGGCTTTCTTCTGGGGTTTTTATGGTTTTAGGTCTTATGTTTAAATAATTAATCCATCTTGACTTAAGTTTTATATAAGGTGTAAGGAAGGAATCCAGTTTCAGCTTTTTGCCTACAGCTACCCAGTTTTCCCAACACCATTTATTTATTATAATCCTTTCTCCATTGCTTGTTTTTGTCAAGTTTGTCAAAGATCAGATGGTTGTAGATGTGTGACATTATTTCTGAGGCCTCTGTTCTATTCCATTGGTCTACATATCTGTTTTGGTACCAGGACAATGTTGTCTTGATTACTGTAGCCTTGAAGTACAGTTTGAAGTCAGGTAGCGTGATGCCTCCAGCTTTGTTTTTTTTTTTTCCTCAGGATTTTCTTGGCTATGTGGGCTCTTTTCTGGTCAGATGAAATTTAAGGTAGTTTTTTCCCATTCTGTGATGAAAGTTAATAGTAGGTTTATGGGGATAGCATTGAATCTATACATTACTTTGGGCAGTATGGCCATTTTCACAATATTAGTTCTTCCTAACCATGAGCATGGAATGTTTTTCACTCTGTTTGTGACCTCTCTTATTTCCCTGGGCAGTGTTTTGTAGTTCTCCTCTGAAGAAGTCCTTCACATCCCTTCTTAGTTGTATTTCTAGGTTTTTCTTTTTTTGTGGCAATTGTAAATGGGAGTTCACTTATGATTTGACTCTCTATTTGTCTTTTATTGGTGTATAGAAATGTTTGTGATTTTTGCACATTGATTTTGTCCTGAGACTTTGCTGAATTTGCTTATTAGCTTAAGGAGATTTGGGGTTGAGATGATGAGGTCTTCTAAATATACAATCATGTCACCTGCAAATAGAGAAAATTTGGCTTCCTCTTTTCCTAATTGAATACCCTTTGTTTCTTATTCTTGCCTGATTACCCTAGCCAAAACATCCACCACTATGTTGAATAGGAGTGATGAAAGAGGGGCATCCTTGTCTTGTGCCAGTTTTCAAAGGGAGTGCTTCCAGTTTTTGCTGATTCAGTATGATATTGGCTGTGGGTTTGTTATAAATAGCTTGCATTATTTTGAGATATGTTTCATCAATATCTAGCTTACTGAGAGTTTTTAGCATAAAGGGCTATTGAATTTGATTAAAGGCATCTCTGTACCTATTGAGATAATCATGTGGTTTTTGTTTTTGGTTCTGTTTACATGGTGGATTACATTTATAGATTTTTATATGTTGAACCAGCCTTGCATCCCAGGGATGAAGCTGACTTGATCATGATGGATAAGCTTTTTGATGTGCTGTTGGATTTGGTTTGCCCATATTTTATTGAGGATTTTTGCACTGATGCTCATCATGGATATTGGCCTGAAATTTTCTTTTTAGTTGTGTCTCTGCCACATTCTGGTATTGGGTTGATGTTGTCCTCATAAAATGAGTTAGGGGGAATTCCCCTCTTTCTGTATTGTTTGGAATAGTTTCAGAAGGAATGGTACCAGTTCCTTTTTGTACCTCTGGTAGAATTCAGCTGTGAAATCGACTGGTCCTGGGCTTTTTTTGGTTGATAGACTGTTTATTGCTGCCTCAATTTCAGAACTTACTATTGGTCTTTGAGGGATTCAGCTTCTTCCTGGTTTAGTATTGGGAGGGTGTAAGTGTCTTGGGATTTATCAATTTCTTCTAGATTTTCTGGTTTATTTGCATAGAGGTGTTTATAGTATTCTCTGATGGTAGTTTGTAGTTCCATGGGATCAGTGGTGATATCCCCTTTGTCATTTTTTATTGCATCTATTTGATTCTTTTCTTTCTTCTTCTTTATTAGTCCGGCTAGCAGTCTATCTATTTAGTTGACCTTTTCTATAAACCAGATCCTAGATTCATTGATTTTTTGAAGGATTTTTCATGTCTCTCTCACCTTCAATTCTGTTCTACTCTTTGTTATTTCCTGTCTTCAGCTAGCTTTTGAATTTGTGTCTTGCTTCTCCAGTTCTTTTAATTGTGACATTAGGGTGTCGATTTCAGATATTTCCTGCTTTCTCTTGCAGGCATTTAGTGCTATAAATTTCCCTCTAAACACTGCTTTAAATGTACCCCAGAGATTCTGGTGTGTTGTGTCTTTGTTCTCACTGATTTAAACATAAGAATTTTGGAGCAACACAATTATTCAGAGCATAGTTTATGCTTATTATATTTTTTCTAAACTTGTCTGCTTAATAAAATTAGTGAAGATAGTTACATTATATTTAAGTATATTAAAATTGATCATTTTGTTTATATGTATAATTACATGATACAATACATATAATTAACATAAGTTATATTTGTATTCTATGTAAAATGATGAATATATTATAAATGTATACTTTTTAAATTATATACTATATACACAATTGGGATACACAAATACATATTTGGGAAAATATATAATTTTTTTTTGTAAGTGACTAAAATTGTCAGTATGCCATAAAGATACAAAGTTGAATAATTTCTTTACATATATGATTCCTTACATTTCAAAAATTTATTAAAAGTAACTCTCATTAAATTTTACATAAACCTACACAGTTCTTGTTTTCTAATAATATTCTGCAATTAAAGAAACAAGTGCTCCTTGGAGAAAGGACTTATTCTACTGAACAAGTAATATACATGATGACTCTGGAGCATCTAGTAGTGCAGAAAGTAAGGAAGTGCTGAAAATAAATAAATGAATAACCTATGATTATCAGGTTATGTAAAAGGGACATAGAAGCTTATGTAAAGTATTTCTAGTAGCTGTAGCTAAAACACTTTGAGCAATAGTGTATTTAATTTTGAATTAGATGGCAAAATGTAAAGAAAAAATAAACCACCATGAATGCATACTGATATAAATACATGATTAAATAAATAAACAAATGGGGAGAATAAATAAATATGGAAAATTCCAAGTAATTTACATGAATACTCTATCTTTAAGGAGGTGAACCATAACTCCTCACTCCTAAGAGTGAGCTGTATGTAATGACTTTCTTCCAAAGCATGGGGAAAAGAAGCATGAAAAAGTTGGGAAAGTCACTTTACGTTGGAGAAAACTGACAGACACTATCACAGCCACATTATGAAGGTTAACATAAACAGAGATAAGTCATGTTGGTAGAATGCACCCTCATACAATGTGATGAGAATCCACTTTGTGGTCTTCCTCCCCTAAATCCATAAGCTTCATCTAGTCATGAGAAAAATGTCAGACAAATTACAGTTGAGGATTATGTACAAATGCCTGACTGGTAACTCGCAAAACTGTTAGGGTTATCAAAAAGGAAAGACCCTGAGAAACCTTCACAGCAAAGGAGACAATTTTACTGTATGTAATGTGGTGTCCTGGGTGGGATTCCGGAAGAGAAAAGAATAGGTAGAAAAAACAAAAATAAGTAAAGTATGAATGTTGGTAAATAATCATGTATCAATATTGGTTCATTAATTGTATCATACTAATGTGTAATACTAGAATCAGACAATACTAACATACAATAATAATGCATTAGCTGTGGCATATATCAGAAATTCTTTGCACTGCCTTTGCAATATTTCTGTAAATTAAAAATATTCCAAAATAAAAATTTTATTTAAAATATTATATAAATTGCTTAAAACCACAAACTGCATCTAGTAATTATTCAATAACCATTATCTATTTGTTTAACTCTTATTAGTGTTCTCTAAATGGGTTAAAATTATTATTAAACCGAGGTTCAGGAATATAATATAAAAGGTAATAAAATCATATAGTTGAGTCAGAATTCAGATTGAAGTTTCTCTGTCCTCTTCACCATTAAACCAAATTGTTTCTCCTGCTAGAACTATAAAATGTTTGGAGTTCTTCAAAACTGAATATGAAAAATGGATGCATAAACATTTTTCTTTAAATAGCAGTAACTTAACTACCAAAGTTTCTTAAATAACAAATCTTCCCATTTTATTTCCCAGAGCATGTATAAAGTAGACTATATTGTTAAATTAATTTCAGTAATATGGTTTACTGTATACTATTTTTCCAATATAACATATTAAAATGCAAAGTCAGATAAGTTCTATTAGAAAAGCAAATATGACTTAGTTCATTAAGATAAAATCAATCAACATTATGATGTAGAAGAATAGCAATATTAAATTTCTAAGACCTTAATTTTCAGTAATTGTTTATAATGGGACACGTGTTTTTAAAGGTTTTTTTTTTTTAAATATACACTTGATTGTGATAATAGTAGCTACTAGCAAAAAATTAAATTATTTCAACATTATTTAATTATAGATTACATATGCCTGATCCCCCCCCTCACTTTTCTTCAAAATAATGTGTAAAGAAATAATTTACATTACTACCTCCTAGCTCAGTGGTGACAAAAGTGAATGGTATTATTGTGAGAATATTCTTAAGCAAATTTTCTTGGGTATCTCTAGAGAAATAGCTATGGAACACTATTAACCCAGAGGGAAACAGTCTGTAGAGTTACACTTATTTCTATGAATCCAGTTTACCTCTGAGCCACCAGAGTCAATTACATAGATATTATCCATTATCACATTTTGACTTGAAAGCCAAAAAAAAAAAAAAAGACCTTAAAGAAGATAAAAGAGAAACCCAAATGCCCATCAATGATATACTTGATACAGAAAATGTGGCACATATACACCGTGGAATACTATGCAGCCATAAAAAAGGATGAGTTCATGTCCTTTGCAGGGACATGGATGAAGCTGGAAACCATCATTCTCAGCAGACTGACACAAGAACAGAAAACCAAACACAGCATGTTCTCACTCATAAATGGGTGTTGAACAATGAGAACATATGGACACAGGGAGAGGAACACCACACACCAGGGCCTGTTGGGGGGTGAGGGAGCTAAGGGAGGGATAGCAGGGTGTGGGGTGATTGGGGAGTGATAACATAAGGAGAAATACCAAATGTAGATTATGGGGAGATGGATGCAACAAACCACCATGGCATGTATATACCTATGTAACAATCCTGCACAATCTGCACATGTACCTCAGAACTTAAAGTATATATTTAAAAAAGCTTATGAGATTAAGTGACTTGCTCAAGTTCATTTAGATTGTTAGTGGCAGAGAGATCAGCAGAGAATCCCTGTCCCTGCACATCCATTTCATGGTCTTTTCTGTTTCACTACTTTTCTTCTACCCTTTTAGCAAATAAACTACTGTGAATTAGTAAGATGCACCTAATATACCTACACATGGCTGGCATCCTAAGTGTTTTCTAGTTTCCTGTTCTATTATGTATTATTTGTTTAACATTATCATTCGGTTATAATATTTACTATTGGTTTAACATTATTATTCTGTTATTTATTATTGATTTAACATTGTTGTCAACTTTGTAAATTTCTATTTTATATGGAGGTTTATTCACAATCATGACACTTGTGAAGAAGTTAAAATATTGGCATTCAGCACATATTATATATTTCATCATATCTCAAGATTCCTGTGCCTTGACAACAAACTCTGCATTTATTCTAAATACTTTTCATCAGAATATGGCTAAATGTGTCTAGATAGGTAAATATACATAAAAGTGTATATTTTACCATCATATTTATAAAACAGGTAGAGTTTGCCTTAGATTTATAATATGAGAATAAGCACATAGTAGAAAACAAGAAAGTGTAATTTATTTTAAAAGTGATCATATAAAATAAAACCTTATCCATGCTGCATTCCAATACAATATAAATTTCCTAGTAAGTCATGCAAATTACAAACTGCTTAAACATAAATACAAGCAAGACTAAATGAGAAGTGCTTAAAGCCAAATTAAAAAGAACCAATGGAAATAAGTCGAAATTAGCTCCGTATGTTTGAGGTCTTGAGTTGGAAACAGTAAGCATGCTGTGGTTTGGAATATTTATAAATAAATGTCATCCTCCATCATATTGAATTATACCAGCCATGCTTCTAGTTGTCCTTTCTTTAGATTACAAAAGTCATTTTATTCATCTGGTAATCTTTACAATACAGACTTATTGGTCAATAATTTAAAAAAAAACTTGTCAGTTTAATGTTATTTACTTTGTGGTGCTATTATTATTTCATCATACATGAGTAAATAGTTCTCTCAATAAATGTATTCTGAAGCAAAGTCATATTAACTCATTTACTTGCCTAGTTTTCTACAGATTCTTGATTTTTTCAAAAAATCCTTGTCTCTTCACTTGGAACAAGCCTCTTGAATTAATAAACATCAGGAAACTGTACGCCAGATCTGCCTGAGTATATGGGATAATGTTTTATGGCAGTTGACAGATAGACTAAAACTAGAATGCAAACATATCCAGGGGTCTGATTTGAGAATAAGGCCAAGGCTTTACAGGCAGAACAGAGGAGTATACTTCCACATGGAGCTTTGAGACTAAAAGCTGTTTTACAGGTATAAATATGAGACCTGTCATTATTGCCACAAGTGAAAGTTACTAATCAAAATCCAATACCTATATGACCAGGGCTACAGAAAAGTCCAAAAGATCGAGTAGTGATTCCAGATTGGCAGCTAGAATCACTGAAACCATAGAGTTGATATGGTGGTATAGATAAAGAAAGAACGGAACTTCAATGGAGAATCTTAAACAGTAAAACTAAAGGACAGATAAATATTTATCAGAATATGAGTGCACAGACAGAACTCAGTTACAGTCTGACTTATGACATATTCATGTATCGCGTAGCAATGTGAACGCATAGGCTTGTGTCTCCATGAACATATGTGATTTTACTTCACAAAGACCTTCTGGGTACTTTGTTGACTGAGATGTGACAGATTCTATAAAGACTCTGAAGCTTGGCTATGGGCATTGATGTCTTAATAAGTTCTTGTCTTTGATCTTATCAGCACAGAGGAAACAAACAAATTATCTTTCTTGTTTGTGGGGCCAAATGTGTTGTTAAACCAAGCTATCACAGGCTCAGAAATTCTTTTCCGAAAGGGAGCATGAAAAGGTACACTTTCTTTTTCAGATTGTCTCAGCTTTGCAAAGATGACAGAAAAGCATATCAGAACACAGTAGTGCCAGTGGTCAGCCCCTTCCACTGGCTATATCTGGATATGCCCACTTCCTACATAATCATGATCACATGACTAAGTCTCAAGTTTTTACATTCAACAGCTAAGAAACTTAAGGTACCCAGTGGCTGGCTAAGTTAAATTGTTATGCTAGTAATCCTGGTGCCGACACATTTAGCTATCTCCACAAAAGGCTAATTTCTGAGGTAAATGTGTTGACATTCCTAACTATAAACCTTATTATAACTTCTGTGTACTATAAAATATAAAGAAAGACACATCTTGATTTTACAAAATGTAGGCGCTAGTGAAAGATACAATAGGCATTTGTTACAGTAAAAATAGGGAAACAAGCCAGGGATTGAAGTACAGAGAAAAAGAAACGTAAGATTTTAGAGTTATTCCTACCTAGCTGCTTTATCATCACCTATTTAATCATCACTTGCTTTTAAACAATCTATACATTTTCTTTGACTAATTTGATTCATACAATTGAATCAAAGCAGAATAAGTCAGTGATCTAAAATTCTATTTTGAGCTCTTGCTAGACATCTATACCCAAATGCATCATAAATAGAAGTTCAGTCTGTCCCAAACTGAACTCATCATGTCTCAAAACAGGTTTTGTTTTTAAATCCCCCATCTCTTTCAATAGTTTCACATGTTATTCTGCCAACTTGAAACCTTGGAGACTCTCTAGTTTTCTTGAGCTTCCTCATTCCCAAATCTAGTCACCCAGATCTATTTTTTCTATTTAAAACATTATTCAATTAATTCCTTTTTTTATGTCTCTAATGTTTTGCATTTCTATAACTGTACTTTTCTAGTTGTTTCATAATATTTTATTTTAGTTAACTTTATTCCAATCAATGCTAAACTGGTTTTTTCCTAAAATGTAAACTTATAATTTCACCATTTGCTTTTTGTTCTTCCAAAGCTTAATTTTTATTTTTTATATATTTTAAGTTCTGGGGTACATGTGCAGATCGTGCAGGATTGTTACATAGGTGTACACGTGCTATGGTGGTTTGCTGCATCTATCCTTCTCGTCATCTACATTAGGTATTTCTCCTAGTGTTATCCCTCCCCAGTGCCCTCACCCCCTGATAACCCCTAGTGTTATCCCCCCCAGACCCCTACCCCCCAACATGCCCCAATGTGTGATGTTCCCCTCCCTGTGTCCATATGTTCTCATTGTTCAACACCCACTTATAAGTGAGAATATGCGGTGTTTGGTTTTCTGTTCTCCTGTGAGTTTGCTGAGAATGATGGTTTCCCACTTCATCTATGTCCCGCAAAGGACATGAACTCATCCTTTTTTATGACTGCATAGTATTCCAAGGTGTATGTGTGTTTTTAAATATAAAAATATAAAGCCCTTGACATCAAATATATGACTTATTCCTATAAAACCAGGTTCAGCTGTTTGTCTATTCCAATACTTCCTGTATGTTATACTGAGAAATATTTGACCACAAATTTGTCCTGAGCTCATATATCACCCCAGCCTTTGCATGTGCTTTCCTTGCTTAGAATATGCTCAGACTTTTGTGTTCTGCCACTAACTATACTCTTTCTCTGCAAAGGTTTTCTTAACTACCTTACGGAGAGACTCAATTTCTCTTCTGTATGTTTTCACTCTTTTTGTATATATTTCCATTAAAGGAATAGCTACCTTTTAATAAACCATTATTTTTGTGGGTCTTGCCTCTAAAACATATGCTTCTTGAGAACAAAGACTGATCTTATAATTATTTTTGATAAATAACAGCATTACATCGGTCACTTGAGTGATGTTTGTCAGGGTAGTAAGGATTGCTGGATATTTCTGAGAGTTTTAAAAGTAGTTTCCCTAATATCTCCTCTTTGCATAAATAATTTCAAATGTGTGACATTAGGCAGTGGAATGGGCAGCAAGTCACATCATCGAGTTGTGGGAATTAAGGAAAAGAAAGCTCCATTAATCAGGGTGAGCTATTTGCACTGTGCTAACAAACAACCTGTCCTGTCCCCAACTCTATAGTTGAATAATGAATGTTTCCTTTTCATTCGTCACATCAGCTGTGAATATGAGTGTCTTTTGAGGGCAATTCTCCTCTATGTGACACCTCAGCAACCCATATTGATGGAGTTTCCACTATGTAGGATTCTTTGTTTTCACAGTCAACATGACAAGATAAGAGAGAATGGAGAATCTCCTATTAACCTGTATGTATTTTTGTGAGTAATTGATTCACTTTTTATTGTATTATTTTCCATTGACAAAAGTAAGTTACATAGCTATGCTTAACTTTGAGGTGGCAGATAATTATAATCATGCTATGTGCCTAGGATAAGAAAAAGCAAAAAATACTTCTTTCTTGCATAAATATATGGGAACTAAATAACAAACACTAGCAAAAGAGCCTTTGATATCAAATATTTGCATGCCAATTAATTAAACAGTAAAAACATTTCATACTGATAAAATATCAACAGTGATATGATTTTTTAAAAACTCTTTTGTGATTCTAATTAGATAGTGTCTGTTAGGATTAGCTAATATGAATGAAATACTGCAATTCAACATGGCAAGATAGCTGTCTTTTTAAAGACTGTCAGAAAAATAGGCAACTGCACATGGAAACATATGGGCATTATGGAAATTTCCTATTCGAACACTATTAAATCTATTAAATATCGGTATTAGTTTATTTAATTAATAATTATAAATTTTGAATTTCTCCCTATTCCTAAAGCTAAATTTGAAAATGTATTTGTTTGGTTGTATTGTATATCTGTTACTGAGAAGAGATGGAGTTTAATTATTATAAAATATCAAGCCATGTAAGCATCAAGTTTTTCTACAAATATATGCATGTCACTATATTTAAGATACTGTATTTTGAAGCAGTTATACTTGCTAAATAAGTTAAAATGCAAATAATATATAATAATTGTTAGTGGAGTTCTTTCTATTGTCTAATAATATTTGCTTTTTCTAGTGATCGCAGTTTTAAGAACTACTCCCAGCATCTTTGTGATTATAATGAAACTTCCCTTTTGACCTAAAGAAACAAATTACTTTTTTCATTATCTCTCTCAATTGCTAGCAATCAATCTTTTGATATTTTTTTACTTGATATTAATACATTTGAGTAATTTCTAAACTATTCCATGTCCCCCAAATAGTTAGATTTGTAAGGATGACAGCAGATGTTCTGTTAAGTAGAAAATCCCTCTAGTTTTATTTCTGGCTCCCTTCCCTGTTTCAGTCACATAGCAAAACACTCTTGAACTTTTTTTCTTAGAAGGTGACTTGAGTTTTATTTTTGCCAGTTGCATTTAAACAATTCTTTATTTCTTCCTAAAAATGAAGGGATTAGTAAATTTCTTTTTCTATGTTCTTTAACTTCTGATTTAGGATATTCATAGGATATGATGTGCCATTGCACATCATAATTCAACTCCATATTTCCAGCTGAGGGAGAACTAAAGCAAGAGTTGAAGGATCTCTCCTTTAGGACCACTGCGAATGTAAAGTGTCTCTGGAGACACAAAATCATAAGATGATTTTAGAGTGATTCTCTGCATGCCTCTCTTATTCTGACTATTATATATTTATATTACGCAATTTTCCCCTTAGCATTTAATTTTGAGTATGTTACTAGGCTACAAAATGATAACATTATAGGCCCCTAACAAGCTCTAAATTTTGTAAAATGTTTAATGTGTAGAAATCTTAGTTCCTTTTTAATATTAGTAGAATCTACTGGCAATGTCAGAAACATCTAAGGGTGATTTGCAATGTAGTCAGCAAAGAAGTATTGTTGGAGCTACATCAATGCACTTTCACTCCTTATCGTAGAAGGATCCATCGTGTTGAAACATTGTTATAAAGGAAAACCTAGACTCATAAAATACCTATTTATAAATTTATTCAATTTGTAATTATAATTTTCCTTTTATCTCATATGTTGTCTAAACATGGATTTACAATAAATTATTTTAAAATTGGCCACAGTAATTTAAAAAGAGATGCTGTAATATTTTTGAATCTCTACTCCTTTTAATCAAATAAGTTTGCATGTATATCTATATATATAGATAGATAGATAGATATAAAATAAAATACCAGAGAATATAAAAAAATTTATTTGCAAAGAAAGTAATATATCTTTTTGCAAAGAGATTAATATGTCTCTTTGTAAACAAATGTCTTTGCATTTTGTATATACATAGTTATTTATAAGGTTATTTATAAATATTTTATAAATTATTACATTTATTGAAAAAAAATAATATTTTTTACCTTGCTAATATTAATTTTTTGTCTTTTGTTTTACTAAATAAACTTTAAAACATCACAACAAAAGTAAAAAAAGAATGCTGTTGATGACTTATAAAATATGTCTTACCTTGAGTTAAACATGACAAAAGGTAACTTAAGTCATTGTCAGCCATGTCGTATTAGCTATCTTAGGAAAATGAGTAACTTATGAAAATAGAACTGCCATTTATTACAAAAAGTGTATCAAATGTAGCTTGATCTTATCATCTACAGAAAGATTAAATAGAAAATATTAATTGAAATGGTAATTTATCAAAAATTTAAAACATGACTATGAAGAAAATGGAAAATCACAATATTGATTTGTTTCTCTAGTAAGCATGAAATATTTTCAGAATTGAAAAATGCAAATTATTATACTAGTTACATCATGCTGTTTGGCTACTTGTGTGCTGTTATAATAAAATAAAGAAATTTTTATAGAAAAGAATACATCCACTTCCATTGCCCTCAGTGGAGACTTCATTGTGGTGTTTTCCACTTTCTGAAGTTTCTGTGGAACTTTTCAGGTAAAGATTATGAAATTATTTTTTTAAATATTTCTGTGTTTAAAAATTGTGTACAATAATTGATTCATAGGAATATGTAAAGAATGTTGGCATGGCTTGTATTACAGAATAAATTTTGAGTAAATATAATTATTGTTCATTATTTTAAAGGTTATCACTGAATTTCACTAAAGATAAATATTTTATTAGTGAAATTGTTTTCAGTGGGGGTACTAACTTTTGATAGTGAATACAGGGTCACTGGCATAAAACCTTATCCAGTTCACTTTAACCATCTTAAAATTCACAAATAAAGTGATAATAAGAGATTCCTTGTATGTTAAATGGAAATTGAAAAATATACATAAATATCCAGCTAAAATATTTGATGATTCTCTAGCTTTATGTCCCATAAGCACATATTCCTTTTGGTTTTCCATTTGCTAGTGTTATGAGCATCAGCAACGTGATGATTTGCAATTAATAAAATTGCATTATTAGGTGGACATTGGGAAGATAATTTTTGAGTCAATATTTTTAATAATTAGATTTAAATTGTTTAATACTCCTTTTAGACATTCAGTTGATGAAATTTCATACTGATTGATAATAAGCAAAGGACCCATAAATTGAGCTGTTTTCTTAATTAATATTATCAAGGTAAAAAATATTATTTTCTTTCAATAAATGCAATAATTTATAAAATATTTGTAAATAACCTTATAAATATGTAAATACAAAATGCAAAGACATTTGTTTACAAAGAGACATATTAATCTCTTTGCAAAAAGATATATTACTTTCTTTGCAAATAAATTTTTTTATATTCTCTGGTATTTTATTTTATATCTGTCTATCTATCTATATCTATAGATATACATGCAAACTTATTTGATTAAAAGGAGTAGAGATTCAAAAATATTACAGCATCTCTTTTTAAATTACTGTGGCCAATTTTAAAATAATTTATTGTAAATCCATGTTTAGACAACATATGAGATAAAAGGAAAATTATAATTACAAATTGAATAAATTTATAAATAGGTATTTTATGAGTCTAGGTTTTCCTTTATAACAATGTTTCAACACGATGGATCCTTCTACAATAAGGAGTGAAAGTGCACTGATGTAGCTCCAACAATACTTCTTTGCTGACTACATTGCAAATCACCCTTAGATGTTTCTGACATTGCCAGTAGATTCTACTAATATTAAAAAGGAACTAAGATTTCTACACATTAAACATTTTACAAAATTTAGAGCTTGTTAGGGGCCTATAATGTTATCATTCTGTAGCCTAGTAACATACTCAAAATTAAATGCTAAGGGGAAAATTGCGTAATATAAATATATAATAGTCAGAATAAGAGAGGCATGCAGAGAATCACTCTAAAATCATCTTATGATTTTGTGTCTCCAGAGACACTTTACATTCGCAGTGGTCCTAAAGGAAAGATCCTCCAACTCTTGCTTTAGTTCTCCCCTCAGCTGGAAATATGGAGTTGAATTATAGTACATGCTTTAATTTATTAAACTTACTTAATTCTGACACTCCCTGTTTGTCCCATAGAGACTGCATCTATCTAGACCACCAGTTTGACCAGTATGACTACATTTCCTTATTACCACTGAGCTAAAAATTGTCCAATAGCTCAAATGTTTGTACTGCTTGCATGTGTGCAAATTAAGCTACTATGTACAGTAATTTTTGCCAGAAAAAGTTTGATAGATAATTATGTTAGAAAGAATGAGATCCAATTTTCTGAAGATTATGAGATTCTTGCAGTGTAGAAGCTGCAAAATGGCAAACATGATCTCAGTAAGGACAATCACTTTGTGATTTTTATTCTATACAGTTAATATCCTTTCAAAAGCAATGCTATGGAAAAAAAAAAAGAGGAAAGGAGTGTGTGGTTTTATTTCCAAAATAAAAATTTACTGAATTTAGAGTTTTAAACATAATTCCAACTGGATCTAAATCAGCATCAGGAAACTTCCGCACAGTTTGGCAAAGGCTCCAAGAGTTGGCACCTTTTGCTCTGCAAAGGCCCAGAACTTGACAAGCGGTTTTGGACGAAGGTGTAGTGGCGCAGCTGTTTGGGGGGACCTGATGGAGCATGTGTCTAAAATATTTTTCCAGCCAACATTAACCACTACTTTTTCTTTTTCATGAATATTTATCAAATGAGAAATAAACACCAAATATAGAGAAAGTGTGATATTGTTGGAAGTGGTAATATTTTATTATCATTACAATTTAAAAAGAACATTATGAATATCAGTAATAAAATAGGATAGATGGCACTATCAATAAAATAATGTAAAATAAATAGAGACATGTATGTGTGTGCATGTTTGATACTTTACATTTTTTATCCTTCAGATTTTTTATCTCATGTTTCTGACTCAAATCAAGGTCATGCTTAGAATGTTTCTAATTACTTTAAATGGAACCAAAGGAAAAAATGGACAACATCATGTCTGTTCTTTACTCAGCATTCTACAGTTATTTAAAAGGTTGAAAAACTAAAGTGTTACAAATATTATAATTTACAAACTGGAACATCAGGTATTTTAAACATGCTCTTTCAGCAATATGCAAATGTTTAAATGTGTGTGGGGGGGCAAAATGCCTTCTTAGCATTTCAATCTGTTCCTCAAAACTTCTTGAGAAAGGAAGTAGGAGATGACAGAAAATATAAGCTGAAAAAAATCATTAATGATCTCTGTCCAGCAAGTTAGAGTATAATCGTATGGCAATTAGTGCTATCTTACTGAATACAGTTTAAATGGTAGTTTAAATTACTCAACTTTGACTTATATTATAATACCCAAGCCGTTAAGAAAGGGCAAAATCTGAGAATGAATCTTATTTTTCTAGAGATTGAGATAATTAAAAAAATTAAACCTAAGAATAAATGGTAGATTTCAAAAATGGCCCTGATTCCTGATGTTACCCTGTGTGGACATCTTTTGTTTTGCAAATACAATTCTTTCTCACTTTGACTCTGGGCCAGCCAGCCAGGTGCTTTACTTTTTCCAGCAGGCTATCAGTAAACTAGATGCAAACAGAGAGATTTGCTAAGGCCCTGATTATTTCTGATTCTGGATTTGCCTCTGAAATGGCCATGAAAACAAGCAAGAAATGTAGGATAGAGAATATGGATTCCAGGGTATTAATGTAGTTTCCTGTGGGTGCTGTAATAAATCACCACAAACTGGGTCTTCTAAACAGAAAAAAAAAATGTATTCTTTCACAGTTCTTGGAGCCAGAAGTCTGAAATCAATATCACTGAACCAAAATCTAGGGGTTGGCAGGGCCACACTCCCTGTGAAGCCTCTAGAGGACAATCTATTCCTTGCCTCTTCCAGCTTCTGGTGGCTGCCAGTCTTTCTTGGCTTATGTCCATATCACTTCAATTTCCACCTCCACCGTCATACTCTCTTCTCTTCTGCTATCTATAATCTCCCTCTGCCTCTCTCTTACAAGGACACTTGTGATTGCATTTAGGGCCAACTTAGAAATCTAGAATAATCTCTCCATCTTAAAGTATTTAACTTAATCATATCTGAAAAGACCCACTTTCCAAATAAGGCAACATTTACAAGTTCTCGGGGATTAGTACCTGATATCTCTGTGATGCATTTTTTTAATTTCCAACAGTCTTCCTTTGGCTCAAAAGGTTCACATTTATAACACATGAAAAATGCATTCATCTCATTGCAATATTCCTAAATGTTTTAATCAATTACAGCATCAACTCAAGTTCAAAATGTCACCAGTTCAGAAGTTATAAATATCATGACCTAAATCAAGTAAATAAGATGTGTGTGCAGCTATGTCTGATTCATATGGGGGCAAAATTCCTTTCCAAACTTTCTTTCCTTTTTGTGGACTTCTGAAAATAGAAGACTGGTTATCTACTTCCAAAATACAAGAGTGGGACTAGTGTAGGACAAGCTGTAGACATTATTTCAAAAGGTTGAAAATGGAAGGAAGAAAAAATCACCAATTCCAAGCAATTTCACAATCCAATAGAGCAAATTTCGTTAAGTCTCAAGGTCTAGGAATGATCCTTCATGGATGAAGGCTCCAGCCTCCAGGCTCATGACTCTGCCCTCTGGGCCCACAGCTTAGGCTTCTCTTTTTTTTTTGAGGACATATATAATTACATTTAAGGCTCTCCTAATAAATTCAGAGTGATCCATCCATCTCAAGATCCTATCCTTAATTATATCTGCAAAGACTCTGTTTATAAATAAGGTGATTTGCAGGTTCCAGAGATTAGGACCTAATATCTTTGGGGGACCATTTTTCAGTTTCCCACATGTAATCTTCCCAGCCAAGGCCATTGTAGATCAGTAAGTGCATACAACTGAGACCACCTAAATTACAGACCCACAGCCTCAAGCACTAAATAAATGTTTAGTGTGGTACAGCATTACTATGGATATTGATATTTGATATACAAAAAAAAAAAAAAAAAACAACCTAAAACTTAGCAAGAACACATTATGTGCTAGGAACTTGAAGAAATTCAGCAGAGTTAAAACCTAGAATTTATAGGATGGGGATGGGAACAGAACTGTTGGGGATGGCAAAATATAACACAGGAAAGTAAGCAGGAGTTAGGTTTTGAAGGGCTATTTGAGCCATATTAAGGCATTGAAAATTTGTAATTATTACAATAGCAATGGAAAAATATTGAGACATTTTAAGCAGAAGAAATATTTTCTCAGATTTCCTTCTAAAACTATGATTGGACTCAACACTAGCCAAAACTCATCAACTGCAAGCTCTAGAAGAACAGGCACTTGGCACACCTGTAATGTCAGAGATGTTACTGTGTATACTTGAGAAGCTAGCTAGTTTGCATGCTTATTTCACGACTGCTTGCCCTAAACAAAAAATACCTTTCAGAATTTACTTTTGCAGTTTTTAAAATGGATGTCTGGTTTTCAATTCCAGCAATTTTGTTAAGATCTAAAAAAAAAATGCCACATTATATTTTAGGGGAAATAAAACAGATTGGAGAAAAAGGACAAAGTGAGCAGACCAATTTGCAGGATACTGACATAGCATAGGTGAGGCATACTGGAGGCTATAATGAAGGGTATATTAGATAGATATACATGTTATTTAGGCTAGAGTTTTAACCACATGTGGTGATTAAGAAAGAAAAACTACAGGTATTTATTTTTTTTAAGTTTAATCAATGGAATGCAATATTAAGGATGAGAAGAATGTATTTAAAAAAGCCACAAAACAATTACTTAAATTGTATATATATATATGGTTTTTGCTGCACCTGTGAGATTTCCACCTTCATCATTGATTGATTATTAAAGATGATGAATCGACTAGTGGATGTATGGCCATATATTTAAGAAAGGGAAGTGGGCTTCAAAAAGAGTTTGTGGATTCATCAATATGTAGAGAGAAACTGAAGCAAATGAATAAATCAGCCTATTCAGAAAAACGTGTGAAGTTAGTCCAGGGCAGACCCTGACAAACATTAAATTTAACAGGATAAGTAAAGAAAAAAAAGTTAGAGGAAATTGAGAAAAAGTGGAAGACATACAGAAGGAAAGCCACAAATGTGTCTCTTCAAAATAGCCAAGAGATGCTATTTTTTTTAAATGGAAGAAATGTTCACAGTTATCTTGGTCTATGACTTCAATGTGGCTACCAAGACAGCCTAGCAGTGCTTCTGTTCCCTTAAACTATTCTTAGCTCCATTTTTCCTAGCAAGTATTTCAAACATTTACATTTACTTTGAACTTACCATGCTTACACCCACATGCATCCCATAACTCATTCTCAGATAAGGCTTTGTTTTCTAACTTACACAGAAAAAATAAAAACTTTATTGGAAGAAGCATTTTTCAGTCTCTTAACTGTGGCTGATTAGGTAACAGAGTTTGCCTTGCCACGTATTTATTCAAGTACAACCTCTGTTGGAGGAGAGGGAAGGAAGCAGAATTGGGCAGAGACAAAAGTAGTAATGTGACCCTGGAAATTCCCATGGAGAACTCTGGAACATATATACCCCATCAGAGTTATCCAATGTTGAGTCAAAATATACCTGAGCTCCAATCAGTCATTTATGTGCGATGTCCTGGGAAGAAGACCATTCCTTTGAGCAAAGTGGCTATTGATAGCTAGACCAATGCTGAACTAGAGGGCAGCTGTGGCAATTAATGCTTTCTTGAAGGGTAATCTGGGTGGTATAATTTCATGAGCATAGTAACAAATATGCGGTATATCAGTCTTCTGTTTCTTCCCAATACATAGGAGAGATCTCCTTTCCTAGGCCAAATATTCTTTTCACCAATTTAGCACTTCCAAGATTTTATTATGTCTCTTTTTGTAAGAGACTTTTTTGTCAGCTCTTTCCTAGGTATATTTAATATGTTTCTTATATTAAAAAAATAAAATGGGAAAACCTCATTTATCTACATTTATTCTCCCAGGCACAATCCTATTTCTTAGAATAATATCGAATACACTTATACGACTTGTAAAGTTGTATGTGATTATGGTTCATTCTCTAATCTCATGCTGCCCCTTTACCTAGTGTTCATTTTTGCTGCAGTCTTTTTTTAATTCTTATTCATTTGTTTTGCCCCTCCCCCACCTTCCTTTTTTGACTGCTTTTCCTGTTTCCTTTCCTGGAAATATTTATTCTTCCTTCAGATATTTTTATATTAATATTTTCTCTCTTCCTTCAAGGCTAAAGAGGATCCTTATTACTTGCCCCCAATTCTGTTATTTTTTTATCAAAGAATAACTATCTAAAATGATATATTATTTATTTGATTATACATTAATTTTCTTATTCCTCATTGAATGCAAGCTCTATGAGAAAATGAACGATCTTATTTAATAATATATTACCAACAATAATACATGATGCAACAACTTAATAATACTTGTTTTTACATTAAAAGGACATCTTCATTCTGTCTTATTTAATAACAATGTATCATATATTAAATGTATAAATAAAAATAAATGAATGTAATAGATGTATCTAACAACCAAATAGTAAGTGCATATTCTGAAACAAAATTGTGCATGAAGACATATACAAAGTAGACTTCATGAGGCAATTTAGGATCTCATGAATACAAATATACAAAAACAAATTATATTATAGCATACATGTTAAAAATGTGCACTATTTTAGAGTAGGAACAGTGTGAAATAAGTTTCCACTAAAAAGCTATAGTATTTTAATGTATGTTAAATTTGGATCCTAACCAACTAACCTTGTAGTATTGTTAACATTCTTAAAAAAAAAAAAGGCAAGGCGAGGACTTTGAGACAGATGAATAATTTTCCCAAACCCCACCCTCTAACTTACCTAAACTTAGACTAATTTAGAGACCTGTTGAATTGTTTAATCTATAATCATTACAACACAATGTTGTGTCCACAAGAGATAAATTCCAATTTATGTGTTCAGGAGAAATATATTTGTTCTGGAATCCCACTAACAGTCTCTTTTCAGGCTATTGGTGAAAAATATGTATGATATGAATTCATCCTAATTCCAAGTCCACATGTAAAGATAAGATGGTAATAAGAATAATTGTCCTTGAGCTGGCTAAACAAGACAATCTTCTGAGTGATTCAGGAAAAATGTTAAAGAATAACTAGCCCATATCAATCTTACTAAAGAAAAATTTTGATTCTAGGGTACATGCATATTCAGTTTTTAAACTTTCATGGTGATTTGATGATCAAGCACGTTCAAAGGTAATGACAGAATGAGAGAATATTACAGATATTAAAACATACTCCTCTAACACTGAGTAAGTAGAAGAATGAAACCTAAGCAAGACTATCAAAGTACCACCAAGCAGTTTAGAACACTGCATTATTTTTGATGTTATTAACCCTTCATGTTTTGTCAAAAGAATGCTCAAAATGACCTAAGAATCCAGCTAGGCAGAGATATGCTGTATACAAATATTCTGATTAAGGAGGCAATGTATTGGATCTTATATTTAAAAAATATTTCCATAAAATCAGCAGATAAAATTTTTTTGAAAGTTTGAAGAATTACTTGTAAGATATACTTAAAGTCCCTCCTTCTTCAAGATTTCAGATAAATGACTCTACTTTTTATAACGTATCCAATATTCAAAATTGTCTTATTTGTAAAACATTAGGAAATCTATGTGCTTAAAAATGATGATGTAATGTTACTATTAAATGTCAATTTTGTTGACAATAATATGCTTTTAAATTTTTTAAAAACACATTCTCATTTTATTTTAAAACATTATGCTAAACCAAAGTGTTTGAAGACCAGCCTGGGGAACATTGTGAAACCCTGTCTATACAAAAATAAAAATTAAAAATGAGCCAGGTGTGGTGGTGTGTGCCTGTGCTCCCAGATACTTGAGTGGTTGAGGTGGGAGGATCACCTGAGGCCAGGAAATCAAGGCTGCGGTGTGCTGTGATTGCACCACTGTACTCCAGCCTGGGCTAGAGAATGAGATCCTCTTTCAAAAAAACCAAACCACAAAAAAAAAAAACCAAAAAGAAGAACATTATGTCATAAAGCTAAAACATGTTAATTAATATGTTACACATATTTACTCAAGCCTCTGTCATGTGCGCAAATGAATACATCTCTTCTGAAAGTGTAAACGTTTCTAATAAAGATGCTTTTCTTTCATTCTTTACTGGTTGCCTAAGACCCTGTTCTTACATTCTTCATCTCCAAGGGCACAGAATAACCTTTCTTATAAATTCTTATTAATTTCTCTTAAGATTTATTTTAATTTTAGGCTTAATGTTAAAAGTATATTAAAAAGAAAATACAGACAGAAATTACATTTTATAGAAAGCCAGAGAGCATGGGTTTTAATAATTCCTTCATTCTGTCTTCTCATATTCTAAATCATGACAATCCATAATAACCGGGCCTAATGGGTACATGTGAGATTTGAGAATTAAGTAACAAAATTTTAAAGCAAAAAATATATTCTATTCAAAAGTTGTTTTGAAGAATGTTAGAAAAGTGAATGAGTATAACTAAGAGTTTGAGGCAAGGAAAATTGAATAGTTGGGAATAGGACAAAAAACAATAGAAGGAATTAGCAATATGGAGAAACGTTTGTCCAGACAGCAGCCTAGGATTACCTAGGGATTTGGCTGTGACAATGAAATGAACTAATTTTGATTAATATTTGTAAAGAAGATGAGATAATAAAATAGTTTATTAGTGTAGAGCACTGAAATTTTAAATAATCTGTATTTTCAACCATAATTTACGATTCATCCCATGTCTACTGACATCAAGTCTGTTTACACTCAAAGAGTAACTGAAAACAAAAGCCATGCCAAGAAAAACAAACACATAAAATAACACATATTTTAATATGTCAAAGTTCTTAGTATTTGAAATACAGTTTTCCTGAACTCTGTTTCTACCTTTCAGGGAATTTTTGAAACAAAAGTTGTCATACTTTCTTTTCATCTTTTTCAGGAAAATCTTACTTAAATGAATCTCAGCAGGGGGTGATAAAAGGATTTTTAAAAAAGTTTGCTTCAAGTTAGTTTTCTGCAAAAGATTTCTACTCTGTTCTTAATCTGAAAGAACAATTTTGAGTAACCCAGGGTTCACAGAAAAGGGTGAAAAAAATCTTGGAGCTATCACTATGGCTCTATATTCAAATATGTGAAAGTAAAGAAAAGCATATGGTCATGACTGAGAGACTTCAAAGTGAGCACTTAAGGAAATCAGCATGAAAAATAAAGTGCCCATTACCAAGTGATGATTTACTGTATAATTTATGGGAGAGTGGAGTATGCTTGAAACTGCACTTAGCACCTGGATGCCATGAAATATAAATTGAGATGAAATGTGTTCATGAAATTCCATTAATAAGAAGTATGATGTTGGTTTCCTTTTTATTTTGCTTGTAGCTTAACAGAAAGCAGAGGTAAGCCTAGGCAATATGCAGTGGCTTTTATTTGATTATTTCTTAGACTCATGAGACCTTGATTATTAAAGAGAGTTTAGAGACTATCTGGTGTAATCTCTCTCCTCTCTCTCTCTCTTTTTCTTTTTCTCCTTCAACATCTTTGACAGATGCAAACCTAAAACACCAAACTGTATATTCCAGAAAGATTGTTATTCACTTATTCAACCATTGTATGTTAAGTATCTACGATACACCAGACACAATATTTACCACTCGGGATATATTAGTGCTAGGGTCTCAATGTGTTCCCTGAAATTTATATACCTGAGGTATTAAGAGGTGAGGTTTTGGGGAGGTGATTAGATGATGAGGGCTCCACTCTCATGAATGCGATTAGTGCTTTTATAAAAGAGGCCTGAGGGAGCTTGTTTACCTCTTCAATCATGTGAGGACACATCATATGAGGACACAGGGAGAAGGAGAGATCTATGAGAAAGTGGGCACACACCAAACACCAAATTTACTAGTGCCTTAATAGTGAAACTTCATAGCCTCAAAAACTGTTAGGGATAATATTTTTGTTGTTGAGAAGCTATCTAGTTCATGATATTTTGTTAGAACAGCTCAAATAGACTAAGACACTCAATGGACAAAAGTGACCAAAGCCTTCCTTCATGGAGCTTATATTCCAACGTGGAGATTGTGGGTGGTTGATTTGTTGTATTCATGTATTAATCATGGTTCTTCAAAGAAACAGAAATAATAGGGTGGGTGTGTGTGTGTGTGTGTGTGTGGAGAGAGAGAGAGAGAAAGTGAAAAATATATTTTAAGGAATTGGTTATTTAAAATAAAGAAAGGAGGCTAATGGAGGTTGACAAGTCCAAAATTGGCCAGATAATTTGACAAATGGGAGACTCAGAGAAGAGCTGGTGTAGTAATTCAAGCCTGAATTCTTTTCTACTCTGGGATAGGCCAGTCATTGGTCCTAGCAAGGTCTTTAACTAGTTGAATGAGTTTCATTAACATTATGGAGGACAAACTGCTTTACTCAGAGTCCACTGATTTAAAGTTAATCTCATCCAAAACAAAACAAAAAACCCTTACAGAAACATCCAGAATAATGTTTGACCAAATAAATATCTGGACACTATGACCCAGCATAATTGGCAAATAAAATTAACATTACATTCAGAAAGTGAGGAAATTTAGGGTAAGGGTATGTAAATATAAATAATGACCAGTCAACTAAATTAGAATAAAGGTTATTTATTCACATCTTGCTATAGTAAAAGAGCCTCTGTCGCTTACATTTTGCCAAAGAATCAAAGGCAGAGAGAAGATGGGGAAAGATTTATAGTAGAAAAAATGCAAGGCTTCAAGTATTACCTGAATGGAAGCTGTTGACTTGGGGAAGTCTACGCAGGTTAATTAGAAGCCAGCATTCTGTGTGATTGGTTAGGAATGCATGTTTGGCTTTTCTTTTTGGTCCTAAGTTGGAAGCAGAATAAAAATTATATAAACTGTCAGTTATTAAGTTCTTTTTTTTTTTTTTTTGAAGGAGTTATTAAGTTCTGATTTTTGAGGCTGTTTGTTCTAAAAGTTATTGTTTTGTTTCCTGGATCATTACCTGAGATAGGAGTCTGACGTGTTACAAGTCTGACTTACAGCAGACTGGCTTTCTGGGGTGATTACTATAAGGAGATGCTTTCCTGGAGAGGTTGCTTCCAGTTGTCAGTCAGTGTTCTATTTTTATATTTGGTCTGGCCATTGTTTATTTGTATATTCAGTGTCCCAATATAGATAATGAACAATCTAATAAATGAACTATATAGTATATAAGAAGATGATAAATACTGCATAGAAATTCTATATATATAAAATATATAAATATATAACATACTAGGAGGACAAAATGGGGAAAGGCATGAGAAAGATTACAGTATTAAATTGTTAAGAACAAGTTCATTTAGAAGGTGAGATTTCAGTAAAAACTTGAAAAGGATGAAAGAATTAGCCAAGCAAAGGTCTGAGGGAAGATAGCCCTAAGCATATTGAACAGCCAATGTTAAGTGCTTAATATGGGCTGATACTTGATGTTTATAATATATTTGAAATAATTACAATGCCTCTCCCCTATTATCTTGAACTCACCCTCTTTGACACATTTTTCACAATTAGTTACACTTTGAATCATTCATTATCCTAAAAAGGATATATTAGAGGCTGAAATAAAAAGAAAAATAAAGTGACAGAAATAACCAGAACTGAAGTAAAGTTGGTAACCGGAGATCATTGGCTTGTAGTCAAATAAGGCTCATCTTTGGAATCTAGATTCTAACATGGAATTTAAAACAAGAGGGGGGAAAGGTTTGATATTTTGGATATCTCTTACATCATCAGGGTAAGAAAGTTAATGGCTTCCAGACCAGAAAAATATATTATGATAAAGTCCTTAACATGAGCATTTTGATCTGAGTTTCGAAATTAAACAAATATTGCATGCTTAAGTTTTAATACATAATTTTATAACTGTTGGTCCATATACATGGTAACAGATAGAGGCTGTAAAAGAGTCTAGAATGTGAAATTGGAGAGGACATTTTGAGGAGACTTTGGGACGGGTCTTCAAATTGCTATGAATCTGAATGTGGTTTAGCTTCCAAGGGGTGGGGATTATTTTGTACTCTTTACCTCAAGTGTAGCTAAGGGTGCTTCGCAAAGCTTACTCAGAGGACTTCAGAAACGTTCTCTGGAGTCTAAGTTCAATCCATGATGTCAGAGGCGCAGCACAGAGTAGTTGAGTTGCTTTTCCATTAAAGAAATAATTACCTTCATATTACAAGACAATGTGCTAGAGAATATCTGAGTTTTTAATGTAGAACAGATGTGGACCACACAAAACAGGGAGCTGGTCTGAGTTCTTTTCAATCCAATCCAAGAGACTTTCATTACAGAGGTAATTGGATTACTGTGAAGAGATCATACAAGTTTGAATAAGAGAAAGGGTGAGATTTAAACATTTCCCCAGCTTGCAAGAATGTTGGTTAAGGAATAATTCCTTTCCTCGTAACACTTATCCTTACTGTGTTTCAGTAAATGAATAACAGCAATTAATAACAAGGACAGGGAATAAGAGGAAAGAAAGTCTGTTTGTCCACATCTATCTCCCCCTGTGCCCCCATCTCAAATGCCAAAAGCTGGTAAACTGCATTGGCCATTAAAAAGGGAAAATATAATGTTTGCTATTTAAGGCTAATGTAAAATTTTCTGTTACTTATGCTTTATCAGAAATCTCATGGAGAGTGACCAAATGGTTAGCCACAGGAAGGTTAATGTACTTTCTATTGAATAACTTTTAAAGGATTAGTAGGAAACAAACAAAAATGCTCCTATTTGGCTAGAACCCATATGTTGTGCTCATTCCCTTTACTAGTTGTATTTCTGTGTACTTTATAAATTGCATGTTTGATTGTTTCAAGATGAATGGCTTAGAACTAGTATCTCCATAAGTAAAGTCTGTGGGCTGAAATTTCTGTACCGCATAGATAACTTCAGTTTAGGTCTTACATCTGCCAAGAATAGTAAAACAGTTTGGGTTCTGGACTGGTCACCTCCAAAAATAATCCCTGATAATCATTGCCTCCTTGTATTCACTTGACACCCTGTGCATTATTCCAACCCAAAATAGGGATTACAGTAAATATTACCCAAAAGGCTATTGTGGGAATGATTGCATGTGACTTCCAATCATAGGTCTTAAGACATTGCAGCTTCCACTGTGACATCTCTTGGATCACTTGCTCTAGGGTAAAACAGTCACTGTCAACAGGACTATGGAGATATTTGCATAGTGAGGAACTGAGGCTTTTTGCCAATAACCAGCTCAACTTGCCAGCCATGTGTGGATTAGAAGTGAATTTCTGGCCGGGTGCAGTGGCTCGTGCCTATAATCCCAGCACTTTGGGAGACTGAGGTGGGCAGATTAATTGAGGTCGGAATTTTAAGACCAGCCTAGTCAACATGGTGAAACCCCATCTCTACTAAAAAATACAAAAATTAGCCAAGCATGATGACACACATCTGTAGTCTCAGTTACTCAAGAGGCTTGAGGCAGAATTGCTTGAGCCCAAGGGACAGAGGTTGCAGTAAGCCAAGATCGTGCACTCCAACAAGGGCAATTGAGCAAGATTCTGTCTCAAAATTAAAAAAAAAAGAAAGAAAGAAATTGAATTTCTTACCCCAGGCAAGCCATCAGAAGAGTGTACTTTGAATTGTTACCACTTAGGAAGCCAAAGGCCAGGACCATTCAGCCAAGACACTTGTGTGTCCCTGACCCTCAGAAACTGAGATGTTTATTGCTGCTATTTTAAGCCGATAATTTTTGAGTAATTTATTATATAGTTGTAAAAAATAAGACAAGTTCTAATCTTATCCATAGCACTCTTAAGGTTGTCCACCCAAAGATGGATTTCCATTTATGGATGAGAGAGTACTGTATTTTTAGCTCCTTCCTTTATGCAAATAACCACCTCTAGCTCCTTCCTTCAAGCCCTATTTTGGCATGGGCTTTAAAAACCTAGCTCCTATGGTCAAGAACTCCTAGAGATGTGCACTTGCACGGTTCCATTTATACATTTGGAAAACAATAATTTTCCATTTTTGTGCAAAATAACATTCTAGCATCTTGAGAAGGGAGGTTTTTTTTTATCAGAATATTACAGGAATCTTAATTTTCTCATCAAGCCAAAGTTAAGAAGATTAAAACTGTTTATGCATCAACCCTTGGTTAACGCAAGTATTCCAAGTCTGAATATCCATCTTTTTAGTGACAAAGTAACCTCAGACTAATGTCATACATAATATTGCAGCCAGGCTAGCATTATCACCCCCTAAAAGCTATTTTCCAAAATTACTTTTTCATTTCAAAAATTAAGATTCTGAGTCTGTCAGTCCTCTGATTCTACTGGAGAGTACTAGAAAAAATGTTTGAAGAATAAATAACTTTATTAAAATAAATTGTTGTTTAATTTCAGGTTCATGGGCTCCCATCTGAATCTATCAAGTTGAGTTATTAAATTTTGTGTATCAACATCAATGGAGTTTTAACTTAAATGTTAATATAATCTGGTAGTGTAGCTTAGAGAATCTGACTCAATACAACTGAGATAAAACCTGGAAATCTGCATTTTAACAATCAAAAGAGAGAATTCTGATAAAAGTGGAACTAGTGACCACCATTTAAGAAATATTGTCAATGTTCTTTCTGCATTTATTTTTTTCACTTCTTACCACTCATTCTTTAAAAGCATTTTGTTTATTTATTTGTGTCTAGATTTTTTTTTTTTTTTTTGCTTGTTTTGACCTCCATAATTGTGATAAAGGGTATTATGGTCACGAGGAGTGAGTAGAAAGAAAAGAAGCAGCACCCGCAATGATTTATGGGTGGAGGCATTAGCAAATCAGGGTTTCACAAGTCAGAGCCAGCTACATAAGATTTTGGTGAAGATGAAATTAAAATGAGTATAAAACAGCAATGTGAAATATTCTAGGATAAATGGTAGTACACACAGTAGCAGATACTTACAGTTGTCTCTAGTTAATTGCTTGATGCTATCTATATTATTAATATTAACATTTAAAAAAACTCATAGCAGGATTGGTAGTGTTGGGAGTGTTTCAAGTAAAGATGAAGATTTTTGATTGAGGTTTGAAATCAGAAATATCTTTTCAATTTATAAAAGCAATTTTGCCTTCTAGTACACAAGAGGGCATATCAAGTTCACTGTAAAAAATGTTATATATTTGATAAGCAACTGAAAGTACAGCCCAGCTAATTTGATGTGATACTCTTAAAGAGCTATGTATGCATCCTAGTTTTTTTTTTTATCCTATTAATGTAATTTGGCTTCTGATCACCATAAAGAGAGAGGAAGATTCATATTCAGAGTAAAACAATAATCAATGCTTCTTTCCAGAGAAGCATCCAAAAATATTAATACATGGATACAAGCACAGATGCACAAATTTTAAAAACATAATTTAATGCCCTGACATAGGGCATTAGAAAAATTTAGAAAAATAAGACAGAAAAAAATCAGTGAATATTTTGATGTATTTGTTATTTTTGCATGAAATGTGATAAAGTTGTTAATATTATATTGATATCTAGTAGTCTGCTTATTCACTAATACATTGAGGTGAAAATAATTATTAATGACATTAAATTTTTTGTTTACTTATTATACTGAAAAAAGATAGGATTTGGAATGTGGTGTTGTCATTCAAAGATTGCACAATTATAGTTTTAGCTATCTTTGGGTAACACAGAAAATTTCCAACTTTTCATACTAGTTTGTGACTTTGCTGAAGTGAGGTTAAAATAAAATTAGTTGCTTGTGTTTTAAAGCTGTGTACAAGAGAAAACCATATAGGAAGAGAATGAGCCTATTCCATAGGGTGTATCACTATCTCAAACCACTCTTTTGGCCTCTATTAATTATGAAATATACATTACATGGCGGTAATGAGTTTGGATATTCTCAGAGGTTTTAATAACATATCTTGGTTAATAGCTCCTCCATTCTGTTAGAATCTTCGAGACTCAGTTTCCAGTGTTAAAACAATCTGAACATAAACAAGTAGGACTCAATTGAGTAATGTAATCTTATTTCAATAAAACAACCAAATAAATCTACACATTATAGTAATAAGAGAAAAAATATGGCTAACTGATGTAAAAGAATCATTCAATAAAACTCAATACAAATGTAATTACCAAAATACTATTTAGTTGATCCTTGAACAACATAGGCTTGAACTGCACAGGTCCAATTATACGTAAGTTTTCTTTCACCTCTGTCACGCCTGAGATAGCAGAACCAAACTCCCGTCTGTTCCTCCTTCTGTTCAGTCTACTTAATATGAAGACAATGAGGATGTACACTATTTATTTTTGTTTTTGTTGCACTTGCTTTTGGGTTCTTGGTCATGACATCTTTGCCGAAGCCGGTGTCTGGAAGGATTTTTCTGATGTTATCTTCTAGAATTTTTATGGTTTCAGATCTTCTATTTAAGTGTTTGACCTATCTTGAGTAAATTTTTGGTAAGGTGAGAGATGAGGATCTAGTTTCATTCTTTTGCACATGACTTGCCAATTATCTCAGCACCCACTTTATGGTATTGTTTTCTTTGCTGAGGATCCCCTTGGCTATATTTGACTTTATTTCTGGATTCTCTATTCTGTTTCATTGGTCTGTGTGCCTATTTATATACCAGTACCAAGCTGTTGTGGACACTATACCCTTCCAAAGGGTGGTACTGGCATACAAAATATACTGGTATCCAAAGTTTGAAGTTGGATAATGAGATTCCTCCAGATTTGTTTTTTTTGGCTTAGTCTAGCTTTGGCTATGAGGGCTCTTTTTGGTTCCACATGAATTTTAGGACTGTTTTTTCTATGTTTTTGAAGGATTATGATGGTATTTTGATGGGAATTGCATTGAATCTTTGGATTGCTTTTGGCAGTATGGTCATTTTCACAATATTGATTCTACCAACCCATGAGCATGGGATGTGTTTTCATTTGTTTGTGTCATCTGTTATTTCTTTCAGTGTTTTGTAGTTTTCCTTGTAGAGATCTTTTACTTCCTTGCTTAGGTATATTCCTAAGTATTTTATCTTATTTTTCGCAGCTGTTGTAAAGGGATTAAGTTCTTGATTTGGTTCTCAGCTTGATTGTTGTTGGTGTATAGCAGTGCTACTGATTTGTGTACATTCATTTTGTATCCTGAAGCTTTACTTTTTCAAAGGATTTTTGAATTCTTTTAGTTTTTCTGGTACATTCCTACAGTGGTTCTTTGAGCAAAAGTTCATGGTGTGAGTCTCCACTTTGTTCTTTCTGTTCAAGTGGAAACTGTATATTAGCCCTGTCTCCTATCTACCATCTTTCTCAGACTCCCCCAGTAAGGCATTCTTAATTTGATAAAATGTGTATAATTATTTCCCTCTAAGAACAGTAATGTGACAAAGATACCTGTTATCACTAATTCAATTCAAAGTCATACTTGAAAAATTAAAATGTCTAAAATGCAAGAAAAGGAAATGAATGAGATTGAATAAAGTGAAATAAATTTGTCATTACTCATGGTCATGCGATTGTGCATGTACACAATCTAGAAGAGCCTACAAAAAATTATTAGAGTGAAAAACTAAATTAAAGAACTTTACTTGATATTAGATTATTAAAAATTAATGACATTTCTGAATAGCATCAATAAAAGTACCAACAACAAATAAGAAAATTTAAAATGATATTTAAAATAACATCAAACACATCAAATAGACTTTTAATTTCTAGCTATAGTAGACTGCAGATTTTGGCAAATTGTCTCCCCCAAATATAAGAATACAAGTTAAAAACTAGAAAATATTGCCAAGAAACCATCCATAGTTTTACATTCCTGGAAACTGTACAAAGGCATGTTATAAATTGATAAGATTTAATTCAAGAAAAACTGTTGAATAATGGGGAAAACAATGGAAATGTGTAGGCTTCTTGCCTGCAGCCATTTACCCTTCCCTTAACCTGAAACCTCTGCCCTGCCAAGTTTTATTTGCTAATATTACTACAGTGGGTCTGGAAAAGGATAAAAAGCAGCTTCACTGTTAAGAGGGCAGATGTGATTTTCAGCAGAAAGTAAATATCCGTGCTTGGTGACATTGTCAGTAAATAAAGCGCAGTCTGTAAGAAACAATGGGGAAACTCTGCTGGCCTGGAATTAGCATACTGGTTTAGTTAGTGATAATCCTGCCAGAAAATTAGTGAGATCTTTGAAATTAGAGAGGCATAGAAAGCTATGTGGCTCCTCATGCATCCCTGACTGTCTGAAAAACTACATACATGTGCAAGGCAAACTCAAGAGAGCCCAGGGGGAATTAATTGTGAAGCAAGAGATAAAAATGTTCCAAACTTCAAATACTCTCTAACTCCCATGGAGATTTATTGCCAAAGATTGAAAGAAACCTCTATTTAGGAAGTATGAAGAACACTTAAAACTCAATAATAGAAGACATGCATTCCTCTTAAAATATGCAAAAATTGTGTAGACAGTTCACAAAAGAAAATATATGAATAGCCAATAAACATAAACACATCATTTCTCATTAAGAAAATGCATATTAAAACCATAATGATGTGTAACTACATGCCAACTAGAAATTTTAACATTGTCAAGTTTGCTGAGCATGTGAAAAGGAGGAATTCTAGCATAATGCTGCTAGAAATGTGAAATGAGACTATGTTAGAGAACTTTATGGAAATTTCTTATAAATTTAGAAATATAGTACATTTATTGTATGACTCAACTATTTTACAACTTTATTACCCAAGAGTAATGCTAGTTACACACATAGACTATTTGATATATGTTTATAGCCAGCTTTATTCTTAATAACTGTACAATTCAAATGTCCACCAACCAGAAGGAACCCATTAAATAAAAGCTAAGTGAATGGGATTATAGAACTATACTCTTAAAACACTTAGTCACTCTGGTGGATTCATGATCTACTTACAGTAAATTTCAAACATTTCAAAAAAGACCTGAACAAATTGACACTGTGTACATTATTGCCTTTTGAACATTTTTCTTTTCATTGCATTCCAGGCATACAAGCTCTTTTATTTTTCCAACTATTCTCCAAATTTTCAGATTCATTAGTATATCACTGCCCATAAATGCTGCACTCTCTTTGCTAATAATTTATCACCTCATTCTACTTCTACCACTGCAGCTGCTCCTTATTTTGGAGGCCTGCATACAAATGTCTGTCATTTATTTACTGAACAATATTTATTGGATAGCTAGCAAGTCTCTGGTTTTTCTAGGCTTTGGGATACAGCATTAAAGAGGAAATAATCTCTGCCTTTTCAGATCATTATTCTAGTGTATGACAGCAAAAAATAAATATATACGTTAACATGCAATAGAGCAGCTGTTGATATGTATTAATATAAATTTTAATTATTTATAAGTAATAATAACCAGGTTATTAAAATTTGTAACATGTTATATAACAATAATTAGTAAAAAATTATTTTATTAGTGTTAAAAGGCAATAAGGTAAGCCCAACCCTCTTCTTAGTGGAGGAGCATTAAAATTTTACATTGATTACTTGAGAAGACAACATTGGAACAGAGGTTTGAAGAACTGGGGAAGATGTCAATGATCTCAATGCAATTATCTTGGGAAGCTGTATTACCGACTGCAGGAATAGCGCTTGGATGTTTTCCCTGAATCTCCAATTATCTCCAATGCTGCATTTTTTGGTTTTGCTTTGTACTGTTATTGTGTTTAGAATTTTTCATTGTATTATGTGTAGATCTGTCTTTTGTCTACAATGACTGTAAACTCCTTATGGGAAGAATAATTGCTTTTTGTTCAACATTATTTATAATGTAAAAAAAAGTGAATGTTCATGGTAAAAATTAGTTAAATACTGTTGAATAAAAACATCTAATGTATGAATACATTTAAATACATTTTTCAAACATATTTTTCTAATACTATTTAATTTACAAAGATTTGGTTCAAATAAGAGCAGCTGGATTAACATTAATAGGCTACTAGTCCATTACAAAATAGATTGAAGAGCCACATTGCAGCATAAATGGGGAAATACATAGGTTCTTTTTCAATATGTTAAGTTCAAGATACCTATGAGTCATTCCAGCTATTGACACACAAATATATCTCTTTTTAGAAGCATTTGATCTGTTTCTGTGTTTTTTAAAGGTCGCAACTTTCTTACTTTTTAAAAATATTTTTTCTGTGTCTTTGTTGCTCTGTAGTAACAATTCCTGAATCTATAAAGCTACATATTAACTTTTCCACTTTTTATAATGAATTACTTAAGACTCATCAAATAGTATCTCTTAATCAGTAGAGGTAAAGTTGGGTTTCCACAAAAACATAAACATGCAGATTACAGAAGCATTGAAAAGCATATTTCAATGCATATTATAACTATCACATTCAAACACAGGAGGGCAAATGACATTTTAGAATGAGCATACATTTTGATGACTAATGGAAAATAATACTAAATATATTCTGAGGCATACTAAACCTTAGATCCTTGACTATGCAATTAACAGAGAATTTCATGTGAATCTTACAAAAAGATACGAGCATAGTCTTCATGTTTTCAGATGAATAAAACTGAGGAACAGAACATTTTAAAAACTTGTCAAAGTTCTCATCACTGCTAAGTGTTTAAAACAAAATTTGAAACTAAGTTGCAGTTTCTAGGTTGAAATTTTTATTGCTGTGTTTTAATGCTGCTTCTGTTTCTATGATAAAAGTATTTTTTTTCTCCCACAACTACCTATTTACTACACGATTAATGATACCTTATTCAAATTCTATAAGCATACATGGTGTTTTGGTAAATTAAATGAAAGTGTGCATTTAACTCACCAAACATAATGTCTTGCTACCAGGGACACTCAGAATTCTTAGTCCCCTACTCCTCTTTTTTAAATTCAAGGATGAGAGCTCCTGTTATTTCACATTCTGTTTCTGTCTGGATCAAGTTTCCTGTGGGCTGTCAGAGCTGCTAAATCAGGTGTCTCTTCATACATGCCACTTAGAAGAGGCATGAACACGGTCTTCCTGCAAGCTCCTTGGCCCTTTAAATACAGAGTGAGAGTCTCTTACCAGCCTCTCTGTGCAGCGGTTCACTGTCAGCATTTCACTGCGGTCTGACCAGCCCAGGACCCTGGAGCTGGTTGATAATACAAAGAGAGAAATGTCTGCTCCATGACAGACACTGATGGCAGGGGCTGCCAGTCCCAGTGGGCTCTGACTCAGACCACACCCACATACAGCATGCCACAGGCTGATGCACTTTGAGGAAAACGGATTCTTTCTTCTAGAGAAGGGTTCAATGGACTCATTTAAATTAGGTTGTAATTCTAACTAGAGCATACAGATTTTGCTTACCATTCTAGCAATATTTTCTTTTATTCTTTTGTAATGCAGTGGACTGTGTAGGAATTTTATTCACAACCGTTACTGCCGTGTGGCTTCCAGTCAGAACTGCATTCTGAAAATTTTATTCTGATTTCTAAAGCCATTGTTATATCTAGAGCCCTACTGCTAATTTAAAGAGATATTTAAAAATTGATTCCCCCTCTTTACGTCATCATTTCATACTTCTCCACGCTGGGCTTCCATGAAATATATTGGGTTCACCAATATGTCATTGTTCTGAATAGTTTTGAATAGTCTTTATTTTTTTCTTTTTCAGAAGTGCTAGGTTGACTTAGAGACACATAGGACATATAGAGAGCAGAAAGAAACTAGTAATATTTAATGTAGTTGTTTGTTTTATAGATGAGAAAATAGAGACTTGCTCTAGTCCACATTATTTGTTAATTCAAGGTAAAAATGAAGATTTTAAAATCTTTCCCTCCGATCTAGTACTCTTTGAAACTTGTCACACATTCACATACAAGCAAAATGAAAGGAAGAATTTATGATTCTAAGCCAGCGTAATAACACTACTTATGTAATCATTTATGTAATTATAACATCATTTGTTTATATACTGCTCTGGTTTTTAAATCTAATATACATATTCACTAAGATTTGCAGAATAGGAATTTATTCTTGTTTATTAAAGGAAATCCTGAGTTACTGGAAAAATTAGAGTTAAAGCTGTATCATCAATATATTTTTTAATTCAAAGCTTTTCATTTCCATATTCAAAAATATGATAGAACTTGTGACATTGTGTTTTTGATACATAGCAAGAAATAAGCTGATAATATAAGTTGTAGACTGGCATCCAAGGTAATCAAAGCAGTACTTCAGAAGTAATATATTAATATTTGTGCAATAAATTCTATTGGTCAATTGATGATTTAACTTAAGAAAATTCAAAATTCCACGTCTTTAATGCTATATGTTTAAATTCACATATTTTATATCCCCTGTAATCAATGAGCCAAGTTCACATTCAGCATCATTTCTAATCTAAGGATCTTAGAAAAGACCTCAAGTCACTATGTACCTCATGACAATGGCTTTTACAACTATGATATTTAATATGAGAATTAAGATAAGTATTATAATCTTCAAGATTAAAATTATGTGTGAGAGAGTGTGGTGTCACTACATTTGGAAAATTAGAGACATAAAAAAGTATGTGTGTATGAGAATGTGAGGAATTTACTCACATTCTCACTAAACTTTCCTAGGACATTACCATAAATTTCAAAATTGCATATGGTTGATAAGAAGAAAATAATACAGACAACTATCAAAATATGAAAATCAGCAGGGCAAAAATACAGTTTAGACATTTAGGTAAAGATCTCTCTAAGATGTAAGTTGAAAATTATAACAAAGAAAACCTATGTTCAAGGCGATCTAAAATAATATCTTAGAATTTAGATTTTAGGGCCAGGCACGGTGGCTCGCACCTGTAATCTCAGCACTTTGGGAGGCCGAGACAGACAGGTTGCTTGAGTCCAGAAGTTCGAGACCAGCCCGGGAAACATGGTGAAAGCCCAACTCTACTAAAGAAAAATACAAAAAAAAACTAGCTGGGTGTGGTAGTGAACACCTGTAGTCCCACCTAATGGGGAAGCTGAGGTGGGAGAATCACTGAGCAACCGGAGACCCTATCTCAAAAAAAAAAAAAAAAAAAATAGAATTTTGATTTTGATTATGCCGTTATTTAAATTCCAGTTTAATCATTCAAACTTTAACTAAATCCAAAACTTTTTATGTGTGGAAGAAGCTCTCCCAAATGACATGATCGTGACATAATATCCAGTATACTAAACTGTGGCAGAAAAACAATACTATAAAAATGATACAAAAAAAATTCTGGTGCAAAAAAACAAGTAAGCTCAACCCCTAATCACCTGTTTGCTCAATATCTACATGAATAGCAATGTATGGTTAGGTGAACAAATAATTTAAATATCAATGTGGACTAGAAAAAAAAGCAAACAAAATCACAAACATGAACAAATAGAACAAAACAGACAGATATACAATGGAGACAATGGCATTGGAACTAGAAGGGGATTATAAGTTCAGAGACAATGGGACAAAAATGTGTTTCATGCAAAATGGGTGACCTGAAGCCAGGCATGAGTCTCAGAGTCTGATAATGAACAACTCTTACCTGATTATAGAAAGAGGCAGAGCTGCAGCTTTTAGCAAACCGCAGGGCCAAATGAGGAGAAACAGAAACTGAGGCTTCTGCTCAGAAGCTGAGGCATACTGTCCTCTGCTATGGATCTCCGACTGGAAGATGTAATGTCCAGGGTACATGGAGGAGATGAAAGCTGGGGTTGTAGGGAAGACGCAACATCATAGAGAGTCAGGGGTGAGAGAAGAGACAGAGGGAGATTGGAAATCAACCTTAAAACATAATAACATAGTATACAAAATATCCCTTCAAAGGAACCTAAACGTTTTGAATACAGGCATTTACTCAATAAGTCGTTATTGAAAGAAAATAAAATTGGCATATGAATTCACTATAGAAAAACATATATATACAAATGTAAACAAGAAACACATGAGGTATTTTAAATAAGAACAAGAAATGTCCTTTCAACTGATCATAAAATAAAATATGAAAGAAAATATATAATAAAGGTCACATTTTCTATATTGCGTTAAATTAATTAAACAACAAATACAGTAGAAGATGGTAATCCTATACTTAAAAAGTTAAAAGGTAATGCAGTGTTACTTCTGGGTTTAGATGGAAGAAAGTGGATGTGTTACATATCAAAAATCATGAGCTGTAGCTAAATCAGTACTAAGCAGAAAACTTGGAGCCTCAAATGCTCTAAATAATACACATGGACACAAAGGAATATTAATAATAAACTAGTTAAAAATGTGCTAAAAATGGTAACAAAGATAAAGTAAAACTAAATACAGATGTTAGTGATAATAAAAGTATAGCATAAACAAATAGTATAGAACACCTCACAAAAGGAACAGATTAGATCAATAAACAACACCTCTTTCTTTAAAAATATGATCGGCATTAGAAGACTTGTTTTTGTTTTTTTTGAGTCGGAGTCTTGCTCTATCACCCAGGCTGGAGTGCAGTGGTGTAATCTCAGCTCACTGCAACCTCTGCCTTCCGAGTTCAAGCAATTCTCCTGCCTCAGCCTCCTGAATATCTGAGGCTACAGGTGCTTGCCATCAAGCTCGGCTAACTTTTAGTAGAGACGGGGTTTCACTATGTTAGCCAGGATGATCTCAATCTCCTGACCTCGTGATCTGCTCACCTGAGCCTCCCAAAGTGCTGAGATTACAGAAGTGAGCCACCGTGCCCGGCCTAGAAGATATTTTTATAGAGGAAATTATATATCTGTATGTGCACATATACAGTACATATATGTGATGTGACATTACATATACTCACATATCACATATATATACACATATCACATATATATACACACACATATAACACACATATATATAAAAGAACAAAAATATTAAAGAAATTAAATTGCTTATCAACTATCAACTATTTCACTGACTATAATGGAGATCATAGAATTTAAGTACCATTTATAAAATTTAATAAATATATATTTCTGTATGATAAAACTACTTCAGAAAATAATAAAATAGTGGAAGATTCCCAATATACTTTAGCATCCAAGCAAATGTTTAATCCACACATGGGAGAAGATTGGTGAAAGGAAAATAACTTATAGACTAGTCTCACTTGTGAACTATACACAAAATTACAAATTAAAATATTGAGAAATCAAATGAAGTACTACATAAAAATTATACATAAGCCAGGTGTGCTGGCTCACGCCTATAATCCCAGCACTTTGGGAGTCCAAGGTGAGTGGACCAGGATGTCAAGAGATCCAGGCCATTCTGGCCAACATGGTGAAACCCCTTCTCTACTAATAATACAAAAATTAGCCAAGCTGGTGGCACGTGCCTGCAGTCCCAGGTACTGGAGAGGCTGAGGCAGGAGAATTGCTTGAACCTGGGAAGCAGAGGTTGCAGTGAGCCAAGATCTCACCACTGCACTCCAGCCTGGCAATAGAGCAAGACTCCTTCTAAAAAAAAAAAAAAATTATACATAATTATCAAGTGAATTTATTTAAGGAGTTAAAGGATGTCACAACATCAGAATATCTGTTCAAGTAACGTATCATATGGACATTCATTGAGAATAAAATTGATTATCTGAAGATATATAGAAAAATAAAGTTAAAATTTGCTACAATTCAACATGTATCAATGACTTAAAGATGTTTATAATAAACTAAGGAGAGAAGAGAATATCTTTACCGTGAAAAAAGTCATAAATAAATTATCTTTTGTCATTCAGCTTAAGGAGCTTATCTATATTCTTTTCTCTGTATTATTGGGGTTTCAAACCTACAAATTATTGTTCTGTAAATCTCTTGTCAATAAACTTTCTAAGTTCTGCCTCCTGGAAACAGTTATTGGAGATCAGAAGGCAGGAAGAAAAGAGGAACTTTCTCTTCCTGATGGCTACTAGCAATTGTTTGTGATTATTGTTAGGACAGCAAAGGAAAGGTGATTTCAGACCCTAGCATTTTGAGCACAGGTATCAATTCAAGCCCTAGTTAAGACAATAATTTCATGGTAAATCCAGAACAGACTATAACTGTCTCCAACAGAGCAACTGCAGGTACAGTCTCCTGAATTTCAGCCCTCGACCAGTAGAAGGTTCTGATATTTCGGTGTTATCTAATTATTTTTTGAACCTCTAGACAGGCTTCTTTTACTTCTTTACTTGAGAATTTCCTATATGTTTTAAAAATATTTACTATTTTTAATTTTTTATTTATTTAGGGGATATATGTGCAGATTTTCTCCATACATGTGTTACTTAGTGGTGAAGTCTGGGCTTTTAGTATATCCATCACCCAAGTAGTGAACACTGTACTCAGTGATAATTTTAAAACCTCACAAAATGCATATATTAAATCCCATCTGGAGTATTTTGTTTTTCAGACCAGACCTGTGGCTTTCTATCACTTTCTCCACCTGAAATTATACAAGACTTACAGTGCATTGTAATACACCAAGAAAAAGAGGGGGAAAGGGCATAAAATGTGGGAAAAAAAGTAAAAATTATTTTCTTACATATAATATGATTGCCTTACAGTCTACAGTTAGTTATACATAAAGCTATCAGGTACAAGAACAACATTTAAAAAATCCATGTGTATTAGCAACAAAATTAGAAATAAACTATGAATAAATTTAACCAAAAAAATACAGCACATATTTTCTATGGAGCTTACTAAATATTATTAGGGAATAAACAACTGAATACAATGAGAAAATTCTTTCATTATGGAAGGGAAGATTATATCATAATAGCATTTTTTTCCCTTAAAATCTATAACCTCTAAGCCAATGAAATTAGTAATACTATCTAAATTTGGTAGTAGGAATTGGAAGCCAATTTTAAAATTGACATGAAACATCAAAGGTCCAACAATACTGAAGATAGTATTGAAGAAAAACAACGATGTGATCAGAGTGGGTGACTCTTAACTAGAAAGTAATTGTCAAGTCAACAACATGGTAATGACAACATAAGAGATAAATGGAGTAGTGGACAGAATGGGCAGAACACATACCCATGCTTATACATACAAATTAGTTATATTTCAGAAAATACATTTCAAAATATTGAGTAAAGTTTGAGTTTTTATAATAATTCAAGAATACTTTGCCATTTATTTGTAAATGCCTTATCTCATTTAAATAATCTAGATTAAAAAACCTTTTTTTTTTTACTTTTAGCAGAAAAACATGAAGTTTTCATTATACCCTGAAATTTTGAGAAAACATTTCTAAAATTAAGCACAAAAGCCAGTATTTGATTAAATTAGAATTTTTTTTCTGCAGAATAGAAACTATGTAACATATAAGGACCACAAAATATGATAAAATATTTGCACTTTCTATAACTAAGAATGTTCTATTGACTTGTATATTAACTTGTATAAGAAATATTATTAACTGATAAGAATAGTCTCTCCAAATGTGCAGAAATATAATCATACCTAACATTTTAAGTGATGGTTTTGTGCTAGACTCTATTCTAAATGCTTTTTGCCCTCAGAATGACCCTGCGATGTAGCCATTATTACTATCCCCATTTTACAGATGAGGAAACTTAAGAACAGATAATTTAAGTGATATCCTAAAGCTTATGAAGCTAATGTGCTACTGGGGTCTATACCTTGTCTGTATGACTGTAGAGTTTCTACTATTAATAGAACAACAGTCTTGAGAATATGATACATGCATGGTGAATAAATGTGGAGAAAGCTGCTCAAGTTTACAAATCACCAGGATAATTCATATTGAAACTGTCATTTTATATACATAAAATTAGCAAACTATTAAAAAGCAAATATTGGCAAGGATGTTGAGAAACCAAAACTCTTAAGCATTGGCATAACCACTAAGATAAACAACTTGAAAGCATCAAGTATTTTGTATTAAACACACATGCCCATCCCATAGAAATGTGTATAATAGTATTAATTAAATACACTGTGGCCATATAGATAATGGTCTACCATTTGTATATTTCCTATAAATGAGAATGTCTACAAATTTGGACCTCACTTTATAATTCCAAATGTTATTAAACATATCTTTCAAAATTTAGAAAACACATTGTTATAAATATAGTTTTAGACATTTCATTAAGAGAGTTTTAAATGGTATTTTAAAAATTGAGAACATGACATCACAAATTTCTTGTGATATTTTATAAGTGGGTCACAGTAAGAATATGCAATAAGCCTTTCCCATTAATAGCTCAATACTCCCTTTATTGAGACACATAATGAGGAAGTGAATGTATAATAGACTGTGTCACTGTAGGCTGTTTTTTACTTACTCACTTTGCAATGCCCTAATCTTGTCAGTAGAAAAAAATAAAAGGTTTGATTTGGGAGAAATCCAAATCTACTGATTGCACAGAATCCAAGAGTCATAAACCCTTTTGTAATTCCTCATAGCACCTAATCCAACCAGTATTCTTACCTCAGTTTCTGCTAACTCAGTCTGCTTTACAGTAATTGACCTCTGCTCAGGTGTCTTTTCAATTCTACTGCACCTGACTAGTGATTCCTCTTTGTATTTGTGTTTAGAAAAAGACAATTAACATGAACTTGAGTACTTCAGGGATATTGCAAGTCCTCTTCAATATTTCTCTGCATCTTTAAAGCTAATGTAGACTCTGTAACATTTACCCAAAGTTCCATTCTTGTTCAGCATGTTATTGATCTCTTATTTTATAACCAAACTAAGTAGGATGCTCTTTTTGGCTCCCTCATCCTTTCAAAGTTCTAGCTGAAATAAGCCATAAAGCCTCCAAATATAAATTCCAATGTGTACAAATAATTATAACCTACTTAGAGTATGAGATATCTGCAAGCACTCGAAACCTCCCCACAAAATGCTTTGAGTCAATTTTGTCCATCTGTCTCTCTAAAACACCAAAAAAAGCAGTTACAAAATTTCTAGGAGCACCCAGCTATTATTGCTAGTGGATTAAGTAATTTTTCAGCCTTTGCTAAATGCCTATATACCTTCCTCCCAGATACTACTTGACATCCCATTCCCTGGCCTTTGGGGGCATATTACATCCACTGAAGCCTTAAAATTAGCATTGCCTGCATCGTGGTTTACCTAATTTGGCAAACCTTTTCACTTCTATTGTCATAAAAATCATGTAATTGCTGCAGAGACAAACTTTTGCCTCTCATACATATTCTGTATCATATTTATCATGTCAATGAGAACCATGACATCAGGCATGCCCCATGCCTGTGTGTGGTAGCTGCAGGTGCTGCCCTAATTGACAAAGTCAGTACTCTTACATGAGACACTTCCATTCACCTCTATGTTCTCCATGCTGTGTTTGCTCTCTTATAAGTTCATAAAACACAGTAACTCTCTACATGGCAGCAGATCACTGATGAAAAGGCCCTATTAGCCAATCTCTCCATCATCTTATGTCACTGTAACTCTTTAAATTCAGTTACTCTACTATCTTTCTCTGATGATGGTTAGCTACACTTCATTCTACATGATTACCTTGCCTCTATAGAAATGGTTTTAAAGCCACCAGAGGATCTCTTAAATATCCATTTAAACAACCTAGACTTACTTCTATTTTGTGACGGCTCCTGTAAAATGAACTTGTAGGGGAGCATAGTAACTGCCTATATCATAGTTTCCTCCCATGAAACACTTAAGGCATACTCTTTGCCCATTGTAAAATCAGCTAGAGCTACTGACCTCATGTCTCTTATTAAAGATTGCACACTGACAAAGGGGGGAAGCTGCCACTATTTACAACTACTCCAGATGTGCTTTGGGAGTTGTCATGTGGTTGGCACAATCTGGAGATTCCACAAATTCTTAACTTCTGAAGGTACTCTTATTGCCAAAGGGCATATAATTGCTGCCCTATTGCATGTAATTAACCTTCCTACTAAAATTGCCATATATTGTTCACCGTCCTGCCTATACTTAGATACTGTATATCTAAGGAACAGTGGAGCCGACAAGACTACTAAATATGCAATTGAAAACAGACTTCCTTAAACTTTCTCCACCCAGTTTATACACCTGCCTTTAACCCTGGTTAATTTTATTGATTATCAAACAAATAATACAGTCTGAAAAAGACATATGGATACAAAGGAACTAAAAGACAATAGGTTCTGTCCTAACATCCACAAAATCATGGCATTCATGACCAAGTTATTTCCAAACCACTACTTGTAAATCTCACAACTTTTCCCAAGGAAATGATAAAACCTAGACAATCCTCCAAGGTCTACACTGCTCCTAGCACCACTCTAGATAGATTTTACAGATTTTCCACCAGATTTAGGTTCTTCTTACTATTTGGTGATTATCTTTGCTAATTCTACTATAATAGTAAATAAATTAACATATTAGTCCTCATTTGGAAATTTTTTCATGGATTGAATCAGATCAGAAAACTCATTTTATGGCACAAATAAACCACTTTCTTACAATAACTCTGGGGTTCTCATTAACATTTGATATTCTGAACTATCCTCAATTACCATAGCAAATGGAATCTAACAATCCTGGCTTAACTACACTTAAATGGCCAGAAGCCCTGCTCCTGGGCTTTATAAAAATCTGTAATAATCCAAACAGGACACAGAGATTAACGCTTTGTGAAGTAATTTTGGGTCTCCCTATGCCTGTTAGCATCTCTCAACCTCCATTCCTGAAATGAGAGAACACGATGGGGACTTAAATGAACAATTTGATGCCATGACTAGCTATATGCAAGAGCTAATGGGTATATTTGGAACATATTATCAACCAGTGAAAAAAATGTGTGGCTCCATCAACTGATAAATCTTGCCATTCTTTTAAGGCAGGAGATTGGTCATTGCTAAAGGGTTTTAGAAGAATGCATGCATCGTCACCTTGCACAGCACTGAAAACATGTAAAGGGCTTTGCAAAGGATTGTTGACACCAATACTGCCATCAAAATAAAAGAAAAATTCTCCTGGTTTTATAGAAGCCGCATTAACTTGGACCAAGATAATTACTCTCAGGGCAATTGGAAGATCATGCCTTTAGGTGAGCTCAAAACAGGAATTTCCATAGTTACATAGTTCGGATATTTGTCCTTTCCAAATCTCCTCTTGAAATGTAATTCCCAATGCTGCCTGTGGGACCTGGTGAAAGGTTTGGATTATGGGGGTGATCCCACATCAATGGTTTAGTGCCACTCTTTAGTGATGACTAAGTTCTTGTTCTGATATTTCATGTGAGATCCATTTATTGAAAACAATATGACACTTCCTCCCCTTTCTCTCTTGCCCCTGCTCTTGCCATGTGATGCACCTGCTTCCCCGCTTCACCTTCTGTCATAATTGTAAGCTTCCTGAAGCCCTCACCAGAAGCAGACACCAGCACCACATTTCCCATACAGAGTGTAGAAATGTGAGCCAAATTAAGCCACTTTTCTTTATAAATTACCCCAGATGCGGTTATTTCTTTATAGTAATGCAAGAATGGCCTACTACACAGAGCTATTCCCTGACTCTGAAGTCACAAAAATCACAAAGCAGACTGCTATTCCCAATAGCACAGGTCAAGAAATTTCCCTTTTTTAAAGAATCTCTCCATCCTAAGAAATAAAAAATAAACCACAACTTTGTTTAAATAAATCTTCCTTTGTTGCCCTCTTATTAAAAAATCAAATAGAGATTGCTTTTTGCCCTCTATTCTACTCTTTCTCTGATTCTTCAATATGGTCTCACTTTCAAACTTTGTCCTACCTCTATTAACCCTTACTGTCTTCTCAACAAGTCAGGTACAGACCTGACACCCCCTTGCACCACTTTTCCAACCCCTGGCTATGTTAACTAGTCAATAAGATCACTGGTTATATCAGCATCTAGAAATAACCTGAGTTAGTTTTTTTGTTCCTGTCAATGTGAGCACCTCCTAGATCAACTACAGAAGATGAATAAAAGGGAATGGTATCCACAGTCAGAAAAACAATGTCACTCTACCTCTCCTTCAAGTGAGTTAAGTGGGTGAATAAAAACCACTATGGAAGCTCAAGGACTGTCCTTTGCTCAGGTAAAAATACTAGAAGGATTTTTTTTCTTTGCATTAAAAACGGACATGGATGGCACAAGACCCTTCCTAGCTGACATAGCAAGGCAATATCATTTTGAACAGTGTGGTTTTATTCCACAAGTCAAATCATCACATCCCTCATGTAGTTTGTAAATAGTTCAAGCACCACCTTTTATGGAACCAATGTTTTCCAAATTGCCCAATGTTTCAACTTGTTCTTAGACTGCCATTGAGCAACCTAGGGTAGCTCAGCGACTTCTCTGATTAGGCTACTAACAACAAAAATTACATACAGGTAAACCAAAAATCTGGATTTACTTGGTCAGGTGGAAAAACTCAGCCTTATGGCTCCCAAAGTCTTCAGGCTTCCTATAGCAGATATTTTACAACCTGTTCTGCTCTTACAAACTGACAGGGTCACATAGAAAGTGAAAGAAAGCAGATACTAACATGAGCAGTAACACAGGTTGTGAAGCACACTAACTAGGGAATTGCAGGCTCCACTCTGACCTTAACCATGAACAGCACTGGTCATTTTATCTTATGTGGTGACAAGGAATATAGAGTGTTCTCACATAAATGGTCAGAACTATCTGGAATTAGGTACTCTGATCCATCTATCATCTGGTAGTCCACCTTAAATGCTAGTCAAATTACAAACCTGAGTTCTTTTTATAATTTTTTTTTTTTTTTTTTTTTTTGAGATGGAGTTTCACTCTTTTTGCCCAAGCTGCAGTGCAATGGTGAGATCTTGGCTCACCACAACCTCCACCTCCCGGATGCAGTGATTCTCCTGCCTCAGCCTCCTGCATAGTGGGATTACAGGCATGCGCCACCACCCCTGGCTAATTCTGTATTTTTAGCAGAGAGGAGCTTTCTCTATGTTGGTCAGGCTACTGTCAAACTCCCGACCTCAGGTGATCCGCTTGCCTTGGCCTCCCAAAATACTGAGATTATAGGCGTGAGCTACCGTGCCCAGCAACTTTTAGAATTTATGGTGTGAAAAAAAAATTCTAAATCTTTTCATGATAATCGAACAAGATTTCATACCACTATGAGAACACTGGTAGCACTTTAATCAGAATTTAAGTTGAACGCTGTTGTACTCCAAAATTGTCATGTCCTGGGTACACTGGCTGCCCCACAAGCACAGGGGAGGATTGTGCAATCATTGTCAAAAAAATGCTTCTTCCAAGTGAATTGGACAGGACTAAGAGTCTCTAACGTACATTTCTTAAAAGACAAGATAAACAGTCTGTCAGATTAATGAGGCTCAACCATTTTATTGTATTTATCCTTTCTCAAGGTTGCGAGTCTGGTTTAATGGTATTTGGAGAAGTGTGTTTAGATATGGTCTTTTTCTGCTTATTTATTCTTATACTAATCTGTGTTCTTCTGTTCCTTTGCAGATCTTTAACTACTCTGCTACCAACCTAATTCTCTTGTCCACATCCACCAACTCAGCTTTCAATTTGCAAAGCTTCTTGAGAAGTTTCAGACAGAGGAAGTGAAGGAGTTCAGAACATGACCCACAAAAATATGACACTTAGGAATATTGATTATTTTGAGTAGAAGTCATTTGAAAAATAGCTGATGCAGGAAGGGATCTCTGACCCCTCTAGCCAAAAGCAGGCCATACAATCTCCCACTAGAAAAATGCTCACCCTGTATCAGGAAGAATACATTCTCATCACCAGACACTGGGAATACACAAATGTGTCAATACAAACAAACCTACTAAAACAACCCTTATCTTTCATTAATTTTTCCATACAATTTCTGGTTTCTTTCCCAGAATTTACTGCTTCTAGACAAAATCCCTGTGTCTTTTCACACCTCCACAAAGTTACCATTTTGTTATTGTTGTTTTTAAAAATATAAATATATTATCAGTCTTAACTGCTTCTTTGGTTTTTCAGTTTTCTTGTGATGACTCTGGTGGGCACTTAAAATATTCTATAAAATTTGTATTATATTATTTTCTTAATCTGGCCTATGTTAGCTTAGTTTTTCTAAGTTTAGTTTTATAGCTTAGTTTTTATAAGTTCTGTTAGCTACAGAACTTAAGACGATAGTGAGTTTTTCCTCTTTCACATCCCACAGTACATATTGTTGCCAGGTTGTAGTTTCAATACATATTTTCCCAAACTAGTATTTACCTTTGCCCAAATATATTATTTTTTTGTTCATATGTTAAATGACATAAGAAATGGTAGGATGCCAGTTCACACTTACTATGAAATGGTGATTTTTTTACATAACTGAAAAAGTATTACTATAATTTCTCAATCATCTCTGATCAATCACAGGCCAAGCAACCCAGACTTGTATGCTAAATGAGAAGCAATCACAGAAAAAGATGGTGTGGTCCTGTCTTAGATTTAAAAGTAGATTGTGACTTCCACAATATCTGAATTTGGAAGTTTGTGTGGTAAAGAAACTGTCAATATATATAAGATTGTTAAAATTATTATGATATAACAGCAGATTATAATTTGAGTAATAGCAAAAATATCTTCGTTTTATTCATTTTTTGGTCTTATCCTACAGTCCAAACACATTTTCCAGTGACTAGAAAATATTCGACGTTTTAAAACAGAGCTGGATTGAATGATTGAAAGCATCTAGGTTGTAGAGTGGAAGGACACAGCATATCTCTAAACCACAAGTTCATCAGGTCACTCAAACTCTTTCATTCTTAGTTTTCTCAATTCTCAAATAGATATAATAATACTGGCCCTGTAAATATCACTATGAATTAAACAAAACATTAGCACAATGCCAAGCACATAAGGTAATTTTTAAAAATGGAAGTATATAGAGGTAGCCATTGTCCAGAATACTCCAGAATCAACATCAAGTGATTAACACTGTGTGTAGGTATGCTCTCTTGTTCTTTACTCACAATCAAAAGTAAAATTATTCAATAATCAAAGGTAGAATCATTACATTTACTGGGTTAACCAATAGGACACTGGGTACACATATATCTCCATAGCATTTTCATCTTTAAATAGTCAGTGTTTCCCACAATCTTCATCAGATTCACCCTGAATGTTAAATAAAATGTAAGGCTGTTTAAGATAACTAAAGCAAATCTATTGGAAAATGGTTTTCCTATTTTAGCCTGAAATAAGAATTACCTAAAGGACTTGTGATACACACATTTCTGGGTTTCATCTCCAGAATTTTTGATTCAGTTGGCCTGAAATGGAGCTCAAGAATTCACATTTCTCAAACATCCCTAGCGATGCCAATACTGCTAGTGATGGGACTCCACTTTAAGAAACAATGGCCTAGAGAATCTATTTTTTTTTTTAACAAATTCTCATATGATTCTGGTGATATACCAATATTCAGAAGTATTATTATGACTTAACTCTAGCTAATTTCCCAATTCCTGAACTCTCTACCTGTTACCTTAGTCTATTCTGCTCTAGTTCCATATATCTTCCTGCCACCCTTTTAATGCACTTTCTTTGAAGAATAAATTCAATGCAAACAGAATATTGAAATTTGAATAAGTATTTATTTCTTCATATGGCATCACTCTTTTACGGTTTTTATGACACTTCGCTTCATTTAGTTTTTATTCCAACTTTTATTTTAACATATTGTCTCTTTATTTAGATTATAGGTCACAAATGCAAATGCTTGCAAGGACTGGGAAAAAAAAATGAGATAAATGGGTTGGGTGGAACTCTGGTGGACTAGACAGCCCTTGTCTTATCTAAAAGAAAAACTATGATTATATCCAATTAATCAGTGCTTTAAAAAATGGGCTTAGTATCAATAAGCAATGTGTTTTAGGAAAGAATCAAATGTATATGTTTATGTGTAAATGACAGTTTTCGATGTTTGCTGAGTGAATGAAACTATAAAATTATTATAATCCTAATCTACTAATCTATGATTTTTATAACATTTTAATTTAAGAATAGGTTGAGATTCATAGATAAGCTGCGAAGACAGTACAAAGTTCCCATATTTTCGTAACCATTTTCTCATTTTTTTAACATCTTTTTCTTTTCTGGTACATATATCACATCTGAGGAGCCAAATTTGGTATATTGCTATTAACTATATGCCACTTTCTGAAAAATGTTTCACTAGATTTTTCACGTTTTTATTATGTTCTATAATTCCATCCAGGACATGTTATTTTTCATCATTGTGTCTCCTTAGAGTCCTCTTGCTATTCCAATTTCTGGGAATTTCCTTGTTCTTGATGACCTTAATAGTTTTAATTTGTACTGGTCAGGTATTCTGCACAATGTCACTCAGTTGGGATTTTTCTGATGTTTTTTCTTGTAATTAGATATGGATTATGTGATTTGGGAGGAAGACCATGGGGTGAAGTACCAAACTTAGCACATTATGTGGAAATACATGCTATCAATAGGGCTCATCATTAACAATGTTAACAATTACCTGCCCAAGGCAGTGTTTGCCAGCTTTCTTCCCTGGCAACTGGGGTAATCTTTTACCCCATCCCTTTTTTGTACTCTACTCTTTCAAAGCAAGTCACTAAGCAGAACACATACTCAAGAGAGGGTGGAATGGTTCCACCTTTTTGAGGGGAGATTATTTTCACCCACGTGAAGGGGATTCATCTGTAAGACACATTTGTCTATTATCTCTTATAACAATATCTTTTAATAAAAAAGAAAGCATTCTTTTATTTGATACAATGTGACATTTTTAAGAGAAAGTATGTGATTCTTCATTTTATTCTAACAGCAATTTAGAAAATTAAAATCTCACATTCTAAATTCAGCTACATTGTAATGCCTTTTGCAAACACAGCTTCAAAAATTGGGTGTGTATTGATGAAATATTATAATCAGAGATGATCTAGATATTGCAGAGAAGCAGAAGCCTGAATGAGTTAGTAGAGAAAATCTTCTCTTGGATAAAGCTGGATAATGTAAGGCTTTAAGTAGCATGTATTGTACAAGGTGCAAGGATAAACAATGCATATTGTACTTGATTAACTCAGACCTCTTTAATAGATTGAAGACTCCAACAGCTTACCATGCGTTAGATTTTCTTTGCTTATGGCAACAAAGAGGCAAAGTACAATAATAAAGAGAATAACAGAGTTTTAATCTAGGAAAGAACCTCATCCATGATTATTCTAATAGGCTCTTTTCATTTACAAAAAAATATTTAACATGAAAATATTGACGGATTTGGATTATGGTATATATTTATAAGAAGAATAAATAGCACTATCCCCATTTTTATGATTCCCAAACTAGTACTTTATTATTACATTCTATTTTACTGTAAAGAATGAGAGGAGAAAATTAACCTTTACCTGGAGAGAATGCTGAATTGCAGTTTTCTTTGTTCCATGCTAGTTTGCTTTATTTTACCTTTGCTAATGCCATTAGAAATGTTTCTCTGAATTCCCCTCCCTAGGTTTTGGATTATAGTTAGCTAACAGTAAAATGTACCCGAGATTAGAAAGGCAAAGTCGAAGCAGCAGCCTGTAAGGTTGGGAGGTTCTCACAGTGGAACCTGGCCATAAACCTTTGAAGGGGTGCCTTTGGGTGCTCTCCCCAACTCCATTTAGACATGGAACCAGACTGACTACTAATCATGCTAACCCCAGTGGTCACAGGTCAATCACCTGGTGCTTGGCTGGAGGTCCATAGGAGAGGTAGTTACACAGGGGCAAAAGCTTTCCAGGAGCTGGAAATTTCTGTAGATCTCTTTCTGAATCCCCTCTTACCAATTGCTCTTCAGTTGCAGATTTGTTTGACTTCTCATACTTTCCTCCGAGGTCTTGTTCATGCACCAATATTATACAAGAACTGGTTAGTGAGTCTTCAATTTGCCAATGTCCCCATTTCAGTTTTCTTTCAAACTCTCCCTACATTTGAGTAAGGCCTAATTCATATAACAAATCTCTAATTCTCATTGTGATTAATGACTCTATTTTCTTGTCTAATATCTGATCGACACATTTTCTTTTCCATTTTATTTTATTTTGTTGTGTCTTGTACGTTTCACCTTTCCAGACCACCAAATGAAGGAAAAAAGTAAACTTTTTTTGTGGAAATAAGAAGCTTTACTATAAATAGGGTAGTTTTTATTTTTTAAAAAAGAATAATAGAAAGAAATTACTATTGAATTTGTTGTTTGTATTAGTTTTCTCAGGTCACCATAACAAAATGTGGTATACATCTAACTGAGTGGCTTAAGCAACAGAAAGGTATTTTCTCACAGTTTGGAGGCTAGAAACTCAAGATCAAGGTGCCAGCATAGTTGGTTTCTGGTGAATGCTCTCTTTCTTGGTAGCAAAAGACCCCTTCTCACTTTGTTCTCATGTGGCCCTTCTGCCAGTGGGTGTGGATAAGAAGAAAGAGAGTGAGCAAACTCTCTACTGTCTCTGTCTATATGGGAACTAACAAGGCCCCACCCTTATGACCTCCTGTAACATTAATTACTTCCTTTGAGGCCACATCTCCTAATACAGTCACACTGGGGTTAAGGTTTCAACATGAGAATTTTGGAGGGACATAAACATTTAGTCTATAACATTACTTGAGCAAATAAATCCAAATAATAAACCAAGTAAGTGTATAACCATATCAACAAATAAGTAAAATAAAATGACATGATCATTAATTTGAATGTTTCAGACCAGCTATTCCTAAGTGTGGACCTTAAATAAGTGTTGATCTGACTTCTTCAATAAATCGGAGATTTTTATTAAAATACACATTCCCATTCATATCCAAACAAAATTTCTAGGGAGCTAACGAGAAATATATTTTATGACTAAACTTTCCAGATGATTCCTTACAAAATTGTTTTATAAGTTTAAAATAAAAAATAAAATTCACTGATTACCTCATTTTAGTCACATTACAGGAAAGATTTTAAGGCCATTTGGCCCTAATCTGAAAGTATGATTATCTGAGTCAGCAGCACTCAACGTGGGCATAGAAAGTTATAGTGATAGCATATATGGCAAGTATGGGGCATTCTTGTTAGAAGTTAAAAGAAGGAGATGGATAAGATTAATATCTGCAATATGCCTCTCTAATTAAAAATGATTTGTCCTTTAAGTTTACTTAAAAGTAAATAAAAAAGTTTGAAATCTATTGTGAACATTTATAGCAAAAGCCAAACCAAATAGTCTACAAATGTCAAATGTACCTAAAGTTTTATTATACATAAGAGAGAAAAGGTCAAGAATATAATAAAGGTTAAATGATGGGAGATATTTTTAAAATAATTCAAAAAAGTATAAAAATTAAATTTATTTAATAATTAGTTTTTTAAAAATAGAAAACAGGAAGAAATGTAACTTTAAGGCAAAGTCATAACTCCTAGATTTAATAAACATTGGCAAGATGCAGTTATATCTGTTTGAAACTTAATCTTTAAAAGTACTATTATATTGAGTAGAACAATTTGTCTTAGAAAAGACAACTCTGCAAGATGGATTAGGGTTTAAAAGTGCCTGAAAGGTATTACGGAAAATATTGAACCGTTGGTTTATCTTAACTAAAGTTATGACATAACCAGGTGATCCATTAAAGAAATCTGAATGCTTACTGTGTACATACTACAAAGGAAGACACAGTTTGGCTCAGACTTAAAATATATCCATATTATGTTAGGATAAATCAGTAGAAATAAACTAGGCATAGGTAGTACAATTAGGGCTGAGAGAAAATGGTTTAACAAAAGTGGTAAGTTAGAATGATAATTGAAGTGATTTTTAAAGAGTGGAATTTTATCGAAGCAAGTGATTCTAGCTAAACTAATCTTTTTATTTTTTATTAAAGTATTATAATTCTCTTTTATATGACTAGTGTTAATAATAAGAACAAACAATGTAAATAAATCTGATAAAGATACTTCAGGATTATCAGAATGGGGACCAGGTGTGGAAGTTAATATTCTGCCATTAAGACAGCAGCTTGGTACACCAGTTCACAATTTTTAAATTCATTGCTTTGTTCATTATTTACACATGTCCATTGGCAGTTTGCCAATCATAATAGATGCATAAAGACAAAAGCCATATAATTAGCTGTGGGTGACCTGTTTTGGCTGGAAATCTCTCCTCAATACATCAGAAATGCTTATTTTGAAGCAAATATTTTGATAAAATTTTTGTTGGGATAAAGCTTTTGTTTAGTAGAGATAGGTATATTCTCTTATAAAATGCCCATGTATCATTTCTAAAATTATTACTTTGTTGTTATAAAGACGTTGGTTGACTTGGAGCATGCACATTTCTTTGTATTGAATGTTTGCTAATATATGGAAAAAATATTTGCTGTAGGCATCAAGATGCAGAAAAATGGTGCTGAGTTCAGTAACTTACAGTTGACTATATTTTCCCTTTTTATTTTACGTGCATTTTGAATTGCATATGTACTATATTTTATAGTTGATTTTAGCACAAGACCCAGCTGTTCCTCACACATCTGTTTACATACCTTTATATAAATGAACTTTTAAATGGTACTGGGAACTCCAGGGACCACATTAGTCACAATAAAAAATACATATTTTTGTCTTGTCTACATGGGGATCATCTATGTATAAGTAGATGTCGAGTAACTAATCATTTTTCATGTGTTCTTGCAATGTTGTTATTTATGTATCCTGATTTGTTATGCCTGACCATCTGGTTATGGATGAAATACTGCAGTTACTTTTTTCTTTCTTTTGCCTTTGTTTAGAAGAACTTTCTAAGTATTATCAATACCAAATGTTCTATAATTATTTATGCTAATAACCTACAAAATATTTTATATTTATTCCAGATTGTTGCAGAATACATTTCTAAATTTAAATACCATTAAATTTGTAACTGACTTTGTAAAATGGTAGAATTAAATATAATGTTTTAGCTGTTTTTATAGCTGTTACATGACACAGATTATTTCTTAATAACTGTATGAAATTGTTATTCATATAACAATTTTTTTTTAACCAGTAAAGATACAACCTGGTAGTTAAATGCTTAGGCAGAGTACTCAGATATTTTGTGATAAAAATGATCATTCAATTTATTGACTGTGAATTTGGTCAAGGTACACTGTATAAATATCTCTACATAGACTTTCTTTATCTGTAAAGTGGGCTAATTGTAATATTAATTGTTGTGTGAGAAAAATTAGATAATCCATTTAAAGAATTTAGCATACCATTAAGCACGTATCAAGTACTCCATAGAAAATTGCCATTTGGGATTAATATGATTAAATGGAAATTAATTCACACATTATACATGAATTCACATATTATACATGACACTATCACTGCTTACTCTATTTTGTGAATTTTAATATTAGAGATAAGCTATTAATGTATATTCTCCATTTCTAAACAATGTGCATGGGTACTGCCCTCAGTAGCAATCCAATCTTATTTGCATGTGAGGCCAGGGAATAACTGGAACATCTCCTAAGGTTGCATGATTTTTAGAGAATTTTAAATTGAGATGGTTCTCTATTAGGAAAAGTAGGAAGTTTGAGGTTGGATCTAAGGGCAAAGAAATAAAAATGTCTTCCTCATTAAGTTGTATACAGGCATTACATTTATATAACAAATCCCTATTTAAAATGTTTGCTGGTGAGGAGTCTGAAGCTAAAACGGCAGGATGGATGTGGAGGTCCTGCAGATATTGGGGTAGGCTGAGATATGGGCAATAAAATACTTGCCCAGATAATTCCACAGCTTGAATAGAATTAAAAGTGACAGTAGAGAGAAAACTTCTAAACTGATGGAAGAAAAACTTGTATCAGTGTCAGTTAAGAAGTCCAATTCCTGATACTTCATTTTAATTTTAATGGTGGGTACCGGATATCCAGTGAAGGATTAGATAACCATCTCAATCAATGGAGAATTGTCTGACAGAGAGGGAAAAATGATTCTCTAAGGGTTCTGGTTTCTAAGGAGATTATTTAAGCATTTTTTTTTTCATTTAAATGCAAGACAATTGTTTTTCCTATGTTCTGACTTTTTACAGTATCTACAAACATTTGGAGAAAAATAGGGGAGAGTTTATGATTGGCAAGAAAAATGAGTGGACTTTTGAGTTACTCTCATAGTCATAATTTTGTTTTTGTAAACACTCGATTTGCAAGATGAGTGTGGAATTTAATTCTTCTTTCTTCCTGCAAGCTCTTTCCAAATAATTCAGTAGCAGCTTTAATAACACTGAAATATTGCTTTCAATGAAAAATAATTAATATACTGAAGTTGTATATTTTGGCATGGCAAGTTCTAAACGCCTTTGATATCTTTTAAATTTACAGATAGTTGCTTTATTTATGACAGGATAATTGATATATATTTAGCCAGTAAAAATGATCATGCATTTGATGTACAGGCACTAGACAGAATTAATTCCTTCAAACTAGTATGATTTTCAATAATTAAAAATTTTATTAACAAATGTTAATAGGGTATAATTTAATATTATTCTGTTTAAATATTATTGAAATTATTGGAAATGAAAAAATGGAAAAATAAAAAACCCATTCTTGAGAAATAATATAAATATGATTTCTAAAATATATTTTTTGAATTACGCTTAGTTATATGTTAGAATTATCTACTTTATGTTTGTGGTTTCATTTCTAATTTTTTTTCAATTTTGAGATAAGGTTCTTTGAGGGACTACCATAAGTAATTGTAATTGGTTGCTGCTAATGAGGACTCTGGCAAGTTGAAAAGCAGTGGGTGCCAGTGGGCTTTCTGGTGGTGTCTCTTCTGTGGCATTTGAAAGGAGAATTAAACCACTTTAGATGAGACTACACAAAACCCAAGACAAGATGCTTTGGGCAAAGTGTTGAGAAGACAGGAAAAGGAGACAACATTCTGCTAATGAGGATCTGGAGGCTATTGCAACTCATTAGTAAAAATTAAAAGACACATGTGACATTACTTTTTACTTCAAACCAAACATTTGAGTTATTCTGGTTGTAATTCTACTGCACAATGCTGTTCACTCACTAGAGAGTTTATGGCATCAGGTAGGTTTTTCACTACTTGTTTTCATAATACTTTGTTGCATTAATTTAGGATACAAATTATAATTAAAAGAGGAAAAATACAATTAATTGAAACTAAAATGTAATTAACTGTTATCTATATTTGCTCATTTCATTTTGGTGGGTAAGTGTTGGTATATTTATTCCAAGATAGTATAATTGTTTTAAGTTACCTGAAAAGGATGCTGTTAGTAGATTTCTTCTTGAAGAAGAATAATTATTTATGTTTAGAAAAGGAGAAAAGCAGTTGAACAGGTAATTTGACAAACAATACCAGACAATATCAACCATTTTACTTTTCTCATTTTTAGTCTCTTGTTGGCCAATTTAAAGTTTTCTATATTTAAGTTTCTGTTTCTCTCAAACCAATAATAGACTTGTTCTTATTCTCCCTATATTAATAAACAGTTTTCTTTCCTTTTTTTTTAATTTTTCTTTTGGGTCCTAAAGATTGTCTTGTTACAATGTTTAACAGCAGTGAAGCTCTTTTGCATTCATCTTTGCCTTTGTGTCATTGTGAAGGTCAAAATCTGTCAGTCTGCAGCACATGTGCTCTTAATAAGGCTGTCTTTCTTGTACTTTCTCACCCTCAGGCACAGCATATAATTCCTCATGAGTGTCTTCTGTCACAAAGAAATACCTGGACTCAAAAATACTTGAAATGAGGGGTTTGGTGGCTTAGTAGATAAAACCCTTGACCCTTTACCTCAGAGAACATGACTTAAATTCAAACTTTCAATGTAAGTGAAAAGAGATTTCCAGAGTAATATTACCTGTTCAGAATGTTGTACAGTAAGGCACAAAATATCAGTAACAAAATTTTTCTCAAGACTAAATTTGCTTAAAACCCCACTCATCTCCAGAGTACAGGGCTTTGAAATTTGAAATTAGGATTGCCATTTATTTTTGAGTTATTTATTATCAGTTCTCCTTTTATAATTGAGAGTGTTTGCCTTGAGCTCTTGTTAATTTCTTCAGCATCTGGGGAAACTTATGAGATCCAAACTAAAATCAAGGCTTCCGTTCATTTTGAAAAGAAAAGCAGCATTTCAATAACCAGTATTTGTTAAGTGTGTCATTCTTAGAACACTTTCCTTTATTCAGGAAGAGGGGAAGACATATGTTTCTCACAGGAACTAGATATCTGCCTACAAATAATGTAAAAGTTGTCCTGTGAGAGAAGATCATATGTTTTTTTTTTGTTGTTGTTTTTTTTTTTTTTTTTTTTTGGTGGTACTTGGGTTTTCTCAACTTTGTCTTAGGCTATGTAAGTATGAGATGAAAAATAATTAAATTAAATTACTGTGCGTAGTACAACTTATTCAGCACAGTGTGACAGAATCTATGTGTTAGCATCTGCAGATTATGAAAATCATATAGTAAGGATGACATTTGCATATGCCGTCTGTAGTGGATCTTTGAAAATAGGTCAAACTTCTTTTTACGGGATAATGATAAAGATAAAGAAGCCTGGAGAAATATGGAAAGATGGAATAAAATGTGCTTGCATAAGCAACAAATATTAAAGATTTTTTTCTTTGTCACTACATTAAATGCTATTATAGTAACATTATATGTTGACTAAAAATAAAATGAATATATTTTATTACAGAATAATGGTTATAAAATTTTATGTGACATATGATTGTGTAAGTAATTGTAAAAATATCAAGGTTCTACATACCTTAAAGTCACAATGAGATTTAAAATATTATTTTCTGGTAGTTTATCATATAAATCCTCCTTTTTCAGCATCAAAAGCTGTCAGGCATAACTATAGAGATGGAAAATGTTTTTGCTTGCCTTTTTGAGGACACAATGTTATTGTATTTATTTAGAAAACCATATGTAGTTGGAAACTGGGAATTTAGTGAATGGGGTAAATAAAATTTATAAATAGTTTTGAATGCACAATTTTGTAAGCCACTGGTGATTTTGGTGGTCAATAAATTAATAATATTGAAAAATAGTTTCAATTTGTAAGAACAGATTCTTTGAAAAAGTCAGTCAGGTAAATTGAAGGTTATATAACACAAACCATTTCAAATCATCCCCAAATAACAACTTTTATATTCAGTTCTATATTAAGATAACTGACATACCTTCTTTACTGTGCTTCACTTTGCTGTGCTTTGCAGATAGTGTGTTTTTTACAAGTTGAGGATTTGTGTCAACTGTGCCTCAAGTGAGTCTACTGGCACTATTTTTCCAATAACATGTGCTTGCTCAGTGTCTTTGTGTCATGTTTTGGTAATTCTCACAATCTTTCAAAGTGTTCATCATTATTATATCTGTTATGGTGATCTTTGATCAGTGATCCTAGATGTTACTATTGTAATTGTTTTGGGAAGCCATGATCCATGTCCATATGAGATGGTGAATTTACTCAATAAATGTTGTGTGCATCTGACTGTTCCACTGTGTGGTCATTCGCTCATCTCTCTTGCTCTCCTCCATCCTCCCTAATCCCTGAGACACAGCAATGTTGAAATTAGGCCAGTTAATAACCCCACAATTGCTTCAAAGTGTTCAAGTGAAATGAAGAGTTGCACATCTCTCAATTTAAATCAAAAGCTATAAATAATTAAGCTTAGTAAGGAAGACATGTCAAAATCCAAGATGAGCTGAATGTGAGGTCTCTTGCATCAAACAGACAAGTTGTAAATACAAAGGAAAAGTTATTGAAGGAAATTAAACATGCTACTCAATGAACACATGAATGATATGAAAGTGTCAAATGTTAACAAAAATATTTTGTTTAATCTCATTGTGACTTTAAGCTATGTAGAACCTTAACACAAATCAGATTTTTTTCATGTGGAGAACATTTTATTGGTTTGGAAAGAAGATCAAACCAACTACAACATTTTCTTATGCCAAGTCAAGTCCAGAGCAAGACCCTAACTCTCTTCAATTCTGTGAAGGCTGAGAGTGAAAATGCTGCAGAAGAACGGTTAGAAACTAAAGGAGGTTGGTCCGTGAGGTTTAAGGAAAGAAACCATCTCCATAACATAAGAGTGTAAGGTGAAGGAGGGAGTGCTGATATAGAATTTTCAACAAATTATCCAGAAGGTCGAGCTAAGATTCCTACGGAAGGTTTTTCCCACTAAACAACCGATTTTCAAGGTAGGTTAAACAGCTTTATAATGGAGGTAGATGCCATCTAGAGCTTTCATAGTCAAAGAGGAAAAGTCAATGCCTGGCTTCAAATCTTCACAGGCTAACTCCCTTATTAAAGCTAATGAAGCTTCTCACTTTAAGTTACAGATAACTACTCATTTGCCATTCTGAAAATCTTAGGACCCTTAAGAATTTATGCCAAATCTCTCTGCCTGTGCTTTATAAATAGGACAACACAGCCCAGATGACAGCGCATCTGTTAAATAACGGTTTACTGAATGTAAAGCCTGCTCTTTAGATTCAATTTTCAGAAAGAAAAGCTTCCTTTCAAAATATTACTGCTCACTGACAAAGCACGTGGTCACACAAGAACTCTGGTAGAGATGTATAGAGAGATTAATATTGTTTTTATATATCTAAGGAGAAGAAGCTGGGTCAAAATTAATATAGAGGGTTTATCAGGGCCAAGGTTTAGGACAGTTACCTGGACATACTTTCAGGTTGCCTTGGAGAGTACTCCATTTGTCTTCCTTTTTTTTTTTTTTTTTTTTTTTTGAGATGGAGTCTCACTCTGTTGCACAGGCTGGAATGCAGGGGCATAATCTCAGCTCATTGCAATCTCCGCCTCCTGGGATCAAGCAATTCTACTGCCTCAGCCTCCTGAGTAGCTGGGATTACAGGCACGTGCCACCATGCCTGGGTAATTTTTGTATTTTTAATAGGGATAGGCTTTCACCATGTTGATCAGGCTGGTCTTGAACTCCTGATCTCATGATCCACCCACCTCGGCCTCCCAAATTGCTGGGATTACAGGTGTGAGACACTGCGCCCAGCCTCCATTTATTTGTCTTTCCTTACAACCAGGTTTTTAAAGGCAAAGAGGACAGGCATAGAGGATTATGCCTGTAATCTTAGCACTTTTGAATGTCAAGGTGAGAGAACTACTTGAGCCCAGGTATTTGAGACCAGCCTGGGCATGATGAGAATCCATTTCTACAAAAAAATTTAAAAATTAGCTGGATGTGAAGGTGCATTCCTTTAGTCTAAGCTATCTGGGAGGCTGCAGCAGGAGTTTCACTTGAAACCAGAAGGTTCAGGCTATAATGAGCTGTGTTTATGCTACTGCACTCCAGACTGGGAAACAAGGCAAAACTCTGTCTCCAAAAAAAAAAAAAAAGAATAAATAAAACATAACTAAAGGTACAAGAAAAAATATAGAGTAGGCTGATGTACATTTTTTTGTCAGGAATTCTCATTGGTTTACAGAAATAACATTGCTTCTTGAATGGCCATACATTGTTGAGCTATAAAATGTGGGTTACAGTATCCGGCATATGGTATTCTTAGTTTAATTTGCAGCTACTTGTAGCATTAACAAGCAGTTTCAAGAGATAATTACATAGCTCAATAGGGGAAGCAGGAGATGGTTACTGTCTGATTTTAATGCCTCTTTGGGCCTGAAAATTTAAAAGTCTCACATTTCTCAGATAAAAATTATTTATATACATTTTTTTCACTCTCATTTTTATGCCTTCTAACACAGCATTTATTCTGCAGACCACGGTTCAAGAAGTAATTTCAACTTTCAAGTTCTATTATTTAACAAATATATATTTTTAAGGATATAGCTGCCATAGATAGTGATTCCTCTGATGGGAAACTAAATTGAAAACCCTCTGGAACAGATTGACCATTCTAGATGACATTAAGGGCATTCATGACTCATGGGAGGAGGTCAAAATATCAACATTAACAAGAATTTCAAAGTTGATTTCACCTCTCATGGATGACCTTGAAAGGTTCAAGATTTCAGTAGAAAGAAGTAATGAAGATGTGGTAGAAATAGCAATAGAATTAGAATTAGAAGTGGAACCTGCAGATGTGACTGAATTGTTTCAATACCACGGTAAAGTTTTAATGGATGAGGAATTGCTTCTTATGGATGACCAAAGAAAATGGTTTCTTGAGATGGAATATACTTGTGGTGAAGATGCTAGAAATATTGTTGCAATAGCAATAAAAGATGTAGAATATAACATAAACTTAGTTTTAAGAGAGCAGTAGGGTTTGAGAGGATTGACCCCAATCTCAGAATGTAGGTAAAATGCCCTCAAACAGCATCATATTCTACAGAGAAATCTTTCATGAAAGAAAGAGTCAATCGAGGCAACAAGCTTCATTGTAGTTTTATTTTCAGAAATTGCCACAGACACCCCAGCCTTCAGCAAATATCAGCTGCTGTCAACATTGAGGCAAGACCCTGCACCACCAAAAAGATTATGACTTGCTGAAGGCGAAGATGAACATTAGCATTTTGGCAATAAAGAATTTTAAAGTATATACATGGTTTTTGTAGACATAGTTGCACACTTAACAGACTACAGTATAATGTCAACCTAACAAGCATATGCACTGGGAAACCAAAACATTTGTGTGACTTGCTTTACTGCTACATTAGTTGTATTGTGGTAGTATGGAACCAAATCTGTAATACCTCTGAGTTATGCCAGTTAGGATTTCCCAAACAAATGGAATCAATAATACAGATACATATACATATATATATATATATATATATATATATATCTGTATTACACATATGTATGTCTGTATACACAAATACACACACACATAAATATGTGTATATATAGTATTATATTCTATTGAGATATATATCTTATTATCTATCTATTCTATTATACAATATATAGATATAATTCAACTTATATGTTCCATAAAATTATATCATTTGTGTGTATATATATGTATATATAGATGCACACATATAATTTATTACAGAGAGTTGAATTAACCCACATAATTCCTGCTAAGAAACCCCCAGATATGCAGTCATCAAAGGGGAGCCCCCAGGAGAATCAGCGGTGCAGTTCCAGTCTGAACACAAAGACCCGAGGACGAAAAGAGTGGATGGTGTAAGTTTCACTTGAGGGGCAGAACACTGGTTTCCAAGATTAAAGAGTCAGGTAGGAGAAATTCTTTCAAACTCACCCTTTTTGTTCTATTCAGGTGTTCGACTGATGGCATAAGGCCTACCCACATTAAGGAGGACAATCTTCTTATCTCAGTCTACCAATTCAAATGTTCAACAACCTCATAACACAACTAGAATATTTGATGAAAAGTCTGAGCACCATGTGTGACCTAGTCAAGTTCACAGCAAAAATTAACCACCACAGGAATTTGGAAGTAAACTGCTCTCTTTACAATTTTCACTGGGTAATTACAAACTTATTTGTACTACAGAAATGATAATTAGCTTTTCTCAGATTCAATATCCTATTTCTTGGAGATCTATTTTTCTCCACAATTCAATATCCATTTACATATTTTATTTTATTTTATAATTTGGGAACTATTAATGCATATAACCTTTCTCTTTATATGTACAAATACTAAGTAATATCTTTTTTTGTTTTTCTTTTTTGAGACATTTTCACTCTTGTTGCCCAGGCTGGAATGCAATGGCATGATCTTGGCTCACCACAACCTCTGCCTCCAGGGTTTAAGTGATTCTCCTGCCTCCTGGGTAGGGTGGATTATGGGCATGTGCCACCGTACCTGGCTAATTTTGTATTTTCAGTAGAGACAGGGTTTCTCCATGTTGGTCAGGCTGGTCTCAAACTCCCAACCTCAGGTAATCAGCCCTCCTCACCCTCCCAAAGTGCTAGGATTACAGGCATGAGCCACTGCACCCGGCTACTAAGTAATATATTAACTTTTTACAAGATTTATTAAAAAAACCCAAACAACCCAAATCAGTTATTGCAAATAGAAAAATAGATTATGAAATAGTTCTATAAAAGTGTAAATATATTGTCCTACACCTAATTCTTTTTCTGATACCCCTTTTATCTATATAATTATTAATATGTTATAATTTTGTGGTGAGAAAACCTATTGGTCAGGATTTCAGAAGATATTATTCTATTCTTAGCACTCAAATGAATGTTTGATTATGTGTAAGTTATATGGTTTGAATTTGTGTCCCCAGCCAAATCTCATGTCTGATTGTAATGTTTAATGTTGGAGGAGGGGCCAGGTGGGAGGTAATTGGATCATGGTGGTGAATTTCTCTATATTGGTGTTTTCTTTATACCATCAGGGTCAATTACATATTTTGATTCTGCCCTGAATATTTACTTCTAGATTTTCTCATGGCTGTTTGGATGGATGCCAAAATGCAATGCACAGGTCTTCCTTCCAGGATAAAGACACTTCTTCACTCAAATAATAAAAGTGTGCTTGCTACTAGTTACTGTTGAGAACTCTGTAAAGTATGGAACTGTACTCTACATTCAAGCTAGCAAGTTAGCCCGCCACAATTTCAAAGCTGCTGATAGAATATTTTCTTCTGGTTACTCTGATGATTGTTTCTTCTACTATAGAGTTAAATTAGGTCCTGGTAATTTATTTATTTATCTATTTGTTGCATTTGCTTTTGGGGATCTTAGTCATGAATTCTTTGCCTAGGCTCGTATCCAGATTTTTTCTTAGGTTATCTTCTAGAATTGGTATGATTTCCTGTCTTAGATTTAAGTATTTGATCCATCTTGAGTTAATTTTTGTATAAGGTTAGAGACAAGAATCAGGTTTAATTCTTCTACATGTGACTAGCCAATTTTCTTGGCATCATTTATTAAATAGGATGTCCTTTCCCCAATTTATGTTTGTGTATGCTTTACACAAACATAAATTGGGGAAAGGACATCCTATTTAATAAATAATTTTTATTAAATAAATAAATAATTTATTTAATATTTTTTATAAATCAGTTGGTTTTAAGTATTTGGCTTTATTTCTGGGTTCTCTATTCTGTTCCATTGGTCTGCATTCCTGCTTTTATACCAGTACTGTGCTGTTTTGATAACTATAGCTTTGTAATATAATTTGAAGTCCAGTAATGTGATGCTTCCATATTTGTCCTATTTGTCCTTTTGTCCTCTTTTTTTTTTTTTTAAATAATTGCTTTGGCTATTTAGGCTCTCTTTTTATTTCCAAATGAATTTTAGAATTGTTTTTGCAATTATATGAAAAATGATATTGGTATCTTGATAGCAATTGCATTGAATCTGTAGATTGCTTTGGGCTGTACAATAATTTTCATAATATTGAAATTCCAATTCATGAGCATAGGATGTGTTTCTATTGGTTTGTGTCATCTGTGATTTCTTTTAACAGTATTTTGCAGTTCTCCTGGTAGATATCTTCAACCTCCTGGGTTAAGTATACTGCTAGGTATTTTTGTTGCTGTTGTTGTTGTTAATTTGCAGCTGTTGTAAAATGGATTGAGCTTTTAATTTGATGCTCAGGCTGGTCATTGTTGGTGTATAGCACCACTACTGATTTGTGCACATTGATTTTGAAATCTGAGACTTTACTGAATTTGTTTGTTAAATCTAGGCATCTTCTGAAGTAATCTTTAGGGTATTCTAGCTATACAATCACATCATGGGCAAATAGAGATAATTTGACTTTCAGTTTAGATGCCCGTTATTTCTTTCTCCTGCCTGATTGCTGTGGATAGGATTACCAGTACTATATTTAACAGAAGTGGTGAAAATTGGCATTCTTGTCTTGCTCCACTTCTCAAGGAGAATGATTTGACATTTTCCCCATTCAGTAACATGAGTAAAATTTGGCTTTGGGTTTGCCATACGTGGCTTTTATTATTTTGAGGTAAGTCCTTTCTATGCCTAATTTATTAAGTGTTTTTATCGTAAATTGATGATGAATTTTATTGAATGTTTTTCTGCATCTATTGAAGTGTTCCTTTTTGTTCATATTTTGTTTTAAATTCTGTTTATGTAATATAACACATTTATTGACTTGCATAAGTTAAACCATCCCTGCAGTCCTTGGATAAAACCTACTTGATCATCGTATATTATCTTTTTGATCTGCTGTTAGATTCAGTTAGCTAGAATTTTGTTGAGGACTTTTGCATCTGTGTTCATCAGGGATACTGGTCTGTATTTTTTTGTTGTTCTGATATCCTTTCCTGATTTTGGTATCAAGGTGATACTGACTTTATAAAATGAGTTGGAAAGGATTCCCTTTTTCTGAATCTTCTCAAGTAGTTTAAGTATAACCAGCACAAATTCTTCTTTCAATGTCTGGTAGAATTCACCTCTGAATCCATCTGGTTCTGGCTTTTCTTTCCTTGGAAATTATAAAATTACTGATTCAACCCCACTGCTTGTTATGCACTATTCACAGTTTCGATTTCTTTCTAAATTCACCTAGGAGGGGTTGTATGTTTGCAGAAATTTATCCATTTCCTCTAGATTTTCTAGTTTGTGTGCATAGACATGTTTATAGTAGTGTCAAATGATCTTCTGCATTTCTGTGCTGTAAGTTGTAATGTCTCTAGTTTCATTTCTAATTGAATTTATTTCAATCTTCTTTTCTTGGTTAATCTAGCTAATGGTCTATCAATTTTGTCTATCTTTTCAAAGCACTATCTTTTGTGTCATTGCTTTTTATATTTTTTGTTTCAATTTAATTTATTTCTGCTCTTTGTTATTTATTTTCTTCTTCTAGCTGTGGGTTTAGTTTTTTCTTGTTTCTCTAGTGTCTTCAGGTGTGACATTAAGTTCTAAATTTGTGATAACTTTTATCACTGTTATTATTCATTTCAATGAACTTTTTTATTTCCATCCTGAATTAATCATTAACCCCAAAATCATTCAAGAGCAAACTGCTTAATTTCCATATACTTGCATAGGTTTGAGGGTTTCTTTTGTAGTTGATTCCCTTTTCATTCCACTGTGGTCTGAGAAGATACTTGGTGTTATTTTGATATTTTAAAATTTATTTTGACTTGTATTGTGGTCTTTCATATAGTCTATCTTGGAGAATGTTCCATATGCTGATGAGAAGGTTATATATTCTCTAGTTCTTGGGGAAAATGTCCTGCAAATACCTGTTAGATTCATTTATTCTAGGTTATAGTTCTGATTTCTGTTTACCTGGCATATCTTTTTCGACCCCTTTATTTTGAGTTTATATACATCCTAACATGTTAGGTGAATCTCTTGAGGACAGCAGATATTTGGCTCTTGATTTTTTTTTTTAATCCATTCTGCCAATCTGTATCTTTTAAGAGGAGCATTTAGGCCATTCATATTCAACATTAATACTGAGATTTTAGGAACTGTTCCAGTCATTATGTTAGTTGTTACCTAGCTACTCTGGATTCTTCATTGTGTTATTATTTTTAGTGCCTGTGAGTTTTATGCTTTCAAGATGGTCTATATTGGTGCATACTATTTGCTTCAGGATTTAGAACTCCCTTTAGCATTTCTTTAGGGCTGCTATAGTAGTAGTAAATTGCCTCATCATTTTTTGTGTGTGTGTTGTTGGAAAATGCCTCTATTTTTTTTTTTCATGTCTTTTTAGCTAAGAGTTACTCTGTTTAAGGAGGCTAAAGATAGGAACCTAGCCTCTTCTGGCTTGTAAGTTTTTTGGTAAAAAGTCTGCTGTTAGTCTCATAGATTTTCCTTTATAGATTGCCTGGTGTTTTTTTTCTCACTGCTCTCAGTGTACTTTTTTCCACATTCACTTTAGATATTCTGATGACTATATTCCTTTCTAAAGTCCTTTATGTAATTAATCTCCCAGGAGTACTTTGAGCTTCTTGTATTTGTTTATGTAAATGTCTGGCAAGGCCAGGGAAATTTTCCTTAATTATTCACTCAAATACCAATTTTTTTAGGTCTGGTCATCTTATATAATCCTGTATTTTTTGGCAAGTTTGTTTTGTTTCTCTCTCTCTCTATCTCTTTTTTCTTTTTTTTTTTTTTTTTTTTTTTTGAGACCGAGTTTTGCTCTGTCTCCCAAGCTGGAGTGCAATGGCATGATCTCGGCTCACTGCAAACTTCACCTCCCAGGTTCAAGCCATTCTCCTGCCTCAGCCTCCTGAGTAGCTGGGACTGCACACCACCACACCCAACTCATTTTTGTATTTTTAGTAGAGACAGGATTTTGTTATATTGGTCAAGCTGGTCTCAAACTCTTGACTTTGTGATCTGCCTGCCTCGACTTCTCAAAGTGCTAGGATTACAGGTGTGAGCCACCGGGACTGGCCTGTTTCTTTTTATTCTTTATTTTTGCCTAATTGTGTTGATTCAAAACCTTCTTTTTGAGCTCAGAAATTCTTTCCTTTACTTTTTCTAGTCTATTGTTAAAAGTTTTCATTTTGTAATTTCCTGAATATGTCTTTCATATAAGAAGTTCTTATTGGCTTTTCTTTAAAGTATTTATGCCTTTCAAAAATTTTTCATTCATATCCTGATTTTTTTTAAATGTATGTATTTGGTTTTCACCTTTTTCTGGTATCTCCTGGAGTAGCTTAATAGTCAATCTTTTGAATTTTTATCTGGTATTTCAAATGTTTTATCTTGGTTTGAATCCATTGCCAGAGAGTTAGTCTGATCTTTTAGAGGTGTTACAGAACCTTTTTATGTCATATTATCAGAATTATGTTTCTAATTTGGTGGACTGTTTTGTCTAATCATCCTTGAATTTATTAATGATTTGACATTTTTTTTAAAAATTTCTTCTTCCCTCCATTAAAAATATGTCTTCAATGTTTATAGTTTACGGCAGCCTACCTAATTCGGCTCTTGGTGCTTTCAAGGGCGAAGTCTTCATATGAATTATTTGGTTATAGAGAGTCTTTGTATGATGATTTTCTCAGATACTGGTTATAGAAACGTGCTTGGTGTATCAGAAAGTTTACTGTCTCCTTTGGGGTTGGAGTGGCAGAGGTCTTCTGAAGCTTACCTCATTCCCCCATGTTGGGCATTATTTATTTATTTATTTGTTTGTTTAGACTTTTATTGACTGAGCTGAATATTTCAGGCTTTGGGGCAGTAGGGAAAATGTTCCTGGGCAGAAACCAGTTGTGGCAAAAGTAGGTAAGTAAATGCAATACCCATTGGTGGGCAGAGGTCACAGACTTGACAAAGCAGAGATGGCTGGAAGTTTTTAGTGAAACACATTGAGATTTTATCAGGGAGAGGAGTAAAAGCTGCCTCTGCTCCTCTATCAGGCTAGCCGGAAGAAGATTTACCTCCCACACTGCCAGCTGGCATTCCTAACCAAGTGTTCTGGGTCTCTGGCTATTTGGATCACAGAGGCATTTCTTTTTTTTAATTGTTTTGAGATGGAGCCTTGCTCTGTCACCCAGACTTCAGTGCAGTGGTATGACCTCAGCTCACTGCAACCTCTGCCTCAGGATTTCAAGTGATTCTCCTGCCTCAGCCTCCCAAGTTGCTGTGATTACAGGCACCTGCCAGAACGCCTGGCTAGTTTTTTATTTTTTGGTAGAGATAGGATTTCACTATGTTAGCCAGGCTGGTCTCCAACTCCTGACATCGGACAATCCACCTGCCTCAGCCTCCTAAAGTGCTAGAATTACAGGTATGAGCTACCATGCACAGCACATGACTGCCACTTGTGCAAACCTGAACCTGCAGGTTACTCCACTTGTGAGGATGCAGTTCGCCTGAAGTGTTTCAGAAAGGCTGTCTATAGGTGCCCCCAGACTGAGCTTCCATGGGAGATGCCCCAGTTGGTTTTGCAGTGGTGGATGACGTGGGGAAAGGGGTACCTTTCTCCAAGACCCTTCATGAGCCCCAGGTCTGCCTCTCTGTTGAGATAAAGCTGCAGACATTCCCTGTTGAACCCAGCACTACAACTGTGCCTCTGCTGAAGGAAACTTCCCACCAGTGGAAAGATCTAGAACACAAGGCCTGCTGTCTAGGTTCTTTATCCCATGGAGTGTTCCCTTGATGTGGTTCACTCCCTCTTTCCATGAAGGTAGTAGTTCCTGAAAACCCAACTACTGTAAATCCCGTTGCTCCTCTGGGTTCAGCTACAGGCTGATGTTGGGGAATGTCAATATGGGATCCATTAATGTGACTTGTCCTCAAGGATCTCACAAGTATGTACCATCTCCTGCTGTGATGGGAGTGGCAAGGGAGTAACACAGACTATGTGAGATAGTGTTATAAATAGGCTTAGCATGTTAGCTTTCTCAAATTTCCAGTTGTAGTAGTAATAAACTGGTTATTTGGACAGACTTAGGACCTCCTGGTTTGCCAGGATGGTGCAGGCAATGGTCACACACGTATAACGATGTTATACTACCTGTAGATTCTCTAATGGATCTTGCCAGTTGGCCTCCAGCCAGGAGGTGGCACTTCCAAAGAGTGCCAGCTGCAGTAGTAGTGGTGGGATTTGTGCTTTCCTTATGTTAGCCAGGATAGGCACTGTTTCTCAGACAATGGGCCAGACCACAGTGCTTTCAAAATTTCTGTCCATTGTGTTAAGTAAGCTACCAGCATGAGTGAAAGTTAAAAGCCAGGTGGGGGTTGTGTCAGGCAGGTCCAAGCTCTGTCTTTTCACAGGCAGGACAAGCAGAGACTCCGGTGGGAGTCAGAGGGTGGTTCTCTGGCCACTTAGGTAATGTTTCAGTGAGGATTGTAGCAGCCTCTGCTGCACAAAAGAATTCATTCAGGGAGTGGGGGAGTAGCAGGTGGCAGTAAGTCTCACCCAACTTTCATGCACCTGGAAAAGCAGGTCTCTCATCTGGAGTGTTCACTAGCAGGAGTCAGCTAAATTCCAGGCAGTCAACAGTCAGAACTCAAGGTTTCCTCAGGCCATAAGCCTTCCTCATGGTGACAGGAATCCCAGCTTTCAGGCCTTGAGCCTCCTTGTTCTCCCACACAATGAGGGTGTAGGATCCATAGCTCCTCTGCTCATGGATGCAGCACACTTGCCACATGCTTTCCAGTTCTGGGTAAGGGAGTTCATCCTCACTTGAGATTATGTTGTACATTTTAGTTGTGAGCTTCTTTCAATGTTCAACCACTGCCTGAGTTTGCTAACAGTGTTCTATAAGGTCCCCTATGACATAGATCAGGAATGGCTTCCCTTGGTCCACGCTGGAGACTGGCAATGCATGCAAGCCTCCTTCTGCTGCTGTTCCTACTTTTATATTCCCTATTACTCCCTATTTCAGCATTGGTTTCCAACATTGGGTAGGGTTAAGGCCTTCCCGCATGGGCTGGATTACCAGGTTCCCCCATGGGGTCTTATATTCTGGAGGCAGTCTCTCCCATTCTTGCACTCTGGAGACTGCAGTTTTTCTCCTGGCTCAGAGTGTAAGATGCAGCCTGTCACCTCTTTCAAAGGTTCTGTGGTTTCTTTCAGTTTTCCTGTTAAGTTTCTCCACTGCTTCTTGGAAAAAAGTTTACAGTATGAATCTCTACTCACTATTTTGTCTTTCCAAGTGGGAGACATATGCTAACAATGCTTCCAATCACCATGTTAGGAAAAAAAAAAAAGACTAATATTAAAAATTTTAATTGTATAAGTTAGCAGTCTACTAATACAAAATATAATAAAGTTTAATTAAGCAAGTTTAAATGTTTCTGTATGTTGACACTTTTTTTCACATATGTGAATGAGAAAGATATTCTGCTTTGCAGTTAATGGATTTAGATAATAATAACCCAGTAGGATAAAATGTTAGTTATATTTAACTAGACTTATACAATTAGGATTATTTTTCTTTTTGTATTATAGTTCTGTTTTGTTTTTCATGTCCAATATTGAGAAAGAGATAAATTTTTTATCTCTAAAATGGCTTATTAGGGCCGGGCGCGGTGGCTCACGCCTGTAATCCCAGCACTTTGGGAGGCCGAGGCGGGCGGATCACGAGGTCAAGAGATCGAGACCGTCCTGGTCAACATGGTGAAACCCCGTATCTACTAAAAATACAAAAAAAATTAGCTGGGCGTGGTGGCGCGCGCCTGTAGTCCCAGCTACTCGGGAGGCTGAGGCAGGAGAATGCTTGAACCCGGGCAGCGGAGGTTGCAGTGAGCCAAGGTCGTGCCACTGCACTCCAGCCTGGCGCCTGGTGACTGAGTGAGACTCTGTCTCAAAAAAAAAAGAAAAAATAAAAATAAAAAAAAAAAAAATAAAAATAAAAATAAAAAAATAAAATGGCTTATTGTTTATGAAATTTCTTCCTTCTTCCTTTTAAATTCTCTGTTACAACAGGGCAAATGTATTTTTAAAAGTCACATATATCAGATCCTCTGAAGCTAAAATTAACCTAAGTGAGGTATTGGTAATGAGAAGCACTTGAGTGAATTATAAAAAGTAGAGGTGATGTAGACGCCTTCTTCCCATGGCTGTGAAGAGTAGTAAGCAACCTCTGAGGATGTAGTCTTTTGTGGTTATCAGACTTCACTTTTCAGGACTTGGTTCAGATTCATGACTTTCAGGAAGCTGCGGTGAGAGAAGTGGTAGTAGTAATGATGACAGTTGCTTTCTGACCTTTGGAATTCAGGTATGGTAGATTTATCTTGAAACAAATAGTTGCACATTAGTCCGCAGATTTCAATTCCTTCTCTCCTACTAATCCTGTGGTAGAAAGCTTACTATCTATATTAAATAATTAAGACTTATTTCTGTTTCTTTTACTGATCCTGGGCTGTTGGAGACATCAAGTATGGCGTCAATTCCTTCATTTATACCTAAGATATAGCCTCCTGATGAGAGAATAAAATTTTCAATTAACTTGTCAGAATTGAGTTTAAACTTTTTTTTCAAATGATGTTTATCTTCAATTTATGTTGAAAGAATTAATTCTTGGTACTGTAATCAATTTCTGTACTGAGGAAGAGTCTCAAGGGAGTCTTGCATTGAGAAATGTAATTATGTAATCAGTTTTATAAAGAACACAAAAGCTAGAATATAAAATCTTTTCCCTTAATTATATATTCAGTTAAGTTTGACTAAAATGTACCTTCCCCTCTCTAGGCCTCAAGTTCTTCATATGTAAACATGATACTTAATATTCATATTTGTGGCTAATTCTAGTATTCCATATATGACTAGCTTCTAGTTGGGAAATATAAAGCTAGACTAGCTTGCAGTCAAATAGATTACACATTCATGTAACAGTTGGACAAAGAAGGAGACATTTATCTTATGTTTATTTTACTACTACCAAGCACTGACCTGTGACCATTACAATGTAGATGAACTATCATTATATTTGTGATAGAAGATGGTTGTATCATAATCAAATAATAAAAACAACATTAATTAAACAATGGCTTTAAAATTGTTTAACAACTGAAAACATTATATGAAGATGTGACATTCTGATATGGACAAAATCAAAATTTGTAAAACTGATAAAGAAATATTTAGAAGATTTGATGTTACTGGTTGTATGGATATGAAAAAGGAAGGTTAACATTTAGAAGATTTAGTGAGTACAGATTGAAAATTACTGGCTGAGTTAAGAGAGCATACACATAGCCGTCTATAGGTCTGGATTACAGTTTAAACTGTAGCAATTAATTCGCTGTTTAACTTTGGGAATATCAGCCCTTCCAAATCTAAATTTCTTCTTGTAAAAGTAATACTGTTAAAATAATCTTGCAAGGGTTTTGTGATGTCATATTTTAAAAATTATATTTTCATATTCTACAACGAATAAAGTAAAATTAAAATGATGTGATTTTATGTACATTATGATAGATTATTTAAGACTATTCAGCTAAGCTTTACTGTTATCACAATTTCTATTCTGAGGTCTTTTCTACATAGTATCTTATCATTTTTACCAGTTTGTTTATAACTATTAATGCCATAGTTGTGTTGCATTTAGTTGCATTAGTATGGGAGAGGTTAAATATAGCTATGGTTTTAACCTGCCACATTGGAATTGGAAAGAAAAGGGCAAATAAATCTTTACCTCAGAATTATGTAGGAGCAGGCAATAGCTGACACAAGAGCAAATATGCAAAGAAAAGGTTCAGAAATGCTTGCTGTTAGGAGACAGAATAGAAGTAAAAATGTGGTGAAAATCAAGGGAGAATGAAAGGAATTATGGTAAGTTTTTATTGCTGCATAACAGATTGCCATGAAATTAGTGGCTTTAAACAATACGTATTTTATTGTCTCACAGTTTCTTCCAATCGAGAGTTGGGTATGGGTTAGCTTAGTTATCTGCTTTAGCATCACTTCAGACTGTAGTAAATTTGTCAGCCAGGCTGCATTCCCATCCATGGGCTCAACAGGAGGATAATCCACTTCCACACTCATTCACATTGCTAAAAAAAATTTAGGCTTTTGTTGGCTGTTGGTCAGAAGTGGTCCCTATTTTCTAGAGACAGCCTACATTCCCAACAGGGAGTAGCCACCATAAGCAGTTCAAACCTATTTATATGTACATAAACTACTTAGATAATACTTATGAGATAATAATCATTCAACTAGATATTTTACAGTGTTACTTTATATGTGTTATTCATTTAATTCTCACTGCAACAAATATGATTTAAGATTGTTGTTTATTTGAACACATTAATAAACTTAGGCTCAAGATGCTAAAATTAACAAACCCCAAATCAAAGCTTGTGGTGAGTGAAAGATTATGGCTTTAAACCCACATGCTTCTTTCCGTGGCTTATTCTTGTAACCATTGTGTGACACTACTCAACCATGCCTACAAGTAAACAATTGACAATCCTTTTCATAAAATTGATTTATTTAATAAATATGCACAAAGACCTCTCTAGCAACTCTTAGAATTTATATTGAATTCAGTTTGTGTGAAAAACAGAGATGGCATCAAAACAGCATTCTAAATTCTACTCTATCTCATCTCACATCACCTATAAGCATATATCTGCTATTATTCTTGCCACCACAATGAGAAGTAGAAATTCCAGGTTTGGGACATATATTTTCTTCACAGAACCACTAGTATATGTGCCTTTTCTTAGTATTCAACACTCTTTCAACACTATTAATCATCTCCAGTGGCTAGGCCCTGCTATTAAATTCTGTGAGAAAAACTGGAATCAACTTAAAAAAAGAAGGTATATAAACAAAATAAAGGCAATAAAAAGCTTTCTGAACACCAGAAACTCAAGTACTGTGCATAAACACTACAATATTGTGTCTAAAATCTAGGTTACCTTATCTATACTCTTAATGCTACAATTTCTTGAAAACCTGGCCTTTTAAATTTCTGTTTCTAAAAGTTTGCTCTCTTTGATGTTAGACTCCCAACCATGATCTTTGTCTTACCTTATGACAGGTAAATTCAATAGTAAAATACAAATTTGATATTGTTATTATTCTTGCCTTTTGTTGAAAATTTGGGGGATATAAAGTTTCTGATAATGATATTTCATAAAAAGTGGTACATCGTTCTAAATTTATGAGTGCAAAAAACAGAGTGATGTTAGTAGAAGAGAAATACTAGTATAAGAGTTAATATAAGAATCTTTGGGGGGCAGTTAAACCATCTTCATTCCTGAGCAACTATTCATAAATATTGCTTCTATTACTGCTGAAAAAAGAAAAAAACTCTCCTTCTGTGCTTGAATATAGTCCCTGGTGGAAGCTATACAGATATTCATGTGAAAATTTACTTGAATCATTTTATTTATAGAATGCATAAAAACATTTACTAGTCAAATCATTATTCCATTTATCCTATTAAGAATGCCACATGTAAAAGATATAATTGTAGTAAAGAAGTGGGAAGGGTATATAATAAATTGGAAAGGTAGAAATGTATAGTATAGGGTATCGTGTGGGAGAATAATATTTTTTATGAGAAAGTTAAAGGAGGACCTTACAAATCAATGAATAGATATGAATAATGGGAATTGAATAAAATTCAATAAGGAAATAAGAAAGAAATAAAGAAAGTGAATCAATAGTATGGAGATAAAAGACAATAAATGATAAATTAAGAGATATAGAGGGCAAAATGGGATAGAGGGAGAAAAAAAATATTATAGGAGTATAATACTAGTAATGAAAGCTAAATAGTAAAAATAAAAAATAAAAATTGAAGAAAGAGAATAAAAGGGAAAGATTATAAAAAAGGATATACATTACTGCTATAGAGTAAAGAAAATATATAAAAGTATTAATAAAAGAAAAACATTATAAATATATAATAAAAAAAATAAAAAAAAAGGGGGGGGGGGGGGCCGGGGGGGGGTCTTTGAAAGAAAAATAATCAACTATAATGTTTAAATTTGATGCTAATTATTAAAAATATGACAAGAATATTGGCCCATAGAAACATGGAAAAAAATCTTAAAGCAATAACAAATATTTTTCTTTCTTCACATATTGCCTCATTATGCATATAAAATTTATACTAAATAACTGTAATTAATAAGTTATTTTTGAATCTTTACTGTTTTTCAAAAATTTTATAAAGTGCTTTATACTTTCTACAAATATATCTTTTAGAAGCCAACAAATATTGTTTGAATGCCAAACTATATATATTCAAAAACAAATATCTGAAACTCAGTTTTTTCAATTTTTGTTGTTGTTAATTGCCTGCATGCAAATTTCAATGGAGTTTCATATGGGATATTTTCTTATCTTATTCAAATATTTGTTGTGTAATTAAATATCACAGATGTTTTTGTAGTAAGCATACACATACACATCTTAAATTTTAATTGTGTAGTTATTTATAATATATACAACTATTTATAACATATTTTTATAATAAGGGAAATATTGCAATATTTTAACAATGCTTGTGTTTAAGTATAAAAAATTTTCTATATCATTCTAGTATTCCTAAGCAAGCTACAAATATTGAGAAAAATGGAAATTGTCTGAAAAATATACGATCACCTTAAAAGCATGTTCAGATATGTCTTCTTGCCATCCTAATAAATATGGAAACTCACCCAACATGATTGGGCTTTAATGATTGCCTGGTGAGAAGTTTTGTGAAGTACAAACCAGCTTGCAGATCACTAGTGGCAGCTAGAGTATGGATCCAAAAAGCAAATATAACAACAAAGAACTCTGTGTTACGTATTTATGTATGTATGTAAATGTATACTGTCTGTATGTAGTTGTGTATTTACACACGTATCTATGGGTATACTGTGGACGTATATACATACATACATTTACTTGACAAATTCAAAATAAGGGATTGACAAGAAATTATGATATTGCATTTGAAAACTAAATGTTAACTTTAAGTCTATATGTATTGTCTTTCCATATTCATACTACATGAAATGTAAATTAGAAACCATTTAACATGCAGGAATTATTTGATTATAATAGATACCTAGGTTTTATAAAAGCTTTCATTGTCAGTATATAAACTACTTCTCTGAATCAAAGTACTTTTTAAGTATGCAATCACTAAAATAGAACAAGAGAAATTATCTGGTTCAAATGTCCTGGTGCAGAAAACAATGTGCCATTGATAAATAAACCAATATGTTAAAAGCTAAACAACTTAAAAATGAGGAATCAATAGTTCAACTCTTCTTCATCCTATAAAAAATATTCCATTGTGAAAAACTAGGAATTTCATACATTAAAAAATAAGTATGTTACTTCTGAAATTAGATTTGACATATTATTTCATTGTACTTTCACTAATATGTAAGGAAAACAAATAGCATGTTAATAAAAAAGAAAGGTAAACTTTGAAAAATTGTATTTATACTAAATTTTATGAATTTGAAAATATTAACTTTAAGAATTCAATGGGACATACTATGTTGATTTGCTTAGTCTTAATTCATTGAAGTAATTTTTGAATAAACTTGCATCTTTAGTTTTCATGATGCTATTTACATCAATGAAATGAGTATGTGTTTAATGAAAAAGAAAGGTCAATGTTAAATAATGATTATCTAGTTAGTAGAATAAGAATACTGATAGTTGTTTTCTGCAAATAGTGTTGAATGAAAATAGCACTTTTAATAATGAACAGAACTGCATATACAATGCTAGAATCATGTAAAAGGAACTTCCTGTAATACAAAACTATAATATTTCACAACTAAAAATGGTATAGCCTGTATATGAAGAGAATAATTATAATTCATAAAATCCAGGCAATATTACATTTAAATTTTATGAAAAAATACTGTGTAAAAAATAATTTATACAGTGTATTTCAAATTATTTTAACATAACGTTTTAGAGACTTGCATATCTGAAAATAAAATGAAGAAAAACTCTTATGAAAAGAAAAATGATTTAAATGACTTGAAAATATTAAATTATATAAGACATAGAAAAGCCTCTTCAAGTTTTATTTTGTTCATAAATCACTTGCATTATAACTTATTGAATATATGTATAGCATATTCAACATTATTCTTACAAATAATTGTTAAAAATTGTCTAAAATCTATTGCAGTACTAATATAAGCTTCCAATATCTCTTTCAAATATTTGACAAAGTAGATAAAGATAAATATAGATGAAGGGCAAAATAACACACATACATCAGGCCTAAATTTATAGGAAGGAGTCAAGGTCACAACGGCAACTTGGGAAAACTTCTAAGATTGAAGCATCCAGAAATAAGTGCCTCCTAGAGAAAGTAAATTAAAAGACATCCTGGCAAAACCACAAAGCCGCTTAATTTTAAGGGATAAGAGTTAGTAGGTAAGTTGGCCTTTGTAAGACAAATCCAATCAAGAAAAGAAATTTTTAGTGTCAATGGATCAACTGTATTTCAGGTGACAGAATGGGAATAGAAGCTAAGGTAGAAACACCAAAAGTTAAGCCCAGAAATCGTAGTGTTCCTTTGATTCAAATCTGACATAAATGAAGATTTTCGAAGTGGACAAAATCCATATTTGTAAAAGAAGTTATAAAATTTATCCCCTAAAGTAGAATTAACCTGTAGATAAAAAACAGGTGAAAAAAGATATAAATATACGTAGGCCTCTAATTTAGTGTGTGGAGATTTCTTTTAACATTTCACACAGTTGTACATACTCATTTTACATGAAATCTTGTTGATCATTTTAAAAACCATCATTCTCAGCAAACCAACACAAGAACAGAAAATCAAACACGGCATGTTTTCACTCACAGGCGGGTGTTGAAAAATGAGAACACATGGACACAGGGAGGGCAGCATCACACACTGGGGTCTGTTGGGGAAAATAGGGGAGAGACAGCGGGGGGTGGGGAGTTGGGGAGAGAGAGCATGGGGAGAAATGCCAGATACAGGTGATGGGGAGGAAGGCAGCAAATCACACTGCCATGTGTGTACCTATGCAACAATCTTATATGTTGTTCACATGTACCCCAAAACCTAAAATGCAATTAAAAAAATAAAAATGAAAAAATAAAAGATTTTTAAATATTTCAAATCCAACTATTTCAATAAAAATGTACAGATAGAAGTGCAAATTATAGTTTAATTTCTCTAATGAATATACAATGCATTATATATTTGTTTTTTAAATGCAACAGTATGTTGAAAGAATAACCTTATAAACAATTCACATCTCACCTCAAATAATGTTTTTCTAGATTTGTGCATTAGTCAAGGCAAATTCTGGAGATGTTTATACATGTCAAGGGTGTTCCAAGAATATGGGGTCATAGGAAGAATAGATTTTATTAATATAGATTATATTTTCACTGTCAAATGAGAGGAAATAGAGTCATTATCTGAGTATAAACTAATTGATGTAATATTTTATTAAAAGAAGAAATAAAAGATACGATCATAAATTGACAGATTATTTAAACAATTTTCCACAGTGTATAAATCCAGCCAATAGAAAACCAACAACAAGCCAAATACTACTTACATGAATTACTATATTTTTATAATTTTAAGATGCCACAGACCAGAGGATTAGTTAGTAATCATATAGCAACTTTTTGTTATCTGTATTAATATGGGGTATTGAGGAACGTGTTCTCTTTCCAGGTCCACAAGGGGGCATAGTTTTAAGGGCAAGAACTTCTTAGCGCCATGCCCCCCCTCCCATCTCTCTCCATCTGAGAGACTTAATGGTTTATGTTTAAATTTCATGGGCACGGGGGAGAAACTAAGAGTGAATCACTCCAGCAGAAGTTCTAAGTAAATCCTTTCATTGGCCTGGGGTCTTAGAGAGGTGGGGGTTCCTCCGAGATTAAAAGTCCCCTTTTTCCACACCCCTTTGGACTCCATGTTTGGATCCCCCTTCTACAAACACTCCCTTCGTGGAAGCTGTTTTTCTCTATCCCAGATTTTCCCCTCTGGGGTCTCCTTCCACACTCTCTCGTGGAAGGCTGTCTTCCCCTTCTAAACTCCACCTCTCTATTCCCTTCCACTCAGTGTGGAAGCTGCTTTCCTTGCCTGGATTCCAACTTTCTGGATTCTCTCAGTGTGAGAGTTGGCTGTTTCTCTCTCTCCGGTTTCTCTCTCTCTTTAAATAAATCCCTTTCTGCAAACACTTTTGAGTCTGGCATTTACTGTGCACTGCACCGTGGTCCCCTCTCTCATTCTCCTGATAGGGCAGGAGACCGAGAACCTGGAGAAACTTCTGCTCAGGGGAGCTGAGCACACCCTGAACCCCAATATTACAGTATGGGGTGGTTACACTCTCATAATAAATCACTAAATAAACACATTAATTGTATGTCTTCTAATTATTCAGAGATTAATAGGTGAAAAAAAAATAGTGCATCAAAGGCAATGTGTTACCATAAACTAAATGTAGGGGCATAGCATAATAATTTTTAAAAATCCATCCCTCATTGAAGGAAGTAGATATTTGTATACATTTGATAATATGTAAAATATGAATTGAGTGTAAAGATAAATTAATAATAATCATATTTTCCCTTAGTAAATACTATGGGTTATATTTTTCATCATTAATTATTAGTAGTAGTATTAATCAACACTAAATACTATTCCAAATGTGGTCTAGACAGTAATAAAAGCAAGAAGATGTAAATTATAAAGCTAGATTTTTAATTTTAGAGAGTTTGATATGTGTACATAAGGAAGTCATTTAATTTTCTAATTCTTATCTTCCTGATTTCCAAATCTGGTATAATGGTACCTGTGCAACATATCTGATTTTGTTGTTAATTTGAAATAAAAAATGGCATGCATGCTTTACAATGTATAATTTTTTATACAAACAATGTTTTGTGATATCAACATCCTTCCATTCTAAAAAAAAATAGCACATACTTCCTCAAGTTATTGAAACATAAAAAGGAGGCAGTACCTCTTTATAGCACATTGCAAATTTCTAGTACAGTGGCTTATATAGTAAGTATTCTAAAACACGTAAGCTTGTACTATTGTCATGATTTTCAATGCTGAACACTTTCATGTATTGGATTGTTGATCTGAAAATACATTTCTAAATACAAGTAGTATCTTATTGCTTTTGTAAAAATTGTTTACAGTGCTGTAATATTTACATTACTTATTTTTAAGTTATGTCCATTACGTCCCTGTGCCGCTTGTTTTGCAAATAAATAAAAATCATGAAATTACCAAGTAATGTATGAGTAATATTGTTTATTTAATATTTGTAAACTTGGCATACTTCTTTAGCTTCAAATGAATAACTTTTCAAATTTTAACCCAAATATTTTTAAGTTCCAGGCTGCTGGAGGACATGTTTTTATACATGCTACATTCTAAATTGCAATTAATTTTTCTACCCCTTTGAGCACATTTAAGTCTGAATTTGTTACTTTAATTAAACTGAATAATTCAAATATTAAATAAAACTGTGTAACCTCAACTAATTGAAAAGCAAGTGGGCTGATTACTGAATATGAAGACAGATTTTAAAATGTAGAGTTCTGTACTAAACTTCTATTTATTTTAAAATATCCTTACAAATTAATTCTTATGGGTCTAAAATAAAAGAGAAAGTCTTATGTTTGGGGTAAGTGTGTATGTGTGGTATGTGTGTATGTATGTGTGTGTTTGAGTGTGTGTGTGAAACAAAACTGGAATAGTACATCAGATTTTTGTGTTGATATGTACCACTTGTATGGATTCCCAATATATTCTACCTTCCTTGATCAAAATGTATAAGTTTCATTCTAGATAGCATCATTGATTAAAAATGGTTCTACCAGTTTAGTTGAATTTGATTAAGTGAGGATTTTTACATTTGGAAGATCTTTACTCAATCAATGAATATGTATGGAGGAACAAATGTCAGAAAAACATCTATGATGCTTTGTTTTTAATTGAAGTGATGTTAGAATAGTTTGATTAAGTATGAACATGTCTGAAAAATCTCTGCAGAAAGTGGATAAATACTGTTAGACACAATACATTTTAAAGTTTCAGTTGTATAAAAATGTTAACGTACACAAAAATTTCAACCATTAATGTTTTAAATAAGCAAAGCAACAAATGTTAGTTATTTGTAGTTTGAATAAAAAGCAACAACAGAATTTGCTTTGATTCTCACAATGACATTTCATAATGAAATAAAGTTGTTAGACTTAGTCCTTCCATTTAGTATATGGCCCAGTAAATCTTGTTGTCCAATACAAGAAGTTCTTATCTTCAATTTTTGGAGATGTCTTTAACTAGAAATGTATCCCCTGAGCTAGTTATATTTCTTTGTTCCTTTGTTAGTGTAAAATGACTTGCCTTAATATAAACTCACCTCTAAATGACCAAGTACATTCAAAGAATAACAGAATTTTTAAATTCTTCTTTGTTGCATTATATTTTTAATTTATTTTCATGCTGTTAACTGGATAGGAGGGAGAAACGTCAGTGTGCTCTGACTCTCTATAGAAACACTGTAGGTTTTAGAAAAGCTCTGATTACTTACCGTGTTTACATTTTGGCAATTGTTCAAATCTAATCACGGGTGCAAACTGGCTTTTCTTGAGTATTGATTGCTGAGTTCTGGATTTATTTCTCTATACCTAACAGAATTGCTTTCTAATCACCAGCAACCATTCACCAAGGGCTTGCAAGTTTTTCTTAAATTACTTGGACAATATCAAGGGATATATACATGTTTTTTTTCCTTTTGGTCTCATCACAGATTAAAGTAACTTAGTACTTAACGGTATTCTGGTAATTGTTTTTATACACCAGTAAGAAAAAAAAAGAAAAATTAAATGACCTGAATAAAATATGTGTGCTTTATTAATTTAATGATGCATCAATAAAGCAGTTAAAGAGTAGATTATTGGTGACTACTTAAACAATGAGAAGTTAAATTTTTATCAAATAGATTAAACCAGGCCAGACTCAGTGGCTCATACCTGTAATCCCAGCACTGTGGGAGGCTGAGAGAGGCTAATTGCTTGAGGTCAGGGTTTTAACACCTGCCTGGTCAACATGAAGAAACCCTGTCTCTACTAAAAATACAAAACTTAGCTGGGTGAGGTGGCATGCCCCTGTGGTCTCAGCTACTTGGGAGGTTTAGGCAGGAGGATTGTTTGAACCTTTGTGGTGGAGGCTGCAGTGAGCCAAGATCTTGCCACTGCACTCTAGCCTGGGCAACAGAAAGAGATTCCATCAATAATAATAATAATAATAATAATAATAGATTAAACCCATTCATTAGCACTTTCATGCATTGGTTTTCTTCATTTTACTAGCACATTTTAACATTTGTTTTATTGATTTGCTTAACTTGCAAATCTTGACATCTCTTTGAAATAGATTAAAAAGATATTATTGACATAGAGATTAGAGAGCAGACAGAAGATATGCTTGAATTTACTTAACAGTATTGAAAGAGTTCACAACACACCACCCTAAAATATGCTTCTCTGGCGAACTAGTTTAAGTTAAAGGCACTTGGAAAACAGCAGATGCAAGAAGAACATTTTGACCTTCCTTCTTAAAAGCAAGAAATGAAATTCCCACGTGAAAAATGTTCTCTCTAAACCAGTAGAGATTATCAGTACCATTCTTATCATAAAAGGTGAAAAGGTGATGCTAAGGGAAATCTGTACAAACAAAACTTGTTGAACTCACTCTTATCTTTCTAGTTGCTTTTCCACCCGCTTAACTAGGGTAGCCCAAGAACCTTTACCTTATTTTCAAAATTTGCTACTCTTTGTCCATTTTGCTATATAAGTATATATAAGTGTTCAAACCTATCTATGTGTTCAGATGTTCATTTCCTTATGACAGTTCCCAGGCCATATAAATCTTGTATTAAATACATTTGTATGACTTTCTCTTGTTGTCTGTCTTATGTAAATGTAATTCTTAGGCCTAGCCAAAAAAAAGTAGCCAACAAACCTAGAGATATAATTTTGTCTCCTTGCAATATATAACAGAGAAAAGCTCATTTTAAAGTTTCAGTTGTGGTAGTGAATAAGTCTCACAAGATCTGATGGTTTTATGAATGGGAATTCCACTACACAAGCTCTCTGCCTGCTGCCATGCAAGAGGTGGCTTTACTTCTCCTTCACCTTCTGCCATGATTGTGAGGCCTCTACAGCCATGTGGAATTGTGAGTCTACTAAACATCCTTCCTTTATAAATTACCCAGTCTCCGGTATGTCTTTATTAGCAGCTTGAAAACCTACCAACACAGGAAACTGATATTGCAGAGAGTAGAGTGCTGCTGTAAAGGTACCCCAAAACACGGAAGCGACTTTGGAACTGGGTAATAAGCAGTGGTTGGAATAGTTTGTAGAGCTCAGAAGAAGACAGGAATATGTGGGAAAGTTTGGAACTTCCTAGAGGCTTGTTTAATGACTTTGAACAAAATTCTGATAGTGATATGGACAATAGGTCCAGATGGAGATGAGGAACTTGTTATGGTGATATGGACTTGATAGTCATGTGGACAATAAGGTCTCAGATGGAAATGAAGAGCTTGTTGGGAACTGGAGTAAAGGTCACTCTTGCTATGCAAAGGGACTGGTGATATTTGCTTCTATCCTATAGATCTGTGGAATTTGGAAATTGAGAGAGATTATTTAGGGTATCTGGTGGAAGAAATTTCCAAGCAGCAAAGCATTCAAGAGGAAACAGAGCATAAAAGCTTGAAAGACATGCAGCCTGACTATGTGATAGAAAAGAAAACCCCATTTTCTGGGGAGAAATTCAAGTCAGCAGCAAAAATTTGCATAAATAACCAGGAGTGTTAATTACCAAGACAATGGCTAAAATGTCTCCAGCACATGTCAGAGAACTTCAAGATAGCCCTTCCCATTACAAGCCACCTAGGTGTAAAAATTGGTTTCCTGGGCCGGGCTCAGGTCTTCCCTGCTCTATGTAGTCTTGGGACATGATGCCGTGTGGCCCAGCTGCTTCAGCTTTACCATGGCCAAAAGGGACCGAGGTACTGCTCAGGCTGTTGCTTCAGACGGTGCAAGCCCCAAGCCTTGATCCTCTGAAATGTTGGTCTTCTGGGTATGGAAAAGACAGAAATTGAGGTTTGGAACCTCTTCCTAGATTTCAGAGGATGTATGAAAATGCCTAGGTGTTCAGGCAGAAGTCTACTGAAGGGGTGGAGCCTTTATGGAGAACCTCTGCTACGGCAGTACAAAAGGTAAATGTGGGGTTGGAAGCCCCACACAGAGTCCCCACTGGGGCATTGCCTAGTGGAGCAGGAAGGAGAGTTCCACCATCCTTCAGACCCCAGAATGGTGGAAGCACCAACAGCTTGCACTGTGCAACTGGAAAAGCCACAGACACTCAATGCCAGCCCATGAAAGCAGCTGAAAGGGGGGCTGTACCCTGCAAAGCCACAGGAGCAAAATTGTCAATGGTCATGGGAGCCCACCTCTTCTATCAGTGTGACATGGATATGAGACATGTAGTCAAAGAAGATCATTTTGGAGCTTTAAGATTTTACTGCCTCTCTGGATTTTGGACTTCCATGGTGCCTAAAGGCCCTTTGTTTTGGCCAATTTCTCACATTTGTAATTTTTTTTAAACCAATGCCTGTACCCCCATTCTATCTAGGAAGTAACTAACTTGCTTTTGATTTTGCAGGCTCATAGGCAAAAGAGACTTCCTAATCTCTGATGAGAATTTGGACGGTGGACTTTTGAGGTAATGCTGAAATGAGTTAAGACATTGGGGAACTGTTGGAAATGATTGGTTTTGAAATGTGAGGACATGAGATTTGGTAGGGGCCAGGGGAGGAATGATATGGTTTGGCTGTGTGCCTACCTAAATCTCACCTTGAATTGTAATAATCCTCACATGTCAACAGTGGTACTAGATGGAGAAAATTGAATCATAGGGGTGGTTTCCTCCATACTATTCTCATGTCAGTAAATAAGTCTAACAAGATCTGATTGTTTTAGAAATGGGAGTTCCCCTGCACAAGCTCTCTTGCCTGCCACCATGTAAGACATGCCTTTGCTTCTTATTTGCCTTTCACCATGATTATGAGGCCTCTCTAGACATGCAGAACTGTGAGTCCATTAAACTTCTTTTCTTTATAAATTATCCAGTCTCAGGTATGTTTTATTAGCAGCATTAAAACAGACAAATACAGGAGGTTTGTTAATAAATGTCTAATCAGATCAAGAGAAATCAGTTGAATTATATTAATGTCTAGTAGTATACTATTATAATGGCTTTATGTAACCATCTCCAATTTACAGAGAGCTGCTAAGAGTATTAAAATCTGTTTTTGTGCAACTGTCTTGCAGCCCAGCACTGGTGAAACACAGGTATATTCTGCTTCTCCATGTTCTATCTTAGCAATTTTACCATCCTCCTTCAACAGGATGCATTGCAATGTACAAAACAATTTATTGATTTATAATTTGATTTCAATTCTGTTTTGCTGCAAATTCATCTTAGTTGCCTTTATTGAATTGTTCAATATACACAAGTATACACATACTATCTTTGTCTATTGTTATACTGAACTAATAACTTTGACCATTTTTATTATATTGTTATAGTATACCATGATAGTGCAATTTTTAGTCTTTGTTATTTTAGATAGTTTGAAGGTGAAATAAATTATTTTTTCTAATCTCTCCTTTGCAGATTTTATAAGACAGATAAAAATATTGAAGAACTTAGATAATAAATTTATGTCCTAAAAGGAATAACACATCATTACAACGGTATATATATCGTTGGCCTAAAGCATTGTCACATTTTGTTTCTTTTTAAAATGTAAAATATTTTATATCCTATTTTAAATTCATTTCATCTTTTATTTATAGATAATAAATAAAGAATTCTACTACTATTGTTTTACATAATTGTCAATCAGATGAAGGTGAATTATACTGGCAGAAATCTAGGAACTAACCAGAGATGTAAACTTAATGTCATTTGGTTTTCATATTTCAATGACTTATTAGTTTTATTTTGAATATGATAACATGAAATTAATATTTACTTTGAGAAACAAAAATTATTGAGACATTACCATGTGCAAGCACTGCACTAAACACTAAAATCAAAGCTTTTGAATAGTTTTAAATATAAGAGCAAGTATATAAATGTAAAACTAAATGTTAGCTCTAACAATTTGAAGGTTGAATTGACTAGAAGTTATAATGTACTCTATAAAATCTTCCCATTGAAGGATTAAGGAAAATAATATTAGTGATGCAAACTTTCAATAGCCCTAAAAAGTTTTAAAAAATTGTCTAATAAACTGCATGTCATTATAAAAAATTTTTTAGAATCCACAACAGAAATCTGTATGAGGTTATTTGGGAAAAAAAATCAGTATGCAATTTTGATCAATTCATGTATCTCTTCTCAGAAAGGATAAACCTTAAAAAGAAACCACCTTTCTAACTGCTTTCCAAGACAGTAAAGACTTTTACTTTGAATATGGTCCACTAATATATTTTTACTTAAATAATATTAGGCTGTATTTCAACCTATTCAATGAACATTATAACAAAAAGGCTTTAAGGAAAGTTATCATTTCCAAGGAAAAGAAGTTTGAAGGAGAAAATATTAAGCCTAAAGAAATCATAGGTAGGATTTGCTGGCTATAAATTTTAATTTAAAATTCCTCACAAAGTATTGCTTTAAATATTCTCAGTATTCATACATGAACTTACTTTCATCACTATATTCACAGACAAAGTCACCAAGATATTCTCTTTTTAGTCAATAGACTTTAAATTTAGAACTGCAAATAAATGAAATGAACATATAGAAGCGATAAAAACCAATGAAACTTTTGATTTAAAAGAAATGAAAATCTGGTAGCAATTAGGAGCCCAGTAAATAAAATAACAAAGAAGCCAAATTACACATTCCCATTTTTTAAAAAATATTGTTTAATAATCTAATTAAAGATGAATAAACATGAAAAAATTCACCATAAGGCAGCTATGCAGGCATTTCATAATGTAAAAGATAATTACAATACTGTGGATTCTAACAAAAAGTATAGTTTAGATAAATGAAATCTACAAAATGAAAAGTTTATAGATATAAATACTTTTCAATTAATAACATTAAAAGCAACACAAACTCTTTTAAATAAAATGAAAAATGAGGTTTTAAAAAACAGCAAGAGGAAAAGAGTTAATATAAATTTTCTGGCCAAGAAAAAAAAGAAAAAATCACAACAACAAAAATGACCTAAATCAGCTTATTAAAGTTCTCATCAGGCTGGGCTTGGTGGCTCATTCTTGTAATCCCAGTGCTTTGGGAAGCTAAGAAGGGTATATTGCTTGAGCTAAGGAGTTTAAAACCAGCCTCAGTAACATGGAGAAAACCCCTCTGTAAAAAATATAGAAAAAGTTAGCTGAATGTGGTGGCACACAGTGGTGCTTCCAGCTACTTGGGAGGCTGAAGTGAGAGGATCACCTGAGCAGGGGGGAGGTTGAGGCTGCAGTGAGCTGTGATCATGCCACTGCATTCCAGCCTGTGTGACAGAATGAGACCATCTCAAAAGAAAAAGAAAAAAGCCCCTCAAGTGCCAAGTGCCAGGCAAAATGCAAGAGTTATCAACATCGATGTATATCAAGGTGAAGTATGTAAAATTTAAATTTAAATAATAAATTTTATACTCATTAGAGCAATAAAATGGGTGACAATCTATGCATGACACATAGAGTTAGTCCACATTTTTTATAATCTAATAGTGACTAATATAATTGAGCAATACAGAGTCTAGAGGAGAAAAAAAGTGACTTTCGTCTCCCTGCTGGAGTGCAATGGCATGATCTTGGCTCACTGCAACCAACCTCTGTCGCCTGGGTTCAAGTAATTCTCATGCCTCAGCCTCTCGAGTAGCTTGAATTAGAGGCACTCACCACCACACCTGAATAATTTTTGTGTTTTTAGTAGAGAAGGGGTTTCAACATGTTGGCCAGGCTGGTCTTGAACTCCTGATCTCAGGTGATCTGCCCACCTTGACCTTCCAAAGTGCTTAGATTACAGGCGTAAGCCATCGTGCCTGGCCAAAACAGACAATTATTTTGACCAAGCCAAGTCATCAGTTTTTATATGTGAAGGAAAGTCAGACCAGTTCAAAAATTCAAAGATTAGAAATATGTAAATCACAAATCAGTTGTTTTTTTTTTTTATTTTAAAGCATAAATATTAAACATCCAAAAAATGTTAAAACAATAGTGTAAACATTGACATAACCTTTTTTAGTTAAAACAGACATTAGACATTTAGCATATATATGAACAAAAACTGTGAAACCAAATTAAAATTCTAACATAAAATCTATTTTCCCTGCTAATTTAACTGTCCAGAAATACAAACACCCCTATTTTGTGTTATTCTGCTGAACTTATATGCAATATTTAAGTAATAACTTTTGCATATTTTTAAATGTTATGTAACACTTATCAATTTCTACAACTTTGAATATTTTTCACATTTTGAGGTTTATGATATTTTAGTTGTGTATAACATAGGATTAATCCATTTTCTATGAAGGGGCAATTTAATTTTTTACATTTTTTGTTTTGTTTTGCTTTTGTTCCATTTTATTTTTGTAGAGAAGTTTCAGTTCATAGCAAAACTGAAAAAAGAAACAGATTTCCTAAATATCCCCTTTTACCACATATGTATAGCCTCTCCCACTATCAACATCCCCATCAGAGTGATCTTTGTTACAATCGATGAACCACGTTGACACATCATCACCCAGAGTCCATAGTTTATATTAGGATTCACTCTTAATATTATACAATCTATGTCTTTGGAGAAATGTATAAAATAAAAAATATCCACCATAGTACCATAAGGAGTATTCTGACTGCTTTAAAATTCATCCATATTCCACCTATTTATCCCTCCCTGCCCTAGTCGCTGACAACCACTGATTGTTTTATTGTCTCTACAGTATTCCGGAGTGTCATGTAGTTGGCATTATACAGTACATAGCCTTTTAAGATTGGCTTCTTCTGCTGAGTAATATGCATTTAAGTGTTCTCCTTTTCTATTCATGAATTCATAGCTCATTTCTTTTTAGGATTGAATTATAATTCTGTTGTCTAGATCTACCACGGTTTATTTATTCATTCACCCACTGACAGATGATTTTGTTGTTTCCAAGGTTTAGCAATTTTGAATAAAGCTGATATAAACATCTATGTGCAGTTTTCTGTGTAGAAATCATTTAGATAAATACCAAGAAACATGATTACTGTATTATATAATAAGAGTATTTTTAAGTTTATAAAGTATTTTTTAATTTTATAAAAGTACTCATTATAAAATACAGTAATCATGTTCCTTGGTAGTTGTACATTTTGCATTGCCTTTAGCAATGAATGAGAATTCCTATTTACCACATCTCAGCCAGCATTTCATGTTAGTGTTTTGGTTTTGGGTTATTCTGATGTATCTGTAGTAGCATTTTATTGTTGATTTAACTTGGATTTAATGACATATGACGTACAGCACCTTTTTATATAATTATTTCTCATGTGTATATATTCTTTGGTGAAGTATCTGTTAAAGTCTTTGGCCTATTTTTTTAAAAACAGGCTGTTTGCTTTCTTATTGTTGAGTTTTAAGGGTTATTTGTATATTTTAAATAAGAGTTCTTTATCGGATGTGTGCTGTGCAAATATTTTTCTTCAGTTTCCAACATGATTTTTCATTCTCTTGACATTGTCTTTCAAGAGCAGAAATTTTTATTTTGATGAAGTCCAGTTTATTAATTCTTCCTTTCACCAATTGTTGTTTCCTGTTATATTCAAAAAGTCATTGTCAAGCCCAAGGTCATCTAAATATTCTCCTACATTATCTACTAAGAATTTAAAATTTTGCATTTTACACTTAGGTTTGTGACTCACATTGAATTAATTTTTGTGAATGGTGTAATTTTTTTGTCTAGATTCATTTCTTTTGTATGTGGATGTCCAGTTGTTCCAGCATTGTTTTTCTTCCTTTCTTCTATTGTATTGCTTTTGCTCCTAAATATATAAGATCAGTTAGCTATATGTATGTGAGACTATTTATGGATTCTCTCTTTCATTCTCTTAATCTATTTGTCTGTTTTTCAATGACACCACACTGTCTTGATTATTGTAGTTTTATAGTAAGTCCTAAATTCAGGAAATGTTAGTCCCATGACTTTCTTCTTCTCCTTTAATTGTTTTGACTACTAGGGTTCTTTGCCCTCTCAATGAAAACTATGAAATTAGTTTGTCAATATCCACAACTTAACTTCCTAGGATTTGATTGGAAATACATTGAGTCTATAGTTTAAGCTGGAAAAAACCTGGATCTTGATAATTGCCTTCCTACTCAAAAATATGGAATAGCTCTCTGTTTAGTTTTACCTTATCGGAGTTTTGTAGGTTTCTTCATATAGATTTTATACATATTTTGGTAGATTTTTATCTAAAATTTTCACATTGGGGAAGGTAATGTAAATGGTAGTATGTTTTAATTTTCAAATTACATTAATTCATTGTTGGCTTATAGAAACACACTTGATGTGCATATTAATCAGGCAGCTTGATTCCTTGCTGTACTATCTTATTAGTTCCAGGCATTTTTCTGATGATTTTTTCAGGTCTCAGTCATAGATAATTGTGTTATTAGCAAACAAAGACAGTTTTATTTCTTCCCTAATTATCTGTTTATCTTTAATTTCTTTTTCTTGTCTTTTTTCATTTAGTTATGACCCTCACTACAACATTGAAAAGATTTTATTCCTGATATTTATGGGAAAGCTTCTATTTCTTCAGCATTAAGAATAATGATACCCATATGTATTTTAATATATTAATATTTATATGTTAATATATATTGAATATGTATTTTAAATATATATTTATATATAATAACTCTGTATTACTTTAGGGGTAGATATTTCTTATCACGTTGAGAGAGTTCTCTTTTTCCTGTTTTATGGGGATTTGTTTTTTAATCATGAATGCCTGTTGAATTTTGTCAAATGCTTTTTCTTTATTTATTGTCACAATTATGCAATTTTTCTTCATTAGCCTGTTGATATGATAGATTACATTAATTGATATGTTGACACAGCCTTATATATGTGACACAATTCCCCTTTGTGATATATAATCATTTTTATACATTGTTCAATTAAATTTGCTATTTTGTTGAGAATTTTTGCTTCTGTGTTTTATTACAAACATTAATTTCTAATTTTATTTTCTTATTAGTGTCTTGTTTTGGTATTAGGGTTATGCAGGCTTCATAGAAAGAATTAGGAACTATTTATTCCACTTCTGTCTTCTGAAAGACATTGAAGAGAATAAGTATAATTTATATATTAAATGTTTGGTGGACCAGTGAACTCATCCAGGCCTTTTATCTTCTGTTCTAAAATATTAATTATTGATTAAATTACTTCAATAGTAACAAAATCTGTTCAGATTTTCTATTTTCTCTAGTGTGAGTTTTGGCAAATTGTGCCTTTCAAGGAATTGGTACATTTCATCTAAGTCATCACATCTGTGGGCATAGAATAGTCCATGTTATTGCTTAAATATTTTTTTAATACTCATGGGATCTGTAGTGATGTATACTCTTTCATTTCTGATAGTAGTAATTTGTGTTCTTTCTCATGTTCCCTAATTAGCCTGCTAAGAAGCTTATTAATTTTATTGATCTTTCAAAGGCAGATGTCAGGTTCATTGATTTTCTTTATTGATTTTCTCTTTTTCATTTAATTGATATCTCTAATTTTATTTATTTTATTCTGCTTATTTTAGATTTACTTTGCTTATTTTTTTCTAGTTTCCTTAGGTGGAAATTTAGATGACTGATTTTAGACTTTTTTTTCTAATATATGCATTTAATACCATATTTTCCTATAAGCACTACTTACAAAATTTGAAAAATTGTGTTTGCATTTTTATTTAGTTAAAAATAATTTCTAATTTCTCTTTAGATTTTTTTGTTTGACGTATGTCTATATAAAAATACGTTGCTTAATCTTCATATATTTGAGGATTTTTGAGTTATCTTTATACTATTGGTTTCTAGTTAAATTCAGTTGTGACCTGAGAACAGGTCTTGCATGACTATTTCAGCTATGTTAGAGTATATCTTATGCCTCAGAATGTGATCTATCTTGGTGAATGTTTCATTTGAGCTTGAGAATATTGCATCTTCGGCTGTTGTAGGATAAAGTTGCCTATAGATGTCCATTATATCTAGTTAATTTATGGTGCTGTTGAGTCCAACTATGTTCAAATACTCACTAATTTTCTGCCTGCTAGGCCTCTCTATTTCTCAGAGAGAACCACTGACGTATTCAACTGTAATAATTGACTTATCAAGATCTCCTTGCTGTACTATCAATTTTTGCCTCAGATTATTTGATGTTCTATTGTTATTTGTATCTATGTTAAAAATTATTCTATCTCCCTGAATAATTGACTCTTTCATCATTAAATAATGCCACATTTTTATTCTTGACAAGTTTTCTTGCTTTGTGTCTTCTCTGTCTGAAATTAACACAGTTGTTTCCACTTTAATTTTAAATGTTAGCATGGTGTATTTGTCTATGTTCATGTGCTTTTAATATATATGCATATTTACATTTAAATTAAGTGTTTTTGTTGACAGTGAGGTTGAATCTTACTTTTTAATCCATTCTGATAATCTCTGTCTTGTAATTGATGCATTTAGACCACTGGCATTCAAAGTAATTATTGATATAGTTGGCTTAGTGCCTTCTATATTTGTTACTGTTTCTCTTGGTTGTCCATTTTCATTGTTCCTATTTTTCTTTTCCACTCTTTTTCTTCTTTTTGTTTTAATTAAGAATTGTATAATCTTCCACTATGCTTCTTTTTTCAACTTTCAAATAAGTATATGCTGTACTTCTTTGTTTCAAATTGTTGCCCTAGAGATAGTCATTTACATTTGTAACTAATTCAAATGTGTTTTCAAATAATACTATACTACTTCATGAGAAGTCTATCTTATAATAAAATAATTCTAATTTTATTTTCCATCATTTGTTTTATTGCTGTCATTTACCTCATTTATATATATGCTTATATAAACAGGTATATGATATATACAAAAGCACATGCAATATCTTATTATTTTTAACAAACAGTTCTCTCTTAAATCAATTAAATAAATAAAAATTTTTATTTTACTTTGTTTCTTTTTTATGATCTTCTTTCTCTATGTAAATTGACTTTTCTGACATATACTACTTTTGTCTTCTCTCTAAAGTACTTCTTTTAACATTTCTTGCAACGGTCTACTTACAACAATTCTCTTATTTTTTGTTTTGTTCATCAATTTTTGAAAGTCTTTATTTCAATTTAACTTTTGAAGGATACTTTTTCAGTATACAGAATTCTAGGATAGTATGTTTTTTTGTCTCAACACTTTAGTTACTTCACTGTACTTTCTTTTTGCTTGCATGATTTCTAAGAAGAAAGTTGTAATTATTTTTGTTCCTCCATATGTGAGGTGATTTTCCTGTATCTTTCAGAATTTTTCCTTTATCTCAATTTCTGTCATTTGAATATTATATACATAAATATATGGAATTTTTTTGCATTTAGTCTGCTTGATGTTCATTGAGAAACGTGGATCTATAGCTTGATGTGTGACATTAAGTTGTAGAAATTCTGTTTTTCAAATAATTTTCTTTTTTTCTCTTTCTTCTCATTCTGGTATTTCCATTACATATTACTTATACCCTTTGTAACTGTTCCACATTTTTTTTTTTGATATTCTGTTCTATTTGTTTCAGTCTTTATTCTTTTTAGCTTTTCTACTTTTCAGATTTCTATCAATGTAGCCTCCTAGTCAGGGATTTTTTTCTGCATCCATATTCGGTCTACTAATAAGTTCACCAAAGGCATTCTCCATTTCTGTTATAGTTATTTTTTATCATTAGATTGTTTTTTATGAATTCCATCTCTCTGTGTATATTTCTCATCTGTTCTTACATGCTATCTACTTTATTCATTAGCACCCTATCATATGCATCATGTTTGTTTTAAATTTACTGTCTGGTAATCCCAAACTCCCTGCCATGTCCAGTTCTGATACTTTTTCTGTCTTTTCAAACTTTATTTTTCTCCTTTATAGTATGCCTTGTACTTCTGTTTTGATAGTTGGATATGGCATACTGAATAAAAGGAATTGCTATACATAGGCCTTTAGTGAAATGTTGATAAGGTGTGGGAGGAGGAAACCATCCTATAGTCCTGTGAGTAGATCTTAGTCTTTTAGGAAGCCTGCAACTCTAGGCTGTGAACCTCACAAGTGTTTCTAGGTTCTGCTCCCCTCTTAGCAAAAATGGGATATGTCAGTTTGCTGAGAATGATGGTTTCCAGGTTCATCCATGTCCCTACAAAGGACACGAACTCATCGTTTTTGATGGCTGCATAATATTCCATGGTGTATATGTATCATTCTCAGCAAACTGACACAAGAACAGAAAATCAAACACTGCATGTTCTCACTCATAGGCGGGTGTTGAACAATGGGAACACATGGACACAGGGAGGGGAGTATCACACACTGGGGTCTGTCGGGGGAAAAAGGGGAGGGATAGCAGTGGGTGGGGAGTTGGGGAGGGATAGCATGGGGAGAAATGCCAGATATAGGTGATGGGGAGGAAGGCAGCAAATCACACTGCCATGTGTGTACCTATGCAACAATCTTCCATGTTCTTCACATGTACCCCCAAACCTAAAATGCAATTAAAAAAAAAAAATGGGATATGTCTACATTCCACTTGGAAGGCTGGACCTGGCTAGAGTTGAGTGTTTCTCTTTCCCCCAAGCCAATTAAACCCTGACAAACAAACAAAAATCCAGCAGGTTAGACTCCGATTATCATACTAACAGGAACAAAATGCTGTGGCATATTTCAAAATGATTCCTTTTTTATTCCCCTGCTGGAAGCATGAGATGATTATTCTTTGATATTGATTGGGAGAAACTGATCATAATCCTAGAGGTTAATCTCACAAACATCCGGGCCCGTTCTTATAATTTGGCCCCGTTGGATTTTTAACTCTTAGACTTGTCCTCACTGAGCCTCCAGAAATTAATCTACTTTAGTTTAAGTATTTCTACCCTGGCACTGGTTCCCACAAATATTTATGCTCATGGGTTTTTCCTTGCTGCATTGTGAATCGCTGTATCTACTTGCCTGTCTCTCTACTGTTAGGGACAGCAATTTTCCCTGGGACCTCACTTCGCTGATACAGCTAAGAAAAGTTGTTGATTTTTCAGTTTGTTCAGTTTTTAGGTTCTTGTTAGAACATGTGGAACCAGAAGATTATGTTTTAAATAAAAACAATTTTCACAGTAGAAATTATTTTATATAAAAATTTCAATGGATATATGCAAGAAGAAATATCAGATATAATATATTAGATATGAATTAAAACTGTTGTAATCAGCATTCCACTGATTTCAGAATATAATTAGGCATAAATTGGAACACTTTCCAATGTTTAATCCACATAGAGAACTCAAGTAAAAAGAGTTGACGGCTGCTGTAAAAGAACTCATCACAAACGTGATGGTTTAAAACAATAGAAACAGACTCTCAAAACCTTAGGTATGAGAAGTTCAGAACCGAGGTGTTGTCAGGACCACACTCTCACCAGAGGTTTGGGAGGAGACTCTGTCCTATGCCTCTCCCCCGCTTCTGGTTGCTACTGGCAGTGAGTGGCGACTGGGACTGCATCGCTTCAGTCCTTGTCTCTTGCTTCATACTAGCTCCTGCTCTGTGAATGTGTCTCCATTTTCAGTTTGCATATCTACCTCTGTTTCACTTTTTAAAAAACCCAAAAAACAGAAAACATGTTGTTGAAGATAGGGCCCACTAGATTTATCACATTAATCCTCTTTTTTTTCAAATAAAGAAACGTCCACTGCTTCCAGGTATTAGTTCTGGGACATATTTTTTTAATTCAAACTATTATAAAGTTATTTCATAAACTCAATAAAACATTGCTTTTTTAAAGAAAATTTTCTATGGCACTCTATTATTGAAAATTTATTAGATAGGTGCTTTAATTAACTAAGTCATAGAGCCTGCTACTAGTAGAAATTTAAAAGTAGTTTCTGAAGGAGTTACACAATAGTATGAAGTTGATTAAACTCTACTGAGAAATGTTACAAAAATATCTCCTGGGAAATATTAACTAACAATTTTTCTGTGACATTCTCTTTCTAAAATTAGTCCATCTGTTTGGGGTTATTTAGCTGATTCATTAAATTTATTTAATCTAATGTTTATATTAAGTTACAGTACATTCAAGAGTATTAGTAGTTTCATTTTGTTTATAATTTGACAGATGAGTATTATATGTTTTACCATATGTAAGTAACATGAATAAAAATTAAGATCACCTGTACTTCCTTTGCTGAAAATTTATGTCCATCTTCCAATAATTCGACCATTTTTATAATAAAGTGAACATTATATTAAAATAGATATTTTTACTTTTATTTTTGGTCTACTGTTTTCATATATGGTAATACTGTAAGTGATTTTTTTTTTCATTCCGCTGGAAGATTTAGTTTAATTATGGTAACTTATGTTCCGTATATTGTGCCAGTGGCTTCGAGCAATGTGTACATTTTAAATAAACTAAATGAATGAATTAGTTTTGCCATTCTAATTGCCTTTTACCTCCAGTATTTCTGTGAAGACACATTGCCTAAATAGTATCTGAAGTCCTATTTAGCTGGCAATTCTTCATAAACAACGGGAAGCAATTGTAAACTTTTAAAATGAAATATAAATATATATGAAATATAGTTCTCATAACATTAGAAATCTACTGACATTTTAAATATATAAAGTTGAGAGACTAATGAAAATAAAAAGAGCAAATTCTGAAAGCCAATATTTGGGGCAGGAGTTTAAAAAAAATTGAAACAGGCCAGGTGTGGCAGCTCGTGCCTGTGATCAGCACTTTGGGAGGCCAACGCTGGCAGATCACTTGAGGTCAAGAGTTGGAGACCAGTCTAGCCATTGTGCTGAACCCTGTATGTACTAAAAATACAAAAATTACCCAGGGATGGTGGCACAGCACATAGTCCCAGATACTTGGAAGGCTGAGGCGGGTGATTCACTTGAACCTGGGAGGCAAAGTTTGCAGTAAGCCAAGATCCTACCACTACACTCTAGCCTGGGTGACAGAGTGAGACTTGGTCTGAAGAAAAAAAAAAATAGAAGGAAACAATACTGTAGATACAAATTTCTTTCATTCATATTTCATCTCACATAATTTAAAGTACAGCCATAAAAAGGCATTATGGGCTTAAAATTGGTGTACCCCACAAAATTTATATATTGCAGCCTTAACTTCCAATTTTATGGTATTTGGAAATGGGACTTTTGGAAGGTAATTAGAATTAGATAAGGTCATGAAGGTGGAGTCTTTTTGATGGAATTAAGGCCCTTATAAAAAAAAATCACTGGAGAGCTTGCTCTCTTGCTCCCAATGTGCACAAAAAGAAGTTATTATGTGATCGCAAGGTGAGATGGTAGCTGCCTACAAGCCGAGAGAAGACGCCTCAGAAAGAAAACAATCATGCTTACATGCTGACTTGAACTTCTGACTTCCACACCTGTACCTGTTGTTTAATCTACTGGAAGGATGTATTTGTAAAGATTGTAGCTAAAATCTCTTTGCATGATATTTTATTTAATTGCTCTCAATTATAATAGAAATTAAGCTTATTTTTCTGTAAAAGTTAATTTAGACTAAAAGCATTAGCAAAGCAGATCAATTTCCAAACATTTGCTACGTGATTAATTCTGAGTTAAATGTTAGACAGGTGTTCAAGGAAGGGCATTATTGAACTTGGGCCATGAACAATTTGTTTTCTGGGACCGTTTGCAAATGTAATAAACTTGGTAGAGATGCTCCTTGATTAGAGTGGGGTTATGTCCTGATATATGCATCATAACTTAAAAATAGTATAAGTTGAAAATATATTTAATGCATCTAAGCTACTGTATATCCCAGCTAGCCTCTACCACCTTAAATGTGCTCATAACACTTAATATTAGCCTACAGTTGGAAAAAAAAACTAACACAATCTTTATTTTATTATAAAGTGTTCAAAAGATCAAAATTAATAAATGGCAACACAGTGTCTACTAAATGTGCATTGTTTTTGTACCATTACAAAGTTTAACAATTGTATATTGAATCATCTTAAGTAGGATACTATGCAGTAATGCCATGGCAAATGGAGGAAGAATATTATGATAGTGGAGACTGAGATTATTTTTGTATTAACATATATTATTTATTTTATAGACAATTAGGAAAAGCTGTCAAAAGCAAGGCCAGCAGAAATTTGATGTGTAGATTTGTCAGATTTACAAGAAGTAGAAGATTGAATAAAAGCAAGTTCTGATGAAATGTGGAGCAAATTCTCATGTCTCATGACCTACTTTTCATAAAGTTACACACACAACCCCCATATTTCAAAATAATATGTATAAAAATTAACTCGGTTTTAAAAATTGAATATAGAGTTTATCTTTGAACAACATGGAGTTTAGGGGCACTGACACATACTATTTTGACTCCCCCAAAAATTAACTATTAGCCTACTGTTGACTGAAAGTCTTAAGGGAAACATAAATAGCCATTAACACATATCTTGTATGTTACATATATTATAAACTTACATTTAAGTAAGCTAGAAAAAAGTTATTAAGAAAATAATCAAAAAGATAAAGTATATCTACTATTCATTAGGTGGAAGTAAATTATGATAAGGTATTCATCCTCATTGTCTTCATGTTATTTAGGCTGAAGGAAAGGAGGAAGAGGAGGAGCTGGTCTTGCTGTCTCAGAAGTAGTAGGGGTAGATAAAAACTCAAGCATAATTGGTCATGTGCAGTTCAAACTCATGTTGTTGAAGGGCCAACTGTATATAAATGCACAAAACTACATTTAAAAAAAGATATTAAAATTTACAAGGTGTAAATCTATCTTTAAAGGATTTGAGAATATAACTTTATGTTTAGTATGTATTTTATAATCTTTACTATTTTATATTTCTATATTATTTTTATCAATATTTTACATAATGATGAAAGCATTATGTTGGAAACACTTTAAATAAAATTCTTTATCAATTTAAAATGGTATTAAAATGCTACTAGAAAAAGACACTGGGAAATGTACTAATAAGAATATTTGGGGGCAGGATCCAAGATGGCCTAATAGAAACAGCTCCAGAGTGCAGTTCCCAGCAAGAACAACGCAGAGGGTGAGTGTTCACATTTCCAAACAAGTTTTCACTGCCTACAGACCAGGATATTCCTGGTCCGAAAAGCACCACGAGTTTTCAGCATGTCTGGTGCCATGGGTTGGCACACAAAAACTCACACAATCTTGGTGGCCATTTCAACTGGTGCCTGGAACACCTGGGAGACAGAGCCACCCATTCAACTGAAAGGGAAGGGCCTGAGACAGGGAGCCAGGTGATCTTGTTCAGCAAGTACCACCCCTACAAAACAAGCAATCTAAAACACTCTGGATTGAGAGTTTCTCAGCAAGCGCAGCTGGACCCAGGATGGTCCACCTCAACGGGGAGAAGGGCACCCACCACTACCAAGGCAGTACGCCAATACTGAGTTCACACAGCAGTTGGGCAGAGCCTGTGGCAGCTCAGCAATACCTCTGCTGGCAGACTGTGACTAGACTACTCCGTGTGAGGCAGGGCATCTATGATAAAAGGCAGCAGCACATCAGGAACTTATAAATAAAGCCGACTTCCTAGGTCAGAGCACCTGGGGAAGAGGCAGTTATGAGTTCCACTGCAACAGACTTAAAAGTACCTGCCCAGCAGCTCTGCACAGAAAAACAGAGCTCCCAGCACAGCACTTGAGCTCCTATAAGGAACAGACTATCTCTTCAAGCAGCTCCCCCAACCCTCGTATACCCAAAGAGACACTTCATAAAGCAGAGGTCAGGCCGCTATCTGGCAAGTACACTTCTGGGACAAAGGTAACAGAAGAAACTGCTCAAGGAAAGAAGAGAGGACATAAAGAGGTGGAGAAACATTCCATGATCATGGTTAGGAAGACTCATCGTGAAAATGACCATACTACACAAAGTAATTTACAGATTCAATGCTATCCCCATCAAGCTACCAATGACCTTCTTCACAGAACTGGAAAAAAACACCTAAAACTTCATATGGAACCCAAAGAGAGCCCACATAGCCAAGACAATTGTAAGAAAAGAACAAAGTTGGAGGCATCACACTACCTGATTTCAAACTATACTACAAGGCTACAGTAATCAAAACTGCATGGTACTGGTACCAAAACAGAGATATAGACCAATGGAACAGACAGAGGCCCCAGAGGCAATGCCACACATCTACAACCATCTGATCTTTGACAAACCTGACAAAAACAAGCAATGGAGAAACGATTTCCTGTGTAATAAATGTGTTGGGAAAACTTGCTAGCAGTGTGCAGAAAGCAGAAACTGAACCCCTTCCTGACACCTTACACTAAAATTAACTCCAGATGAATTAAAGATCTAAACATAAGATCTAACACCATAAAAACCCTGGAAGAAAACCTAGGCAAAACCATTCAGGACATAGACATAGGCAAGGACTTCATGACTAAAACACCAAAAGCAATGGCAATGAAAGTAAAAATAGACAAATGGGACCTAATTAAACTCCACAGCTTCTGTACAGCAAAAGAAATAATCACTAGAGTGAACCAGCAACCAACAGAATGGGAAAACATTTTAATATCCAGAATCTACAAAGAACTAAAACAGATTTACAAGAAACAAACAAACCCATCCAAAAGAGGGCAGAGGCTATAAACAGACACTTTTCAAAAGAAGTCATATATGAGGCCAACAAACATATGAAAAAATGCTCATCACCACTGATTTTTAGAGAAATGCAAATCAAACCACATTGAGATACCACTTCATGCCAGTTAGAATGGCGATCATTAAAAAATCTGGAGACAACAGATGCTGGAGATGATATGAAGAAATAGGAACAATTTTACACTGTTTGTGGGGGTGTAAACTAGTTCAAACATTGTGGAAGACAGTGCGGCACTTCCTCAAGGACCTAGAAATAGAAATTCCATTGGACCCAACAATCCCATTTACTGAGTATGTACCCAAAGGATTATAAATGGTTTTATTATAAAGACTCATGCACATGTATGTTCATAGCAGCACTGTTTACAAGAGCAAAGACCTGGAACCAACCCAAATGCCCATCGAAGATAGACTGGACAAGGAAAATGTGGCACATATACACCATGGAATACTATGCAGCCATAAAAAATGATGAGTTTGTGTCCTTTGTAGGGACATGGATGAATCTGGAAACCATCATTCTCAGCAAACTGACACAAGAACAGAAAATCAAACACCGCATGTTCTCACTCATAGGCAGGTGTTGAAAAATGGGAACACAGGGACACAGGGAGGGGAGTATAGGTCCTTGAGGAGGGGTAGGGGAGGGTCAGCGGGGGTGGGGTGGGGAGGTTGGGAGTTATAACATGAGGAGAAATGACAGATGTAGATAATCGGGGGATGGAAGCAGCATATCACATTGCTATGTGTGTACCTATGCAACAATCCAGCATGATCTGCATATGTACTCCAGAACCTAAAGTACAATGAAGAAAAAAAAGAATATTCAAGATACTATTTTTAATCAAGGGGTGAATATAGAACCAATTTATTAATAGAGGTTCAGGTTTTGGATATTTAAATAATTAAATACAAATTTTTATATGAGTAAAAGTGTGCTGGATTATGCTGTAATAATATACAACCTCAAGTTAGTGACTTTTCAACATAACGTTTTTTTCTTTGTATACTCACAGTCTTCTGCAGATCCAAATATGTATTACATTATCCATCAATACATTGTCAATCATCTCAGGCTGGTTTGATGTTATGCCACTCTCCTATCAGCCTTTAATTCCAATATTATAATGGCAGGAATTGATAGGAAAAATCACTCAGGAACTCATAAATGTTTTCACTTAAAAGTGCTATATTTTCCTATATCTCGTATTTTATTGGTTTAAGCAAGTCACATTTCCACGTCTAATTTTTCTATTTGCCTGAAAGTTTTCTCCCAACCTAAAGGATTGGTCTATATCAAATTCCTTTTCAAAAATTATAGTTATAGAAAAATGAAAGAATACAACTGATAAGTGAAATTACATTACCATTTGTACTCCTAACACAAACAGCTGAATATTATGGCTAATATCTCTCTGAATTCACAAACATTAAAGTTTACTGTTTGTGATGTTCAGTTCTCAGGGTTTTTATAAATGCATAAAATCATTTCTCTACAAGTTCCGTATCATCCAAAATATTTCTATCATCCTAAAGCTTCCCCAGTGTTTACTCTTTACAGTAAATATTTTTCTTTCTGCAACCCTTCGCAGCTACTATGTTTCCAGTCCCTACAGTATTTTTTTCCTTTTTTTTTAACTTATGATATGCATGAAATCGTATGACATGTGAATTTTGGGGTCTAACTTCACTTATTTAGCAATATGCACTGAAATGTCACTCATGCTGTTGCATGACTCAATAGCATGATCCTCTTTTTGCTGAATAGCTTTCCATTTTATACTTGTACCACACTTTATTTACCTATTTACTTGTTGCAATACATCTTGGTAGCTTACAATTCTTAATAGTTGTCAATAAAGCTTATATGATAATTCAGTTATGGGATTTAGTGTGAACATACCTAGGAATGCTATATCTGGGCCACATATTGTTTGTGTTTAACTTTATAAGGAACTGCCGAACTGTTTTCCAAAGTATTTGCAACATTTATCAATGCCACCAGTTATAAATAAAAATTAGTGTTGCTTTGCATACTCCCTATTAGTGTGTATTCTCAGGTTTTGCATTTTAGCTAATTAAATAAAATTGAGTAGTGGTATAATCTCACTGTGGTTTTAATTTGCGTTGAAATGAGATATGATGGTGGACATATTTTTAAGTGTTTATTAGCCATCTTTTTATGTTCTGACAGTCAAAATGTTTAATCTAATTTTTACTGGGTTATTTTTCTTTATTTTAAGAATTATAGGATTAACATTAAGATTTAAATGCTTTTAATTTTGATGTAAATTCTTTATCAGATATGAAAGCTTCCAGTATTTTCTCCTCATTTTGGGCTTCTCTTCTCATTCTCAAACTGTGTCTTTGTAAAACAAAAATATTAATTTTTGATAACATTCAATTTATATTTTGTTTTTTATGGGTAGTATTATTGGTGTTATACCTAAAACCTCAGAGTCAACCCTAAGCCCACATCTCCTATAAATTTTAGAATTCAACATCTCACATTTAAGGATAGGGTATAATTTGAGTTCACTTTGATAATATTATGTATGATATTGTTGAACTTCATTTTTTATTTTTGTTTTGTATGTTGGCATTCAATATTTTAGTATCATTTGTTGACAAGACTCTTTCTACATTAAATTGCTGGTTTTTCTTTTGTAAAAAATTCAATAATTAAATTTCTGTGAGTTTATTTCTGGTGTCACTGTTATTTTTCAATGATTTTTTAAGATAAACTTTAGAATGCACTTACCAATATCTAGAAGAAAAAAATGCTGCTCTTTAAATCACACCACATTAATCTTTTCATTCTTTATCTGTATCTTCTTTGAGTTGTTTTAATGGTGTTTTGTAGTTGTCTTTGTACACATCCTGCATATATTTTGTTACATTTGTAACTACATATTTTGACTTTGATGTCATTATACTTGGCAATTTATTTATATTTAAGTTTGCAATGGCTTATTGCTGGTGTCTAGAAATACAATAGATCTTTCTATATTGTCTTTGTACCATACAATCTTGCTAAACTTACTTGGTGGTTCCAAGAATACTGTGTAAATTATTCAGGATTTTTAAAATTAGAATTTCTAATCTGATATAGTTTGGCTGTGTCCCCACTCAAAATCTCATCTTGAATTATAATCTCCATGATCCCAATAATCTCCAAATGTCAAGTGTGGGACCAGGTGGAGAAAATTGGATCATGGGGGCAGTTTTTCTCATGCTGTTCTCATGACAGTGAATGAGCTCTCATGAGATCGATGGTTTTATAAATATCTGGCAATTCCCGTTTATTGTTCTCCTTTTTACTGCCTTGTCATGAAGGTGCCTTGCTTTCCCTTCACCTTCCACCACTACTGTAACTTTTCTGAGACCTCCCCAGCCATGCTGAACTGTGAGTGAATTAAACCTCTTTCATTCATAAATTATCCAGTCTTGGGAAGTTATTTATACCAGTATGAAAACAGACTAATACATTAAATTGATATCACCGAGAATGGAATGCTGCTATAAAGATATCCCAAAATGTGGAACTGACTTTAGAACTGGGCTACAGGCAGAGGGTGGAACAACTTGGAGGATTCAGAAAAAGATAGGAAAACGTGGGAAAGTTTGGAACTCCCTAGAGATGTGTTGAATGGCTTTGACTAAAATGCTGATAGTGATAATGACAGTGAAGTTCAGGCTGAGATTATCTCAAATGGAGATGAGAAAATTTTGGGGAACTGGAATAAAGGTGACTCTTGCTATACTTTAGCAAATAGACTGGCAGCATTTTAACCCTGCCCTAGAGATCTGTGCAACATTGAACTTGAGAAAAATGATTTAGGGTATCTGGTAAAATAAATTTCTAAGCAGCAAAACATTCAAGAGGTGACTTGGGTGATCTTAAAATCATACAGTTGTATGCATTCCCAAAGAAAGGATTTGGAAATGAAACTTATGTTTAAAAGGAAAGTAGAGCATAAAAATTTAGAAAATTTGCTGTCTCACAATGAGATAGAAAATAAAAACCCATTTTCTGGGGAGAAAGCTGGCTGCAGAGATTTGCACATGTAACAACAAGCAAAATATTAATTGCCAAAACAATAGGGAAAACGTCTCCAAGGCATGTCAGAGGTTTTTGTGACAGATCCTCCCATCAGAGGCCCAGAAGGGTAGGAGGTAAAAATGGTTTTGTGGGTTGGATCCAAGAACTCATTGCTTTTGTGCAGTGTCAGAACTTGGTGCACTAAATTGTGGCAATGGCTAAAAAGGGTCAATATACAGCTCAGGCTGTTGATTCACAGGGTGCAAACTTCAAGCCTTTGTGGCTTACACACGGTTTTGGGCCTGCAGGTGCACAGGAGTCAAGAATTGAAATTTGGAAACCTCCACTTAGATTTCAAAGGATGTATGGAAATTCCTAGATGCACAGGCAGAAGTTTGCTGCAAGGGTGGAGACCTCATGGAGAACCTCTGCTAGAGTACTGTGAAAGGAAATGTGGAAACACACCACTGGGGTGCTGCCTAGTAAAGCTGTGAGATGAGGCCACCATCCTCCAAACACCATAATGGTAGATCAACCAACAGCTTGTACTGTGCATCCAGAATATTCACTGACATTCAACACCAGCCCATGAAAGCAGCTGGGAGAGAGGTTATATCCTTCAATGCCACAGTAGTGGAGGTTCCCAAGGCCATGGGAACCCACCTCTTACATCAAGGTGTCCTGGATGTGAGACATGGATTCAAAGAAGATCATTTTGGAGCTTTAAGATTTTACTGCCCCACTGGATTTCAGACTTGCATGGGGCCTATATCTCCTTTGCTATGGACAATTTTTCCCATTTGAAATAGGTGTATTTACTCAATGCCTGTACCTCCACTGTATCTAGAAAGTAAATAACTAACTTACTTTTGATTTCTCAGGCTCATAGGCAGAAGGGACTTGCCTTGTCTCAGATACAACTTTGGACTTGGACTGTGCATTAATACTGGAATGTGTTAAGACTTTGGGCTGGGTGCGGTGGCTTATGCCTGTAATCCCAGCACTTTGGGAGGACTAGGCGGGCAGATGACAAGGTCAGGAGATCATGACCATCCTGGTTAACATGGTGAAACCACGTCTCTACTAAAAATACAAAAAATTTTCCAGGTGTTGTGGCACATGCCTGTAGTCCCAGCTATTCTGGAGGCTGAGGCAGAAGAATCACTTGATCCTGGGAGGCAGAGGTTGTAATGAGCCAACGTGCTGCCACTGCACTCCAGCATGGTGACAGAGCAAGACTCCATCTCAAAAAATAAAAGACTTTGGGGGACTGTTGGATAGGAGTGCACATCAGAACAGGTGATTACATATTTGGTGGTATAGAATGAAATAATGCCTGTATTTAGTGCCTGGATTCATAAAGTTTGTGTTTTGATGTTTGGAAAGACACATAGAGTGGATCATTGGTAGGGTAAGTGATGAGAAGAAAGCAACATATATGTGGAATGAAACAATAATTTGCTGCTAAAATACAATTATTAAATATTTAATTACTTATAAGATGTTTGTACTATGCAAGGTGGTGCAAGTCAAGAGCTATAACATCAAGAGAAAGTGCTATCATTCTGAAGACCCTTTTTTTTTCCTGACTAGATTTTACATAGAAAGATGTCGGAGAACTGATTCATGGTTTTTAGGTTCTAGCTGCTGAGATCTACTTTTTGAAAGTTCCAAATAGATTGTAAATACCAAGATAAAGGAGTACAAATGTTACTGGTTCAGTTTGGATTAAAGTGTGATGATAAAAATTCATTTTATCTTTTTTTCTCAGTAATTTTTAATATGGTGTCTTTTTTTTTCATGGTGTACAATTTAGAGTAAATAGAAGCTACTAATTGTTGACTACATTTTTAATTAATAAAATATTTGAATAATTATATTAGCCAATCATTTCTTACTATCTTAAAACTCAGAATTATTTTGAAATCAGTCATCTACAATTTTTTAATACATTTATTTCTTTTTACAACAGTCAATAAATTATAGCTCTAATGTTCTGGTTTATATAAATGTCTTCCAACATTTTCCTCAATCTAGAATAGTACCAATCTTTTGGAATTAAAAAGAGAAAGCTTAAGTAAACTTTAGATAATTTTATGTTACTTTCAAATCATTAAAAAATTTCTATATTATGCTTTATGAAAACTTTATCAGGAACATTAACTTACATTTATTTTTGGTTTTGTTCCAATTGCTAAAGCGGGTACCATCACCATGTTCTAACATTGACCAAAATGTTTTTCATTCTTGGGGTTCAGGAAACAATACCCCAAAATACAATGCTTTGACATACTTTACTAAAGATGCATCCTCAAGGTCTCTCTTTGCTCTTTCCAGATTTCCCTGTCTCTCTGTTCCTGTTTCCCAAAGCTTTTATAGGGACCTTCTCTGGAATTTCTTTATCTAAGAAAACTTATTTCCAAACTAAATGCAATTGTCATAAGACCTTCTTCTTAAAAATTTCATCAAAGATGTAAAAGAGAAGAGAGTGGGAGTTCTCACTGCAACACTCAAGTAGACATGTTATCTGTTCTTCTGAGGGCAGCCCCAAGACATTACCTGGGGTACTTTATCTGAATAATAAGACCATCCTTATTCACAGTAAATTTCTGCCCTTTATCTTTCCATCACCTCTTCCAGAGCTCAGAGAAAATTTATTCCAAGTCATTGTTCTTTGGGTTCATTCATTTCTACTGAAAATCATTTACTCCTCCAACCCTTTCCCCTTCCCCAATAAAGAAAGCTGTATAGGCTGGCCTCTAGTCATCATTGGGTTATTGAAATAACCATTCTCCTGTGATTTCCCTGTGCTATGAGTTTTGAATAAATCTGTATGCCTTTGCTCCTATTAATTTGTCTTTTATAAGTTAATTTTCAGTGAACCTTCAGATTAAAGGTTTCCCTTGCCCTCTACAGATTTTTTACTATGAGCAGGAAAACTCAAAATCTCTGTGATCATCAGGAAGCCACTGTCAAAGAAACCCTATTTAGGGGGGAAAAAAAATACCAGTCAGAATTCCTAGTGTCTACCAGTTGATCTGGAAGAACAGATGGTAAGAATCATTATTCTTTTTTTTTTTCCTTCTAAATTCAAAGGAATGGGACGAAAGCATTTGTATAGACTAATTCCTAGGCATAGTGATTCTGGTGTGCTTTTATTATGTTGGATACATCTTCTGCACTCATTTTTAAAATGTCCACTATTCTAAACCTAGAAAGTTACCTCTGGGACTTTCCATTAAACAAAAGGCTTATTGGCTTGAGTTGCTTGTAAAATATATAAATTGGTTATGTTAAAAAGAAAACAAAAGGTTTTAGAGTGCCCATGTCTTAAACAGCTATCTAATTGATGCCTATAAAAGACAAAAGTAATATAGAATTAGAAACTCCCTCAGCAACAATTTAAAAGAATAAATTAGATTTAAAACAAAGCCAAAATCCTTTGAGTGTGCAAACTGCCTGCTATGGGATTTAACAAAAAGAAAAAAAAAAAGGCACAAGGCACTTCAGCTGGCCAGGATTTGGGGCCAGCACAGGTTATTGTTGGGTTTTGTGTGTGCAGATGGCTAGTTGAGAGATGAGGACCCCAGAGAGAATATAGTCTTACAGAGATGTGGGTTCTACTCCATTTTCAGCTAGTGAAACTTTCCTTTCTTTAAGCTGTCATTGGGAGTTTTCTGGATCTTGAAAGGGTTACAGCTTTTTGCTTTCATTTTGCAGACTTTTGTTAAAGTGATCAATGGCTTCTTGGTTTTGATCTCATGCATGCTTTTTTTGTTTTGGTTTTCAGTCATTTAAATATATGCCTTTCATTAAAATTTAGGTTTATATTTAGAGCATGCTAGCAATTTTTTTTCTTTTTTCTTTTTTTTTTTCCATTTATCTTGCTTTCTATTCTGTGATAGACAGATATGCTTCCTGCTGTCACTGGGATCTGGGAGCAAGCACAGTGGGCCCTTCCAAGGCAGCAGTCAGTAGAGTGGTGCTCCTGCCATCACTGTTCCCTTGGCTAAGGCAAAAATCATGTATTTAATGAACACTATGATCAAAAGTTGGCTTAATTCATAACTCATATTCAAGGCATATATATATATATATATCACACATGTATATTTAAGACCTCTATTTTTCTCTGTTGGATTTTGCTTTTTTCTATAGAAACTTCTCAGTCAACAGAATCTCTTTTTTTCAACCCTCTATTAACTAGACCTTTATCTGGCCCTTTGAGAAAACTTATCTCCTGAAACTGGATCCTCTGAAACTTGTTCTTTCCCCTCCTGCACTTGCCACCTTTGATCCTTTATCCAGTTCCCTTGATAAGAAGAGCTTCAATGTGAGAGGAAACATCAGCGTTATAGCAGTCATATAAACCGATCTGAAGGAGACTTCTAGTGACCATGGGACTCCTTGAAGAACATTGTTAAAGCACCACTGATCCCCCTTTTTTAGAATCATCATCTTCCTCTTGGAATACTAAGGGTTGTTGGCAAGTTCCTCTCAGGTCTGAAACTCTGCTTTCTTTTTGCATTGAGTACCCTGATCTCCTTGACGTTTGGGGGTACCAAGAGTAACTTCATCTTGTGAGAGAACACTCAACATTTGGGTATCTGATAACTAATGAGTTACTGGCTGAAATTTTAAAAGTGACAAACAAAAGTTTCAGTGAAGAGTTATCATTGCAGGGGACTACTCATTTCTTCGTACTTCAGGATAAGAAAAGTGTAAGATTTCTGACTTAGTCAAACAAAAAAAAACTGACAGTAAATGCGAAAGTGGTAAAAGAAAAGTTGTTTTCTACGTTGGTCAGGGGAATCTCAGAGCTGGGGCCGTGACCTGAGAATGGGTACAACTGGGACACTTGGAGGCTGTGGGAGAACTCACCACCAAAAGATTCAACTTCCACGGGGGACAGTCTGGTAACAGAGTGGGCAGGTTGGTATTGGTTCTCCCAACAATCAGGGGGATAACCTTACAGGCGCACTATGAGAGCACCGTGCAGTTCAGTCTCATAGCAGTCCCCTCTTGGACTTTTGCCTTGATTATGAGACCTGGGATTTAGTATATAAATGAGATTCTTTCCAGTTCTAGGTGCTCCACCTTCCAGTCGTGTCTGCCTTTTATATGTATAAATGTTAGGCTCTGTGACCTGCAAATGCTCAATTCATTTACAGGTTCATAATAAATCAGTTAATACTGATCTATTAACTCAGTAAACAGTTAATAAATATAACAGAAACTAAATTCAAAAGCCACCTATCTAACAAAATTGGTCTTCAAAATATAACCTTTTGACATTTAGCCAGTTATTTTGTAGGGGCTTCTGAAATTGTTTTTCTTAGGTTCATCTATATAATCCTGCAATAAATTAATACGATTTTATGTTACCTTGTCAACCATTTTTAATCTTCCTCTGTGTCTCATCTAAGTGACACACCCTAAACTCTCTATTAAGAAAAAAATTTTTAAAAACTTGCATTACTTCTCCCTGCTTTTAAGATGTAAATTGAACTTGATAAATGGTTTTAGCCATGTGAGACAGATAGACTCTTACTTGTTTCATTTACAGAGGCATTGTTTCATTTACAGAGGCATAATTTGATTTCAACTGTCCTTTTAAGCTAGTGAATTTTATTAGTCTCGTGGCTAAAATTTTAAAATCAACATTATAAATTTGTTATTTATGTCAGTTGTCATTTTATGTACACATTTGTACATGTTGCTTTTTTTATTGTCTTAATGGTACCAAATTGAATTAAAATAAATGAGTACTTATAAATTAAACAAATAAGCCCAAATGCCTTTTAAGTTTATGTAACTCTAGTCCAAATCACTTTGGTAACTATGCCTATGTAAAATTAAATAATGGCTATTTGTTTAAAAAAAAATCTAGATAATAGCCAAATAAGATATAATGCTAAAACATTAATCATTAATTATAAATTTAAGCTTACATGCTTTTGATTCTTTATTTCACAGAAACAAAATTTGGGTTTGTTAGTAAATATATCTTGTTCCATAATGATAAACTGTTGTATAAAAAAGCCTAGGTTTCTAGAAATTATAAATGTAAATTCTTAAAATGTTTTGGTACACAGCATTTAAAATTGCTTATTCCCTAGGTTTTTGACTAGAAATTAGGGTTACTAGCAATAAAAGTTAAAATTAATATATGCAATTAAAACTATTATATATAAGAAATGCTATTTTTTATACAGTGTACAGAAAAGTAAGATGTTACAAGGTATGAAAACATGATTTTGTTGAGAAAATAAATGGTTTGTGTAGATAAAAATTATTTAACGGTTGTTTCAAAATAAATGAAGAAAAAATGATAAAGATTAAACTAAATGGTTATTAAAGAGTTGGAGTAAACAGAGAATAAAAAATTCGTAGAAGTTATAAAAGATTTATAGATATCTTGTACGTCCAAAGCTGACTGAGGTTTGAATTACAAAATTAACTTTAGTATTGATACTATACTGACACAAAAGTAATATTTATTTCTCTCTTTTACATATGATTTCCATGCAATGTTGATAATAAAAATAAGAAATTATTATTCTCTTTTTTTAGTAGACTGTAAAAGAGAGAGAGAGAAAAAAAATTTAGTGTGCCTCACGCTGTCTTTTAAAAGATCTTTTAATTATTTGAAAACTAAATTTCCTCTGTATCAAAGAGTGTTTTAGTTAATTTTCATGCTGCTGATAAAGATATAACCAAGACTGGGAAAAAATAGAGATTTAATAGATTTACAGCTCCACATGGCTGGGGAAACCTCACCATTATGGTGGCAGGGAAGGAGGAGAAAGTCATATCTTACCTGGATGACGGAAGGCAAAGAGAGAGAGCTTGTGCAGGGGAATTTCTCTTTTTAAAGCCATCAGATCTCCTGAGACTTACTCACTATCACATTAGCAGCACGAGAAAGACCCTCCTCCATGATTTAATTACCTCTCACTGGGTCCCCTCCCCAAGACACATGGGAATTGTGGGAGTTACAATTCAAAATGGATTTGGGTGGGAACACAGCCAAACCATATCAAAGAGAAAGGATTTTGCTTTTTAAAATCTTCTAATTCTCACTTTAGCTAAATGAATGACTATTATTTTACAGTGACCTGTGATCCCATTTTGAACAAGTGTTAGAGTAGGTATTTAGGCAGACGTGAGCAGGCAACAGATGTCCCTCCACCAGGAATGTCAGGTGAGCCACAGGTGATGCTGAAGTTGTTGTTAAACTGTCTCTGTAAAATAATAATTGGTTACAGCTGGCACCAGGGTACAGCAGCCTTCCAATAGGTAGAAAACACATGAAGGTGGTGATCAGCTGTTTCTTGATAAGACCTCAGGAGTTGGGTGAGCAGGCTGAAGCATGTCACTAAGAGGCAAAATAGTGGAGTTTAACTGGTTTATGACCATTGTTAAATAAAATTTAGCCTAAAGCTGCCTCCTTACTTATTTTAAATTTGATCTAAATGTTTTTCTGCATATCGTGAACTATAACAAGGAGGTGTAAACAGACCGTAGCCTACATTTGTGCCAATCACCGAGTTTAGGCCAATCATATGTAGCCAAGTGTTTGAACTGTGTTCAAATAAGGCAAACGCTGAGTGGTAACCAATCTAGATGTTTTGGTACCTCACTTCTGTTTTCTATGTGTCACTTTCCTTTTCTGCCCATAAATTTTTTTCTACCATATGGCTGTGCTGTAGTCTCTGAGCCTATTCTGGCTCGGAAGGTTGCCTGATTTGTGAATTATTCATTTCTCAATTAAATTATTTTAAATTTAATTAGGCTGAAGTTTTCCTTTATCATCTTCCTCTTGGAGCACTGACTGGCAAGGGAAAATCACCTCAAACGAGCATGCATTTTAGGGCCTTTACAACTTCAGTAAACACACTGTGCATGTGGCCCCTCCCAAGTGCAGGCATATCACTGCACATCCAAAAAGCTCACTCCAAGGGAAGAATCGGGGAGAAAAAAACTAGTATACCCCGGTATCATGGCAATACATAAAACCACAAGTAAAAAGTCAAATAACACACTTGGAACTCTCAAGTTGCCCCCTTGGTCCTTTTCCAAGTGTACTTTACTTCCTTTCATTCCTGCTCTAATACTTTTTAATAAACTTTCACTCCTACTCAAAACCTTGCCTTGATCTCTCACTCAGCCTTATGCTCCTTGGGCAAATTATTTCCTTTGAAAAGCCAAGAATTGAGTTGCTGCAGACCCGTATGGTTTTGCTGCTGCTAACACAAGTGTTTTAAACCCTTGACATATTTGAGAGGTTTCTTAAAATCAAATTTCAATTTCTAAATTTAGACTTTTTGATCTGAAACTAATTTTGGGATGTCCTAAGTCCCTGAAATATCAGAAAAAGAAATAATGAAAAGGCTTGTTTGATATGTTAAATTATATAGGAAGTATTATCAAATAAGAAATGATGTTAAAACTTTATTTGTATTATATTTGCATGAATATGTTATTAATATTTGTTCCAGAATTATATGAGATTCCTAAAATTCAAATATATCTTCATTTATAAGTCATAATTATGGCTATTAGTTGTATGCCACATAAACAGTCATATTTCCTTGTCACTTGTGTATTTAGCCATAAACATTTTAAGCCTTGTTGTCCACAGTTAATTGCTTTATTCTGATCCTTTATTTTCCTTAAAGTACTTTGCAAATATTAAAGCTTTTTGTCTTTAAGGAATTTCATAAAGATAATAAAAAGAACTCAGACAAAAATAGGTTTCTTATAACTCTGAGATCCTACCATTGGACATTGCAAATATGTGTTTGAAATTTAAAATCAAATAGATTAAGAGAAACTTTTGAATAGCTGACTTCATTTATTCTTCATACTGCTAATACAAGATGATATTTTAAACAAAGTATCATATTTGTTTTTGTATTGTTTTATTAGGACTTTTCTTTGGTTTTCAAACAGAATTATTCTTTATTTCTTTACAAACTTTATTATGCATATACTTTGTGGAAAAATAGTGCTAAAAATAAGAATTCCAAAATTCAGTCTGAGACTGTTAAAAAGATTATCTTCAATGCCAACAGTTTGTGGAGCAGACTTGAAACAAACTATCAACCCTAAAAAGCCATTAAGCATGCCTGTTTTCTTTTTCCATGCTTAAATACTAAAGAAAAATCTCTTCCTTGCAAGCACTATCAAGAGTCATGACTGTCTGACAGCTTATTTCATTAAAAATAGCTGTAATTTATTTTTCTTGTTTTTTAATAGATTCCCAAGCAGCTGCAATGTACTACGGCATTTATATGTGTTGATGTGAGAAACTGAGGCTTATTTTTATGTTGAAAACATAAAGAACATATTTTCATTTTTTATTTTGAGAAGTGGGTATCTTTTTATCTTTCTTTTATGACATTTCATTTTATGATAAAACTTCTGCTGAAGTCACCATCCTTTGTGAAACTCTGTGCATATATACATATGAAATGTAAATCTATAAGCTATGTATATACCCCTTTAATTTTTTTTTAATGTTTGTTCACTGGATTGGCTGGGTTATCTGTTTTCACCTTATTTAAACAATAAGAAAAATATTGAAAAGTCTTATTTTCTTATTTTAAATTTTTATTTTCATAATTTTAACACTATATCAACTTGCTTGCAAATTTTACATTGTGATTACTTCATATAAAATAACATTATATATATGACATATAAACACTCATACATATTGAAGCAATGTGTTTGGGTATATAAAGACCTTTGTCTTCACATACACATACATATAGGTATATGAAACATGTATAATTTTACTGGAAATAGTGACTTGAGTTGTCTCACCTTGAATAGTAATGAAATGTTTTTTGCACTCTCTTATGAAACTTCTAAGCAACCTGAAACTAAAGACACTCTCTACTAGTTAATTAGAGTATTTCTTCTTCTTTTTGAGTTAAAAGTTATTTTTAATAGGCAATTGTGTATCTTCCTTTGTTAGGATTAAAAAGCAACAAATTCTCAAAAGAACTAAAACATGTTTCTATACTCATTCATTTAGAGATATGAAGAGTTTTCAGTCAGGAAATGGTTTTAATTCAATTTAAGAAAAATGAAAATATGAATACCTAACATTAAACTCATTTTACAGCACATTTTTACATGTAATTACTTTTATGAAATATTTTCAGATTACCTTATTTATTATGCAATTTGCTTGGAACATGCTAAATTAAGAAGACATAAGCAAACCTGAAAGTTACAGTAAAACATTTAGTTAATATAGCTGGTGAGTATACTTGATCCAAAGTTTCTCCAGATAAAAAGAGATATCTTGGGTGAGTATATTCTCTATTTGGCTCACTTGTTATCTTTGTCATTCTGTCCCTGCCCTGGACTCCTAGAGAATCTGGGAACTTTAACTGCTTTGCTTTTCATGCCTGACAGGTTTGCCCTGAAGCATAGCCCTAATTCTCCTCCTACATCTAGCTCTTCTGCATCTGCATTAGCATTGGTTGTTTTCTCCTTTCTAGAATTCACTCTCTCATAAACCACAGTTGGTTTAAGGGAAATTGGTATCGCAGCAAGTGTCCAGTACTTATCTATAATGAGGGTTAATATATGTCTTGAGGCCAAACACTTCAAATATGACAAGGTGAAAAAATGTGTATGTACCTAAAACTACCTAGGAAGATGAAGATATGTATCAAAAACAATTTTAAATGGTAGTATTAATGTAAGTACAATGTCTACATGGCACACACATTCCTTGTCTATTCTTTCCATTGAATTATATGCTGTAGTAGGGATGGGTTTTATCTGGGTAGTCTAAGATTGTGATTATCTGGCTGGGTACGCTGGCTCACACTTGTAACCCTAGCACTTTGGAAAGCCGAGACAGGCAGATCTCTTGAGACCAGGAGGTCCAGACAGGCCTGGCCAACATAACAAAACCCCATCTATCCCAAAAATACAAAAAAAAGAAAAAAAAATGTGCTGGGTGTGAACTGTTTTCTAATTACTGAATTAATTATTCTACATAGAGTATACATATGGCAAATGGCTCCATGATTACACAGATGAAAGATAGTACAAACAAAAACATATTTTATAGTTCTATATATTAAGTGCATTTTCCTGAAAGAAGAAATATTTTGTATACTAGGAAGTCAAATTTTACCTTGATTATGAATAATCTATAATTAAAAATTTCTCATTTTGTTAATACGACAGCTTGGTTGAGTTGTATTTTACTCTTACGTTATGGATTTTGTTAATTTCACGTTTTTAAACATAGTCTTTAATGTTACCCTTTTGATAATTTTAAAGAACTTCTTTAGAAAAACTAATTGTTCATGGTATTCATCACTTTTATTGTAGAATTAATAATGTTATTGGTGCAATTTTGAAAAACAGATATTATAAAAAAATAATAAGAATTAAATGCTATGACTCATTCAGTGATAGGATTTAAGTAATTTTTTTTCCTTTATAAAACACTGAATATTAAATGTCTTTTTTCTCATTTAATTTTATTTTGCATTTAGTTCTTTTTAAATGAAATCGCATAAATAATCACTTAGCTAAGTGGCTGGCTTAAATTATTTTAACAAATATCAGCTATTGTTTAATTATCATTGTTAACCATGAGTAAATATTTTTTATAAAATTTGAAACACATTTCAAACCCACTTTTTTTTTTGAGACAAGATCTCACTCTGTCACCCCAACTAAGGTGCAGCAGCAGAATCATTGCTCACTGTAACCTTGAACTTCTAGGCTAAGGTGATATTCTTGCCTCAGCTTCCCAAGCTGTTGAGACCACAGGCTCCCACCACCATGCCAAGCTAAGTTTTGTACTTTTGTCAAGATGGGATTTTCTTATGTTGCCCAGTCTGCTTCTCAAACTTCTGGCCTCAAGTGATCTTCCTGCTTCAACATCCTGATGTGTTGGGATTACAGGCATGAGCCCCCATGCAACACCTCAAATAGACTTTTATATGAATATTTTATTTACTATGTTTTGAAAAGTTCTACTAATCTTATTCAACAATGTAACTACATTAAAAACAAAATATTTCATTGTGTAGAGATAGACATATACTACATTGTATACTGCACATACACTTTTAAAATACCTTAAAATTGATATATTGATATCAGATTTTTGTTTTCTATGACAAATAAATAAATACATGAATGAATTTAAAGGTAGTTTTGCAGTACTAGTTTTTCAATTCCCTCTTGTTTGTTTCACAAATGTTTCTGCAAACTATTAAATTGGTGCCAAGGTAATTGTGGGTTTTGCCATTGACAGTAATATTATTTAATATCAAGCATTCAGATAGTTCTCTTGGTTCATATGAATTTCAATGCTTACTTTGATTGACTCTATGCCTCAATTATATAAGCATTAGTGCAAATTATGTACTTCGATTAAGAGAATAGACAGGTTTTTACATGATCAAAAATGAAAAAAAATTCATGATGGATATTATTAGAATGTGAATATACAAAATTTTCCAAGTACAATATGTAGTGTTTTCAATTTATCTTTTCTTTTCTATATACTTTTGATAACATAAGTAGAATGAATCTGAAATAAGCAGGTCAAATGTTTAGGTAGTAATGGTAATGGAAGAGAACATAAAGTCGTATTTACCAGCCAGCATTCATGCAATTACATGTTTTCTTGGAATGCCTTTTTATGGAATTTTTCTGTCTTTTTAGATTTACGATGTGCTTGATAGAGATCCCAGAAACTCAAAACTGTGAAGTTAAAAAAAATTTAGGTACTTGCAGGATCTTTAAATATCTTAGATTTAAAATAATTGCAAATAACATACAAAGTATCCAAAAATCAGATCAACATCATCAACATTTTTTATATATTTCATATTTTTCTTTTAACTTTCCAACCCAATCAATAGGTTTTAGCCTATTATTATTTCTGCACTATGTTGGGTGATGCTTTGTTTATCTTCAAGAATTAGTTGCATAATAGTTTTGTAAAAAGTAAGGTATTTCAAACTTTTCATTTTAGATACAATAACTTGAAGGTAATATACTAAATTCTCTCTAAAATCTGTTGATTATTTTTGCTTTCTGTGTATTTCATTAGCTCCTTTGTTTGTACATCTACGAATTACTAATAAATAACATATCATTTGCCCATCACATCTAGTCATTCTGTTGCAAAATGACCTTCTGTAATGTTTCTTATAGCAGGGAGAAATATGTAATTAAGCACACCTAGCACAAGGGCATCATTATTGATGTGAGAGATCTAAGGTGTGCTCCAGAAAAGAATAGATATGTATGAGAGAGATATCACAACTGGAATGTGAATGAATGGTAGATAAAAAAGCTTCCAAAAAATGACATTTCAGATTAAGTGGGCTAGGATTACTAGTAGTTATTTAGAGGCGAGTATTACAGAATCTGGTAGTTTGATTGGCTTCTCTTCTGGCATATTGAAGAATGAAAGTTTCCTGTCTTTCGGTCAGTGAATTTCGAGTTCACTGACAGGAAATACCTATGTTTTTTGCTTGTTTGCTTGTCTTGTTTTCCTTTTTGTTTCTGATACAGGTATAAAAATGCTAGGACTCAACTCTCCATGCTTTTCTTCCCTTTTTGATGTGAAGTCTCCATCACAGGCAGGTTGGCTATGCTGGGAAGTTTTCTGTCACCAGCATAATTTGTGCAAACACAATTTTAAACCTTTCATTTTTTAAGCCACTCTAATTTGGATCTTTTTATTCTTAGAGTATAACAAGGCATGCCCTAAATAATACAGCAAGCAAACATAATGTGAGGGATAGTGTGCAGAAGAGATTGGTAAATAACACTTTGTTTTTAAATGTTAGGGAGGAGAAAACAAATGGCACTTGGCTGGAAAAGGGAGAATTTCAATATGGCTCAAGTAGAAAATATGAAGTTGGGATTATGAAACCAGGCTGGAGTGTTTTGCATTCTTTGCTAAGCAATGGTATGTTTAGATTTTATCAAGACAAATGGCAGCTAATGTAGAGTTAGAAGCAGAAATGTGAATGAATTCATTCATATATTAGAACATCATTTGGCTATAATATGAAGAATGTACTAGAATAACCAATTAAATATACGATAAAATGAGTAAGGCGTTTGTTTTTCAGTTGTTGGAAAAAAAGTGTTTTTTTAAATCCACTTTCAGTATTTAAATAATTTTGAGCCATTATCTCTAGCCTTCATTGTTTCTGATGAGTAATCAGGTACTCTTTTATACTTGTATATTTAATTTTAATATAACAAATTTAAGCTCATTTGGTGTTTTCTTTTTGACTTTGGTTTTTATGGATTTGACTATGATGTAACTAGATATGATTTTCTTTGTATTTATTCTTCTAAGAGATCACCAAGCTTCCTTTATCTGTTTAACAGGGTATTTTTTTCTTTGGAATTTTAGAAAACTTTACCTAGTATATCTGAAAATCTTTTTTTCTGCCCTAGTCCCGTTTTATTCTCTTTTTAAGATTTCAGTTACAGGTGTGGTAAACCTTTGATATTATATCATAGATTCTTTGAGTCTCTGTGAATTGTCTTCAATTTTGTTTCTTTATGTTCAGATTAAATCTTCCACACTGATAAATTTTTAAGTTCCCTGAATCTGTACTCTGCCAATACCCAGTGAATTGTTCGTTTTAGTTACAATACCCTTTAATCAAATAACTTCTCTTTGGCTGTTTATTAATAGTGTCTGTTTCTATGCTGAACTCCTTTTTCTGTTTATACATTAATATCATATTTTTAAAGTTTGTAAACATATTTATCAATAGCTGACTTTAAATCATTGTCTACTAGGTTCAATATCCATGTCATCTCAGAAACTTTTTTTGACTGCTTTAGTTTTGTGTACGAATCACATGTTCAGATTTCTTTGTATGTTTAATAATTTTTATTATATACTTTACGTTACAGATTACCTATTGTAGAAACTGTATTGCGCCAGTTTCCGGTGACATATGTTGGTTTTAGTTCTAGTAGCTAGCTGAATTAGGAGCTAATGATTTTGATGTTTTGTGTGCTTGAATTGAGGGTTTGTTAGGGAAGATGTACAAAAAGTCCAAAGTATTTTCAAAGCCCTTCTAACTTCACATGATTCAAACTCCAGTCTCTGTCTTCTGTGAAGACCTTGTGAGGCTTTGGGTTTAGGCCCTTTTAGATCAGGTATACAGGCATGTTTACTTGTCGTTATTTGTTCTTACATATAAACCAGGTGTCTTAGTCAGGTGCCTTTTGTAATAAACATACTATTTCACTTTGGATAAACCACAAAATATAGAGTCTCTCAGCACTCTTTCACCTCTAGTATATTTGCTTGTCTCTCAGACTTATAGTAGATTTGATAAATTGCTACTCTTTCTGATAAACCTTAAGATTTCTCTTGTGCCTATGCAATCTGTCATCCATGGATTTATGGGGGAGCTCTCCAAATGATGTGTGAGATTTCCCACTTGCAAAGCTACCCTCCCTCTAGAGAATAACACTGATATTTCCAGATGCTTTGGCTTCTCTGCATTTTAACTTCTGATCTTTTTCTCAAGGGACCACCATGGGATTTTTTGGACTCCAGGTGAATGCAGTATGGAGCAAGCCTGATCATTGGGCTAACCACATTAATTTTCTTTCTACCGTGGATTATAAACCTAATCTACCTGTTGTGGAAAGCTTGAAAAGAACATTCATATATGTTGAATATCTTCAAATTTGTTTACATTAGTAGGGCTGATCAAGTAGCTTTTAATGGTTTGTAGCTCCAAGTGGAGATTTACATAACATAATTCTGAAAAAAATGAGAAAACAATAGCTTAATAAAAGTAGCATACTAAATTTTTCCCCCTAATTAATCCATCACTATAATAGTGATGGATTAATCTATCACTATTATAGTGATGGATTAATTAGGGGAAAAATTTAGTATGCTATGCTTCTCTTAATGTCCAGAGAGTTCACAGATGGATTTGAAATAGCTGGGGTCTATTTATAGGTACAGGAACCGATAATGAATTGCGTTAACAGATTCTAAGTTTCCCTGGAGTTCCTTTTGAGCACAGCACTGTTTTCTGTTAGCTTAGCTGGGCTTCTAACCTAGCTGAGCTTTACTCACTCTATCTCAGCATCATCTTGTTCTGCTCCAGTGCTTTCCCAGCTCATTTTATTTCTTTTAGCACTTTCCAAGCTTAACTCAGTTCCTTGACCTTTCCAAGTTGTGCTTTTATACTAAAGACATGATTTAAAGCTATTCTCGAGTAATTGTTGTGTAAGTTACTTAAACTGACCTAAAATGGCTTAGACCACTGGATTTTAAAGGAACAAATGTACTCATTAAAATTGACTCATGACAAATGTACAAAATTAATTTTTACAATTACCTTGATAATCTATACAACTGATAATTTAGATTTAGAATACAATGTTGGATGGAATAAGCAATTATGGCTTCTCTTTAATAGTATCACAAATGATTAAGATTTAGTTGAGCACTACAGGAATGTAAATTCTAAGCAAATGGCATGAGCTACCTTTGATAGAATTCACAAAATACATTTAAACACATTTTACTTTGTAAATACTACTTTACAATAAAATCCTTTTTTTCTGATCAGTTTTACTGATGTAGAAAACATTGTAACTGTGTGGTTTTGGGGGTTGATTAGAATCATCTACTCATTCATGATATCCTGGCAACAGATGATAATCCCCACAATAAGAATTTGATCCTAGCAAAGAAGCATATGGAGAACAGCAGGTCTACAGAAAACATCTATCCATGCTGCCTGTTCACACTGCTCAGGTGCAATCAAAGGCTCTAAGATGTAAATTCTCACTTGAGGTTATTGAGATTTATACCGATAATTCTGACTGGAGCAAGAAACTGTGGAGAGTCAAGAATATATGTAATTAATCTTATAGAATAATTGTAGCCTGCTTTGAAGACATTGTGATTTCTTCTTTGAAACAAATGGACAATTAATGCACATGAGAATAAAATTGATGTTAACATATTGACATTCATATTTTGACTTTTAAAAAATGTTTATGAGAAAGATGACAATATTAAACTTTTTGGAGCATTTTTTTTTAGATGAAGTCTCACTTTGTCACACAGGCTGGAGTGCAGTGACACTATCTCAGCTCACTGCAAACTCTGCCTCCTGGGTTCAAATGATTCTCCTGCCTCTGCCTCCTGAGTAGCCAGGATTACAGGTGCACACCACCACGCTCAGCTAATTTTTGTATTTTTAGTAGAGACAGGGTTTCATCATGTTGCCCAGGCTGGTCTTGAACTCCTGGCCTCAAGTGATCCACCTGCCTGTCCTCCCAAAGTGCTGAGATTACAGGTGTGAGCCACTGTGCCCAGCCGGAACACCCTTTTATATTGTACCAAACCATTATTTATCTTCAAACAGTAAAACTTTTCATATTATAAATATTTCAATCATAGATTCAAAAACATTGCTTTTTGACCACCTCTATTTTAGGTAATCAATCAAGTCAAAATCAAATAAATACTTAATTTGTTCCTCAGGTGGTAAATCAAGTTCAAGGTAAATAAAGGTTTGATTTATTCACCAATTCACTTTATAAATGTTTTTTCTTTATATTTTAAATCAACATCTATCCTGGATATTTTGTATTAGCCAGTCCTCTGTCACAAGTAATAAGGGATGTAAGACTAGAATTTTTTATCTAACTGGCTGACACACTGAAGATAATGAACACTGAAACCAAAATATATGAATTCTGGCCTGGGTCTTTACTAAATAACTAGATAATGTTAGAACACTTTCTTACTTATTTGCAAAAAATGGAGTAAATTACTGTATATTAAAATTTTTTAGAAGTAATACACTAGTACCAAATATTATATTAGCATATATGATAATAATACAGTAATATAAAATATTACATTAGTATAATATAATAATAATACACTAATAACAAATATTATATTAGTGTAATATAACAATAAAAGTATATCTGTTTACAATTATGCAGAATTTGAAGAATTTGTACTCCTGGATGAAAGTGATCTCTACCACTGGAATCACTCAATCAAGCAAATATAGTGGCATTCATTTTTCAGGAATATTATAAGAGAGTCGCCTGCATAGTATAAAATCCCTGCCAATTGCAAGCTTTACTAATGAAACATAATTAAATCCATCTGCTTATTAGTATAAATAAATTCCTTAAGAGCATTTGTTATTGTCCAATATTAAAGTACAATAAATTATCTTTATTATTCTATCACTAATATAATAGTCTGCTTTCCAAAGAGTCATCATAGACTCACCATTAACATTGTTTTCTTTTTATTGCTAAAACAATTAGGATGAAAAGCTTCAGAAAAGGCAGAAAGGTAACTAAATTATAAACTGTTCTCCATCCTATACATAAATATTTTACTTCTTCTTTAAACTAGCATTTCTAAATTTCCCCACAATACACTATTTATATGGACAATATATTCAGTAAGGAATAACTAGCAATAACAATGCTAAATTCGCTCATATTTAATATGAAGGCATCTGATTTTTTTGGGATAAAACAATCTTGACAATAAAACCATTCTCATTTTATTTATTTTTTAATTTAATTTTTTTTTTTTTGAGACAGTGTCTTGCTCTGTTGTCCACACTGGAATGATGTGGCATAATCACGGCTCACTGTGGCCTCTCCCAGGCTCAGGTGATTCTCCCACCTAAGCCTCCCAAGTAGCTAGGACTACAGACCCGCACCATCATGCCCAGAGAGGTTTTTTTGTATTTATTTGTAGAGACAGGGTTTCCTATGTTCCCCAGGATGGTCTTGAACTCCTAGGCTTAAGTGATGAGCTAGCCTTGGCCTCCCAAAGTTCTGGGATTACAGGTGTAAGCCATCGCAAGAGACCAAGAAGACAGAATTTCAAATTTCACATTCAAAGCAGCTATTTTTATTTGAGATTTATAATCTAGATATTCAATCCGCAAGTATTATAAGTTCTCATTGTAAAACATATTTGAACTTTTTCAAAATGCTTGCTAATCAATAATAAAACTAAAAATTGTTCGTCTGCACTTAAAATGTTAATATATAAAGTTTTGGATGTAACATAACATTCTATCATAATTACAATATCAAAATGAAGGTTACTTTATAAATATATTGATTAGTTATTTGTACCCTTAGTTTGGTATCTTATTTACATAAATATAAAGTATAATTTAGTGTATATGTTTTTCCTAAACATTAGAACAATTATTGTTTTTAACTTTTTCTTAATGAATGCATTTTATAATTAACAGGTATTAAAGTTATTTAATAAGCTACTCTTTCGGGTGCTTTATATTCATGGCTGTGATAATAATTCCCATTTTAACTCTTAGCACAATGACAATTTACATTGCTGTTTTTTGTAATCATATTTTGTCAGTATTTATGTCAAACATATATATGATAGATACAACCCTGTGTGTGTGTGTGTGGGGTGTGTGGGTGTGGGTGTGTGTGCGCAGTTGGGATACAATTTGTCACATTGTTTCTAGGTGACATGGTATTACCAGCCATTTATCTTCAGACTATCTATTCTTAAGTTTGACCTTGTATTAAGTGCATGGCCTGGGGAAAATAGAGGCAGTGGATCCAACTGAAGTACATTTACTTACATTTCTCTATAAGTATATATATCCCACTTTTCCTGGAGAAGATTACATTGTATTCCAAGTTATTAAGATAATGTCTTTCTCTAGATGGGGTGAATAAGCAAGTTCATGGTCAGTTTCTTATATAAAATAGGGGTTTCTTACTCTCGGGGCTCACCTCTTGTAATGCACCCCACCGTATGACACAGAAATCTCATTGTCTTCCATGTGTCACCATGGGAGAACTGGAAGATAGGGAATTAATGCAAGATCTTTCTGTGGCTTGGATTTTGCTATTGCTCTTTTCTCTCTCATTCAAAGGCCTTGTGTTGTTTGCCAGGATCTATGAAATTTTGACAGACTGACTTTCAAGCTTAAAATTAGGGTAAAACCCCAGACTCTTCATAACTACTAACTTGACATTTTAATATATTAATATAATGGACAAAATGGCCTATTTTTATAAAGAGACAACATATTAGTATTATATGTATATAGCATGTATATATATGTATATAGCATGTATACATATATATAAAATAGTAATTCCTACTGGAATATTCCCTAATGGATTAGTGAAATATTAATCAAAATAATTTACAAGGGTGACACCACTATTATAGGTGTATAAGTATATATACTTATAGATGTGTATATATATATATATCACATATATATGCACTTATAAGTGTAATATCTGTTGGCATATAGATATTTAACATAATGATAAAATGTAAAGTACAAATTATCTATGAGGATATGAGTTCAAATATGCAAGAAAGTATGAAATACTTTTTTAAAAAAATGCACAAAATAATACACAGGTCTAGGGAACATTGCTAATTTTTATTTTATTCTTTCACCTGCTTCTACTAATCTTTGTTACTGTTAGTAATATCTGATTGAGCTATAAATTCCCTGAGATTCAGAATGAATGAGAGCTACTCTATATTTCACATAAAAATATTCCTAATAGAAAATTACACTAAAAAGTGAAACTATATATAAATTAATAGCATAATTCATTTCATATCTTTGATAAAATCTGGAAATAATTCCTACTGGAATATTCCCTAATGGGTTAGTGAAATGTTAATCAAAATAACTTACAATGGTTGACACCACTACTATAGCATGCTAGAAGGTGCATATTTCCAAAAAAAAAATAAAAGACTTAGGACTTAAAATTGTATATAAATCTACAAATATATGTGGTAATTCTATTTAAGCGGCAGGATTAAAATGTAGACCTGGTCCGATATTGTCTGACAAACAGCACTGGCATTCATGCATTTGAGATAAACTTTTGCCTTCACTGTTTAGAAACGGATGTCTTCAAGGACAAAAATGTAAATGTAGAATCCCCAAAAATTCTTCCTTCCAACTCATAACCTGGAAATCAGTCTGAGATATTGTGTTTTCCTCTAGTAATTATTAATCTTATTGTATGCATTAGTGTGGCAGAAATATAACTTGACAAATTCAACACTATATTTAAACTTTTATTTTGAGCTGCCATCCCTTTGAACTGGTAGAAAACCTAAACTTGAACCTTATTTGTTATTTTATACCACACCCAGGATAATGTTAAGCCTACAAGAAATTCATGTAATGTGAAAGATTCTGGAAAAGGAGTTTCTGGCTCTTAGAGAATCTTTGAAACTTTAAAATGTCTTTAGTCATCATAAAACTTTGGGTTTGGTGACTGGCTACCCCAGAGTTCCTTCTACCTATGGTAATCATGCACCCATTTCTTAAAAGATTCTTCTGGTATGTTGCTGCCACCAGGTGTTTTGTGTCAGAAGTTGGGTGGTCATTCCATCTCTTTAGGGATTCATAAACTCTGTTCTCATTAGGTTTCTCTAACTGAAGGGACTCTTATTCTAACCTGGATGAGGGATAATATATCCCATTGTGAACTCCGCTTCTCATCATGATCTTCCAACTCAGAGATTTCAGCTCTCGTAGTTACTACAGATAAGTAGTAATTTTAGTATTGTTATAGTTAACTTATCGCCATTAATTAATTTATTGAAATGACTTTTAAAAAAATAAACATAATTTCAAATAATTAAGATACATTCTCTTTCAAATATACAGCTAACAGCTGAGTGTAATTTTGAAAACTTTCTTAAATATACTTCCCTCATATTCTCTCTTATCTTGCTGGAGCTGAAAGTTTAGGAACTATATTTTCCATACTCTTTTGCCTATAAGTCACTTTACTTTGTTCTACCAATGAGATGAAATCATGCGAGATCTGGAAGATGGAAAAGAGAAGAAATACATTTATTCTTCAAGCAAGAGCACAGAAATGGATGAGCTTGGCAGATTAAATTTATGCAATGGTTTTCAAGCAGTCCCTTCAGAATTGCTTGTCTGAATATTACAGAATATTCTAAAAATTGGTAGTGATATTCTGTCACATCTAACCTGAATGAGAATAACCTCCTGATTCTCTGAAATCTGGGAATTAGTGGCAGGCATGTCTGAATGCTTCTTCAGCCCATTCAACAATTTTGAAGCTCTGAATGTCTATACTAAATCCTATACTAATTAAACGTAAATTTCTAGAGTAGTTTCTGTGTTTCTCATGAAACCCTAAATGAAATAAACAAATGTGTGCCTTGTGTTGTGTTATAGTTCATTCTCAAAAAGAATTTGTAGTCTGTTTGTGGAGACTAATTATTTTCACATGAATTATAGAAAAACTATATGAAATAATCCTAAAAAAATGATGATGTAAGTTTGTCAAATTATGCTGAAGTCATTAGAAAATATGGCAATAACTTACAGTTCACAGTTCAAATAGTATCAAATAGGGATGATCTCTATAGGAAGTCATAGGGAAACATTCCTGAGGAATTTAGATACTTAAAGAAATGCTGAATTAGGCTCAATAGATGAGGACATTTTACAGAGTAGAGATAGTTTCTATCTGTGAACAATGTAAACTAACAAAAACTAGCTTAATATAATACAAGTTTCACTCTAGAGGTAAGTAGAATGTATAATCGGACACATCAAATGATGCCACATACTGAAAGACCATACAAACCTCATAAAGTAATTTAGATTTAGATTTAACTGATCACTTTAACTTTTTGAAATGTCATTTCTATATTGTGGTATAGCACCATCATCATGAAAGACTCCTCTAATAATTACACTAAATCATTGGTATGGAAAAATTATATTTTATTAGTTTATGTGATTGGTTATTCACCTCTGATGCTTTTATTCTCTGCCATCTGCCATTTGGTAGACCACATTTCCCCAAATCATTCCTTGTCATGTTCTCTATTGTTAAGGATTGCTACTATGCTTTTTTTTTTTTTTTTTAGTATTTTTTTCAAGTACCCGGCAAGGATCACGAATTCTACTTGTATTATTACCTACCATTATTGACTCCAACTAAGGTATCAAAACAAACACTCCAGCAAAACAGCCACACTTATACCAAAAGAATTTCCCTTCTTGGGGCTCAGCTTTTAGCAAAAATTCCTCCTTTTCAAACAATATTGATTTGTGTGTTGGAAGACAGTTTGGTTTTCATCCAAGTGTAATTTTTATAGTGTTTACTCATTTCTTCAAGTACAGCAGACTAACAGATGTAACAGTGGGGCTTCCAACCAGGATTATCAACTCTAGCTTCCCATTGACTCCAATTTCTCTCTTAGCTATCTGTACTTCATGGGGCATGACTACTCAGGTCCTGTGTTTATATGTCTGGTCACAGTTGGAAACCTTTCTGTTTTTTTAGTGAACTCACTTCATTGACATTTCACCACTGATTTTTCCACCCCTCATTCTGTGCTCTAACTCTCAGGTAGCAGATGGTAGAAATTGGCTAAGCATGTATTTGCTGAGTGACCATGAGGAATGCTGTCCTGTGACTTACTTCTTTTTCATTACTAATATTTTGCCATTAATGATTAGACAAAGCAATGCTTGATGGCTTGATGAAACTAACAAGACCTGAACTTTTTATGCTTTCAACTGTAATCAACATTTTATATCCGTTGTCAATGAAAGACTTTCAATAAAAGCAGTACTCTATTTTTAAAGTTTTAAAATTAGACTAATAATTCCAGAGTCTCTTTTCTTCTTCATATTTACCTTCTTCTCTTGCTCTCTTCCCTCCTTCCCTCCCTCCCTCCCTCCCTTCCTTTCTTCCTTCCTTCATTCTTTCCTTCCTTCCTTCCTTCCTTTTCCCCTTTTCTACTTTTGTATATTATAGTTACACAATTTTAGTTACCCTGATCTCAGCAAAGTGTTTTGATAATTTCATAGTTGTTTTGTCATAAACAAAGAAAAGTGTTTTTTTTTGTGGTCATAAATAATATGCCATGGTAGTGTGTCAAAACTCGAAAGATGGGGAGCAAATGTGAATTTTAAAAATCTCCCTGCATAAACATGTTATTGCTTTCTACAGTCAAACCTCCTACATGTAAGTTTCAAGACAAAGGCCATATGAAGCTCCATTTTAGTTCCATAAAAAGACAGAGGAAATCTACAGACTTAAGCGGCACATTTTAAACTAATGTACTCTCTAACTGAGTGAAATTCTCTTCTTCTGGTAACTGTTATTAGGAAAGTTTGTTTGATATTTGTTTTCCTATTTATCTTACTCCCTTATCAAGTCACTTAGCTAAGTGAATTTTTTAAAAATATATCATTTGTTTACTATTTTAGCTACTCATTATAGTAGTCAACTAGAAAAAAAAAATTCTATATTTGACCTGTAAGAATATTGTAAAAAAAAGAAATAGTATTTTAAAAAAATTTTATTTTACTCTAAGTTCTGGGATACATGTGCAGAAAGTGCAGGTTTGTTACATAGGTATACATGTGCCATGGTGATTTGCTGCAGCTATCAACCCATCATCTAGATTTTAAGCCCTGCATGCATTAGGCTCTTGTCCTAATGCTCTCCCTCTTGCCCCCCCTCAACCCCCAACAGGCCCTGGTGTGTAATATTCCCCTCCCTGTGTTCTCATATTTAACTCCTACTAATGAGTAAGAACATGTGGTGTTTGGTTTTCTGTTCCTGTGTTTGCTGAGTATGATGGCTTCCAACTTCATCCATGTTTTTGCAAAGGACATGAACTCATTCTTTTTTATGATTGCACTGTATTCCATGGTGTACATATGCCACATTTTCTTTATCTAGTCTATCATTGGTGGGCATTTGGGTTGGTTCCCTTTCTTTGCTGTTTTAAATAGTGCTGCAAGGAACATATGTTTGCATGTGTCTTCATAGCAGAATATTTATAATTCTCTGGGTATATATCCAGTAATGGAATTACTGGGTCAAATGGTATTTCAGATTCTAGATCCTTGAGGAATTGCCACACTGTCTTCCACAATGGTTGAACTAATTTACACTCACACCAACAGTGTAAAAGCATTTTTATTTCTCCACAGCCTTGCCAGTATCTGTTGCCAACATCTGTTTAAAACCTAGTTTTAATATTACAGGAATATATTGAAAGTATCCTAAGGTAGCAGAACTACATAAAATTATAATTTTAAAAGGGTTTATATGTAGTACAATATGAGAAGCCAATTTTTTTCTAAAAAAAAATCAAAACATTTTGTTGAGGTACTATGCCATGAATGAAAATGAATTATCTTTTTATAAGAGTTGGAAGATATATATATATATATATGTTTATTTAGCATTCACTTAAAACTTTTTGAGCTAAATTATCACTTTATTATTTTTAAAATGACATCTCTCTAAATTCATTGAAGTGAAAACTTGTTTAAAATTACTCTTCTTTCTTTTTTGTTATTGTGTTTGTTTTTTTGAGACAGGGTCTTGCTCTGTCACACAGACTGGAGTGCAGTGGTGTGAACTTGCCCCCCCTGAAACCTCTGCTCCCAAGTTCAAGCCATTCTCCAGTCTCAGCCTCCCAAGTAGCTGGGATTAAAGGCATGTTCCTGTAATATTTAATATTTCAAAATATTAAAAATTTTTGTATTTTCAGTAGAGGTGGGGTTTCACCACGTTGGCCACGTTGGTCTCGAACTCCTGACCTCAAGGGATCTGCCCATTTACGCTTAAGGAATTGTAACCCAAAGCATTTAAGTAGCATGCTTTACTTCAATGCTTTCTCCTAATACTGCCTTGTAACACTAAAACTAACAAAATATTTCTTACTTTTTGTAGGGAGCCAGCCTTACATTACCCGTGGATACCCAAAGTTTGGTGGTAACAAAGGAATGAGAAAAAGATTAAGAGGAAAAGTGGGACTGGGGCCATTACTTTATTACTCTGGAGGCCATAGTGAAGCCCTGAGCTTTGATTATTCACACTATTTATTGGTTACAATTACTTTGATCTTTAGGGTAGGGGTGGAGTTAATCGGTGAGCCAGAACTGAATCAGTGAACTGGAACTGGTGTGTCATTCTAAGGACTGATCACAGTGGCAGTTTGGGAGTTTCACAAAAACAAGAACATGTGGTTATCTTTAGCTTATTATCTACGTACAGCTGATGGAACGTGGACCTTACAAGGAGCCAACCAGTTTGGCTGCATCATAGTGCTACAAAGGGGTTTTACATTCTTGAGCACAATGTTTATGGTAACAGAGCTGAGGTCACCCTGCACTGGAACATGAGGCATGGAGAGGCTTTCCTTCTTAGAGGCCTCCTGCGGCCTTCTGCAGTTTGATGTTCCTTGTTTATATGTTACTTATAATCAATTTATGTAAGCAGTCTGTAAGTCCTTTCTCCTTTGCAGCTTTTCCCAACACTTTTCTCTCCCGTAATTTCTGTTTGTGAACTTCCTTCTCTCAGCCTATTCAGCCTTAATCTTTGTCACCTTAACATCTAAGGGAGGTACAATTTCCAATGTCTATGTCTATTTTTCCCTTTGGTGAAGGCTCTGTTGTACTTGCTGCCCACCAAACTGGCTTTGCTGATGCCTTTTTTTACAACTCATTTCTGTCAGTTATTAAGAAGTGTTGTCTAAGTCTTTTGTTGCTGTTGTTGTTGTTAAATTTGATTGTTGATGATAATTTAAAGTTCTTATAGTTTTAAAGTTATAATATTCAGTATAAACCAAATGTTTTTGACCAATCTAAAGTCTCTGACTATAAATATCAGTTTGTAAATCTTTATACATTCCACATTTACCAAACATATGTAAACAATAAACGTGCGTGTGTTTTAATAGATTTTGAATTATGATTGATATATTTTACTTATGTTGTATGCTGCCTCCTAAGATATTATAAAAATGCACATTTTTTAAATAAATTTTCTGTATCAGAACCGATTTTTTTAGACAAAACATTTTAAATTGGTCTAAGATTAAAGAATATATTTGAAAAAGAGAATATTAATTTCTTCCAAGGTAAAAATGCTATATTCTGAATGTACTTACTTATAGAATTTATTAAGCAAGCAACTTATCTGTTTTCTACATATTAAAAACACTAAAGAAGAGTTCATCACAAAAATAATTGTTGAAACATTCAAGTTTATTAATGTGAGATTGGTGATACCATCATTCTGCTGGTAATCATCTTTAAATATTTCATCTATTTCTTTAAGAATATTGGCTATAATCACTAATATTTATTGAGTATTTAACTAGGGTCAGAAGTTATTTTAAATACTTTTATATATTTCCAAATTTTCCTTATAAAATCTTATGAGATGAAAAATATGCATTTATCTTACAGATGAGGAAATTGTGGTTTATTTTCTGATCTAGTTCACCTACAAAGAAATATACCCTTAACTGCCACATTACACTGATCCTTTACTTTGATTAAATAGAAAATAGGATATTCCAAATCAGGTAGGGTTCAAAGCTAGATAGACTGCTAGAAGTAGTCTTCCATTAATTAAAGCAGACACCTAATGGATGAGGTAAATATTCTAAGTAGTACTGAGTAGCAATCACTGTACTCTTATATACCAATGGTTGATAATGTTTTGCACAGTTTCCTGTAATGGCTGAAGAACAAATCATAAAGCATGTCTAGATTCAAAACAAGTATTTGTAGAGGGGGAAGCAGAAAGATGGCTGAATAGAACTCTCTAGCAGTTGTCTCCCCACAGGGCCACCTAACTGAACAACTCTCCACACAACCAAGTACCTTCATAAGAGCCAAAAATCACGTGAACAACCACAGTACCTGATTTTAACATTATTTCAAGGAAAGAGTCAGTAAAGAGGGTAAAAAGATAGTATTTCTTGCTTACACCACTTCTCTCCCATTCAACCCAGCACTGTGAGGAGAGAGAATATGTGTACTTGGGGGAAGGATAGCAAGGTGACTAAAGGACTTTCTGTTGCAATTCAGTGCTGCCCTGTCATAGAGAAACACAAGGAGTGTAAATCTTCCAGTTATTCATGGAAGGAGCATTTTAACTAGCCCTGGCTAGAAGGGAATCCTCCAACCCAACAGTAGTTTCCTGAATTCTAGCCAGCTCTACCTCTGGTACATTAAAGAGCCCTGGGGTTCTGAATAAATTTGAAAGAAATTCAGGCCACAATAATTACAGTCCTTGGACAAGACCTAGTGCTGTGCTGAGCTCAGACCCACTGGAATTAGAGTGCATACGACTCAGGGAGACACTGCTGGGACAACCAACGGAGTGTTTGATTCATCCCTCCCCCAACTCCAGGCAGTCCAGCTCTGAGAGACTTCTGCCTGTGGAAAGAATAAGGAAGAGTAAAGAGGGCTTGTCTTGCAACATGGGTACCAGATCCACCAGAGTAAAATAAAACATCAGATTGCTGAAATCCCTGATTCCAAGCCCTTGCTCCTGGGCATTTCGAGACCTACTTTGGGCCAGAAAGGAACCAACTGTGCTTGGGAAAGAACCCAGTCCTGACAGGATCTACCACCTACTGACAAAACTGCACATGGGCCTTGAATAAACATAAGTAATAGCCAGGCTGCAGTTACCATGAACCTTGAGCGAGATCCAGTACTGTGCCGGCTTCAAGTGTGATCCAGCACAGTGCAGATGTGGTTACCATGGGAGTGCTTGCACCATCTCTCCTGCAACTTCAGGCAACCCAGCACAGAAGAGGGGGCCCATTTGTTTTGGAAAAGTGAGAGAAGAAAAGGAAAGACTGTGTCTGGTAATTGAGTGAATTCTGGATCTTACTGAAACCCACTAAGGCAGTGGGAATCTGAAAGAGTTGCAGCATCACTGGGATTGGGGCATCCCCCTATTGTAGAGATGTCTACAGGACCAAAGACTTAGATCACAACACTGAAATTTCTCTGAATATGGTAGAATGTCTTCTCAAGAAGCAGCACAGGTACAAATAAGCTCAGACTGCAAAGATTAGAATAAATACTTAACTCTTCAATGCCCAGACATCAATAAACTTCCACAAGCACCAAGAACATCCAGAAAATAATGACCTCACCAAATAAAGTAAATAAGGCACCAGTAACCAATCCCAGAGTGACAGAGATATGTGACCCTTCAGACAGATCATTAAAAACAGCTGTTTTGAGGAAGCTCAATAAACTTCAATAAAACACAGAGAAGGAACTCAGAATTCCATTAGAGAAATTTAGCAAAGAGATTGAAATAATAATTTAAAATTCAAGCAGATATTCTAGAGTAGAAACATTCAATTGACAAACTGAAAAATGCATCAGAGTCTCTCAACAGCAGAACTGATCAAGCAGAAGAATTGGTGAACTTGAAGACAGGCTATCTGAAAATACCCAGTAGAAGAGAAAAAAAGATTAATAAGAAGAAACATGCTTATAAGATCTAGAAAATACAAGGAGGCAAATCTAAGAGCTATTGACCTTAAAGAACAGGTAGAGAGATCGAGGTAGAAATTTTATTCAAAGAAATAATAACAAGGAACTTCTCTAATCTAGAGAAAGCATTAATGTTCAGTACAAGAAGGCCATAAAATACCAAGCAGATTTAACTCAAATAAGACTACCTCAAGGAATTTAATCATCAAACTCCTAAGGCGAAGGATAAAGAAAGGATCTCCAAAGCAGCAAGAGAAAAGGAACAAATAACATTAAAAGAACTCTAATATTTCTGACAGCAGACTTTTTGCTGGACATATTAAAGACCAGGAGAGGGTGGCATGACGTATTTAACGTGCTGAATTAAAAATAAGAGTAACACATTACAAAAATACAGCATTTCTAAAATAAAATAATTTCTTTTGAATTATTTCTGATTTTTGAAAGTGCATTGGTGGGATTCAGTTAAGTAGTATGTGTTCATTTTAAATGAAAGGTATCATGAAGTAAGCAGACCTAAAACCTTGTCAATGTAAATTTCCTTGTTTGAAAGCTATTCATCTTTCATGAAGGTTTACAGACACTGAATTCTTCTGGGTCTTTAAAAAAGTGGAAACAACTAAAGAAATGTTAGTCATTGGAAGAGAAGCTAGCTGAAGTCCCTGAAGTCACTCTACCTAGTGTACTATTTTGCTTAGACTTAGCCTGTTAAAGAGCAAATCATGGAGATGAGATTAGTTCTTTACATTTGTCTTCCTTAGAGTATAATAAGCATATAAATACTCTTAATCTTTTGCTGCCTATATTTTAGCTAGGTTTTTTTTTTTTCTGAATATTGTCCTCAATATGGTAGAACAGACTTGTTCAAAGCAAAGTTTGGATGAAATGTTTTCTCCGGAAAATCTGTTTCTGCTGCTAAGAAACTGCCACCTACAACCATCTGTGGTTTTCTGTTTCTTGCCAAACTTCTCTGTTGTCTTTGTGTGGATACTGTCTTTGTCTCTTTTGTGGTATCCAAACATGGCAAGCACTTCTATCAGTTGCATTCCTTTGCTAAAAGTGTTTTACTCTCCTGCTAAATATTATAGTCTATGTTCATACACATGTGCACACATATTACATACTTTAATATATGGAACACAAAACCATTGTAGCCAACATAGCCAAATATTTAATAGAAGCACACCACTGTCTTAATGACTCTTATCCCCAATTGGCAGTAGTGTTTTATATAAGAATTATGAATTATAAAATAAAAAGCAGAAAAAATAGAAAAACTTTACAACAGGTCCGCACAGAGTTCTTTTTATTTTTTATTTTTTTGAGTTGGGGGTTTGACTCTGACAGCCACATTGGAGTATAGTAGTGTGATCAGAACTCACAATAACCTCAAACTTTTGAGCTCAAGCAATCATCTCACCTCAGCCTCCCTACTGGCTAGGACCATAAGCATGCACAACCATGCCTATTTTATTTTATTTTATTTTGTGGACATGAGGTCTCACTATGTTACCCAGGGTCATCTCAAACTCCTGCCCTCAAGCAATCTTCCTGTTTAGCCTCTCAAAGTGGATACAGGTCTAATGAAAGAAAATACATTACATGGCAAATAAGAAATACTAGAAATAATAATTATTCACAAGTTTTCAGAATTGAAGAAAGACATGTGCTATTTAGTAAAAACAGCAATAGAAAAGAAACACATGCTGATTTCCAACCAGATAAATAAAAATACATTCTCAGATTGATATCGTGTAGTGAAATCTCACAACATCTAGAAATAGTGATAAAAGTCCATTAGTCACCAAGAAAAAAGTAAAGATTACCTATACAGAAGAAACAGACTTCCATTTTTGGCTATTAGAGGGTGTTTCATATAAAAAAAAATTATTTTACTTAGAATACCTTAAAAGTTAGATAAGGATGATTTACAAAAAAAAAAAAAATCCTCTGTGAGTTATTGGAAAACAATCCAATTAGACAGAATGTGAAAAGCCGATTTATAAAGAACACTAAGTTAAAAGTTTAGTTTCTGCTGATTTTTTAAAAGGTTGTTCTGATTAGTAGTATAAGCCGCAATGACTAAATAGAAAATGTCAGTCTAGAATTTTGGGCAATTACAATGACCTGGGGACAGACTAATTGAAGTTTATAACTACCACAATATAGAGGGATTTGAGAACTAAGGCCTTTTGAAAAATAATAAAAGACATGAAGCCACAAACTCAGGAATGTCAATATTATCAAGCTAGAATAAATACAAAGAAAATTAGTCATAGGCAAATCATAGTAACATATTGATGATTAAAGACAGAGGGGAAACCTTAAAATCACCTACAGAGTTTATTTTATTGTATAGGATATATAAAGCTCAAAATAGCAATATTCTTACTGTAATAAAAAGAAAAATATGGATAAATTAAATTATGTATATTTTTATTGAGCCCCTCAAAGTTGCAAGGAAACCAAATAGGCTGAAATGTAAGGAATGTCAAGTCTGTCTGCAGGAGATAGGGCTCAAGCAATTAATTACCTTAGGCCAAGCATAGAAAAAAGTATTTCATAAAAGTGGGTACAAAGATACCAGCTAAAATTGTTATCATTTACCCAAGGTCAGCTGTGTGCTAGCATAAGCATATAGAAGCCCTTGGAACCATAGACACAAAGTTATCTGTCTTCTCTGTGAACATCCACAGGTGGTCACAGAAAGGATTGGATACAGACTGAGGAGGATTTACTACATGGTACATTCATAAAGAATGAAATCAACATCTGGAGCCTCACACAGACCCTTTTCCATTGAGCCAGCAGGAGAAAGGGAGAAATGCTATTATTGCAGGGCAAAAAAGGTAGAGCAACTATAGCTGGGAGAATGATAAAGGAAAATAAAACTCTACTCACTAAGAATGCAGGACTGGAGATTTTACACCAGTATCATTAGAAGTCTCCTACCACTGGGAGGAATCAGAAAATCCTTTCTTCTATAAAGCCTACCAAAGATACAAACTAGATTTTACCTGTCATGGGGAAAAGAGGCAAGATCACTGAGAATGTCTCTCTCTTAAGATCTGATTAGAAGATTGGATCAGGAGTACAGAGAACTGTCCCTGCTCCTCATCAATAGCCTAGAAAGTGCCAAGTAACTGCAAAACCAGGCCAACACTGGATGAGGAACAAGAATGTATAGTGCAATCATCTCTGTGACATAGGCACAATAACCTTACATTAAGTAAAAATAATCAACAGACTCAGACATTGAACCTGGCCCAGATATCTCTGATGTTGACATTATTGATTTGACCAACATGGGATGGAACATGACTATGATTAATACAATATACTAAATACTGTAACAGAAAAGGCAGGGAAGGTAATTTTCCAGAGCATGAATTTAAGACAAGAAATATAAACTATAAGAAAGACTCAAATGGAAAAATACTAGGAAAATAAATAAAAACAGGGGAATAAAAATAATGCATGCCTTAGAAAAGTTCATCAGTAGACTTGTCATTTATCTACACAATTGTCAATGACAAAAAGAGTCAAACTCTGTACATTATTTTGAAGAGATTTATTCTGATCCAAATATGAATAACCATGACCCATGACACAGCCCTCAGGAGATCCTGAGAACATGTTCCTGAGGTGGTTATAACACAGCCTGGTTTTATACAACTTTGGGAGACATGAGACATCAGTCAAATGCCTTTGGATATACATTGGTTTGGTTCAGAAGGCAGGGCAACTTAAAGTGGAAATTATCGTATATAGGTAAATTTTAAAATTTTCTGGTTGACAATTGGTTGAGTTTGTCTAAGAACATGGGATCAACAGAAAAGATATGTTTGGGTTAAGATAAAGGATTGTGGAGACCAAAGTTTTACTGTTCAGAGGAAGCTTTTAGCTAGCAGGCTTCAGAGAGAAGAGGTTGTAAAATGTTTTCTTACTGGAGTTAAAATGGTACCTGACTTTTAGCTGATTTTCTCCTGGATCTGAAAAGCAAGAAAAACATAAAAAGAAAAGGGGGCTTCTCTACAGAATGTGAATTTTTCTAATAAGGGACAACTTTGTAGGGCAACTTCAAGATAGGATAAGGAAATATAGTCGGGGTTAAAAATATTTTCTTTTTTTTTTCTTATTTGTTATTTGATGTTTTACTGGAATCAGGATGGAAAGCAGACCACTTTATAGAGGGTGAAATAAAGCCCCTCTGATGAGACTTTATGGTTTGCAGGGCATGACTCCCCAGACCCCTTAGAGAGGAATGTGGGCAAGATAAGAAAAAAACAAGTCAGAGTTTAGTCCTCACAATGATAGTAGAATATGAGTGCTTTTCAAGTGTGCATGATTCACGAAGGTAGAGTATATTTTATGCCATAAACGCAAGTAAAAAAAAATTAAAGACTTGAAATTATACAAAGAACGTTCTTTAACCACCTAAATTAAACTAGAAAACACTAAAAAGATAACTCAATAATCTTAATTACTTGAAAATTAATTTCCAGACTTCTAAATAACCCGTAGATTAAATAAAAAGTTATAAGAGAAATGGGAAACTATATTCAATTAAACGATAATGAAAAAAATAGGGAGATATATGTAAAGAACTAATAGATGCAGAGAAAGTACTTACAAGGTTAAGCATTCATTCAAGATCTTTAAAAAGGCACGCATAATTCAGAATTAAATAGAACTTCTTTAACACAATAATAGACATTTACAAACAAATAAAACATTTCTACAGATAACATTATACTTAATGATGAAAGACTGATTCTTTGCTCCTACAGTTAGGAGCAAACCCAGAATATTTGCTTTCAGTCCTTGTAATCAAATAACTCTAGATCTTTATGAGTGTAATAAGTAAGATTTTAAAAAAAAGAAAGGAGAAAACATAGAGACTGGGAAGGAACAAATAAAGCTTGAATAGAAGCAACACACTTGTTGCCATAAATTGTTTAATATAGCTGCTTCTTCAGCAGCCATTTTTAAGCCTTGCATAAGGTATTTGAAATCCACTTGTTTCTTGCCACCTTTGGCCTAGTTGAAACTACTCCCTATGTGTTGGTTTGTATTAAAGCCTGCTTGCTTCTTATCTTACTAAGACAAAACCCAACATATCCCACAGCTATTGATCACAGTAGACCATAATGGTCAACCTGAGAGTCATGCAAATAAACTCTCCCTTTCATGTTGCATTTTCTAGTGACTAATGGTGTTTTCTTTAAACTGGTCAAGCCACAATCTCAGCAGGAATGCCTAAGGGCTAACACTCATAGACCTAAATATATGCATAGTCTCACAGGTGATCTCTCTTTGCTCTCTCTTATTCACTCTCTCTGCATTCCTCACCTACTGGTTGAGCATCCTGCTGTTTCCAGACTTCTCACTGGCCCTCATGGGCATCTCCCTTTTCTTGTGGATCTGTTGGTATTAAAATGCTTCTGTCACTTTATGTTTTGTTGTGCTGACTCTTCTGGGTCCCACCAGAACAACACACCCAAACTTAACTCTCTGCCTGTTCATGACTTTCTTAGAGAATGGCTATCTTTGTAGTAATAAATAGACATAGGTCAGACAAAAATCACAAAGGCATCTACTAGTATCAAATTTCCTATGAGAGGAACTTCTGGTCACTGGTTGGACACTTAAGCATTTGGTAGTCAACCAGGATAAAGATGTATTCAGTGAAATGCACAAAGTAAACATTCAAGACCAGCTCTTCTGAAGGCCTATCAGAGCAGGGCTAAAATTTATATTCACTCTAGACAGAGAGACCTCAAGACCAAATTAGAAAGAAACCATAACAATAGAAACTGCAGTAAGTATCTATATGTAGATTTTTTAACAAATCTGCAACACAAGCAACTAGATGCCATAGATTAATTTAGTAAGGTCACATAATATAAGACTACTACACAAAAATGAATAGTATTTCTCAACACTAAAAATAAATAGTTGGAATTAAAATTTTAAGAAGTAGCATTGATTAAGCACCTCAAATCATTTAAAAACTAGATATAATGTTAACAAACATACGCAATATCAGTGTGCTATAAACTAAAAAAATGATATGAGCGATCAAGAAGATATAAATTAATGAAACAAAGCACCATGTTCATGTTTTGGAAAACTTAAACATTTTAAGATGTCAATTCTCTCTAAATTGATTTACAAATTTAACATACTCCAATCAAAACCCCAGAAAGAACTTCGTAGAAATATTTTACAGAAACCTAAAAGTTGTTTACAAAACATGCCAATAAAACAAAGAAAATAGAATGATCAAAACAATTTTAGAAATGAATTTTAAAGAACGAAGTTGGAGACTCATGAATTGATTTCAAGATGTACTCTAACGTTACAGAATCAAACAATGTGCTATTGGCTAAAGTAGAATAACAGATGAGTGAAACACAATAGAGCACCCATAAATAAACCCACCCATATATGGTGAATTGATTTTCAAAAAAATCCTAAGGCAGTACTATGGGATTTTGTGATGCTCAAACAATTGTGCACATTTGAACATCTATATGCAAATATATGTGTGTGTATATATCACAAAATATATGTGTCTTTATGTATATGTTTATATATGTGTGTATATGATATAAATATAAAACTTAGAAAACCCAAAATTTCTAAAAGAAAACACAAATAAATGTTAAATATTTGTGGTCTTGGGTTAGGCCAAGTTTTCTTCAATCACACAAAAAGCACAGAAAATACTAATAAATTTTTTCTAATCAAAATTAAAATTGTCGATTTTAACCTAATAAAAAGTGGGGAAAGATTGAATATCATTTAAGAAAAAGAAGATATAAGTAAGATAAACAAAGCAATTAAAATATACTCAACACCACTAGTCAGTAGAAAATGCAATCTAAGGCCTCCAGCTCCATTCATTTTGCTGCAAAAGACATAATTTTATTCTTTTTAATTACTGCAGAGTATCCTTTTGTGTATATGTGCTATATTTTCTTTATACAGTCTACCATTGATGAAAACCTGAGTTATAATCATGTCTTTACTAAAATGAGTAACACAGCAATGATCATATGAGTGGTAAAATGATTTATTTTCTTTAGTAACGGGTATATCTTCAGTAACGGAATTGCTAGGTTGAATGGTAACTCTGTCTTAAGTTCTTCCATAAGTGTCCAGATTTTTTTTCAGTGGCTGGATTAATTTACATTTCCACCAACACAGTGTAAACATTCCTTTTCCTCTGCAGCCTCATCAGCACTTGTTGTTTTTTGGCTTTTAATAATAACCATGACTGGTGTGAGATGGTATCTCGTTGTGATTTTGATGTGTATTCATGTGATGACTAGTGATGCTGAGCATTTTATCATGTTTGCTGGCCATTCATATGTCTTTTTTGAGATGTGTCTGTTTATGTCCTTTGCCCATTTTTCACGGGTTTATTTGCTTTTTGCTTATTGAGTTGTTTAAGCTTCCTATACATTCTGGATGTTGGACCTTTCCTGGATGCATATCTTCTCTTATTCTGTAGATTGCAGGAACAGAAAACATACTTCATGTTCTCACTTATAAGTAGGAGTTAAACATTGCTCACACATGGATATAACTTTGAGAACAATATACACTGTGGACTACTAGAGAGTGGAGGGAGAGGGAGTGTGTCTAAAAACTACCTATTGTGTACTATGCTCACTACCAGGGTAATGAGATCCATACTCCAAACGTCAATATCACACAATATTCTCATGTAACAAATCTGCACATGTACCCTCTGTATCTTTAGATAAAACAAAATTTGAAATTTAAAAACTGTATATTTTAAATGCAGATTTTTATGAGCCTGGCAACAACATAAATGGGTGGTTGTAAAAACAAAAACAAAAACAGAAAAATGCAGAGTAATACCACTATGTGATATTACTGAAAACTTTTAAAATGCCTAAATTAACCGGGAGGGGGCCAAGAAATAAAAGAAATCTAACAAGAGGCCAGCGAGGACATAGATATTGAATGGCACTCACATACATTTCTGGTGGGAATAAAACTTTTTGAGTAGTCACATTTCACAATAGTGTGCCCATTTCTTGTGAATTGATGCCTATACTTACTATATGACTCAACAGTTCCATTTCTAAATATTTATCAACAGAAATTAAAATGTATGTTCACACTCAAAACCTGTGTGCAAATATTTGTAATGGCCTTTTTATAATTAACCAAATTTGGAAAAATATATATTATTTAACTGGTAAATAAATAAATATTCTATAGTGCCGATCCATACAGTACAATGCTCCTTAACAAAGAAAAGGAATTAATGATATATAGAACTCTATAAATAATTCTTACATGCATTATTCTCAGTAAAAAAAAATGTCAAATACAGACAATTGCATTTTATAGTTCTCCTTTTATATTACTTCTTAAGAATATTAACTGTATGGAGAGAATACAGATCATTTATTAACATGAAATGTGAGTTGAGAAAGGTATTGTCTGCAAATGAGCACTTGAGTAATAAAACATACATCTGTATTATGGTGATGGTTACATAATTGTATGAGTTTGTTAAACTCATTCAACGGCACACCAAAAAAGTATCAATTTTTTTCTAGTATATTTTACAACTCAATAAAACTAATAAAAGAACAGTTGTATAAAAAAGACTGCAACAAGGTGATAGCACCAGGACTAGAAAAAAAGAAATGAAAATGTACTGTGTAAATATTTTATACTACAAGTGAATTACTACAATTTCACATGATGGTAGGCAGTGAAATTTTTAATTTACATTGTATAAACCATAAAGCAACTACTAAAATAACTCAACAAAGGATTGCATCATATAAATCAATGTCTTAGTTTGGTTTGTGTTGCTATAACAGAATTCCTGGATACTGGGTGTTCTATAAGGAAAATAAAGTTATTGGGCTCATGGTTCTGGAAGCTGGGGAATACGAAACATGGTGTTTACATGTGACAAGGACCTTAATACAGTATTACCCCTTTCTGGAAATTGAAAGAGCAAGAAAGGGTGAGAGTGACATTAAGAGAAGGCTGAACTTGCTTTTACTTAACAAGCTTTCTCTTGATAATGGACGCCCTTCCTCCATAATGATATTAGTCCATTCCTAAGGGCACAGCTCTCACTACCTTTAGTAAGATTCCACCTCTGAACATTACTGCATTAAAGATTAAGATTTTAACACAAACTTTTTGGGACACATTCAAACCATAGCAACCAACAAGGTAGATAAAATTAAATTATGATAAATCAATATTTAAAGAAAGCCCTCCCCCAAATAAGTAAAAGGTAAAATTCATTTTATTTTTTAAAAATGTTATTTGCCAAAGTAAGAAGAGACTAGACTCTTTAAATTCGATAATCTACCGGCCTAGCAGCAAATATCATATTTCAAAATGTAGAAACATTTTTATTGAATTATAAAGAAATATTGCCTCATTTTCCTACTATTTATCAACATATTACTAAAAGTCAATATATGAATACAAGTGAAATAAATAAGCATCAGAACGGTTAAAAATTAAGAAACGAAGTTGTATTCATTGACCACATAAGCATCCTAGACAAATTACTAAAACTAAAATGAGTACATGGCTGCACATCCCCATGTAAAACTTAATAGCATTCCCTTGACCCAAGCAGTAACAGCATTAATGATAAAGTATAAAATGTCTCATTTATGATTATTGTAAGATATCTGTAATATGACTGATGACAATTATTTGAAAGCTTTCGTATACTATTACAAATTAACTGAGATAAACCAGTAAAACAATTGACTTGCAGTGAAAACTTAGAAATAGACCCAAACATAAAGTGTTGCCTTAAATTTAAATAGAAAAACAATGGACTCTTCTTAATGTCCTTTTTACATATACAAAAGTAAAATAAATTTGTCACTTCACTCTTTACCTTTTTAATATATTATAGTTGGAAAACCATATAAAATATGTAAAGACATACTAAATGAAGAAAAATGCTTTTAAATTTAACTATACCAAAATGTAAACTAAGATGTAATATGATGCCATGAATATCATTTACAGCTAACTCACTGACAAAAAAGTTTTTGCTATATGCAAAATAAATTTGAAAATAAGATCCAGAAGGAATAAATAATCCATATAATAAAAATAAATACCCTTTAGAAAATAGGAAAAGGGGATGAGCAGGCACAGACAACGTGAATGTCACTAAATAGATTTAAAAATATATAGGATTAAAATACTCTACATTATTAGTTCCTAACATGATGAAACAAAACTACATTTTAGTTTTATGCTTATTAAACTAATTAATTTTGAGTAAGTAAAATAAAAAAAATGTTTGTTTTTTTAAAGAGTAGGAAAAAGATAAATAAAAGACATAAAACCAGAGATCATGGAATACTATCCAGATACTTAAAAGGATGAGTTCATGTCCTTTGTAGGGACATGGATAAAGCTGGAAACTGTCATTCTCAGCAAACTAACACAAGAACAGAAAACCAAACACTGAATGTTCTCACTCATAAATGGGAGGTGAACAATGAGAACACATGGACACAGGGAGGGGAACAGCACATACCAAGGCCTGTCTGAGGGTGGGGGGCTACGGGAAGGATAGCATTGGGAGAAAAACCTAATGTGGATGACGGGTTGACAGGTGCAGCAAACCACCATGGCACGTGTATACCTATGTAACAAACCTGCACGTTCTGCACATGTATCCCAGAACTTAAATAATAATAATAAATAATAAAACCGAGATCACAGAGAAGTATGATAAAAACAAACACAGGAAGGCTGCATTGGGAAGCTTGCAATAAGAATACGGAATGACGTAGATCAACAGGAATAATATTTCAGAAATCTGGGACAATATAATGCAAGCAAGCAATAATAATTTTGCATTATGGTATTTTAAAATAAATATGAAATACATAAATTTGATTGTCCATTTTGTTTTCTTAGACTAGACTAAAAGAAAACTTTGCAATCAAAGAATGATCTTAAGGTAAAATTCTAACTGAAAGAAATAGAATCAAGAAAATCTATCTGCCATAATAAGGTTTGCATACAAATTTTACAAATTAGAGTTATGAAAAATTATCTTTATGTAAAAATATATAAAGGTCTTCATCTTTTATGGCACAAAGACGTGATTGTTTCAATTAACACTTTTGAGAGTTTCTTTATTTTTAATGCCCATATAGTTCATCATTGTTTAAATTTCCAATTGGGTTATTAGTTCTATAACAAATGTATTAATATAAATACACACAAAACTAATAGATAAGCAGGTATTCTTTATTGAGGCATATATCTCCCACATATCCTAGAAAATGATTTGCCTATGATCACATAACTATGATATATACACATTTATATTGCATAAATGTAGATTAAAATCTATATTTTAATATTTGATTTTAATAGATTTTTATGAAGATATATGATTACCACAGACTTCCAAAAATCTGCAGGCATATTACAAGATTCTAAAACTGTACCTGTTCTTTCTTGGATAGAATTTTTGACATCAATAGGCTGGATAATTAAATACTGTCCCTGAGGACTGTGCTTTAGGAGTACATGGCAAGTGAAGTTGATTTATTTTAGGGACTTTTTTTCTTTGGTAATTCAGAAACAAAATATGTTCAGTAAGTTAGTGCATAATATTGAAGTACAGTGAGCTGTTATGCAATTCTGCATATGCAGGGAGATCTGTGGTCTCTCTTTAAATGTATGTAACTACAAAGCAGGGAAAACCTGACCAAAAGAGTCAAATATTTGATCATCCTTCCTGCTTTTTACTACATGTGAACTCCTAGTAGATGTTTCATAACATGCAAAGATAAAAGAGAAACATTTCATTTCCTCCACTGGGCTTATTGAAGATATGTATCTTCTTTACTCACAGGGCACTTTATGAAGTAGAAGAGTAATGAATCAATGGCCAATATGCCTTGGTTATATACTGTGACATAGTACCATCCTAATGGCCGCAATTTAGTAGTATCATGAGCAGTTCTGAAAGAGGGATTAGGAAAACTCTATGAAACCAAAGCCATGCCTATTTAGTATTTAAGATAAAAGCAATTTAACATTAATCTAGGCTAACACTTACTTAAGAAAAAGTATATTTTAAAGGTAGCAGGTATGATTTTTGTATCTACATTTGCAAAAATTAATTGATGGTTTAAGACAGTGGTTATAAATGAGTCTGGGTTTTATGGGGAGCCTCTCACCCACTCATCAAAATTATTTACATTTATGAAGGTGTGTGGAAGTTCAAAATGTTTGCCAGGTGATTTGAGTTATGCCTCAAAGATATTTGTGACTCATCTTCAGCTGAAACTGAGGATCTAGGAACGTCTTGAAAGATTCTTCATGGGAAGGGACACACATTCTGTTGCCATGATAAGATGGTATTCATGTTATCATAAAAAATGAGATTCAATTAAAAATTTATATCTTTGGAGAAGATACAAATTTTCTAACCACCTGATTGTAAGTCTTGCAAAAGAAAGCACTGTAATCTTAGTCGTAGGAATATTTTATTCCATAATTATTATATAACTGTGACAAACAACCGAGAAGATTAATTAACAGTATATTAACTGTAGATATATATCAAGCTTTTTAAAACATATGTAATGTAAAAATATCTACATAGAAATGTAATGTCAAAATATCTACATAGAAATGTAATGTAAAAATATCTACATAGAAATGTAATAGAAAAGAGTAGTAAAAGATGAATTAATCTAAGGATAAAAATTGTGTTTGTATATTTGATGAAAAAGAAGTAATAGTTGTATGACCTCTAAGGCCTTTGTGTATTAATAAAAATAAATATGCCTCTAAATAATGATGAAAGATTTAGAAACAAAATTTTTTTCTTAATTGCATTATAATGAACTCTCATTTGATCTTTTACCATAGTCATTTTAAGTCTTTTCTTCTACAGATAATTAACTACAATTAACTAATTGTCTTACTCTGGTACTTTCCTGAAAGCTATAGCAAGCAACTATAAAACTAAAGTGCTTCATATTAAGGACACTCCTGGAAAGGACTCTAACAAATAGAAGTTGCTGATAACTTTAAATTATTGAATTGGGTAAAAATTCCCAGAACTCATATGAAGAAACTGATTGGGTCAAAGAACTGCTAACCAAACATCAATCAGAACAAAAATTAATTTCAAGGAAATTTCCTGACACATTTACCTGCTAAATTGGCTACTACTGAAACTTGAAAGGTATGCAATTGAAACAAACTCAAGATTTATTTAAGTCAAATCACTGATGATAACCTATTTAATAAACAGTGCTATATACTTAATTTGAAAAACAAAACTGGTATTTAAGTGAACATAAATTTAATGTTAATTATGGACTCATGAAGGGCCCAGAAAATGGTCTTGCCTTTTCGGTGTTATTAGAGGTTCAATTATTTTTTTAAAAAGCTCTGTACTCCATGACTCGTCATTGTCTAGATAGAATAGTAAAAAATACTTTTAAAATGGTAGGGTGATGTTCTAAAACTTGCTAAATAGTCTACAACCATTTGTCAAACCCATAATCCTGACGTGATAATAGAGACTGCAGGAGGTACTTTTCCATCATTTGAACACCTACAAATAAATTTTATTCAATTGCCACCCTCAGTGACATATCAAAATGTTCTTATAATACTCTCTTTCTTCTTAGACAAAAGCTTTCCCTTGCAGGAAGGCTAATCCTGTAACAGTAGCTAAAAGGTTATTAGAAAAATGTTTTCTGTATAAGATATTCTTGGAGTAATCTCCAATTATAGAGGCACTCATTTGTCTGGATAAGTTATAAAACAGTTAAATAAAGTGTTGTGCAAATAGTGGCAATACCATTGTTTTTATCATTTTAATCTTCTGAGAGGGTTGAAAGACAAAATGGTATTTTTTTAACTGAACTGGGCAAAGTTCACAGAATTGATGGAAATTTCTTGGCCAAAGGCGTTACCATTGGCCTTTATCCCTGTCAGATCTACCCACACTGAAAAGCAAACCTTGATCCCTTATAAAATAGTTATAGGAATCCTATACAGATATTCCTATATAAGTAGTAAATACATTTATATACACTTTTTCTTTCCTTTTTTCCCTCTCCCCATTATGGCCTGTTGTTGAGAACTGGAGCAAAGGTAAGTCTTGTTATGTTTTAACATGTATTTTTTATGTATTTTTAACAAGTATTTTTAACAGTATTTTGCCCTGCCCTAGCAATTTGTAAAACTTTGAATTTGAGAGAAATGATTTAGATTCTCCTCTTTTCCCTGTGCCTTCTTTATATATATATATGAGAAAATCTATGCCACTTATATTAGAATCTCATGTACGTTCTGCTCTTATAAAGTTTAATATGACTCAATATTGCAGGGCTTTAATAGCATTATGCCAAAGCATATTTTTGCCCACCAGTTGAAGAGAACCAGGACTTTAATAATCTCAAACTTGGAAATTATGGCTTCTAAAAATAACACCAGAGAAAAGCTGCCCTTGAGCCCCACTGGAAAGGAACATATATAGTTGTTCTCAGCACCTACATTGCAACAAAACTGCAGGGCCTCAAGACTTGAGTGTACATTTCTTAAGTCAATAGTGCCCCTTCACACTTCTGGTACTTGCAGTGATTTGAATAACTGTGCTTCTCTAAAATTCACATTGAAACTTAATCTTCAATGCTACATTATTAAGAGTTAAGGCCTTCATGAGGTAATTAATTCATGAGGGTTCTACTGTCATAAATAGGATTAGTATCCATTTAAACAGGCTCATGGTTAAAGGGAGAGCTTTCTTGTCTTTCTGCAACATAAAAACACAAGAGGTCATCTGGGAATCAAAGAGAATTGTTCATAAAACACCAGTTAAGGCACGTTGACCTTGAACTTTTTATCCTCCAGAACTATAAAAAATACATTTCTGTTCTTGATAAATTACCCAGTTTAACATATTTTGTTATAGAATCACAAATGAATTAAGACAAACTGTGCACCTGTTGGATAACTCAAGGTAAAATTAACAAGGAGAGAGGTTTCTTCCCAGAAACAGATGCCATCCCACACACAAATAACTTCCCCAAGATTATGGATCAAGACTTCCCTAGCAATACTAAAACCATATTCCCTCATCCTCTTTTCCCTGTGCCTTCTTTCTGTTTAGTGAAACGAAATAATGCTATGATTAGGATTTCATGATTGATAGCTTGTGCAGAGAACTCAATGGAATGTTGAATATATCAAGCTAAGTCTAAGTTCCTACAATAGGTTAAAGTTCCTCTGGTTCACCTGTAACAAATTTAACTGATGCTCCAAGGGCAACTATTTGTTCAAATTGAACATCGAGTTCTTTCTACAGGGTTAGACTTTTAGATCCATGTATTAAGTTTCCTTCTTTAAATCTAACAGTAGGTAAAACCAATAGTGAGGGTTTTTCATGTAAATCATCCCATAAATTGAGTAAGTAAAACAAAGTGAAAGATAATTTGTAGGCAAATGTATTGCCTTAATCTATTAACTGTCAGTAGCCTCTAACCATACAATGATGTAATTATGGAGGTTTGCAATTCCCTATTTGTGACCCCCAAATTCAATAAAGCATCCCACAAATACTGTCTGTTGTACCTCTCCAGGATTTTCTTTTATCTGTAGATGGTAACATACAAATGGAAATTTTTTTGTCTCAGTTAGTGCTATTTTCTTATTTTAGAGCTCTATGTGGATTTGAATTAGATTATTCCATAATCAAATGGAAACTAAGTATTGGTCTATGCCTCATAATTTGAACTATAGAATAAAGAGTAATTTGTCAGCAGGCATAAACTCTTCTAAAGGGCCATCATTGTTTTAATGTTCCATCCCTTGCTTAGCATAAATGTAAATGAGACTATAATTAGAACTCTGTCTCAAATATAACTGAATAGAGAACTCAGATATAAATCCAGAAATTTACAACCAACTCATAGTCTTCAATGGAACCAACAAGTTATAATGATGAAAGGGCAGTCTTTTTTAATAAACGATGAGGGGAAAACTGGGCAACTATGTGCAGAAGCTTGAACTACTCTGCTAGCTCTCACCATACACAACAATCAAATTGAAATGGATTAAATTTTTGAAATTAAGACCTGAAACTATGAAATTACTAGAAGAAAATATTGGCGACAATGCTCCAATGTTTTGGGCAAAGAATTCTTGTGAAAGACCTCAAAGGCACAGAAAAGCAAAACAAAAACAGTTGAGATTACATAAAACCAGAATTCTTCTGCAAAAATAAATAAATAAATAAATAAATAAAATGAGTAGTAAACCCTTACAATGGGAGCAAATATTTACAACATCTAACAAGGGATTAATAACCAGGAAATATAGGGAGCTTAAACAACTCAATAGCAAGAAATAAATAATTCAATTTAAGAATGGGCAAAAGGTCTGAACAAAAATTTCTCAAAAGAAAACACAACAATGGCCATCAAGCATATGAAAAAATGCTCAACATCACTTAACATCAGAGAAATGCAAATCAAAAGCAAAATGCAGTATTGTCTGACACCAGTGAAAATGGCTTGCATCAAAAAGACAGGCAATAATAAATGCCAGCAGGGATGTGGAAAAAGGGATACACTCATACACTGTTACTGGGACTGTGAACTACCAAAGACATCAGGGAGAATAGCATGAAGACTCTTCAGAAAACTAAATACACTATGAAGAAGAGTATGAAGTTTCCTGAAAAATATTAAAAATGGATCTTTCATATGATCCAGAAATTCCACTACTGAGTATATATCCCCAAGAAAGAAAACTATATATCCAAGAGATATCTACACAACTATGTTTATTGTAGCACTATTTGCAATAGTCAAAATAGGGAAGCAACCTAGGTGCCTATCAATAGATAAGTGGATTAAAAAATGTAGTATATATGCACAATGAAATGTTATTCAGTCAAAAAGAATGAAACCCTGTAATTTGCAGCAAGATAGATAGACCTGGAGGTCATTATGCTAATCAAAATAAGCCAAGCACAGAAAGACAAACATCATATGCTCTCACTCATGTGCAGGAGCTAAAAACATGAAAATCATGAAGACAGTAGACTGGTGGTTATCAGAGGCCATGATGGATAGAGGGGAAAAAGGAAATAAAAAGTATATATAAATGTGTGTATTACTACTGAACTGTACCTTTAAAATGGTAAAGATGGTAACTAATGTGTGTATATTTTACCTCGATAAAAAATTAAAACAAAAAAATGTAGTACATATACACAATGGAATATTCACAAGCCATGCAAAATAAAGTATATTATTTGCAGCAACATGGATGAAGTGGGAGGACATTAAGTTAAGTAAAATATGCTAGGCACAGAAACATAAATACCACAAGATCACATTCATTTGGAAGTCTAAAAATATATTGATCTCATAGAAGTATAGAGTATAGAGTAGAATAGTGGCTATCAGAGGCTGGTGGGGCAAGAGAGTAGAGACTACAATATAAGGATAGATTAGTTAACAAGTACAAAGTTACAATTAGATAGGATAAGGAAATTCTTGTGTCCTATATATCACCATAGGGTGACTGCAGTTAACAACAATTTATTGATATTAAATATTTAAAAATTTCTGCAATTGAGGATCCTAAATGTTATCAACACAAAGAAATAGTAAATTTTTGAGATGATGCCTGTGCTAAATACAATGATTTGATTATTACATAATGTATACATGTATTAAAATATCATATAGTTCTTCATAAACATTTACAATTACATACCAATTAAAAATGAAATAACAATAAAAAATAAAATCTCTTGCTTCTAAGATGTTAGTATTTATCTTAAACTTTTTGTTTCATCAGTCTTGACAGTATACTTTTGATTCATTGATATTTGTAATGGTTAAGTCATCATTGTGAACAAAATTTTTTTTTAATTTATTTAATCCTTTGATTTAAATTAAACATGTTTTTATATTAAAATACATATATATATATGTATTCAACTGATCTAATGTCAAGATTCATAAATTCTATACTGAGACAAAATAACCATTATGATGCTTATAGAGATTTTCATCAATAGCCAAACTTTTGGTCAATCTCTGAAAACTAAGAGGCTGAGTGAGCCAAAGAGGAAAATTCTTAGATAAACTGGAAGCCATTTGGCTGAGGCTGTTTTTTTTTTTTTTTCAGATGGAGTTTCACTTTTGTTGCCCAGGCTGGAGTGCAATGGTGTGATCTCAGCTCACCGTAACCTCTGCCTTCTGGGTTCAAGTGATTCTCCTGCCTCAGCCTGCTGAGAAGCTGGGATTACAAGCATGCGCCATCACACCTGGCTAATTATGTATTTTTAGTAGAGATGGAGTTTCTCCATGTTGGTCAGGCTGGTCTTGAACTGCTGACCTCAGGTGACCTGCCCGCCTCAGCTTCCCAAAGTGCTGGGATTACAGGCATGAGCCACAATACCTGGCCGATTTTTTTGTATTTTAAATATTTATGTAGAAACTAAAAACTAACTTGGTAACTAAACAAACTGAAATGACATTTAGGAGGGTATTTTTGTAATAAACAGCCTTATATGGTTTGGCTCTGTGTCCCCAACCAGATCTCATCATGAATTATACTTCCACAATTCCCCTGTGTTATGGGAGGGACTTGGTGGGAGATAATTTGAATCATGGGGACAGTTTCCTTCATACTGTTTTTGTGGTAGTTAATAAGTCTCATGAGATCTGTTGATTTTTATCAGGGGTTTCTGCTTTTTCATCTTCCTCTTTTTCTCTCCTTGCCACCATGTAAGAAGTGCATTTTGCCTGCTGTCATGATTCTGAGGCCTCTGCAGCCATGAGAAACTGTAAGTCCAATTAAACCTCCTTTTCTTCCCATTCTCAATTATGTCTTTACCAACAGCATGAAAATGGACTAATACAGTAAGTTGGTACCAGTAGAGTGGGGTGTTTCTGAAAATATACCCAAAAATATGTAAGTGACTTTGGAACTGGGTAACAGGCAGAGGTTGAAATAGTTTGAAGGGCTCAGAAGAAGACAGGAAAATGTGGGAAAGTTTGAAACTTCCTGGAGACTTGAATCACTCTGCTCAAAAGCTTGATAGTGAGATAGACAATAAGGTCTAGGCCAAGGTGGAGATAAGGAAATTGTTGGGAACTGGAGCAAAAGTGACTCTTGTTATATTTTAACAAAGAAATTGGCAGTATTTTGCCTGTGCTCTAGCAATTTGTGGAACTTTGAATTTGAGAGAGATGGTTTAGTATATCTGGCAAAAGAAATTTCTAAGCAGCAAAGCACTCAAGAGTTGACTTGGGTGCTGTTAAACACATTCAGCTTTCTAAAGGAAGCAGAGAACAAAAGTTTGGAAAATTTGCAGCCTGACAATATGATAGAAAAGAAATAACCAATTTCAGAGGAAAAATTCAAGCCAGGTGCATACATCTGCATAAGTGCCAAGGAGCCTAATGTTAATCTCCAAGACAATGGGGAAAATGTCTCCAGGGCACGTCAGAAGGTCTACAAGGCAGCCCCTCTAATCACAGGCCTGGAGGCCTAGGAAAAAGTGGTTTGTGGGCTAGGCCCAGGGTCATGGTGCTGTGTGCAGCTTAGGGACTTGGTCCCCTGCGTCCCATACACCTTAGTTGGGGCTCAAAGGGGACAACATAGAACTTGGGCTGTAGCTTCAGAGGGTGCAAGCCCCAAGACTTGGCAGCTTCCATGTGGTGTTGAGCCTGCAGGTATCAAGAATTGGGGTTTGGGAATCTCTGCCTAGATTTCAGAAGATGTATGGAAATGCCTACATATCCAGGTAGAAGTTTGCTGCAGGTGGAGAGCCCTCATTGAGAACCTTTGCTAGGGCAGTTCAGAAGGGAAATATGTGGGTGGAGCCCCCCACACAGAGTTCATACCACCTAGTGGAGCTGTGAGAACAGGGCCACCATTCTCCAGATCCCAGAATGGTTGATCCACCGACAGTTGGCACTGTTCACCTGGAAAAGGTATAGACACTCAATGCCAGCCCATGAAAGCCTCCAATATGGAGGCTATACACTGCAAAGCCACAGTGGCAGAGCACTCAAAACCATTGGAACCCACCTCTTGCATCAGTGTGACCTGGATGTGAGACCTGGAGTCAAAAGAGATCATTTTGGAGCTTTAAAATTTGGCTTCCCCACTGGATTTTGGACTTGAATGAGTCCTTTAACCACTTTGTTTTGGCAAATTTCTCTCATTTGAAACCCAATACCTGTACCCCCTTTGTATCTTGGAAGTAACTAGCTAGCTTTTGATTTTACAGGCTCATACATGGAAGAGACTTGCCTTGTCTCAGGTAAGACTTTGGACTGTAGACTTTTGGGTTAATGCTGAAATGAGTTATAACTTTGCAGGACTGTTAGGAAGACACGATTGGTTTTAAAATGTTAGGACGTGTGAATTGGAGGGGCCAGGGGTGGAAAGAGTATATTTTGGCTCTGTTTCCCCACCCAAATCTCATCTTAATTTGTACTCCCATAATTCCCACATATTGTGTGAGGGACTCGGTGGGAGATAATTTGAATCATGAGGGCAGTTTCCCCCATACTGTTCTTGTTGTAGTGAAAAAGTGTCACAAGATCTGATGGGTTTATAAGGGGTTTCCACTTTTTCATCTTCCTCGTTTTCTCTTGTTGCCTCCATGTAAGAAGTACCTTTTTCCTCCTGCCATGATTCTGAGGCCTTCCCAGTCATATGGAATTGTAACTCCAATTAAACTCCTTCTTCTCAATCGCGTGTATGGCTCTACCAGCAGCATGAAAATGGACTAAAACAGAGCCCACATTTCATACAATTACTAACAATGGAGCCTCCACCAATCCTAGGAAGCCAACTGATCATATGATTCCCAAATAAGACAAATGCCTCATCACATGCCCAAACAAACCACATTCCTAGCTGCAGACAATCCAATGATTTAACCACTTTGCTGCAGGGTTGACCTATAAAACCTCACCACTCACACTGCTGGGAAGAGTTCTCTGTACCTCTTCTGGTTGTGAGTGCTTTCCTAATCTACAAATAGTTCTTTGCTCAGATTAATTCTGTATAATTAATTTTTTGAGAAATTGTCTTTTACTTAAAGTGTCCCATGTGACTCAGAATACAGATATTAATGATTATTACTTATCTTACCCTGTCTTTGAGGCAATGTTTTTCCTAGATCTGTAAACTTACGTTTTTCATCACTTTTGGATAATCTATAACCATTGTCTCTTTAGTTTTTCACTCCATTTTCTCTTTCTTCTCTCAGATAAATGATGACACTTCTGATTCTTTCCTCTTTATAGTTAGCCTCTCTTTTGATTTTGTTATTCTTATCTCTTTATAGTGTCTTATAAATAAATTTGTTATACATTTCTTCCATATTAATTCTTCCTTTAGTTTTTCACTCACCCATTGACTTTTAGGAAAAGTTATGTGGTGTGTTTCTAGATATTTTATTACTTTTTTCAAGTTTGACTCATCGTTACTGACAGTTTCTTAGCATTTACTTGCCTCTGTAATTTCATCTGTTACTTTAAACATTTTTATACACAATCATTTTATTTTCTGAACTTAAAAATACAGCATATCTTAGTCTATTTTTACTTTTGCAACAAAAATGCCATAAATTGGACAGTTTATAAACAACAGAAATTTACTTCTTACAATTCTAGAGGCTGGGACTTTTAAGGAAGAGGCACCAAACAATTCAAGGTCTGCTGAGGACTTTCTGCTCAATGACATTGCCTTCTATATATCCTCACATGGGGGGAAGAAGTGAATGAGTACCCCTGGGCCTACTTTATAAGGAAGCTAATCCCATTCATGAGGGCTGTGTCCTCATGACCTAATCTCCCAAAGTCCCTCTTATTGCTACCACATTGGGCATTTAGTTTCAACATATGAATTTGGGGAGATAAAACATTCAAACTATAACACAACTTCTTCAGTTCCTGGGTTTAATGTATTCTAATTAGTTTCTGATATTTTTTTACAATGACTTGATTGTCACAAAATTTGTTAGTATTTGGGAAGTGGTAGGTGGTTGATTGAATTATTGTTCCAAATCTTTACCTATATTTAGGTCATTTTTTATATAACTGAAGTGATACTAATAAGAGACATACTACATTCCTATTACTTTTATATATGCCTTGGCCTTTGACTAGTTTTGCCCAGTTGTTTGTGGATGAAATGACAGTGTGTCTATGCTAAGTCCTTTTGAAGCATATGTTTCTATTAGCCTTTTTATGTTTAAGAAGGCTAATAGAAACCTATCTCATCACATTGCTGTGATAAGAACATTCCTCAAATAGCCCCCTGATTCCAGAGTAAAAGCCACGTAGAACAATGCCCCAATTTATTCTTAGAACTAACGCTTAAAGTAGAGCCAGGCCATTGCACTTGCAAATCTAAAATCTGAAACATGGATTTCCCAGTTGTGTTTCCACTGAGCATGATAACAAATACATATTTTTATGCTGAGTTCTGGATTGCTTTTGTTTTACGTGATTCACAACTGATAAATTATGGTTTATTTTAACCTATAGATGTCAAAGAGCCTAACTTGTGGAAGATTTTTCTCCAAACATTTCGCTGCTGGTAGCCCAGTAGTAGAAATCCCTATTAATTTAGGAAATTGTGAACTGTTCCTAAAGCATTTTAGTTTTTAGCAGTTTTAAACCCAGCTCAATAATTTGCTGATGTACAAATGATTGATGTCATTAACTTTAGTGTTGATATAATGTTCTGTGCCCAAATCAGCTACCAAACCCTTATAATTGCAAATTTAGATCAAGCTATTGTTACTGTCTTCTTGCACTTGTAATTTCCTACTTCTCTGAAAATGACTTCCTGCTTCCATGCCTCTGTAATTTGTTTACTCTGTCTTCTATTCCAGTACACAGAAATTCAAGTTCTTGGCCACCACATTTCCAGGTGCTTAGGACTGCAGCCCTGTTTACTTTTGGCTACTGTTTTTTCTTTATGTTAGACTCCCACAAAATAATTCCCAAGACCCTCTATGAGAGAGTCCTTTCAAGAATATTTTCATATATTTGTGATACCATAATGCTTTAAAAGGGTGTCGAATGTATGATTTGGCTATGAATTGATGGGTCTCTCAGATTGCCTAATTATTGATAATATCTAAGTGACGTTGTCTCTATAGTAGCAGTTTTTTTTCTTTTTCAAAAATAATATCCAGGCTGGGCGCAGTGGCTCACACCTGTAATCTCAGCACTTTGGGAGGCCTAGGCAGGCAGATCACCTGAGGTCAGGAGTTCAAGACCAGCCTGACCAACATGGAGAAACTCCATCTCTACAAAACAACAACAATAACAACAAAATATCCACCAAATTTACAAATAAGTGTCACTGATATGTGATACACTTCTCTTTATTATTATTATTTTTATTTTCATAGTTTAACTTCTGGGGTACATGTGTAGAATGTGCAAATTTGTTACTTAGATATACACGTGCCATGCTGTTTTGCTACATCCATTACCCCATCATCTTGCATTAGGTGTTTCTCCTAATGCTATCCCTTCTTTACCCACCCCCCACCTCTCCACAGGCCCCGGTGTGCACTTCTCATAGGCACTGACTGTGTCCTAGTGTGCTTCATTCTGGTCTAACAGACTAGCACAGACTTTTAAAATGAACAGAAATTTATTTGGCTCACAGTTTTGAAGGTGGGGGAAGTACAAGATCACGGGCCCACATCTGGTGAGTGCCATCTTGCTGTTTCATCTGATGGTGGCAGGGCAAAGAGAGTGAGCGAGAGAAAGGGGTTGAACTCATAGCCTCAAGAACTTTTGTAAGTGAAATCAATCCATACATGAGTGTGGAGCCCTCACAGTGTAAAAACTGATTAGCTTTCACCTTCCAACACTGTTGCAATGGTAAGTTAAGTTTTAAACACATGCTTTTAAAAAAATATATTCACACTATAGTAGGTAGAATCTTAATCTTTCCTCCAAATCTATTGTAATTCAAGACATAACTTCATCTAGTTTTTCATGTCTTTGAAATTTAAAAAATTCTACTTTTATTCTGAGTTTTTTTAAATCTAAATTTAGAGGTTTTTTCCACATAGAGCAAATTTAAGACTCGTTTGTGTTTCTAGCATATATTTGTCATTCCTTTCAAGTTTTCTAGAGCTATTTTGTTCGACTAAGCATTCCTTATTTCTTGTAATGCTCCTATGTGTAAGTGAAAATAGGGGGAGCTGAAGAAATAAAGATAAATAATACTGCTAAAGTTGACCCTCTACTTGAATGTTGCTCCGTAGTACTGTTTTATGAGAATAATATAATGATTTGAGCAAAAATAAAACACAAATTCCAAATATATAATAAAATAGATTTTTTTAAAAAAATGGCTATACGTATATATATATGTAAAGATATAGGCATATAATTTTAGTCTTATTTGGTCATATTTCTATAAGTATTTACTTAGAACTTACATGCTTTTATGAGTGGTGTTCCCTGCAACTCCCAGTACTTATAACATAGGAATGTAATAAATGTGAATAAGTGCTCAATGAAATGTTTGCTGTTTGAAATAAAATGCTTTTCTTTGTTCTAATGTAAATAGCAATATAAAGTCTCTGTAGAGTCTTAAAATCATCGTAATATTTTGCAACAACTCTAAGTACCATAGCTAAGAACTTGAAATGGAGGCAAATTTATTATTCCTATATGTGATTAAAAGTAAATTCAGCAATTTAAGACAATATTTATTAAAATAAAATGCTAAAATAGGAAATATTTCTGTTCTTTTCAACAAAACTAATGTTTAATATTCAATTTAAATTTTCTTCACAGTGCCTGAAACCAGGATAAACAGATAGTAGAAAGAAAGTTGCAGTGCATTTCAGTTACTAGAATGAAGGAACAATCAAATCATAAAATTTCTGTATGTTTAATGGTGAAAATTTAAATGCCCCATTTAAAAATTTGGGCATGTGAAATATTCCAGTGAGCTTAAGATAAAGTCAAATATACCTAGTTGTATGTAGATCTTCTTAATTACCTAGGAGGAGATTGTCTTCATCATGAACATAAATATCTAAAATCCACAAATTATAATACTGATGTCATTTAAATATACATGTCTCTATAACATGCCTATGGGTTAATTTTTGCTGATGAGTTTATTACTCTGATTTCATTGCATTGCAATGAATTCTATAGACAAGCACCTGGAAGCAATTACCTGAAAAACTTAACTATATGCACAGGTATGGCTTAGAAGAGTAAAAATATGCTTTAGTTCATGCAAAATTCAATAGCTTGCCTACTGTGTTACATATCTGAGTCAAGTGAAAATCATCACACTCGGCCGGGTGCAGTGGCTCATGCCTGTAATCCCAGCACTTTGGGAGGCCAAGGCAGGCAGATCACCTGAGGTCGAGAGTTCGAAACCAGCCTGACCAACATGGAGAAACCCCATCTCTACTAAAAATGCAAAATGAGCCAGGCATGGTGGCACATGCTTGTAATCACAGCTACTCAGGAGGCTGAAGAAGGAGAACAGCTTCCACCTGGGAGGTGGAGGTTGCAGTTTGCCAAGATCGTGCCATTATACTTCAGCCTGGGCAATGAGAGTGAAAACTCCATCTCAAAAAAAAAAAAAAAAAAAAAAAAAAGAAAGAAAGAAAGTAAAAGAAAAAGAAAATCATCACACTTAACTTTTCAGATCTGATTAAAGCAAAACTATAAAATTCAGTCCGGTTTCTTTGCCTGTAAATATTGTTAATATTCATGACTCTGTTTACATAACTAAGACGAATTTCCAAGATATGCAGAAAAATGTTAGAGAATGAAAATAAAAACCTTTACCCTGTACTGTGGAAAAAAGTCTTGGAAATACATTCTGATTTTCTGGTTTATACACAAGTTCTCCAAAAATTTATCCTAATTTAGTGGGAGTTTTATTAAAATTAAATGAGAATAAACTAATAAATGAATGATATTATTTGGCTGTGTCCCAACCCAAATCTCAACTTGAATTGCATCCTTTAGAATTCCCACGTGTTGTCGGAGAGACCCAGGGGAGGTAATTGAATCATGAGGACTAGTCTTTCCCATGCTATTCTCATGAAAGTGAGTAAGTCTCAGGACATCTGATGGGTTTATCTGGGTTTTCTGCTATTCCTGCTTCCTCATTTTTCTCTTGCCACCACCATGTAAGAACCATCATTCTCAGCAAACTAACACAAGAACAGAAAAACAAACACTGCATTTTCTCACTCATAAGTCAGAGTTAAACAGTGAGAACAGGTGGACACAGGGAGGGGGAATATCACTTGGAGGCCTGTCCAGGAATGGGGTGTTAGGGGAGGTATGCATTATGAGAAACATCTAAAGTAGATGATGGGATGATGGATGTAGCCAACCACCATGGCACAAACCTACACGTTCTGCACATGTACCTCAGAACTTAAAGTATAATTAAAAACAAAAAAGAAAGAAACAAGTCAGAATATGGAGATAGTTTTACACGCTGGAAGGAGGGGCTGTTAGGTAGTAAAAAGAGAGAGATGATATGTGGGTCCAGGTATATATGTATTTTTAATGAATATTGGCTTTCTAATTAATTAATTTTTATTCATACGTAATAGTTGTGCATTTTTATGGGGTACGTGTGATATTTTGACACATGTGTAAAATATGTAATGATTAATCAGGGTATTTGGGATAGCCATTATCCCAAACATTTATACTTTCTTTGTATTTGGAATATTCCAACTCTTCTTTTTTAGCTATTTGAAATATACAATAAAGTTTCATTAAGTATAAAAATAAAAATAAAAATAAAGTAGTACCTTTTGCCTCCTGACATGAATCTGAGGGCTCCCCAGCTGTGTGGAAGTATAAGTTCAATTAAACCTCTTTTTATTACAGTCTCAGATATGTCTTTATCAGCAGCATGAAAGCAGACTAATACAATGACTTAGTAGAGTCCCTGGAAACTTGTAAACATGTTCAATAATTTCAACACTGTTATGATGGCCATCATTCCAAACATTATATCTGACATAACTTTTATTATAATCATCAAAGGGCTTCTTGCTTCAGAATGGGTTTCTATCTCTGAAATGTATTCTCCTCAATATTACCTACTCATGCAATGGAATTTCCATGTTTACTAAGAGACTTAATTGTTAAAAAAACCTGAAAATATGAAAGTTCTAATTCACCTTTAATGTTCTTATTAAGCATTTGATACCAACATTATTTTTAAAATTTGATTTCATGAGAGAATCTTTATATATTTGATTAAGGAAATACCAATATTTTGACATTAATATAGCATATTGATAATACATATCATGATTTATTAGCTATTAAGCACTTTTTCAGCTCTGATTTAGCTTAATTTGGTTTTGATTTGCATTTCTCTAATGACCAGTGATGATGAACATTTTTTCATATATTTGTTGGCCTCATGTATGTCTTCTTCTGAAAAGTGTCTGTTCATAGCCTTTGCCCACTTTTGAATGGGTTTGTTTGTTTTTTTCTTGTAAATCTGCTTTAGTTCTTTGTAGATTCTGGATATTAGCCCTTTGTCAGATGGGTAGATTGCAAAATTTTTTTTCCCCATTCTGTTGGTTCCGGTTCACTCTAATGATTGTTCTTTTGCTGTACAGAAGCTCTAGAGTTTAGTTAGATCCCATTTGTCTATTTTGGTTTTTGTTGCCAATGCTTTTGGTGTTTTAGTCATGAAGTCCTTGCCTATGCCTGTGTCCTGAATGGTTTTGTCTAGTTTTTCTACAGGGTTTTATAGTGTTAGGTCTTATGTTTAAGTCTTTAATCCATCTGGAGTTAATTTTAGTGTAAGGTGTCAGGAAGGAGTCCAGTTTCTGCTTTCTGCACATGGCTAGTCAGTTTTCCCAACACCATTTATTAAACAGGGGAATCCTTTCCCCATTGCTTGTTTTTGTCAGGTTTGCCAAAGATCAGATTGTTGTAGATGTGTGGTGTTGCCTCCAAGGCCTCTGTTCTGTTCCATTGGTCTATAACTCTATTTTGTTACCAGTACCATGCCGTTTTGATATCTATAGCCTTGTAGTATACTTTGAAGTCAGGTATCATGATGCCTCCAGCTTTGTTCTTTTTGCTTAGGATTGTCTTGGCTATGTGGGCTTTCTTTTGTTTCCATATGAAGTTTAAGGTGGTTTTTTCCAGTTCAGTGAAGAGGGTCATCGGTAGCTTGATGGAGATAGCATTGATTCCTGAGACTTTGCTGAAGTTTCTTATCAGTTTAAGGAGATTTTGGGCTGAGAAGATGGGGTCTTCTAAATATACAATCATGTCATCTGCAAATTTTACTTCCTCCTTTACTAATTGAATACCCTTTATTTCTTTTTCTTGCCTGATTGCTCTGGCTAGAACTTCCAATACTATATTGAATAGAAATGGTGAGAGAGGGCATCCTTGTCTAGTGCCATATTTCATAGGGAATGCTTCCAGTTTTTGCCCATTCAGTATGATATTGGCTGTGGGTTTGTCGTAAACAGCTTTTATTATTTTGAGATACGTTCCATCAATACCTAGTTTATTGAGAGTTTTTAGCGTAAAGATCTGTTCAATTTTGTCAAAGGCCTTCTCTGCATCTATTGAGATAATCATGTGGTTTTTGTCTTTGGGTCTGTTTATGTGGTGGATTATGTTTATATTTTAGTTTTTAAAATTATTTTCTTTTTTAGGTTTATGTCCACAGAATTCAATATAAGCAATAGAAATATTAGCTTACATAATTAAACATGAAGAAATGATTTAGTAAAATGACATTGAGTAACATAAAGAATCAAATGATAACCCAATATATCTGGGTCAAGAATGGTCTCAGGCCTATTTCTCTCAGCACAAACCAGTGTAGAATGTCTCTTTGGTGCTGTGCCATCAGATGACCCAATGTCAGATGCTTCCTATCCTTGAAGTTCCAACCCATGGTTAAGTTATCAGAAAAGGGAATATGATTGTATTATTTTGAATTCCATACTACCTCTTGTGGTCAGTGAAGCTTGGTCTTCTTATTGGCAGTTTGATCAAAATTACATAATGAATAAAACACAAATCACCAATGGAAAGGGTATTAGATAGCTAAAATTAACCAATAACTATATTCTTCCCTTTGTTTACTCAGTTTATTCACCCATTATTACTGTTAACACAATCAAACTACTTAAGAAAATACAACTATATGATTGGAAACAATAATCCTTCCCAGTGGAGACTAGAAATTTCTAACTATTAGATCCAAAGTGGATACGATTAGATATCCGGTTCTAGACTGTCTGAATTATTTCATTATATTACTTAGTTCTGTCCTAGTAACTTTTATTTGTTCTACAAATTCTTAAGCAAAGTTTAACTAAAAACTTTCATATGCAGGTATACATTTCACATTACATTAGTTAGAGCAAAGAAGAGAAAATAAATAATTAGATAAACAGACACATGGAAAAGATAATGTAAATTCATAGAGTATATCCAGCACTTATTTTTAACTGATCGAGATGTTATAGCTACTATTTAGGTTTATCAGCCATATTTTTATTGTCTTATTATTACTTGTACTTCAGACAGAAAGCATTTGTTTTGCCTAGAACACTAACCCAAATATTAATAATTTATGGGTCTGTGTCCGTAATGGTTTTCAAAAATAAGATTGCAGTAATTTTGGAATTTTCTACCACTAAATATTTAAATAAAATCTCTTCTGGGATTTCCACAATTCCATCCATGATTCTCTATATCCTTATTCTACTGCAACATATATGTTTCTTTTTAATGGAACTTACCAACTTAGCTAAATATAATACCCCCTTTTGTATCTTTTAACATAGCTGGATAAAGGAGTTCCATATGGCCACCTCAGTCTCTCACATTATGCTCTGAGTTTTCAGTATTGCCAAACTAACATTTTTAAAATGTTTTATTAGCAATAGTTGGAATGTACATCACTCACATTTCTACAACTTTGGCCCTGAACCCAGTCATTCAAATTTTGGAAATCATAGATTGCTCTTAAATAACATGCATTACAGCTTATGTCAAGCTTCCTTTGGGATCATAACAATCAAGAGAGACTTGGAACATCATGACATGTTTATATACATTTGCATTGTCACAGTATATGTTTTCGTTTGGGCTGCTATTACAAAATACTACAAACTGAGGGACTCATAAACAAAATAAATTTATTTCTCACACTTCTACAGACTGAGAAAATTCAGCATCAATTTTAAGTGATATATTCAGACCATAACAACATGATACAGCTTTAAGAATGCTGAAACTTTTAATTTCTAAAAGGACCAAATTGTAGTTAGTTAATGATGAAAGATTACTAATTATGCAACTTAAAATGGATTCTGATTGCTAGACTTATAGGTGTTTTGGGGATCTTCATTTACAATAAAAAAAAAAGGCAACATGGATACAAGATGGTTGAATAGGAGCAGTTCTGGAGTACAGTTCCCAGCAAGAACAACACAGAGGGTGAGTGCTCACTGCATTTCCAAACAAGTTTTCACTTCCCGCAGAGCAGGAGATTCCCCACCCAAAAAGCACCACGAGTTTTCAGCATGGCTGGTGCCACAGGTTGGCACACAGAAACTCACACAAATCTCAGCAGCCTTTTCAACTGATGCCTGGAATACCTGGGAGACAAAGCCATCCATTCAACTGAAAGGGAGGGGGTTGAGATAGCGAGCCAGGTGATCTCTGGGACACATTTAAAGCAGTGTCCAGAGGAAAATTTATAGGACTAAATGCCCACATGAGAAGGGAGGAAAGACCTAAAATCAGAATTAAAAGAAAAAAAGCTACTCATCTGACAAAGGGCTAATATCCAGAATCTACAAGGAACTAAAACAGATTTACAAGATAAAAACAAACAAACCCATTGAAAAATGGGCAAAGGCTATGAACAGACACTTTTCAGAATAAGACACATATGAAGTCAACAAACATATGAAAAAATGCTCATCATCACTGGTCATTAGAGAAATGCAAATCAAAATCACATTGAGATACCACATCATTAAAAAATTAATCGTTAAAAAATGATCATTTCCTATCATTTTACATTCTCTTTTTCTTAATTAAGCATTCACTTGACCACTGTAAGTCTTTGACTGTTTTCCAGATAGAAGGAAGTTGCTTCTGACAGTTTACACTTGTTTTCAATATTTCTGGATACCAGGCAAAACCTGTTGCTGTCTATTCTGTGGTCTTGCTGATGTCACTCCCAAATGTCATCGGTTTTAAAGTTATTTGCCAGTTTGACAGTTAAAATTCATACCCATAAGTTTTTTGTTATATTTTATTTTCATTTTCTTTTTACCTTAATTAGTGCTCTTGTCTCCTGATTATTTTATCCATCCTTTCAGTGTTTATTTTTAAATTAAACAATACTGATTTTTCTGAACTTTACTGGGGCAAATAATGTGAAAAATATACTTTAAAAATCAAAAGTAAAATCGTTGTGTGTTTTAAACTACATTTTGAGTAAAAATGTAGTAAGGTAAAATATCTACGTATATATACTTTAATAAGCTATGAAATTTGCCCTGTAACCCATAACTCTACATTTTAATTAAATTAAATCACTTAATATAATGAACCGTTACCACAAATGGGATGGCTGTTTCTCTATTTGTTTCAGAGTTAATCATAGCCCAAGCTATTTTTGTATATACTTTCTAAGAAATTTTATCCATATGTATACACTTTAATAAGCTATGAATATTCAGTGCCTTTCCAATATATTTCTTGTAGAACTATTTATCTGTTCACCATCATAAATTAAGCTAAAATTCTCTGGATGTTCTGTTTGTTTCAGGCATTACGCTTCAATGTGAGGAGTCTGCCAATGTGATTTACAGATTAGTGGAAAAGATAAACATGGAACATATATGGGTACAAGTTAATGTTAAGTAAAATTTAATGTTAAGTAAAATTTAATGTTACATCTTGAGCATGAAATGTTATGTAATCTTAGATTGTTGTGAATTTCAGTGAACTCCATTTATAAACTAATAGTGTTTTTTTTTTCTCAGCTTTTATTATATATATTGCTTAGTTTTAAATCGAACCTCAGAACTCCAGCATATTGTGTACTATTATTTCCATTTTGCAGATTAGAGAAATGTTAAAAAACTGAGCATTTAGACCCCAGAGCATCTATAACACAGTGCTAGACCTTGCTCTACACAATTCTGTATTTCAAAATTTAATCCTGTTAAACAAGAAGTTATTCTGATTCTCAATTTTTCTTTCTATTTCTTCACTTAACTTTGCATTAATATTGGTTTATTCAATCTTGACATTTGCTCAAAAATCCTATGCATATATATTTCTCATCTTTTAATATGCTATTTAAATCCTAATTCTGAAATATAAGTTGGATGGCTGGTTAATGTGGGTTTATATTAACTGTCCAGTGATCTGTAAACCTGAGGGGTTTGGAGAAAACTCCAGGGTCATACACAAACCCAGTTCTATGTGGAGTTTCTATTTTTAATGAAGTCAATGTACTCAAAGACACATTTTTATATCTAATACTGTGTTTAACCCTTACTTCAGTACATCTTAGGTCTGTGTCAGGCCTTTATTCCACAGCTATCATTCATTGCTTCATAGCTGAGCCATCCCCTAACAGTAGTTCTGTATATTTCTATTCTATATGGATATATTGGCCCCAACAGCTGCCTCTGAGCATTTTGAATATACTTGTGAATGAGCTGCCAAGTAGAGTGGTAAATTTCACAGTCACTCTTGATTCTAGAACTCATGGTTCTGCTGCTTATGTCCCTGATACATCAGTTGTTTTATCTATAAGAATTGCTGTCTACCTTTCAAATTATATCTAGCAACAGATCTCAAACTGTCTCTTAGGTGGTAGATGACTTTCCCTGATTTCTGCTAAGAATGCATTTCTCTCTATATTTTTGTATTTCTCTGGTGTTTTCAGCAAAGTTTTGTTGGAAGACTTTTGAAATTTGCCCTGTAGCCCATAACTCTACATTTTAATTAAATTAAATTGCTTAATAGAATGAACTGTTTCCATAGATGGGACTGCTCTTTTTCTATTTGTTTAAGAGTTAAGCATAGCCCAAGCTATTTTTAAATACACTTTCTAAGAAATTGTATCTACATATATACACTTTAATAAGCTATGCATATTCAGTGCCTTTCCAATATATTTCTTGTAGCTCTATTTATCTGTTCACTATCATAAATTAAGCTAAAATTCTCTGGATTTTTTTGTTTGTTTCAGCATTATACCTCAATGTGAAGAGTCTTCTGAAGTGATTTACAGATTAGTAGAAGAGATAAACATAGAATATATATGGATACAAATATATATGGATGGAAAACTTATGTGTAATACAAAGTAAGATGTAAAAAGATTATCACAATATTATCATCAATAATCAAATATTTTAAATTTACCTTTGTAACTAGTGTGTCTTACTATTTGAGGAGAACTGTAACAGGTATAGATTAGAAAGCTTTAAATTTTTTTTTCAGAAGATGTATCAGCATCCACTGGGAAAATTGTTGGCCTTTGTAGTAGACAATTCATTTTAATCAAGCTAACCCTCTGAACTTTACTGTATTCATTTATCCAATACAATTTCCCAATGTGGTTATGTTTGAGTTTGACTTGAGACAACTCAGGCTTATGAACCATTCAGTTCCAATTGAAATCAGTGTGCTTTATGGTACACTGAATTTCCATGATTTGGAAACTTGTTATTTTAATAATACAAGCTTTTTAACTAAAAAATTCTTTAGGTAAAACTTAACAAAATTAAAAAAGCCATAGTATAATAATTTTTATTAGTTTGTTATTATAAATGAAATTTCATTTTAATAAGGTTTAAAAATGTCTACTCTGAATATGATTTTTACATTTTAAGAGGAAAACAAAGCCAAATGTTAATTTAGGAGTAAAATTGTGTTGTGTACTTATGCTTTTATGATTTAGTTCTTTACACTATATTCTTAGTAATGCAATATTTTTAGTCATTGAATTAGAATTATTGGGATTATATTTTAGTGATTTATTATTCAGATAAATGCTGTGGTTAGATTTATGTCAGTTTTTAATGTTTTTTCTTGGTATTCCCTGAAATGGAAATTCTATATTTTCTAATTACAGTATTTGAAGTATAAAAATAACTATAATGTTGGTAATGGAAGCATATACTACTCTCAATTATATAATAATGTAATACCAAAATTTCTTGTTGACTTTAACAATGACAATTACTAAATTACTATTATTAGCATAGGTATACTAATCAATATCTCTGCTTACAAAATACTTAAGGAATTTCTAAAAGTATAATCAGAATATGGTGTAGAATTTAAATAGTCACATGAATTATACATGTGAATGAACTTCTAAGAAGTGTATATATACATATATATTTGTTTGTATATGTGATTGTGCTCCGATATACGTTTATGATGCATGTCTATAATCATATATATAAATTATCTAAAAAATCACAAAATTTAAGAAAATAACATCGATAACTAATAACCATTCAAAACAAAATACTATAGGTATACTTGATGTGTTTTGTCTACCTATAAATTGATATATAGCTCAATTATGTATATTTCCTTATATATTTTACATGTTACTGATATAGCATCACTTAACTCATATATTACTAGTGAAATAACTCAAACATATACGGTTAAGATTAGACATGTCTTAATCTAAGAGTATATATCAAATTTTTTATCTTTTCATGTTTATTGTGTAAACTATACAATTTTATATTGATAGTAAATCTATATGGTGCTATAAATTATTTTTAAACTTATCACAGGGTCTGATAAACAGTAGATATCAAATATATATTTTTTGTATACATGAATATATATGTTGTAAACAAATATTTTTATTTACAAAGAGTAAATAGGACACTTAATAACTATTTAGAATCTCTGTTTACCAGATGCAAATGCTCCTAACTCTGGATTTGAGGATCAAAATCTATTCTGTAAACCTTAAATAGTTATAAGATCTACCCCTGCTATCACTTACTAGTTATTTCTAGCCCCCGTACTATTCCTTCTCTGACAACAGTCATGCAAATTACCTTTTAAACTCATGATAGGAAAGCTTTCATCATTCCTCCATTTTTATTAGTACCTCGCTGCTAGGAATTTCAGGATTAAACAATGTTGGAATCGAGAGCCTGTTGTCAATAAAATTTTGTGATAACATATAACACCATCTTTCAATGAGTTACTAAGATTTAATACACTTAATTTTGTTCCAGGTACACATAAAGCCCATAGATACATAACTACTTAAAAATAAATGACACTTTACAAAATTGATCGGTATATTTTAAAATAAAATCCTTTTCAAATCTCTTACTATATTCTACAAGCAATTGTTTGTTCTAGAGTTTAGCACTGTTAAGAGTGTAGCTACAAACATTTCAAGTTATTTATATGTATACTTATGTACGTATGCCAAAGTTATTTTTTTAATTGACACAAACAGAATTGTTCTGCAGCATTTTGAAAGATTTACGATGTTTTTACTATTAGAAGTTTAGATATATGTTATTATTTTTACCTGATACATAACATTTCATAGTAATAGTACATTATACTATAACATGACAACAATTTTTAACATTTCATAACACAAATGTTTCTGTAATTAATGTATTTTAATATAATGCTTTGTGCATTTGTACTGATATTTCCTTAGGGCAAACACATAGAAGGGTAAATTTCTAAGAAGATAAGAAGAGAAAGGTGCTTTGGTTTGAAATAAAAAAAAAAACTGAACTCCAACTGACTTTTACAATGAAAAATATTTATCAAATCATATTACATATTCCAGAGTGATGGAACATTTTGTAACTGGTTCACCATCAAGCACACAGATTCTTTTCCCCTTCCCTGTGTCCCATCCAGAGTTTACATCTTCAGAACATTTCTTCTTGATTATAAGGAGGCTGTGAACAGCAACTTGTACTATATACTCTCGGATGCGTAACAAGGTCATGGCAGTTAACTGTTTGGCTATTTTTTTCTCATTTTTAGCAGTATTGTTTGCCATTTTATTAGGCATGATCTATCCAGTAACTTAACAGTCATATCCTAAAAATATATTCTGCAAAGTGTAAATCCCACATGAAGCTTATAACTTGTATAAGATATATTTTAGAAGAAAAGATATAATACCTATAAAAACTGACTTTGAACACTATACAATTGGTATCATCTATGGTGGAGATGAACAATCTTCTCTGGGGACATAGAAATGTACTTAGTAAATTCAGAGACCTTACTTCCTCAGGAAGTCTTAGGTATGATGTACTTCCGAATATATAAATCATACCTTTTATTTTAGATTATTTGTTTATGTTTGTTACTGTTTTCTGATATATAGCAGAGAGATAGTATTCATTTAGGAAAATTACATTATAGATAGTAATTCAGATTTTCTTTTAATACTATAGTAAGTTGTACGTTTCTTAGTCCAAAGAAATAGTATTAAGGAGTTTTACATTTGCTAGGGGCCTTATAAACATTTAGTATCCAAACCTGAAGCAATAAAAAAAACCTATTTGTATAAATAGTAAACAAAATCAGCATCTGGTTATTTATTTAACAAATGGTATTTTAGGTTTTCAAATACTCAAATATCTCAATACTTTTTCTTTAATATCTATTGGTATTCAAGGATTAAATGTTGTAAGTTTTAAAATGTTACAAGTAAAAGCAAAATAATATTAAAAGTAGTGATTTTACGAATTATATAATAAATTTTTAAAATTTCTTTTAAATGCAAATGAATCTACATTCTGTGATTACACGTTTTAAACATGATGCATTTTTGATACTTTGTTAAATAATAAAGAATATGGTAGTTTTAAATAATCAAAAATTCCAATAACATCAGAAATAAAGTGATGATGTCACTAATAACCAACAGTTTGTCATTGTACTATTAAGGTATGAAAGCCCCAAACATGTCCCATACAAAGTAAAATTATTTCCAATTAAAAAAATTATAAATATCAACTTATAGAGACTTTGCAGTAATAGATATCTTCAAAACCACTAATGACTTCGTACGACTAAATGAATGTACCCAGTACTCTGTAAAATAAGAATTTTTCCTCAAGTCTTCACTTTTGCTTATATGATCCGACAATATTTTGGCTTATATGAATATCACCTACAACCAGATTTCTATTGACAAATTATAAAAGGCAGAGGACTATTTTGAAACAAAGATTAGGAAAACCAACAAAATTGTCTGTGTATAGACAATATGCTCTTACTGCCAAGTAGAAAATGAATATCCTGTTTGAAAGCTGTACTAGTCAGTTACTTTATCTGAAAAAAATCGTAGGACATAGAGAGTTCAGGATACGTAAGAATATATTTTTTTGTGTGTACTCCATTTAGAGTCTTCTCCAAATGTGAGATCAGTCTGTTGTGATTTAGTGAAAAATAATCTGGAGAATGTCCATATGCAAACAGATATTATTTGAAAATGTGCACATTTCTTCTAAAGAAGGTAAATTTTAAAGCTTTCAAATGATTCATTTTTACACTAAGTTCAAGAACAAAATCTGCTTTCAGATGTATATTCATGAATGAGAATAAAGTGAGTTTGCTTTTATTTTGGGGCCAATACTTCCCAGGACCATAAAGGTTGCTTAATGGGATTTCCTAATTGCTAGCTGCATCTTTGAATTACTTGATAATCACTTTCACATATATTAGAATCTTTAATATTTTGTGGATGTCTTCTCTCTAATTATGCTAAAACTGAAGATGAAATATTATAACCTTGACTAGAAAAAAAGACTATTGTGTTATTTTCGTAAGAGATGTTGCAAAGTCTTTCAAACAGACTGGCTAAGTATATAGTAAATAATGAGCTCTTATACCAGGTGGATATGAATTGTTTTGAAGGCGTTGAGCTACTGCATCATCTTCATTTTCACAATTAAAGCCAGACATATTGCAAGCAATTAATCATGTACTTGTTTACTGTTTCAGATTAAATGCATTTTACACACTTTTTGTTTAGAATTTAATTTAATTACAAATCATTCCTATGTAGTCATTAATTTACTAAGTTTATAAAAAGGAAGACACACAGAGAGACAAAAGAAATGGCTTATTGTTGAAATGAGAATGACAGATTAAATGTATCGTTATTTTTGATGAAAAAACAGAACATTACTGTTAATTTTATCTAAAACTGTGAATAGTATTGACGAAAATTGTATTACTCTTTTACAGATCGGATCGTAGAAAATACTCAAATAGACTTATTCATTCAGTGTCAAATTCATCTACTCAGGAGGCTGAGGCAAAATAATTACTTGAACCTGAAAGGTGGAGGTTGCAATGAGCCAAGATCTCGCCACTGCACTCCAGCTTGGCGATAGAGCAAGACTCTCAAAAAAAAAAAAAAAAAAAAAAGAAAGAAAAGAAAAAAAATGACCGTTGTGAATGAATATGGAGTTAAGCTTTCAATTTTTAAGTATAATTTATGATTAAGATCTATATAGTAAAAGAACGTATTTTTAAAATCTCACCAATAACTCAAGCAAATACTTAGATATCATAATTCACTGTTAATTTCTAATAAAACTTCAAAAATGAAGATTATTTATGCATTATCATTAGCCTGGCCAATTTTAGACAATTGGTTTTTAGGGGCCTTTAAGACACACTTTTAAAATATAGCTTAACTTGAAATTGGAAAAAGTATATGACATTTTGACCATCCTATCATTTAAAAATGTTCTTTCATATAAAGTAGTTTTATAAATAGCTTGTTATGGAATAGCATAGGGTTAATATGATTATAGAAATTTATTACACGTTGAATGGATAAAGAAGTAATGCTTTTCTCCAAAAAAAAGCATATATTATGGATTAAAATTTGATCCATAAATTTTAAATTTAATCTCTTATTTTAGTAAATTAAATCTTCATATTTTAGTAAATCAGTAAACCTACAAAATGAATCCAGGTTTCATTTAGTTAGCATGAGTGTTTTAATAATTATGAATTTTTAGGACATTTTACAGTATTAATTGGCACATATGTATGTAATGGAGGCTTGACTGCTTTTAAAAGATTATTTTATTGGGTTGATGTGGAATATTCACTCAATACCACCTAATATTTTCTTAATGTAATCTGCACTTCCTTTTCGCTACTGGAGTTTTTCACTGTCCTGATACTTTTGAAAATATTGCCACTGTTTTTCTGTTCGATTTGTACATAACTTTGCAGGGTTCAAATTTAATAGGATATATTTTTCTCTGTCAATAATAACTTTTAGTTGGTTTGGTTGCTCTAAGGATGTATTAACCACTGTCTCCTGGAGAGCAAGACAGGTTCGGAGGAATTTGCATGTCTTGACTCCTACAAGAATTTAAGGACAAGGACAGACTGAAAAGCCAATCCTGTTTCATGGAGCTGCCAAAGCAAACCAGTATTGGAGATTTTCTTGCCTTCCTAATGTTTGCAGTTCTTTTTGTACACTTGATTCATCAATCTGTTTGAGTTGTGGTTCCTAAATAGATAAAGCATTATTTCTCAAATTATTCTTTTTGTCACTAAATATTAAATAAATCATTCCTGAAGTATTTTAATAAAGCAACTTTACATAATTCTATCAATTGTTATCATTCAAGTCAGTTTCAAATCAATAGTTTTTAAAAAGTTTTTTGGCTACAAAATTTCTGAATTCTATGTTCTAATAAAAAATAAAATATTACTTTATATTTTGTTTGGTTTTAATATTGTCAGTGGAATGTAGAGCTTTGAAATGCCAACATATGCTAATATTAGGCTTATTCATGATTAATAGGAATTATATTTGGATGATGTAGATGTTTGCCATACACTAATGATAAAGTTTAAACTATCAAAATTATTCTTGCTACTTGACTTTTTTTGCTGGTGCCAACTGATCAATTTGATTCTCTATATTGATTAAAATAATTAATTGACAGACTGGCATTTTATTCTCATCATTTCGCTTTAATTTTATATGTCATTTCTATTGAAGGAAACTTAAATACATCAAGTCAGAGAAATGAGACAGGATGAAGAATGAGGAAAAATAAGAAACTGAAAAAAATGAGAGTGAAATTGACAGCTTTCTTAAGTTTTATTTTTCTTTATTCTGGGTTTAATCATAGTTTATTAAATTGCAGTGAAGCCTGAACATGCACTGAATATTGAAACTGAAGTCTTGCTTTTAATGGAAACAATAGAAATTTCAATTATATAGTACTTTCATACATATCTCTGACATCTTGTCTGAAACTGCTTCAAAAAATAAAAATAACAAGTCATATATAATAATTATCTGATGACTCAATTAAATGTGATGATAAATCTCAGCTCTTACAGTGCAATTAAAGTTTCTATTTTATAGAATAAGGAAAAGAATTCATTTTCAGTTTGTAAATTAGCAAAAAGTGTCCTAAATTCAGAAGCCATCACAGATACCACTTAATTCCGTGTACTAAGGAAATGTAGATACTCTAAAAAATAACAGTGGTAAAATATCCTCCTACAACTCTAGAATTCATGAACAGTGTGTTAGAGACTATTTCCTCTCTGAGAATAACACTGCAATAATTAAAACTACAACAATTCATCTTGAATTGATGTAGGGTCATATCACTTGATTTGAGACTTTGTAATGAAATAATGTGTAACTGAATATGTTTGTGTGTATACCCATAATTAATTGTTTTTATCACTGAAAGACAAAATATAAGATGCTATGTTTTAAGGATAGTGCTTCAAAGAAAATATTAAATTCCAATTAGGCAAACAATGTAATTCAAACATTTTCTTTTCTCAATATTCTTATAGACCCTTGATTATTTTTAAACTTTATTTTGAAAAATGTAGTCACTATAGAGACTACATTATAGAGAACAATATATCCTTGAATTTCTCTAATGTACTTTCTTAGACTATCAATTTTAACATTTAAAAAAAATTTTTGTTTTAATTTTACAAATTTTAAACCTAAATTATTTTTAAATAAGTGATATTTTAGGAGTATCTCAACCTTTCAAAATGACTTTATCTACTTCACTTCAATTTTTCTTAATTATTTTTTCCTGAAGTTCTGCTTTTCTTCTTAGACCTTAAGTTTTGAAGAGGATATGGGAGGATCTATAGGATATAAAATCGTTCCAGCACCAAACTTCTTCAACTACCAGAACAGAGGCATACATTTATAATCCTGTTTATTAAAGTGTTTTCTTTAACTCTTAAAATATAAAAGAACTCTTCAAATATATTAAAAAATATTACTAAGCTTCTATTGTCTGAGAAGGTGGAAATTATTGATAAAGTTTCTGGTTAAGACAACTAAGATTGACAAAAGCCTTGAGAATAGTTGAAAACTGGACTGTCCAGGAAACTGCCAATAACAGGACAGCTTACATTTTAAGAAGGAAATGATTTTCTTTTTGATACAAGCTTACTGTGTTGCACAGGCTGGAGTGCAGTGGCAAGATGATGTCTCACTGAAGCATCTTACACCCCAGACTCAAGAGATGCTTCCACGTCAACCTCTACTGTCCCCACCCCTACTATACTCCAACTACCCAACCTCCCCACTCCCTACCCAGTAGGTGGGACTACAGGTATGCACAATCATGCCCAGCAAATTTTTAATTTTTCCTTTTAGAGACAAAGTCTCATTATGTTGCCCAGGCTGGTCTGAAACTCCTGGACTTAAGCAATCCTCCCCCGCTCAGCCTCTCAAAATGCTGGGATTGCAGACACGAGCCCCTGCTTCCTGACGAGGTTTTTAATAAAAATCTCTAGAAAATAGCAAACATTTCTATACATGTAATGGGATTTTAAACAAAATTAAAAGAAAAAAACACCAAATGATAGAAATTATTTAATCATACAGAGCAGAAAAAGCATTAGTAGGTAGAATGTATAGAGTGTTCTTGATACCAATAAGAATTTTTTTTTTTTTAATGCCACTGGAAAATTTGTGGAAGACAGGGATAGGAAACTCGTAGAAGAGGAAATGAGGATGCCTTACAGATACATTACTATATTATATGCATCTGACTAGCAGAAAGCTTAAATGCCAACAGGATTGGTGAGACTAAGTTAATAGTAACACATGACTCTGGTGGAAGTATGAACTGATACAATACTTTAAAAAATAATTTGATGATGCCATTACATTTCAAAATATATATGCCCCAAATGGGTGGGGAGGCATAGGTAATAACTGGCTACAGAATGACTTTTAGCACTGAATCTCATCCAACTTTTCTATTTTTCTCAAGACATGGCGATTGTACTTCTCTGCCCTCCTTATATTTAGGTTGGGCCATGTGACTTTCTGGCCAAGGGCTTGTAAATAGAAATGTCATTTGTTATTTCAATACAAGGGATTTAATAGCCTATAAATGAAAATCCAGTGTTTTCTTTCCTTGTTCTGTACACAAAAGAAACTGAATGTTCCAGCTTGAGTATTCAGCTATTGAAACATCATGAATCACAAGTGGCTATGTTGACTCTAGAGTCCTGTGAAATTTTCTGAAAACATACTAGACTTAGCATAATTGTATGCTCTTTTAAGACACTGAAATCTGGGCACATTGGCTCACAGCTGTGATCCAGAACTATTGGAGAGCTACGCAGGCAGATGGCTTGAGGTCAGGAATTTGAGACCAGCCTGATCATCATGGTGAAACCCATCTCTGTTAAAATTACCAAAATTAGCGGGTGTGGTGGTGCATGCCCATAGTTCCAGCTACTCAGGAGGCTGAGGCATGAGAATTGCTTGAGCCTGGGAGGCGGAGGTTGCAGTGAGCGGAGATTTCAGTACTGCACTCCAGTTTGGGCACAGAGTGAGACTCTATCTCAAAAATAGAAAAAAAAAAAAGACACTTTTGGAATGTCTTTTGAGATTTGGAGTTTGTTATTGCAGCATAATGGCATAATAAAACAATTCTGAGATGTAGACCAATGGAAAAGAATAGAGGCCTCAGAAGTAACACCACACATCTACAACCATCTAATCTTTGACAAACTTGACGAAAACAAGCAATGGGGAAAAGATTCCCCGTTTAATAAATGGTGTTGGGAAAACTGGCTAGCCATGTGCGGAAAGCTGAAACTGAATCTCTTCCTTACACCTTATACAAAAATTAACTCCAGATGGATTAAAGATTTAAACATAAGACCTAGCACCATAAAAATCCTAGAATAAAACCTACTCAATATCATTCAGGACATAGGCATAGTCAAGGACTTCATGACTAAAACACCAAAAGCAATGGCAACAAAAGCCAAAGTAGACTAACAAGATCTAATTCAACTTAAGAGCTTCTGTACAGAAAAGGAAACTATCATTAGAGTGAACCAGCAACCAACAGAATGGGAAAAAAAATTTGCAATGTACCCATCTGACAAAGGGCTAATAACCAGAATCTATAAAAAACTTAAACAAATTTACAAGAAAAAAACTAATAATGCCATCAAAATTGGGCAAAGGATATGAACAGACACTTTTCAAAAGAAGACATTTATGCAGCCAACAAACATATGAAAAAAAGCTCATCATCACTGGTCATTAGAGAAATGCAGATCAAAACCACATTGAGATATCATCTCATGCCAGTTAGAATGGCTATCATTAAAAAATCTGGAGACAACAGGTGCTGGAGAGGATGTGGAGAAATAGGAACACTTTTACACTGTTGGTGGGAGTGTATATTAGTTCAACCATTGTGGAAGACATTGTGGTGATTCTTCAAGGACCTAGAAATAGAAATTCCATTTGACCCAGCAATCCCATTACTGAGTATATAAACAAAGAATTATAAATTGTTCTATTATAAAGACACATGCACATGTATGTTCATTGTGGCACTGTTTACAGTAGCAAAGACTTGGAAGCAACCTAAATGCCCATCAAAGATAGACTGGATAAGAAAAATGTGGCACATATACATCATGGAATACTATGCAGCCATAAAAAATGATGAATGCATGTTCTTTGCAGGGACATGGATGAAACTGGAAATCATCATTCTTAGCGGACAGGAACATAAAACCAAACATTGCATGTTCTCACTAATAAATGGGTGTTGAACAATGAGACTATATGGACATAGGGAGGTGAACATCACACACTGGGATTGTAGGGGGGTGGGGGAGCTAAGGGAGGGATAGCAGGGGGTCAGGGGGGGGATTGAGGAGGTATAAGGTTAGGAGAAATACCTAATGCAGATGATGAGGGGGATGGATGCAGAAAATACTAAGGCACATGTATACCTATGTAACAAACCTGCCTGTTCTGTACATGTACCCCAAGATTTAAAGTGTATATATACATGTGTATATATATATCTGTATATATATATATACAGATATATATATAACAATTCTAAGTAATACAGTGATGCTTCTTGACAAACTATTTTATATGTGTAAAAGCAAAACACACATTGTAACCTTTATAATGTCAAGTGAACCACATAATGAAAAACCAGCAATTATCCAGTAATCTATTTTTTGAGGCATGAACACAGTAACTTATTAATAATCTCTACTCACAGTTATACAAATTAGAAAGCATTTTTTCTCTCCATAGACTTTACACAGGCACCACTAAGTATCCATCCCTCTCCACTTGATGACATTATAAGCATACTCCATGGATGTTCAGTTATTCTTAGCTATGAAAGTGGTTTCTTTTTTAGCAGTTCAGTTCAACCCAATGAAAACCTCAAAAAACATACAATTTAAACCTCACACCTTATCCTCAGGCTTGCCTGACCAGTGATCTGAGGTCAAACATGTCTTGGCTTCTGTTCTCTGAAGAATGTTTCTCAAGGCTGCACTGTAAAACATCCCTCCTAAGCATGGCTTCAGGATTGATATTTACCTCTTAAACATTGGTATGAAGTATCAGATAGTTCCATTCCTGTTGACCATTGCCTTGTCAATATTGGTGAAATATTTTAAAATTCACCCTATCACTTAATAAGTTCAAGCCCAAGTACCTTTTCTACAAATAGTTCTTTAAAAAAATCAATTATCCTTGTGATGTGCAATGTTGGATATGCAGTGTGCTTACCTACAGCATATTACATATTCTGTGCTTACCTTTAAAAGCTGCTGGAGACACACACCCAATTTCAGGTATATTAGGTTGGGACAAAGGAATATCTAGGTCAACACAAGTAGCTTTCACTGAGCTGAAAGCTAGTCCACTGAAATCGTGTTTACCTATTAAATAACATAAAGTCTATATACTTTTGCAGAGGGAGAATTACATATTTAACTTAAAAAAACTAATACATATACAAAGATGTTATATTGCAGCAAATTATTTCTAATATTTATCAGATATATGTTTTTAAATGACTTTAAAATTATGTTCTCATTAAAAGTGTATGTCACAGTTATAAAAAATATAAATTAAAATTAAGAAGGTACATTATTAACATTGAGATGCAATTCTAAATATGAGGAGGTTATGAGGAGAACTAATTATTCAATTATAATAACTCAGACTAAATATTCAACTCATATTCTTTGAAAAATATCTAATGTATCTCCTCAAATCTGAATAGTTGTGGTACTTAATTTTCTGCTACTTCTTTTGTTTACTGTAACTCTGAAAAAATATCCTTTTATGTCAAGTTTCTTTAGAAGGAACTTATTTTATTGGGGTTTTTTTTGTGTGTGTGTGTGTGTGTGTGTGTGTGTGTGTGTGTGTGTCTGTGTGTCTGTGTGTGTTGTTTGATTTTTGAGACAAGAGTTTTGCTCTTGTTACCCAGACTGGAATGCAGTAGCATAATCACAGCTTACTGCAGCCTCAATCTTCTAGCCTCAGGCTATCCTCCTGCCTCAGCCTCCCAAATAGCTGGCACTACAAGCACACCCCACCATATCTGACTAATTTTTGTTGTTGTTGTTTGTTTGTTTGTTTGGTAGAGACAAGGTCTCCCTATGTTGCTCATGCTGGTTTAAATTCCTAGTTCAAGTGATCTTCCTGCCTTGGTCCCCCAAAGTGCTGGGATTACAGGGATGATCCATCATGCCTGAAGGGAACTTGCTTTTTGTGCATTGTAAAACTTAGATGACTCATCTTTTTCAAAACACCATTTAAAATTTGAGGGTAGAGTTCCACATCCTCATTTATCAATGTAGAACACAAGGTCTCTCACAGGTTGACATGACCAATCTTTCCTGAGTTTTTATGATTGAGGTATATTGGCCTGTTTAGCATAGAAATACTTTGTGAATATTTCCACATTTTATTGGGTTTGATCTGATACATAGCCATAACATGGTGAGTTACATGATATATTTAATAAAAATAGTTAAGTTTGTTCAAGGTAATTATTCTTCATCTCATATAGGTAAAAACATAAAGTAAAAAAAGAATAAAATCTATATCTATGTATATTTTAGGAAAACGTTGACTTATTTTCCTTGCAATATTTTTGTGAGAATACTGTCCTTTTATATTTCCATCTAAGCTTGTTTCCCTATCAGTTTTTTTATAATATATTATAATGCCAAAAGCTTTCTATTGAAACAAAATTTTGAGATAAATTACTCCATACCTTTAGAGATCATGAAATATTTAGAAAAATATAGTCTTCTCTTATTTTTAGCAGAAACTCTTTTATTATTGTATAAATTTAAGGTATTCAATATGATGTGTTGAGATATATATGTGCATGTGTTTATGTGTGTGTGTATCTATAAACATATATACACAAATATATACACACATATAGATACACACACACACACACATACACGCACCTTCCATAATTACTTATTTTTTATGTGTGTAGTTAATTAAAAATTTACTCAGAAATTTTTCAAGGTACAATACAATATTATTAACGATCATCCTCTTGCTATGCATTAGATTGCTACACTTGCTTATTCTACAACTACAAGATTGTACCTTTTGAATCTTAAAAAAAGTTGAATACACAGAAAGCAGCAACACTTTTTCTCTTTCCTTTAAATATACAGTTTCTCTAAATCTCTTTAGCATCAATCTGCTGTTTCCATTAGGTCATTAAAGTTTTATAGTATAGGGTATTTGTTCTACGTTGTTAACTTATCCTAAATTTCATCATCTCCAGTAATCACTTTCTAAACTACTCCTGGTGATTTTTTAATATTTTGTTTATCGTCTATATATTGGTTGATTGATTGATAAAGTCTACCTATCTAACTACCTACTTATCTATTGCTCTACACTGCTTTCCTAAATAAAAAGCTTCATTTCTCAGGGACATGCTATATGTGTTATTTATTTTATTCATCATATGGTAAAGAACATCAAATGTTTATTTATATAAATATTTACTAATAGGCAAACTTATAGCAAGATTAGTTGACTGAGAGGTAGAAAGACACATTAATAACAATGTGAGTAAAAAGGAGAATATAAATTCATAAAAAATATCTAAGCATATAGGTGAATGCTTGACACATATGAGACTAAGTAAACATTGGTTAAATTAGAAATACAAAATATCGTAAACATACTGGAAAACATATATGAAGAATTATGAATTTTAGAGGAAAAAAATCACAGTGGAAGAGCAAAACCAACTGATATTAAGAATACTGAAGACAATAAATCACCTTTTTAAAACGTCTTTACCCTAAGAAACATTGGTCCAAATAATATTGCAGGTAAGTTTATCAAACTTGAATATGCAAATAATTCATATTTTCTACAAATTATTTTAGAAACTATAAAGGGAGAAAAAGTTATTCAACTTAGTTCATGCTATTAAAATTTTAAAAGCAAAATAACAGAGGACATTATTAAAATATATACACCAATTTCACTTAAAAAAAACTCGGAAGATGAAGTATTAACAAATAAGTTCACCTCTATAGTAAGATATTTAAGACATAAAAACCAAGGAGAACTTAATTCAGGTTAGCAAAGATCGCTCAGTTTTGAAAACTCTATCTGTATTAATCTACTGAAGGAAAATAAATAAAACATATGTTTATTTAAATGGTTGTAGAAAAAAAAATCGATAAAACTCAAAGATCAGTGTGAGATAGGGGCTAAAACAGAAGCCTAAGCACCACCATCTTATAGAGAAGCCACCTGGGCCCTGGGCAGAGGTGTAGTTCTCAGAACTGTTATTGTACTGCAATTTTCAGAAGTGTTAACGGTAAAAATTTCCACTGCTACCCACCTCCCCATTGCAACAAACCGCTGACTTTAGCTTCTGTACAGACAGCTTGCCTTGCACACTCCTGTGCCCCCCTGAACAAGGATGTGGTTTTGCAGCTTAAATGCCTTGCTCCCCCTGAGCTCGGGGCCACGGGTTGGAGAGACGTGAGTCCTCCGTGACCCGCGGCAATAAAGACCCTGCAATTTGGCACACTTTTGTCTTGGTGTTGATTTTCTGTGCTCGCTCTGGTGCAACAAGTGCATGGTAATATAACTCAGAAAATTAACAAAGGTCCGTGAATTCCTTTATCTGTAGCCAACAATGTCATCAGTGTTCCTTCTTCATCCCCCAGTTTCCAATTACTACATATTATTAGGCCAGATTGTGGAGTTTACATTCATTCTGTTTATAATCTATGTATCTGTTCTAGGACCTAACTATATATAAACAATTTACAAATTGAAAAGAATAGAGAAATGGATTCCTTTCTTACAATTTACAATTAAATAAATTGCTAATGAATAAGGAACCTTAGTGAAGTTAAAAACTGAAAAACAATTTGAGTACCTATTAGTGGTTTTGTGTTAGTGGGTTTGTGTGTGCATTGGGGCAGGGAGGGGGTGTGTGTATGTGTTGAGACGGAGTTTTGGTCTTGTTGCCCAGTCTGGAGTGCAATGGTGCGATATTGGCTCACCGCAACCTCCTACTCCCAGATTCAAGCGATTCTCCTACCTCAGCCTCCTAAGTAGCTTGAATTAAAGGCATGTGCCGCCATGCCCGGCTAGATCAGTATTCTTTTATACAAAAAAGACACAGAATTTATAAAATAAAATAGTAATTTATTACATTAAATTATAGAACATACTATGACAAAGGAAACATAAATTCTATTTTCAAAGAAAAGGTACAAAATGAATGGAGATATTTTCACTATGTAATATAGAGCAAATAACCTAAGAGCATATAAGAAGAAATTCCTACAAATTAGGAAGAAAAAAAACAAGAAGCAAACAATTTTCAAAGGTAATACATATGCAATTCAGAGAAGAAGAAATTCAAAATGTTACAAGGTGAAAACCTTTAATTATCAAAGAAATTCCAATTAAAACAGAAATTATTTCACACATTTAGATTGGTTAAAATCTAAAATTTATATTCTAAGTACAACAATGTGTTAGAAGAAAAATTTGTATATAATTCTCTTAAATATTAATGGGTGCAATCTCTTAGTGGAGATATTTGGCATTTTCCAATAAAGTTGATGGTGTATGACATACATCTAATGAGTTCTATTATAGACATGCACAAGAAGTAGTATCAAATATTAATTCAGTATGAAGTATTGATTAAGTGCATGAATTCCTGAGTGAGAATGTCTGTAGTTGAATCCTGATGCCATAAATAACCAATTCTTTGGCCTTCAGGAAGCTTTGTAAACATTCTGTTTCTAATTGTTCAAGTTTCCTCATCTTTAAAATGTGTCTCTGTGTGTGGATACAATTGCATGCAACGGTGCATGCACACATGTGTATGTATATGCATATATAGGTGTATAGGTGTGAGTACATACACACACATATGCAAACATATATTTCCTGGTTATATGGGTTATATGGCTAATTCATAATGGTAGTTGTTTTTGGAGAAGTACATGGGCAATGGAACTAGAAACCTGTAGGAGATTTCAACTTATTTTTGTAGTTTGTTTTAAGAAATGAAAAAGATGGGAAGAAAATATATTATTTACATTGCGTTACTGTGTAGTCTGTAGACAGTAGTGAGGGAGTGTGTTCTATTTCCGAGCCCACAAGGGGGCATAATTTTAAGGGCAAGAACTTCCCAGCACCATGCCCCCCTCCCATCTCTCTCCATCCGGGAGATTTAAGGGTCTCTGTTTTAATTTTTGAGGGCGAGGGAAGAATCAAAAGTCAATCACTCCAGTGGAAGCTCTAAGGAACTCCTTTCATTGCCCTGGGGTCTTAAGAGAAGGTGGGGGTTCCTGCCAAGTTAAAAGTCCCTTTCTTCCACACCCTTTCAGACTCCATGTTTAGGTCCCCTTCCAGGAACACTCCCTTGGTGGAAACCATCTTTCTCTCTCCTGGATTTCCCCTCTGGAGTCCCCTTCCACACTCTCTCGTGGAAGCCTGTCTTCCTCTCCTAAAATCCATCTCTCTCTATTCCCTTCCACTCAGTGTGGAAGCTGCTTTCCTCGCCTGGATTCCATCTTTCTGGATTCTGTCACTCAGTGTGAGAGTTAGCTGCTTCCTTCTCTCTCCTACTCCTGTTTCTCTCTCTGTCTTTAAATAAATCATTTTCTACAAACACTTTTAAGTCCAGCATGTACTGCGCACTGTGCCTTGGTCCCCTCTATCATTATTGAAAGGGCAGGAGACCAAGAGCCTGGAGAAACGTCCTCTCAGAGGAACCAAGAGCATCCTGAACCCCTGAATCCCAATATTACAGTAGTCTGAGGCAAGACATGCTCATTATATGGTTTTTAAGAATTTGTGTACATTCTTAGTAATCACAAGAATATATAAATACAGAAAAAAGAAGAATGGGAAGTGAGAAAGTGGAGACAGCAATATAGACAATTGGTTTGAATAGCATTATCTTATTAAGAAAATGTTTGAATGCCACTGAGAATTCACTTGAGAAAGGAATGGATGATGTAAATAGTAAGAAGATGTAGTGTCAGGAACAAGCTCTTGTGTAAGGTTTTTGTGACTGAACATCTGGTTCCATGGGAGTTTCAGCGAGGTACAGGCATAAAAGACACAACTCCAAACCCTACAATCAGGGGAGCAAAGTACATTTTTAAAAAAGTATCGAAGGACAATGCAACTCTCTTGAATCTTCGTTTCTTCTGAAAAATATAGGGGCTTTTTATTTCATTACTTAGTTTTGTCATAAATAACTGTTCAATTGGTAGTAGCATCTCGTGTGTGTGCATGTATACAATAAAAAAAGAACATATTACTTCTAATGTTAAGTGAATGAAAAATTATAGGAAGTCTTTAATTATGTCATTATGTTCTGAATACTTATGCAAAGGGTCACTTTGTGACTATGTGCAATTTGGAGTCCCTAGGAGGAAACATACTTGCTAACCTCTATAAAAAGAATAGTTTAGTACCTGTGTTAGAAACAGTCCTGTCCTTTGTAGTAAACCTCAATCATTTGCTCCACTTTACCTTAATACCTTGTTTTGCAGATTTGATATCAAAGACTCAATAAATTACATTTTGCTGGCTTATTTTTATTGTTCTCTTTAGTTCAATTCATAATTTAGTCACAACAGCTTAACATTTTTCTGTGCACAAATTCCATCCTAATGTTAGTTTAGGTATTTAAAAGCCATGAGTCAAAAATATTTAAAAAATTTAGCAATCTGGTGGATAAAATAATCTCTGATATAGTAAAACATTTATACATATAAAAATTTATCATATTTATATGTGCATGGATACATACACACATATATACCCAACTGTTCCAAAAATGTGTTGAATTCCTCATTCTTCCATCATAAAAGTCACCCAATACAAAAGGATTAATTTTTAATTTCAGAATAAATGCAGTCAAAGAAGAGCATATCTAAACAGTAAGTCAGCCAAAAGAGCCTTTGAGTACATGATAAACTAAGCATAGCTTCACCTAGATATACTAATTTTTATTTTTCAACAACAAATGCAACGTACCTTTTCAACTGCATGCAACAGCCAGAATCAAGATTATCCCAAGGGAACTGATTACATATTCAAATGCAAAATCATATTTCAGCACTTGTCCTTGCAACTTTGACCACTTAAGAGGAATATTATTTTTAAATGTCAGCAATATAAATATGTAAATAAAATATTCCATATTACAGTTCATAAAACATCAAATGTAACAGTTTAGGAAAAAATGAGAAACCATTCACATATGTGAATATTTCTACTTTTCTCTAGATTTTTCAGCCTAGCTAATCAGTCTGTTTTACAGATTATTATTTCTCACATCTATCATGTTTTGTGATATTAATTTAATTCATATATAAGATAAAATATATTATATTTAGGTTTGCTATTTAAATTAATATGCAAGACATAGAATATCAGTTTTTACCTATTCTCTGCAAGTGTGTATTTTAAAACATAGTTGGAAGAATTGCATGCAGTGTGTGCAGGGTACATATAAGTAATCAATAATAAGATTGTTTTATCCCATGTAATTAAAGTATTGTGGATACATTAATTTGTTTCTTATTTGCATAAAATTTAAAGTCATGCTTTTGAAATAAGTTTGGTTTTGTAAGTATATCTGTACAGAGATAGATGGACAGCATTAATCTTTGTATATAAACTTTTATTAAAATTTGTTATGTCCTAGTAAAATTAGAGACATAGAGCAATCTTCATTTTTAAAATAGTTTTTTCTTAAAATTTAATTGTGCTAAACAAAATTATACCATTTTAAATGCAAAGATAAGTCTCTGAAAGCGTTCTCTGAATCCATAATATTCCGTTTGGTCATCCTACTCTTGCTTAGGTTAACCAAATGGCATCCCACTTTAAGTTATCTTTCTGGAATCACACAGAATGAAAACTAACAAGTTAATCTCATAAGAACTTGAAATGTATAAATATAATTTAGTAAGTTATATTATTTATGTTAATTCAAATACAGAATCAAAATTTTAGAGGTATAAATATATTTTCATGTCTAGACTGGACTTTTGATGATTGTCAATTATATTTCAAGTAATTAAATTGGAAAACTATAGTTTCACAATTAAATGTGATAGCCAAACAAATATACAAAATGCTTCAAGGCTTGGAGAGAAACAGAATTGGTGTTTTAATAAGCATGTGATTCCACTAAAACCTCATTATGTGTTACTTTCATGGATTGTTTGTAACCATGCTTCTAGAAAATGTTTTAAATAAGTTGGTAAAGAAATTGCTTTTTGTAGCAACACATTACCAGGCATTAGCTGTGGTTTCCTTTACCATTTAGAAAATAATTTCAGCATCATTATTTTATCTTGGTACAGATGATCAGCATGTGTAAACAATGTCTAGGAATAATTTGAGAGACACTCAAGGCTGTCATTGACATAATATTATGCCAAAAAATCTTTTTCCCTCTCTCCCTTTTTCTCCATCTCTCCCCTCCTTTTCCTTTCGTAGCTGTAGGTAAAGCACCATTCTCTCATTCTACATAATCAATTAATATGTCATAACACAATAATGCCTGTTTTGAATTACAGCACAAGACTGTTTGCAAGAATACATTTTCCTTATTTTGAACTAGATATAACTTTTGGCTAAAGGCCAATTTTTTAACTGGGACAAATTTAATATTTTCTTTAAAATTGCTGAGCATGAAATAGCATTCTAAGCCACTATTGACATTTCATTTGGACACCTACAAACAAGCTTTCTAGCATGACAAAATAGTTTTCGACATTGAAGATCACCTTTGATCTTCCCCACAGATCTTTGCTATAATGTTGCATAGAATTATGAAAAGGACCTAAAAATGTCACATTCCTTTCATCAAATAATTGTATTATAAAAAGATACATAGTTCAAAAGAGATTTAGAAAATTATGCAGACTCACTTTTCTGAATGTTACGTGGTCACTTACATTTTTACCAGACTATATCTCCCCTCCAGACTTCTGACAACATCTATCAATTTATGGAAACAGGAATGCAATATTTTATCAATTATGGGTTATATAGAATGAAATGATAAAGGGCTCATAGGTATATTTAATGCACTTAATAGTGACTCTAGAGATATGCTAAAAAAAGCAAATACTCTGTGTGAGTTCTTGCCCATATCTCACTTTCCTTTGCAAAAGATGAACCAATCTTAATAAACTGCCTCTGATACTCAAAGACAATTTGGTATACTTTAGTCAACCACCTTTTTTTAAAAAATCATGTTGTTGCTTCCTCCAGAACCATCTTTTTCTCCATTTCTACCTAATTCATGATTCTTTGCATATCTTAGATTTATCTGGAAAGCGTTGCCCAACTTTCCAAGACTGTGTTAAATTTCCATTCTACATGTTGTTAAAGCATTTTCTTTGCACTTAACAATATGCTTTGTAATTTCCTGTTTGCTTATTTCTCCTAACCATTATGGTTAATTTCTATTATGTTGGATTATGTCTGACTTATGTCCTCAATGTTAACATTTAGTACTTTCTCACTAAACATATGTTCAGTGCATTAATAAAGTATTAAAAGTATAATTTTCTCTAAGTAATACAATTTTTATGTGTTTTTATTTTGATGGATCTCTCTTTCTACTGTAGACCTAGTTCCCTTTTTTCTGGCAAATGTTTAGTTCTATCCCCAAGTTAACAATATTTCTAGAGCCCAATCCTACATAGCTGAGAGAATGATAGTGATATTTCTAAAAATATAAAAACTGAAATACATAAGAGTTGAGAAAAAATGTTAGAGAAAGCTGAAATGGTCTCACAAAGTTCGGTTTGTGGAACTAGTAAAGTATTTGGAAAGCAATTTTTGGGAGGTAATAGAATTTGAAAGTCTGGAGCTTAGGAAAGACTCTAGAGTTGAAGATGTGAAATTAATCTGCATAGAGTTAATACATAAGTTGGTGATATGGTTGAGTAGATGACTAAGAGAAATGAGGACTGTGAATCATAACCTGAAATGGTTTGCCACCCCCATATTTAAGGTTTCAAAACTAGAATAGGAGCAATGGAAGCAGAGAAGTTGTAAAATTAAGAGGAAAACTGGAAATACAAAAAATAAGAGAGGCAGTGTGTGTGTGTGTGTGTGTGTGTGTGTGTGTGTGTGTGTGTGAGTAGTAGTAGTAGTAGTAGTCTTTTTCAGTAGAAAAGCAGAAGAAATGAAGAAATACCAGGATGAGAGGGCATAAAAATACCTTTGGGATTTGATTATCAAAAGGATAGCAATGACATTATCACCAGAAAATTCTGTTTACAAAGCAGTAATTTATTTTGAAATTCAGATAATAAGCAATGGCAATGTAAAAAGGTAAGAAAATGTTAAAATTCTCAAGACTTATTCTCTAACCTCTAAATGTTTAAAATCTAGTTCAGGAAAGAGGTATAATAGTGCTGAGGTTTTGTTTTGTTTTGTTTTTGTTTTTGTTTTAATCACACCATATGATAGGTATTGTATTGAGCACTTTCCTCATTGTATACTCTTATAACAAGCTTATAAGTGCTATATTAGCCAGACTTTAAAGAAATATGAACCATAGCACTATTCAATACTTCCCTCAAAGTCACAAAAATACAGGCTTATCTCATTTTATTGTGGTTCACTTTATTGCATTTTGCTGACATTGTGCTTTTTACAAATTGAAGGTTTGTGGCAACCCTGCATTGGGCTAATTTTTCCAACAGCTTGTGCATATTTTGTGTCTCTGTGTCAGCATCTTTTACCAATAAAGTATTTTTTATTAATGTGTACGCTTCTTAAGACGTCATGTTACTGCACACTTATTAAACCACAGTATAGTGTAAATATGACTTTCATATTCACTAGGAAATAAAAATATTTGTCCAACTCATTTTATTGCCATATTTGCTTTACCGCAATGGTCTGGCACTGAAACTACAATATAGCCACTATTGCCATAGTATGCCTGTAATGAATGATTGGTGTTTCATTTGAAAATTTTCTCTGCCAGGCATGATGGCTCACTCTTGTAATCCAAGAAATTTGGGAGGCTGAGGTGGGTGGATCACCTGAGGACAGGGGTTCGAGACCAGCCTGGCCAACATGTCAAAACAAGGTTTCTACTAAAAATACAAAAATTAGCTGGGAGTGGTGGCGGGCACCTGTAAACCCAGTTATGCAAAAGGCTGAGGCAGGAGAATCGCCTGAACACAGGTGACAGACGTTGCAGTGAGCCGAGATAGCATCATTGCCCTCCAGCCTGGCCGACAAGAGCAAAACTGCCTTTCAAAAAAAAAAAAAAAAGTAAAGGAAAAAAGAAAATTTATTCAGCTTCACCATTTTTTCATCACTTTTGATTACAGGAAGTATAACAGCCGACAGGTTACAACAAGTATTATAATGGAAGTTTCTTCTACATGAGAAAATTAGTTTAAGATTTGACTGTATGGAAAAAGTGTATATGAATATTCTGAGCAATGTGTCATTTATTGTGTCAATAAAGTAGGCACCAGTACAGAAAACCAAACACTGCGTGTTCTCACTCATAAGTGGGTGTTGAACAACGAGAACACATAGACACAAGGAGGGCAACATCACACACCAGGGCCTGTCACTGGGTGGGGGTATAGGGGAGGGATAGCATTAGGATAAATACTTAATGTAGATGATGGGGTAATGGAGGCACCAAACCACCATGGCACATGTATATCTATATAACAAACCCGCAAGTTCTGGACATGTACCCCAGAACTTAAAGTATAATTTAAAAAAAGAAAAGAAAAATAAAATTAAATCCAGACTCTCAACAATTTAGAACCTCCTGCCAGCATAGAAGAACAAAATTTAGATATGGAAAAAAGAAGAAAAATGAGACATATAACCAAAAGAAAAATATAGTCAACAGAAACAAACACAATAATGAAACATAGTACTGAAAATGTTAACAAATGTTCACTATATGTGGAAATATCTATTATATATATACATATATATTATTTATTTTTTGATTTATTTAAATATAAAGACACTGGGAGGATGAAAGTAAAAGGGTAGAAAAGATATGTTTAGAAATATCAAACATAAAAAAACCAAGCTGTTTTTTTTGAATATCAGGTAAAGTACACATCAAGACAAAGATATTTACCATTAATAAAAAGGGATATTTCATAATAAATAATCAATTTTTTAAAATAAAATAAAAATGCTAATTTTTCTGTACTCAGGATACAAAAAGCAAAATTGTTGGCAACAAAAACAGATATAGGCACATTGGCAATTACTAATGGTGATTTTAATATTCCTTCTCAGAAACTGGTGTGGTCTGTTTTTTAAAAAATCACTAAGTATTCAGAAAAATTAAAATGTTCTATCAACAAAAGTGACGTAATGATATTTAAGTGAATTAAATGAATCAACTCTAGAATACTCTTTTTCCTCAAAAGCACATTGAAAATTTACCAAATGTGACTATACGATAGGTAATAGGGTGCCCTAATAAATTCAAAGAATTTCAGTATTAAAGAGAACAATCTTGAACATCAATGGAATGAGATTAAAAAATCAATAGCAAAATTATGTGGAATATCTTCATATATTTGAAAATTAAGCAAAATATTTTTATGTAACCGAGTCAAAAAAGAAGTAACAAAACATTAGAAAATATTATGCATGGAGTAATTATGAAAACACAACTTCTGTTGAATGAGTCTTCCTCTTTCACTTCTCTACTCTTATCATATGGAAAGATTTAATATTAAAATATTAGGTATTGGAATAAAAGGCAGATGTCCATGATTAAGACTGTGCAGAGAGTTGCATGGCAGATTGTGGTGTTGGAGTCTGAGCAAAATGAGAAAGGTGTCTGTGTCAAATGCCTGCCTCTCAGGAGGTATCACATTATAGACATTAGGATAGTATCTGAGTGGTCAAGTAGTTCCAGCAGAGTGGCAAACAAGATGACATCTTGGTGAAAGATATTAGAACCAGTAAGGTAACATTTAATCCACATAACAATTGTTGAATTATTTTCTTTATTTTGTGGGGAAGAGGAGAGAAACTGAAATATTAAATAGCTTCTGCATGATAATGCAATTAGTAAACAGGGAAGCCAGACCATATTGTGGATATATATTAAGTATGCATTAACAATGCATTAATATTAGCAGAAAACATCTGAAATATCATTACCTTTAAAATGAAGAAAATGCTTCCCCCTTTGTTAACATTATGAAAGAAAATTTTAACCAAAGTTCAGAAAGTATGCATATTTCATTGGCTAGAATTTCTTTTAAAAATGATTTTAAAAAGGAAAAGAAAGGCAAGGGATTATTAAAGTATAATATGGTAAGTCATCTAAATAAATCCATAGCACTAAAACAATGTATTGGAAGAAATTACAGGATACTTGTTATTTCAAAGCTTCTCTCAGTTTTTTCTCTTTCTACAGGTAGAGACAAATGGTAAATTACTCTTGTGTTTGGTAGAATGTATTATTCAATCACCTTTTGGTTATTAAAGGAAAGGCATTATCTGTAATAAAACATTTAAGATAAAAGGGACCTGGGCTGCTTTGCATAAAAAAGTAAAAAGGTATTTTGAGTGGGCTCAAGATTATCAGACCTTCCCATGATAGCTGGACTTCTTCTAAGTAGTCCAGAAAGTGATGTTGGATAAGGAATCAGTTTTGCAACACAAAAAGAAAGAGACAATGTGAGCTGTTAAAGAAAACCAAAAATAATACTAGTTTTGTTTAATCTAATGGTCTAATTTTAAGAATCTAATACAACTTTTATATTTTTTAAATATATATGCCACTTTTCATCCTTTAAAGGCACACTGTACCTATTCCCCACTATGACCAATGTCTCTACCTTCTTTATACCCTCCCTACCCTCCCATATTTATTAAAGCTTTAGTTAAACACGATTTTTACTTATGTTAAATAAAATGCATGGGAGACCATTGATTTGGACTGAACTCCAGTGCTATGCCCCAACAGATCAAACTAAAATGGAATCCCTTATGCTAAGCAGGTAAATTTCCAAACAGAGCAGTGTTTTGTTGTTGTTGTTTGTTTTGTTTTGTTTTTCTGAAAACAGAAAATTCACCTTGACCAATTAGAACGGACCTGTTCAACCTGACTCACTGTATTAAAGAAGTCCCCCTCTACTTTAACTCTTACAACTAAAGCAACTGGATGTTCATCAACCTGCTTCTAAAAAAAAAAAAAAAAAAAAAAAAAAAAAAAAAAAAAAACTGTTTCCTTATTTTCACCTTGCAAAAGCCACCTGTTTTGTCATGCCCAGGGGAGCACTCATAATATTTTATGGAATAAAATGCTGCCCAATTCTAGAATCACAAATAAAAGCCAATTAGATTTTTAAACTAAATTTATTGTAATTTTTTTTTTTCTTTTAACACTTGTATTTGTCTTAGTAGGGCCTTGGGAAATAAAAAGATAATTGTGTCCTTCCTGGAAGCAAAGAACAGCAGCAGACTGGACAATGATATATAGATATAGATTACTCCAATTTGAACCTTGAATATGTTTTAGTTTTTTTAGTAGGTAATATATTACTAAAGCTTAGAAATCTGAGAACATAAGAAGATACAATAAAAATATTCCTCTCAATCCTGATTGCTCTTGCCAGGCTACCATGCATGAGAAAACACTTTTACATTTCCAGTGTATCAGCACAGTTTTCATGCATGTTTAAATAAATGCCAACATATTTTTCTACTTTCCTATAATTAAAAAAGTTACCATGCACACTGTTCTCCCTTACCCTTTTTTAGTGCAAAGATGCATCTTAGAGAGCATTCTGTAACAGTTCAAAAAGTTTCCTCAGAACTGCACAGTATTTGTGTATGGATGTATTGTTTAAATCTTAATTAATATGTGAATTATAATCATTAGCTTTAAAATCAATAATGTAAAATGCTACTAGAAACATATCTCTATGATATATCTGTAAATATGTCATTTGAATAAACACTCAGAAGTGGAGTTGCTGGGTCAAAGTTTATGTGAAATATTGCTACAGTGCTTCCCATAGGATTTGCACTAGATTATAACATCTATGAGCAAAATTGAGAATTGCTCTTTCTCCAAAGCCTTGCAAAAGAAAGTGTTATCAAAGGTATGCAGACTTACCAACCAGAGAGATGAAAATGTGCTTTTTTTATGTGTGTTAAGCATCTTTTCATGGAATTAAATGATCATGTTTGATTAATTTTTCCTTTTAAATAAATTTTTTGTTTATGTACATTCTAATTTTTTGTTGAATTTTGGTTTTGGGGATTCTTTCCATATTTGGAAATATAGCTCTTAATCTGAAGTAGGAGATACAGTGTTTTTTTCCTGGTTTGTCTTTTATATTACGACTGATTAAGGGGCATATGTGTGAATGTGTGTGTACTTGCATGCATATATGTTTTAATATAGGAAGTTTATTTTCAAAAAGTCAAGTCATCAATCTGTTATAGTATATTCAATTTTGTATTTAAATAAGAATTCAAAACTATTTTCTTTATTCATGTCTTCAAAGATGTATCCTAATCTTTCACATATTTTTGGATAGTTCTGCTTTTAAGTTTAAATCTTTGAACACATTTGCAATTTATCATGGCATGTGGTATTGTATACATAATGATTATGTTCTTATAGAGAAAGCAGGTAAAGCTGGTCTCAAACACCTGGCCTGAAGCAATCCTCCAATCTCAGCCGTCGTCACTGGGATTCCATGAGCAACCCAATGTGCCTGCCTGGAACTGTACAATTGAATAGAATGTCAGTTATATCTCACTAAAGGTGTAAATTAAAATATCTCGTATTCTTACTGTATTTATGTATTATCTTTTGTTTTTAATTTTTGCTGTTGTATGTGATTCATGTATAATTAATATATTGATGTGATATGTTTGGAATTTATTTTTCAATTAATTTAACATTATAATTTTCCTATTTTAATATTTAAAAAATTTCATTCTGTTAAATTTTCTTTAAAATTTTATGAGTAGATTTTTATATGAGAAAAATGTCTATATTCTACTGTTTACCATTTATAAAAATTACAGCTTTACATATAAATATCCTTACTAATGTATTTATTTGGATAACATCTATTATTTTCTTCACAAAAGTAAAAGACAACCAAAGAGGAAATGGAAACAAAAATATGAGTAATGTGTTCTTCTTCTTCTCCCACCTAAATTCTCAATCAAATAACAGTAGTTAACTCTACTAACTTTTCAATTCATTTATACTATCAAAATTTTTGCTAGATATTTTTTCAGCTGAAAAGAATATTCCCATAGACATCTATTACACATAAGTATATAATCAGCAAAACTACTTTATCCTTAAACTTCATTAACGTGTACACTACTGTTTTTCTTATGGGTATCATTTGTATATTGTAGGGCTAAAATATTTAGGCTGTCTTCTTGCATTCTACATCTCACATTTTTTTTTCTTAATTCTATGGTTATACATTTAATATTTAATATCAATCATTTATTATAATTTTCTCAAAGCTTTTTATTTTGTTAAAGTTTATCTTTAAGTAATTTCTATAAAAGGACCCACAGAACATTATTTTCTGAGCTTTTCTTTTTAAAAATATTTTTGCATAAGGTTTCCTATGGCTGTAAAATATTGTCAGGTAGAATTTTATCCCCATTTTTTTCTTTGTATTCAAATCCCATTAAGTTTCTAAGCACATTTCACAGTCTAGATAAATCTTTAATCCTTCTTTTGTTTTACTTAATCACGAATCAGATATTTATTATCATCAACATTTCACCTTGCTGTAGGTTCTAGAAAGTTATTTGCATTACATCATTAAATATTTTCTTTGATTTGATATTCTTCTTTTGTATCTCAAACTTTATTAGCTTCTTTTTAGTTTCCATTTCATTTTGCTTGCTTTACTTCTTCTATGCTTGCTGCTCCTACATGCATGGTTTTCTACTGTTGCCAACTTCCTCAATGACTTTCTAATTTTGTCTTCATTTTCTTTTTTACATGCTAATGAAATTGTAATCTTCTTTGTCATGGCTAAAATCAAAATTGTAGAACAATCTTCAGAAAAGATGGAATGTAAACTGCTGAGTTCAGTTTAGATGCCATCAATATATTCATCAACATAATTCTTTCCATAATTTTTTTCCTACTATGTTCCTGAATCTTCCAGTTAATGATGAATCTCATTTTACTGTCTTTGTATTTCTTCCTGTACTCTTCGATTTTCCACCATGTGTCCTTCCTACATAGAAGTAAAACCTCATTCGATATGTGAGGCACGATTTCTTACTAAACATGCACAAACATTTTTCTGATGAACATCTCCATAAACTTTTAAATTTGCCTTTGTTTTCAACATGATTTATTCTCCTTATTATTAATTTTTCTGCCAGTTCTGTGTTATTTTTGTGCCCTTCAAGTGGAGTCAGAGTCTATTGTCAAGTACTTTTAGAAGGATTTTTGGAATGAGGAGACATGTTTGAACTTAAGATATTCTCCATCCATACTTTAACAAAGATAGACTTGTTTCTGCAAACATCGTTTTCCAGTTGGATTGTTTGTGTAGCTCTAGCTACTCTGTTTCTCTAATTGAAAATGATTCCAGAGGACTTCAATCATCAGCCTTTTCAACCTTTGTTCCAGGAAGTGTTTTTGCAAATGAAAGATAGTTTTGCCCTTCACGTTAGTCCTTGCTTCTTTTCACAAGTTATTTTGGCTGTTGTTTTCTGGGAATGTTGAAGGCTGACCTTTCTTGCTATTAGCTTTTTTTTTTTTTCTCATCTTTCTCCACAGCTTCTTCCCAATTACAGTTCAAAAGTAATTCTGTCCAATTTGGTTTTTTTGAAAGCTACCTGAAATATAAAATCTAAGTAATATTTGTCAACTTGCTGTGATGAGTATATTCTTTGTGTTTTTTTAACCCATCCATTTTAAATCTGTATAATTTCTAAGAGGTGGGGAACTATGATGGCTTGTGCAGTTATGTTTGTACATTTGTATAAAGACCTGGATAAAGATGTTTAATTCTCCTCACCTACAATCCAAATAAAATATTGGAAAGATTTCGTGAGACATTCCTATTTCATGAGATGTTTTCTGTTATTATTTTTCTGTGATGTTAATTAAAAGAGACCACAGAATGCTACATGACTTCAGTATGCTTAGGTTGAAGGAAATTGGCTAAATCACAACAGATGATATATGGTATGCAAAAGGTTAACAGGTAGACTCTGAAACCTCCAGATGTATAATCTATATGTTTACCGCTAACAAAATTTTAGAACAGCTAATATATTCAGTTACGTGGCAGCACTTTAGAAGGAAAATAACATTAGGAAGCTGAATAGCACATTTAAGTTCACAAAATGTCAAGATGAATTTATTTTAATTATATGTTAATTAGATTAAGCATTTCATAATATTTTATTTTAGGGGGACATGTGATAGATAGATCATTTATCAGTAGTAGCTGCTGATTGAATATTTGTACCTAGTGTTAATACGTTGATGGTTATGCACCTGCAGAGAGAATCATGAGTTTATGGCACTGGATTTTATTAGTGATTTTGTACCATTTATCATCTTTCCATTGTTTTTTTTTTAAGGATGGAGTCTTGCTTTGTCGCACACAGTAGAGGTCACTGGTGCGATCTTGGCTCACTGCACCTCTGCCTCCCGGGTTCAAATGACTCTTCTGTCTCAACCTCCCAAGTAGCTGGGATTAAAGATGCACACCACCAGGCCCAGCTAATTTTTGTATTTTTAGTAGAGATAAGGTTTCACCATGTTGGCCAGGCTGGTCTTGAATTCCTCACCTCATGATCAGCCCACCTTGGCCTCTCAAAGTGCTGGGATTACAAGTGTGAGCCACCATGCCTGGCCACATCTTTGTTAATGACTTGTCAGAATATAAACAAAGTGTACTTATTTAATTTACAGTGAATAAAAGATCCACTATAGTAGTTATGTTATTTGCTAAAATTAGAATTTCAATTTATTTTTAAGTTATGAAAAGATAAATCATGCAAGATGAGTATTAAAAAATACATAGAAGTTATAACATTTAAGTTTAAAATTTTTTAAATTATCAAACTAAAGAACAGTTTGGAAAGAGACTTGTATCACATATGCCTGGGACTCCTACTTGAGCTTAAGCTACCTACTGAATTACATGACTTAAGAAATAATGCAAAATTCTACTGGATTTTAGTGAATACAAATCTTGGTCCATTTTCCATGATTGCAGGAAGCAGGAATCTGTACCTGGGCTATTGCTGAGTGTGAATAATCCCTCTGTACATGTGATTGATAACATTATATCTATGGCAGTATTTAAAAATCTAACAGGTAAAAGATATATACTCATTAAGAGAGAAAGCATAGGCTCTGCATCCAGTGCCTGAAACTCAGCCTTGCTACTTCAGAGCTATATGACACTAGATCATTTTCGGGGATTTTGTCACTGAAATCCCCATACACAAAATTCAACTAATAATAGAGCTTATCTCAGGGGATTGCTGTGAGAATTAAGCTAATTTGCATAATACAAAAAAATTTGGCTATTTCTTTCCACTTTGTACATGTTTAATAAACATAAATTGTATTAATATCTAGGTGTACCTTACTTATGAAACTTGAAATCAAGAAGATTAAACATTAACTGGTTTGGTGAGAAATCTATAAATGTCCTCATGTGGTAATAAAAGAGTATTAATTTTTGAAGCCTAGTATTATGTTTTGTGTTAAATTTAATAATTTCAATAATGGTAACAGGAATAATAACATAGATTCCTACATGCTGAGAAGTGGGAATTGTAAAACAAACTTTAAGTGGAATGAAAGCTATATAATATCCTTCTATCAGTTAAGAGGTTAATTTTCTCCCTTTATATTACCAAGGAAGGATATATTAATTCATATGTCAGTCACATTACATAGCAATGAAATATGTAGATAATTTGTAATATTGTTTATGAAACAGAACCCTTCCTTTATATATACTATACATAAAAACATGGTGAATGATTTCAGTTACTTACATTGTGTACACATAGAAATTGATTACTCAAGGATCTAGAAATAGAAATTCCATTTGATCCAGCAATCCCATTACTGGGTATATATCCAAAGGATTATAAATCATTCTATTATAAAGACACATGCACACGTATGTTCATTGCAGCACTGTTTACAACAGCAAAGACCTGGAACCAACCCAAATGCCCATCGATGATAGTCCAAACAAGGGAAATGTGGCACATATACACCATGGAATACTAGGCAGCCATAAAAAACGACGAGTTTGTAACCTTTGTAGGGACATGGATGAAACTAGAAACCATCATTCTCAGCTAACTGACACAAGAACAGAAAATCAAACACAGCATGTTCTCACTCATAGATGGGTGTTGAACAATGAGAACACATGGACACGGGGAAGGTAGCATAACATACAGAGGTCTGCTGGGGGAGACTAGGGGAGGGGAGTAGGGGGGTAGGGAGGTTCGGGAGGTATAACATGGGGAGAAATGCCAGATATAGGTGATGGGGGGATGGAGGCAGCAAACCACATTGCCATGTATGTACCTATGCAACAATCCTGTATGATCTGCACATGTACCCAGAACCTAAAGTACAATAAAAAATATATATATTTAAAAAAAAGAAAAGAAGTCTGACTCCCTCTGATCTCTGTGAACTATTGTTTCCTTCAATGTTATCTTATATTAGTAACTTGGTAAAAGGAAGACAGTTGGAGTTATAGTTGTGTTAGTTAGGGAAATTAGTTGGAGTTATAGTTGTGTTAGTTAGGGAAATCAGTTTTAGTGGACGTTATTTTTATGTTCACTTAAGCTGTTTAATTTTGCATTGGAATATTATATTTTATGCCCCAAAGGAATTCCAAATTTTTGCCATTTTTAATGGAATATTCAATGTATATATCCCATGTTTATATAATGTGTAACTATTTTTTGTGTCTAAGTCATCATTTTTCTTCCTACTATGTACGAGCATTTGCAATTTCCCATTAAGTAAAATTAATAGTTATTTGCATTACCATTTAAAGAATGTATTGTAAAGCAACATCATATTTGCTAAAGTATATTATGTCCTAAAAGGCTTTAAGTATAATTTGATGTAATAGTTTTACACAACTCACAAACAAAAATATTTATCTTTGTAGCAAGATTTTGCCAAGGTCTAGACATTTTTTTTAAATAAACAGATGGGGGCCATTAATTGTTGTTCTATTAATTCATGCTAATACAGCATCATTTTCTATTTAGGTGCCAGATATGTCTCTAAGAGATGGAATATCAGTGTGGCTAATATTGGGTAATATGAGCATTACAAGCATGATTCTAGTGTGTTCGCTATGGCGTTGGTGTTTGGAACTGTAGAAGTCATCATGGCAGGACCAGAGGTGCTATGATAACTGTCCACGTACCTAACTCTGTGACTGACTAGGCATATGACTGTCAGTTATATCATTATTTAAAAGACAGGTATATTCAAAACTTTAAAAGACGCTCTATATTTCTATTTAAACCTATCCCTGATTTTTCTCGAGTCCAAATGCTTTATTCTGTTTGCTTTGGTGTTCATGTAGCATTTAAAATAAAAGGACATCTGCTAACTTTGGCTCAGAATGCTACATGCACTTATTCTTAGTTATTCAACTCTTGAAACAATTTTCAACTAACAATAAAAAAGTTTTTAGGACGCTGCAGTCCTAGTGAATCATTTCCTATCATTCAATGCGTCTGAAATATTTTTTAAAATGATTTTTAGCGGGTTTTTCAGAGTTGCAGTTGCAGACTGTTTCCTCTATGAAATCTCTGAACAAAATGGCCTTAGGCATGCTCCAAGAACAAGCTGCTCTTTGGCATAAGCCATTTGACATTCATTCTGCTTCCTGAAACTTGATTCATCTGGACTGTGACTCTCACTGAATTTAGCCAGAAGCTAGAAAATTTGCCTTCTAGCATTTTTTTTGTGCACCTCCTGGAGCTGGATATAGGTTTCTTTACATTCTGACCTTCACTACAAAGGTCTTGTAGACATTCTATTCCCGAGGCATGTAAAAGTCACCTAACATTGTGCTGTCGAATATACTTGGTGCTTCAGTAATTTTGATTCCAGCTGACATATATAGAAATATGCTAAGTCATAGATGCTTTATTGTATTAATTTGTTCATTCTCTGTTTGTGAGATTAAAAGTTCAGGTTACGAAGGAGATGGCACTTAAAGATGAAAAACAAAACAAATGCTACTTCAGCTACCATGTCGAATAATACTGAATTCTATACCCTTTAGTGAATGGAAAACAAATACATTTTCAATGTCTTAAAGGGAAAGTTTCATTTCAAATATTGCTAATTTGTTAGCAGTTTCTTCAATTTCATTGTGCTATAAATACCCAAAGGAAAACAGAAAATACACTTAATGTTTAAGATGTCACGACTAGTATTCCGGTGAAATTATATTTTTATTAAATGAATGAGAGTTAGATAAAATATAAAGATAATTAAATTAATATAAATAAATCACTGTTTTAAATAATTGACAAATTTTCTGTACTTATTAAAAATGCTCAGAATTATATGTGATTTTTATTTCTTATATCTGTTGCCCTTCATGACATATCATTTTGAAAAATATATTATTAAAATATGTGGTTGTATATTATTTCATAGCATTTTAGTAATTTGCATAATTTTTCGATTGGTTACTAGAAATACCAAAATTAAAATTTTATTAGCAAATATTATTTATACCAATCCTTACTTTAGGAGCATGATAATCTATTTTGTTCAATCTGAATTTTCTGGAAAAGTATGCCCAACGATTGTTATTATTGGTAAACATTTGCTTGAAACAGCACAGTATCTGATTTGAGATAGGTGAAGCAGCTGTTTTAGCTTCGCAGAAAATGTTGCCAGAGAGAAATTGTATCCCTAAGGTGTGGGCTGAGTTACAGCTTTAAAAAATTAAATTAGCCCAGCACACATTTGGCTCCCCTGTTGCTTGGCTTCTTTGCACCATAGCCCTCCACCACGGCTTCCTATTTGTTTGGCCCAAACTCTTCTGCAGTTTATTGACAGTAGCATGATAAATCACAGTTTTCTCTGGGCACCATACCTGCTCACATGGTCCTAGTCCCTGTAAGGGGGCCAATATTCATGCCTTCTCATGCAGGTTTGTGAAATTGCTCTTTCAAAAGCTTAGAAATTGATGTTCCATGAAACAAACTATTCTTAACCTATGTAGTAACTCTTCAGGAGTTGTGACTCTTCCCTCAGAAATGATTACAGTCCTGAATCTGAGGTAGCATTCTATAGTCATAAACATTTGATGCTTGGGTGAGTTGATAAATTTATCAAATGGGGGGTAAAAGAGTCTTTCTGATTTTTAGTTTTAAAAAATATTTTTATTTGAGTGCTTGTTAATTTCATAGGCTTACATATGAGTTCTTCAATAATGATAGAAAATATCATTTGTATCTAAAACAATTTAATTAAATACCATTTCATTTTTATTTGGGACAAGACTTTACCTCATTTGTAAAGATAGTATCACATTATTTTAATTAAATGCACTTATTCATTATTTAGGTAACCGTCAAATTAAATTTTAACTATGCTATGGTATTTTGAACTTATGGGTAAATGAGAATTCTCTATTTTGAACTTATGGATAACTGATAATTCTCTATTATATGAAATCCCAAAATCATCATAGAATAAAATTAAAGTTACTATGATTATTTGGAGAAGAGTGTCCTTAAATGATAACACAATATTAATCTAAAATGGATACATGGCAGGAGGAGAAATGAATAATTGGATATCTACTAAATTGGCATTAGTGAAAAACCTGTGTTGCCGTTGTCCTAACTGGTAAGTAAAAAAGTATCTTACCCTTTAATATAAAAATCATTATTTATTCTGTATTAAATAAAAATAAAATATCATATGTATTTAATGTCTTACTTGCTACTTAGATAAAGAGAACTTGCCTTTGACTTCTCAAAATATTGCTGAAGAACTGGAAAAATAACTATCATGTACTACGCTTAGTATCTAGATGATGAAGCAATCTGTACACAAAACTCCTGTGACAAGAGTTTATCTATATAACAAACCTACACATGTGCCCCTGCACCTAAAATGAAAGTTAACAAAAAAACTATTGGATGCTCAAATTAATGAGCTGCACTTTTTTTCAAAATAATACATTTTCTACTAGTCTGTGTTATATTCATTGATTCAACCACGTTTTTTAAAAATGAAGATAACAGAGAGAGTTGCACTCCATAGTGACATAAACATGATGAGCATATTAAAGTAAACTGAAACTTTTACAAATACTTTTAAAACACAAAAGGTCACATGAAGTGAGTGAGGTTCATGGCTGCCTTTCAGTACAAATCTGTGCCTTCAGGTTGTACCCAGGGCTAATGATGTTATCCAAAGGAAAACATTTGTAGACTGTACTTTTTGGTATTTCTTAGGTAGTTTGATTTGTTTTTTCAGTGCTGTCACTAACATAGTAAATCAATGCTACATGACACTTTTCCAGTGATATATAACATAACTCTTATTTTGTCCAGATTCAGAAGGAGCTTACAGTAGATGAATCCCTTGCAACTTGATTCATTTCAACTATTGATTTCCAAGAGTCCAGAATAGGATGACAGCATTTCAAATTATTGAACACTTAAAGAATAGTCTGCTTGGATTTTTTTCATTCACCTTAAAATTGGATACTCAACAGACATTACTGATTTTGGCGTTATAAAGGATTTATGAAAGTAAAGTTAATGATTTGTTTTCTTTCTAATATTTTGATCCTGTTGTCTGTTTGTTTAAAAACTAATGATAATTTTCCACCCTGTGCATAATATGAACCATAATAATATAATTAGGTATCTGCTAACAAATGTATATTCTCTAAAGAAAGCTACCTCAAATCAAAGAAACTCCTTTGGCCCCTTTTATTTTTATTTTGCAGTGCTAGAGACAATACTAAGCTACATTGTTTAGTAGCCTTTGGTTTTCTTTTTTTTCCTAAATTTCAATGTTGTCTAATGAATGTTTAAATTGTATTTGTGATGTAATTAACTTACATTGCAATGTAGATGTTCTAAGAATTTTAGTTTTGGTAAGGCTTTTCTAAATATGATTTAAGTATTAAAAGGCTATCATAAGAGTAAAAACTACAATTAGGAATTTTTTTTAGGTTTCTGTCTGTACTATGTTTATTGATTATACCACTTAGAGTGACATTGTATTTTGAAAATCTGTATCAAATGATAGCATAACAGAGTAGTTCTGTTTCTAAATATTTTGTGCATATATTGAAACAACAGACTGATTTTTTTGATAATCAATTAGTGTAACATAAATTCATGGATTTCCCCCACCCCCAGGAAAGGTTTTTGATTAAAAGATGAGATTGAAGAATAGTTGCTGACATTTATTAAATGCTCAGAATGTATCAGTCTCTGGGTTAGGTGTTCCAAATACCAACTTTCAAAATAATACTGCAAAAAAGTATTATTCTCATTGGACAAGTGAGAAAATAGTGGCCCAGAAAATAAGTCACTTGAGCAGGCTGTGTTATAAAGCTAATAAATGGAACAACTAGAATACAAACAGTGATATTTATGCTATTAAATTGCAAGCTATTTCCATTTTTTCAGACATTTGTAGAAACAGATTTTCAAGTCAGTGTTGTTAATTTATTTCTATTTTTTTATTTTATTTGTAATTGTTGCTTATGCTGAGAAATGAAATTAGTGACATGCAACTTCATGTATATTTTTTTCAAAACAAACGTCTCAGAAATAAACTAACAGGAATATAACTTACTGATAGCTGAATTCTATTTTACTTTTCTCCAATAGCCTATCCATTAGAAAAGAAAATATTTCACTAAAATAATTAAGCACAAAATCATTAATATTCACAACAACAAACAGCTTTAGATGACAGAGAAGCAATTTTTCCTTTGTTCTTACTTTAATATATCTCATTTGGAGCATATAGATAACCTAAGAGCAAATTAATGTAATGATTAGCAGCAGAGCATCTGGAACTAAAATGCTAAGGTTCAAATCTCAGCTTTGCCACTTAGTTTCTCATGGTGGGCATGAGACACAGAAAGTCTCAGTTCCTTCATTTTAAAAATGGGGGCCAGGCACAGTGGCTCACGCCTGCAATCCTAACATCTTGGGAAGCCGAGGTAGGTGTATTGCCTGAGCTCAGGAGTTTGAGACTAGCCTGGGCAACATGGCAAAAACCCATCTCTACTAAAAATAAAAAAATAAATAAAAAATAGCTGTAAGTTATGTTGCACCTGTAGTCCAGATACTCGGGAGGCTGAGGCACAAAAACCGATCACTTGAATCCAGTTTTCAGTGAAGTGAGATCACATCACTTCGCTCCAGCCTAGGTGACAGAGCAAGACTCTGTCTCCAAAAAAAAAAAAAAAAAAAAAAAGGGCGGGGGGAGGGTTGAGTAGGGGGATGAAATGAAATTTCTGTCATATGTGTGTTGTTTGTTTTAGTACTAAATGCCTTTAGAGTTTGTATATGTAAAACCCTTTCATAATGTCTAATACAATAAGGAATAGCTATCATTAACTTGTAGGTCAATTTATTTAACTGAAATAATTATGTATACTGTATCAATGTACAAATATTGGTTTTTACTGGGTGAAATATAACTTAAGAAATTAAATGATACAAAAAGAGTTATATTTGATTTTATTTTAAAGTATAAAAATAGCCAAATATAACTATATTAAACTATATTGTTTAATGTTAATTATATATTAAAACTATATTCCGCAGAATATAGCTTCATCCTTAGTTGGAAAAAATTAGTTTTCATATATAACTGATGGCAGCAGCTGCCCATCTGGAGCAGCAGCTACAAAGACTGCTGCAGCAGGGGAGGTGCCACCGGGTCGCCAGCCGGAGTGGGAACAGGCAGGAGTCCCATCCCCTATCAGGTTGGTGGGCAGGAGCCCCTCTCTCAAGAACACAGCTGCAGCCATCCAGCCCTGGCTCCAGACCTGGGGGTCCCTGTGCTCTCAGGGTCCTAGAAGCCTCTCTGCCGCGCAGGCTCGGAAGTGCCTGCTTCTACTCCTTTGCCTTTCCCCCACTCCTGAAGTCTGCTCCGGGCAGAGCAAAGTTGTGGCCGAGCCTGGGTGCTGTGGCAACCAACTGGAAGTGTGTGTGTGCTAGGGGTGGCACTGACATGCCAGCCCCCTGCCGCCTTGGCCCACTCCAGACTTTGGGCACTCACGAGCATGGGAGGGGAGGCCAAGGGTGTGCTGAGGGTGGCTCAGCAGGGTCCTGTAGGCCTCCTCATCAGGAACAGCCTGGGTACCTTGAATGGCATGTCCATGGTAGCAAGAGACCATCAGACTCCTGGGCAGAAAGGGGCAGGTCCCTGGTGAAACCTCAACTTCAAGCCAGGGATGGCCTGAGGCCTGGGGGCCTGGCTGCCAGTTCCTGCTGGAGTGTAGATGAGGAGTGACAACTTACAGTGCTTTTTCCAGACCGGCCCATGGCCACTCCAGGACCAATCGGCACGCACCTTCTCTCTTCTGAGCCCATAAAAACCCTGGATACAGTCAGAGAGGCGTGGGGACTACCAGCTGCAGAAGGAGCTACCCACTTCAGATCTTCTTGACTTGCTGGGCTGACCTGCCTGTGGAAAGGAGCTACACACTGCGGGTCTCCCCGACAGCTGTTCCATTGCTCAGTGAAGTTCCTCTCTGCATTACTGTCCAGTTGTCCATGTACCTCATTCTTCCTGGATGCAGGAGAAGACCTCGGGACCTGGCAAATGGGGGGACTGAAAGAGCTGTAACACAAACAGGGCTGAAACTACCCCACTGCTCACCAGGTTGCATGTGAGAAGAAAGAAGAGCTATGCTCCTTTGGGGTTCCCAGATCTCGGGGGCTCCATGATCCAGGACTGTGACTCCCTCTTTGGGTCTCTGTGGTTCCCGGCATCACCAATCTTCCAGGCACCACCAGATCCTGCCTTGTCCAGACCCAGTGCCCGTAGCGAAAGCTGCCTGCCGTACATTTGGTTAGCCTCAGTCTCCTATGGAGCTGGCACCTGTGTTGGTGCCTGGAGCTGCCTACCTGCCACAGCAGCTGGCAAGCCTGGCTGTGTGCAGCGGATGGATCCTGCACTTGCTCACTCAGGCACCTTTAACCACTTCGTGCCTGGCATTCTTTTGGCGGGTGTGGGTTCCTGGCCAGTACCACAAGCGAAGTGCAGCCTGCCAGACCGAGTAATCAGCACAAGCCCAGCCGCCCGAGCAAAACCTTGGGCGAAGGTACCACTAGCCACAGAGTTTTCCAGCTGGAGAAGTGACACTCGAAGGATCTCGTGACACGACTGCATATATTCTCAGAAATACGGAACATATTTATTCAGATATGGCTAAGCAAATCAGGAAACGAAATAAGAACATAATTAAAACATTTTATTCTCAAAGTTCTGAGTTGTCAGCAGACAACATGCATAGTTGAAAATATCCTCATTCAAATAAATAAATACACTAATAAATACATCATTGTGTCTTAAAATACTCTCAACCTTTGAAAATGTAGGATTTAAATGCAACACATTAAGAAAATGCTTTGTTTTCCTAATATCCAGCCTATTGGAAGTATCTGGAACACTTGAAAGTAACATTTCTTTGTGCAAATGTATTAATTGATTTATGTATGCAGTTGTCTCTTATAAGATATACACACATCCCATCCTCTTGAGGACACTAAAGAGATCAGATCAGCTAGGTAACCATGCTGTGTAATCTCTTGGTCGTGCTCTAAATGTGCGCTTTGCTTTTCATTACAAATATCAGCACCTCTCTGGAGGGGTATAGGTGTCTCATTTTCTTCAATCTCATTTTTTTTTTTCTATAAACACCCAGCTTTTAGTCTTTTTCAAACAGATTATAACCTCTCATTACCCTTGTTGGTTACAATCAACCACAGATGTCATGGTTACTTAACCTTTTTGTTAAAATATTCCTGTCATAATATTTGGTAATTTTTATATTCATGTTGACAATGGGAGAATATCACAGCCTCTGAGTTCCTTAATCTTTTTAGGGAGTTTTCCTCTACACTACTTTAGCAGTGACTTTATTATTACCAGGAATAATACCCATAGGTTATTCTCAGTTTCCAGCACCCCATATTCCTACCAACTATCTTCCAATTTCTCTCTGAAAAGTACCCTGGCTACAATTTTTTTAACTTAATAGATTTGAAAATTTATTCATTCTAACCAACATTAGTATTTTCTTTACCTGCTTCACATGCTCAATTTCCTTTCTCACTTTCTCCAAAGTACATGCCTGGAAAAAACGTCACCTTTATTAAATTGATCTTTCTACTGTTTCATTGGCTGAATCTGTGCCACTAAACGGAGATGGAGAAAAAACTGAACAAAATTAAATGGTCTTTAAATTTATTATGCTGGGTCCTTACTGCTGCCTGAAATCCTACCATATTTTCTTGTTGGTTTTTTTTTTTTTTTTTTTTGAAACCTTGGTTAACTTACATTAGTTCTACTAATGATTTCATTGGTTTTTTTGGAGTCTATGTAGACAATTGTTTCATCTCTAAATAAATGCTATTTTATTTTCTTCATTTCTATACAAATTTTAGTATTTTTGGTTACTACTGAGGGCTTCTAGTCCATTGTTGTTTAGCAGTGGTGTGAGAGGACATCCTTGCTTTGCTCCAGATCTTAAACTTCCATATTTTATTTAACACACTACAATTATCTTTCTTTCATACAATTGCACTGAAACTGCTAATCAAGATAAGCCATGAAACACATATTGCTTATATGTTTTCAGTCTTTATTGTTTTTATATAGCAGTTTTAGGATCACATCAAAATCCACAGGAAGGTACAGAGATATTCCATATAACCCTACACCTACACATGCATAGCCTCACCAATAATCAATATCCATCCCCTACCATAGTGGTTCATTTGTTGTAACTGATGAGTCAATACCGACACATCATAATCACCCAAAGTCTATGGTTTACTTAAGGATTCATTCTTAGCGTTGTACAGTCTATGGGTTTAGACAAATGCATAATCATATCTATTCATAATTACAATATTTCCACTGTCCTAAAATTTCTCTGTGTTCTGCCTACTCATCACTCCCCTCCCAACTCCTGGTGACTAATTACTGATCCTTTCACTAAATCTATGGTTTTATCTTTTACATAATGTTATGTAGTTGGAATCACACAGTAGGTAGCCTTTTCGGATTAGCTTCTTTCACTAAGTAATTTACATTCAAGTTCTCTCCATGTTTTTTTGCCACTTTGATAGCTTATTTTTTTAAGCAATGAGCAATATTCAATTTTCTGAATGTACCATAGTTTAATTATTTAAGTGGATAGTACTCAAATCTTTAACCTGACCTATTTGTTATACTTGAATCCATTAATGACTTTTTCCTTTGTCTCTGCAATATTAAATACTGCTAAATTTATTATTTTCTTATGAGCATTTTAAAAAAATTTTCTTTAGCATTTCCTCCTTATCTATTCAAATTTTAAATTTCAATTGTCTCATGGCTCAAGCCTCAGAAGTCTTCTATTTATTATTTGGACCTGTTTCTTACATTTTTCTCTTATACATTCATAGCTTCCATAGCATGTATGTACCATCAAGTTACATAAGAAACATATTTCTTAAATAAAAAAATCCTGAGTCTTGAGCCCCTGTGTTTCTTATATAACCCCAAGTTATATAAAAAACATATTTCTTATGTTTCTTCTTAAATACTGCTAAATTTATTATATCTTATTAAATACTGCTAAATTTATTATAAATTACTTATATCTTTCTATAAGAACTATATTTCTTGTATATAAGAAATATATATAAGGAATATGTTTCTTATATTTCTTACATAATAATATAATATATAAGTAATATAACTTTATGTGTGTGTGTACACACACACACACACACACACACACACACACAGAACACATATCTGTCTACCAGAGTACAGATTCATATACCTAAACATGCATGACACATTTTCTTGGATTTCTAATATGTATATCAAATTTAGCAATTCAAAATTACTCCTTTCTAAACTGACTGTTTTGCATTCTTCTCTAACTGAGGAATTAGTCATTCCAGTATTTCCAAGTTTCTCAGACCAGCCACCTTAAATTTATTTTTTCATGCTTTCCTTCTAACATGCCTCATAGTAGATTCTATAGCAAATTCCATTTATTTTACCTTCAAAACATACCAGAAGCGAATGCCTCTCAACACATCTGTTTCAATCCCATCAATCCCAATCAAGAAACCATTATCTCTACCAGATTATCTCATAGCCAGCAAGCTGCTATTTATGCTTCTGCTTTTGATTACTCTTCCCAATCCACTTCAAACATGATAGAGAGATTATATTGAGTCATGCTTCTCTCCTCATCACTCAAATGACTACGTATTTTTTTTTCTTATTGAAATTTTTAAAATCGAAATCCTCAGAAAAGATTTTCAGGTACTCTGGTCTCTCTTCCAAGAGTCTGACTTTCTTTCTTTCTTTTTTTTTTCTTGTTGCATTTTAGGTTTTGGGGTACATGTGAAGAACATGCAAGATTGTTGCATAGGTACACACATGGCAGAGTGATTTGCTGTCTTCCTTCCCATCACCTATATCTGGCATTTCTCCCCATGCTATCTCTCCCCCAACTCCCCACCCCCCTGCTGTCCCTCCCCCATTTCCCCCCCCGACCCCAGTGTGTCATGCTTCCCTCCCTGTGTCCATGTGTTCTCATTGTTCAACACCTGTCTATGAGTGAGAACCTGCAGTGTTTGATTTTCTGTTCTTGTGTCAGTTTGCTGAGAATGATGGTTTCCAGGTTCATCCATGTCCCTACAAAGAACACGAACTCATAGTTTTTGATGGCTGCATAATATTCCATGGTGTATATGTGCCACATTTTCCCTGTCCAGTCTATCATCGATGGGCATTTGGGTTGGTTCCAGGTCTTTGCTCTTGTAAACTGTACTGCAATGAACATTCGTGTGCATGTGTCCTTATAGTAGAATGATTTATAATCCTCTGGATATATACCCAGTAATGGGATTGCTGGGTCAAATGGAATTTCTATTTCTAGATTGTTGAGGAATCACCACACTGTCTTCCACAATGGTTGAACTAATTTACACTCCCACCAACAGCGTAAAAGTGTTCCTATTTCTCCACATCCTCTCTAGCATCTGTTGTCCCCAGATTTTTTAATGATTACCATTCTAACTGGCATGAGATGGTATCTCAATGCAGTTTTGATTTGTGTTTCTCTAATGGCCAGTGAACATTTTTTCCTATGTTTGTTGGCCGCATAAATGTCTTCTTTTGAAAAGTGTCTGTTCATATTTTTCACCCACTTTTTGATGGGGTTGTTTGTTGTTTTCTTGTATATATGGTTTAGTTGTTTGTAGATTCTGGATATTAGCCCTTTGTCAGATGGATAACTTGCAAAAGTCTTTTCCCATTCTGTTGGTTGCCAGTTCACTCATGATTGTTTCTTTTGCTGTGCAGAAGCTCTTAAGTTTAATTACATCCCATTTGTCTATTTTGGCTTTTGTTGCCATTGCCTTTGGTGTTTTAGTCATGAAGTCCTTGCCTATGCCTATGTCCTGAATGGTTTTGCCTAGGTTTTCTTCTAAGGTTTTTATGGTGTTAGGTCTTATGTTTAAATCTTTAATCCATCTGGAGTTAATTTTTGTATAAGATGTAAGGAAGGAGTCCAGTTTCAGCTTTCTGCATATGGCTAGTCAGTTTTCCCAACACCATTTATTAAACAGGGAATCCTTTCCCCATTGCTTGTTTTTGTCAGGTTTGTCAAAGATCAGATTGTTGTAGATGTGTGGTGTTGTCTCCAAGGCCTCTGTTCTGTTCCATTGTTCTATATCTCTGTTTTAGTACCAGTACCATGCTGTTTTGTTTACTGTATCCTTGTAGTATAGTTTGAAGTCAGGTATCATGATGCCTCCAGCTTTGTTCTTTTTGCTTAGGAATGTCTTTTGCTATGGGGCTCTTTTTTGGTTCCACATGAAGCTTAAGGTGGTTTTTCCAATTCTGTGAAGAAGGTCATTGGTTGCTTGATGGGGATAGCTTTGAATCTGTAAATTCCTTTGGGCAGTATGGCCATTTTCACGATGTTGATTCTTCCTAACCATGAGCATGGAATGTTTTTTCATCTGTTTGTGTCCTCTCTTATTTCCTTGAGCAGTGGTTTGTAGTTCTCCTTGAAGAGGTCCTTCAAGGAAAAAGGAAGGAGAAACATTTCCTATTTTATTTTACAAGTATTTCTCTGATATATGAATGTTATTGCCAGTAACAGATCAATGCTAATATTTTTATAATACGGTTCCTGACCAGACTACAGGCAAATTGATGTTAGAATAACAATGTCTAAAGAAAAGCCTTTTATGTGAAACATATTATTGTATTGTTTCCTGTATTCTTTCTTTTTTCTTTTTTTCTTGAGGTGGAGTCTGGCTCTGTTTCCCAGACTGGAGTGCACTTCAGCACACTTCAAACTCCACCTCTGGCATTCAAGCAATTCTCTGCCTCAGTCTCCTGAGTCTCTGGGATTACAGGTCCATCATGGCTGGCTAATTTTTTTTGTATTTTTAGTAGAGACAGAATTTAACCATTTTTGGCCAGACTAGTCTTGAATTCCTGACTTCATGATCCACCTGCCTCAGACTCCCAAAGTGCTGAGATTACAGGCGTGAGCCACTGTGCCTGGACTGTTTCCTTTATTTCTAATGGAAAGTATATTTTTAGAATATTTAATCATTATAAAATAAGGAAAATCTATCATTTGCAAGAAATATATAAATGTATGATAAACGCAATCATCTGAAATGCTTCAAGTTTTAGAAAAGGCACTTGAAATTATATATTTTACATTCAAGAAGAGAATATGGTAGATCATTGTAATCTTATATTAATATCAATTTAGCCAAACTTTTATGTTGACAAGGGTATATATGGCAAAATAATTTTATTTTCACTTTGACAGCAACCACATTAAAAAAAGAAATAACTACAGGCAAGACACAGTTGCTCACACATATAATTCCAGCACTTTGGGAGGCTGAGGCAGGTGGATCACAAGGTGAGGATTTTGAGACCAGTTTGGTCAACATGGCTAAATCCTGTCTCTACCAAAATAAAAAAATTAGCTGGGCATGGTGGTGTGTGCCCTTAGTCTCAGATACTCAGGGGGCTGAGGCAGGGGAATCACTTGATCGTGAGAGGCAGAGGTTGCAGTGAGCTGAGATCACACCACGGCACTCCAGCATGGCAACAGAGCCAGACTCCATATCAACAAAACAAAACAAAAATAACTAAAGATAACTACATGAGGTGAGAAATGTGTTAATTAGCTTGACTGTGCTAATTATTTTACAAAGTATATGTATATCAAAGCATGTTACGCAAATTGAATATAGATAATTTTTATTTATGAATCATATGTTAATGAAGTTGAAAGTGTAAAAATTAAAAGCTACTATAGAAAAAATAAAACAAAAAACACAAGTTACTACTAATGCTTAAAGGCAGAAATCACTAAGTCAAGGTACAGAAACCAAAACTACTGACAATTTTATCAAAAACTTCATATCTTTCTGATGTGTAAATTTGCAGTCATTGTTACTTAATGTGTTTGGATGGTTAGTTATTGTATATTGCTTCAATCAAAATGAAACTCACAAGCCAATTAAAAGCATAGATTACTCGTCAAATTAAAAATGGCTATGATAATATAAATGTGTTCAGACTCAAGGTATACACTGTCCAAAGATAATCTGAAGATATCAACACTTGATGCAGCAATAAAATACTTGGAATGGAAAATATATATATGTATTTGAATGTTATTTTTTTCTCCAAATGAAAAGCACCAGAATATAGATTTTCTGATTCAGATCAAAAGTGATTGCCTCATTAATCTTTCTACAATAATGTTACCTTTTAGTATCTATATTATTTCCCCAAATCCAAAACACTTTATAAATACTAGATTAAGAACTTTTAATACTTTTTAGGTCTTTGTCTATTAGGAAACTTTGCATTTCTGAAATGATGTTAAAATTATGATCTGCTGAATAATTTTTTTGTGGTAGACTAATGCCATGTTTCTAACCCTGTATAAGAATATTATATTAAGAATACTAATGTGATTTTAGAATTTAAAAAGATAAATAATCAACATTAGAAGACATTTGTAAGTAAGGTCTTGAAAAAATATCTTGTAAATTTTTTTATTTTAAGAAATTATTTGGAGCATAATATAAAAATATCTTATAAATTACTTGACTTAACTGCATTTTGATCCTTGAGTTGAATGCCAATATATGGCTTATGAAAATACTTTTCTTATCCATCAGTAATAGACTCATAGCATCTATTACCTACTTGTAGAAAGTACACCCCCAGGATATGGCACCTGTTATCTTGAATGACATTTCTTATTTTCTCAATAATTACATTTGAACATCATATTTGCATAAGTGTCTTGATGCCTTCTTCAGTAATCATAGGGTTTATATTGTTGTCCTGTTCAAATTGTTTTTTATCTTTCATCCAGAAAATTAAAAACATTATTTCACAAATTAAACTGTTAAAGAAAGACAATGGGATATTTTCTCTTTGCTGAATAACAAACTATTAAGATATAATTTCCTCAAATATGATTGAAAGCCATTTAAAAATATTTAAATTTCATAAATAAACAAATACATAAGCAGTGTTATTTTATTTTTTAGTGTTTAGAATATTGCCAAATAACATTTTGTTCTTGTTAATGAAATAGAATCCATGGTGTTGACATTGTTATTATGAATGCCTTCTTTCAAGTGTTATATGTTCATTTATTTCAAGAGAAAATAAGTAAATTCTTATATGGAATGCAATATGGCATAACACCTTTTATGCTACCTCTCAATGTGGTTTTCCTTTCTTATTAGATTATGGAAAAGAAAGGCACATTTAGAGACACCATATTATTATTAGATATAATAATAGATTAACATATAATAATTAATATAGCAGTGCCTGAATGAATCTTTAGAGTGTGTCTCCTTTCCTGGAATATCTCTTATTGTGTTGTTAACCCTTCTTGAGGAATCAAAAATTGGAGTGTTCAAATGGTTTTTCAATCAATTTAGATCATCTTCTGATCTTTAGTTCTAATAATAAAAGAAAAGCAATTTTAAATCTTGTCACTTATAAAAATAATGTTTTACATCTTACTATTAGTATTATACTTTAAGTTCTGGGGTAGCTGTGCAGAATGTACAGGTTTGTTACATAAGTGTACACGTGCCATGGTGGTTTGCTGCATCCATCACCCCGTCATCTACATTAGGTATTTCTCCGAATGCTATCCCTCCCTTATGTACCCACCCCCCTGCTATCTCTCCTGTAGCTCCCCACCTACCTCAATAATATCTATAACTGTTTTATGTTAGACAATTTGAAAATGAGGGTAACTAATTTAAACCTTAAAACAGGACATTTTATACTCCAGTCCAAGATAAAATTTTGAAGGTTCAAATTATCTTAAAAATTTTCTCAAGGTAATACAGCTCAATTTCATGATTTGAACTCTGATTAATATTTCTTTATAGTTTCTACTATTTCCAACATTACACTGAATCATTTATTCTTTTTAAATTACAAATATGTCAAAATATCATTTGTTAGGTTTTAGGTGCATAATATATGCAGTTTTGTCACAATAAGCCTGAATGTAAGAAATTATTCTTGTTTTTCAAATTGTGTAAAGTAATATTCAAAAAGGTTATGCAAATTACAAAGAATCATACTTTGATAAATAAATTATTTCTGATCCCGCCACAAATGTTATTTGTTCTGTTCCTCACTTGCCGTCAAAATATATATCAAAAATGTAAAGTTACTTTCTGATTTGTAGTGTTCTGGTGATCAAAATGATTTACACGGTAAGAAGTTATCAAGAAATGGAAAATGTTGATATTCTTTTGTCTTCAGTGGTTAAATAGTGAAGATTTATCAACTTACCTTAATAAGCATTTATAGATATTACTATGGTCTCATGTAATTTTACAGAGGCTTCATGTTCTTTTTCATGAAGTATGCTTGAAGGCCAAAATAGCTTAAAGGAACAAAAAGAAACTTCTGACTGCTCTACCATATTGTGTTAGTCAGGGTTCTCCAGAGAAACATAATCAATGGATATATATATATAGAGATATGTACGAGATTTATTATGAGAAGTGGCTCACATGATTATGGAGGCCAAGGATTTCCAAGTTTCCTAGGTTTGAGAGCTGGAGACCCAGGAAAAACAGTGATGTCATTCAGTCAAAGCCTAAAAATGAGGGGGCAGTTGGTATAAGTCCTGGAGTCTAAAGGTCCAAGCACCAGAAGCTCTGATGTTCAAAATTAGAAAAAGATGGATATTTCAGCTTAAGGAGAAAGAGAGAGAGAAAGACAGTGACAGAGACAGAGAATATGTTCTCCCCCTCACTTTTTGCTTTATTCAGGCAGTCAACAAAATAGGTAATGCCCACTCACATTGGAAAAGACAGATTGTTACTCAGTCTACTGATTCAAATGATAATCTTTTCAGAAAACACTCTTGCAGACACATCAGAAATATTTTACCAGCTATCTGTATATCCCTTAGCCAAGTCAAGTTGACACTTTAACTGTCAAACATGTCATTGCTAAATTATTGGGTTATATTTTAATTCCAGGTTTAACTATTCACAGAAATTATTCAGAGTGAGTAAATTAATAAATAATAAAGTGAGCTTTATCAGTGTACATTATCAATATTTATGCTAATACCTACTACTAAAAAGGAGGCAGGTGTAAATGTGGGTGTCATATTAATACCCAGTATGATATCTTATCATAAAGTTTAAAACTGATTCCAATATCCCTTTATATTTTAATAATAGATAATACATCAAATAGATTTTTATGATTAACTTAAAAAAGTTTCTAATTCATATGTACAAATTGGAGAGATATGATTTAAAAAGCAATAGGTTATCAACAGAAATGTTTGCATTTTCTTATATTAACCATATATATAAATCATATATACATATATAATTCCTTTATTATAAAATGCATCGCTGAATTTTTTTATGATGACATTCAAAACTTCAAATCAATCTCTGACTGTTAATTACAGAATTAAACTGTGTACTATTTCAGATACGCTGAAATTAAAAGATTATAAATCAAAATCAAAGTGTCTATTTCTTAATGCTTTTATTAACATTACTTTTGTATGTCATTATCAGGAAAATGTTACATAAAAAATGACTTAATTGAATTTAAATATATTGTATAAACAAGTTTATAATGGTCAGCAATAGAAGAAAGTATTTCATTCATATTAACACTATAGTTACAAGTAGATTTTATATCCCATCACATAGTTTTCAATGTGACATTCATTTCATGGTTGTGTGAACTTTTAACTTGGTAGCTTGGCCTCTTATAGAGATAACCTGTAACTCATTGGGGTTTGGATGGCCAGAAATATCAAAATGTACATTTCATTATTGAGCATATTTTCACATCAGATATTATACTGCTTTAAAATTATAGCATTTTAAATGTAATTTACTTTTGTATATTTGTAAAAGATGATATTAGATCTTTTTATTTCAGATTTTGTTTGTTTTTATTGGCATGTTGACAAGGGGCAGAGATTTTTGTATACCTCTAAAATCTGGACCGATTGAGGTAAAGATAAATTAAGGAACTTAAGATAAAATAGTGACAAGAAATTTTGTGCATGTAATGAATTGGAACTGTGGTATTTGCGAGCTTGATAAATGTTCTTTGATAGCCAGTATTTGATAGCAAATTTTAATGCACTTGATTATTAATGGTCTCATTGATCTATGGAGACAAAGTACAGAGTTCATAGCTTATCTAATCTTTCTCTGAACCCATTCCAGACTACTATTCCTTAAGGAAATGATATTTTTAACTTCAGAATGAGCAGGTCTCAATTATCTACTACCATTAAGAAAGCACTGACTGGAATATGATGATTTTTGTTTGATTTAAATCCTTATAACTTCTATGATGTAACATTTTTATTAACTGTATTACTTCACCAGCGCAATCTTCAGAATACTGTGAAAAGATATTATAGTTAAGTACTGGAGTGTGCTTAACAAGATCCTTCAAATGTTCTTCTTCTATACGCTTAAAGACAAGTAAGAAAAAAAATCATTTCAATTAATATGTAAGAGATGAAGGTGACCTCAGTAAGTTGTAAAAATTCTACTTCAAACTTTTAGATGGAGTTGTTTCTGAATTATTCAAATGAGATCATCCCACCTGCACCCCATTTTTTAGACAATCCAGCCCATCAACTTTTGGTATTCAGATGGCGTTTTCTCTAGGGACAGAGGTATTATTGGTTTCCTAAGAGACACATATCCTTCAAATATTTCATGTTAATGAGTAGGGTAAGTCCAGTGGAATCATTTTAGAAAGAGACAAATTTTTATAGAAATTGAAGCATTAACATAAAAACTATGTTTCCCTGACTGAAATTTAAAATATCCTTCTTTGAAATACATATTTGATTTAGCTCCTTGCCTTCCAATAAAAGAGCCTCCAACTTAGAGGTTAAAGTATATTTTAAGCATATTAAAATATCACACATTGCAACATAAAAAGAATAGTGATCAAGTTCATTACCCAACTTTATAACAAAATCATGTAGTAGTTAACATTAGAAAACATAACAACACACAGTTTATTGGATTCCTCACTGTATTATATATACTATACTTATGTAAAATGTTTTATTTATAATCAAACATAATTTAAAAGCAAAAAGGTCAGTATGAAACAAAAGCAATTTTAAAAGACTATTTTCATAGAGAGGATAATTCATATTTCAGCATTTTGAGATAGATTTGAATAAAAGCAAAAGTAAAATAACACAGACGATTACAATAACATGAAGTTGAGCATTGTAAAAACTTCAAGGCCAATATTGGAAACCGTATAGAAAATTTGGCAAAATGATTTGTTAGGAGAGTAACAAATTGTTTATAAGAACTTCAAATACTTGACACATAAACTATCAGGTTTGATTACTAATCCCCTTTCTGTGAAATGTTTTATTTTCTCTTGAATGGATCTGAGATATATTAGTAAATTTAATAAAAACTTAATTAGGAGATCATCAAATTATACATTAACTCTTTAATAATTAAAATTATTAGAATATAATAAAAATTATCTTTAAGCTGAAGTCTATATAATAAAAACAATAAACCTAGGAAAGGGTACTCATATGTATTATATTCCACTCACACACAAATATAAGTGTCGGCGCAGGTAATCTTGATAATATTATTAGTAGAAATGTGAAATATACTTCTTTAATGAATAGTAAAGATTAATTTGACATATATCCTCATTTTAATAAAATGATGGTTTTATAAGACTAAGTGAAAGAATAGTGAAATCAGTCCTAAAAATAATTAAGCTTTAAGAAATGAATTGATGATTTCAGTTGCTAATTGGACAATTTATAAACATTCTCTTAAAAATTAAGCAGTAATATACATCTGATCAAAATTTTACAATGTATAAATAGGTCTAAGATGTATCATTTAGTTCCAATGACCTTACCTGTGAAACTCAGCTTTTAACATTTTTGTATAGCAATACTTAACTTCTGAAAATCCTTAAGCTGTGCCAAGCACTGTTAAAATATTTTAATATAGTCCCTCAACCTGTATTCATGTTCCTTTAAGTGACTTAACCAGTTTCTTACAATAAGAAAATAGCAGATATTGAGTTTAATTTCAATCTGCAATTTCATCCACTATCATTAAATACTATGTAACTGAAACGTATTTTTATATTTTTTACTGCAAGCATTAAGTTATAACCTCTTCTCTGTATAGCTAATATGGAAATACATGGACCAGGATTTTGATGTACTTAACTATTTTTTAATGTAAAAATCATGTACCAGTGATATTATTTTTCTTTCATTGTATCCACATATGGCTCTGCATGCATAAGGTCAAAACTAACTGCAGGTCTAGATTTATTGTTTCTTTGTTTGTTATATGTACTATAGAACAAACAATTATCTTGCTTTTATTTATGTATTTACTTATTTATTTAGAGACAGGGTCTCGCTGTGTCACCCAGGCTGGAGTACAGTGGCTCCATCTCAGCTCACTGCAAGCTTCACTTCCCAGATTCAAACAGTCCTCTCACCTCAACCTTCCGAGTAGCTGGGGCTACAGGCATATGCCACCACACCTGACTAATTTTGTATTTTTAGTGGAGAGGGATTTTCCTCACGTTGCCCAGGCTAGTCTCAAACTCCTAGGTTCAAGTGAGCTACCTGCCTTGGGCTTCCAAAATGCTGGGATTACAGTAGTGACCACTGCACCCAGCCAATGTTTATAATTTTTTTCTAAATCATGTTCACTTGTGAGGCCAATAATGGCAAGTGTTTATAAACTTGTGGTTTCAATTTGCATTGATCTTATGTTTAGTGATGTTGAACATTTTTTCATATAGCTTTTGGCTATTGTATGTCTTCTTTTGAGAAATGTCAATTAAGGTATTTTGCCCATTTTTAAAGAGATTATTGTTTTTTCATTATTGAGTTGCTTGAGTTCCTTACATGTTTTGGATATGAGCCACTTATCATATTTTTGGCTTTGCAAATAGTTTCTCCCATTCTATAGGTTCCCTAGTCAGCCTGTTTGTTTCTTTTGCTATGCAAAAATAATATTTTAATTTGATATAATCTTACTTGTCTGCTTTGCTTTTGTTGCCTATGCTTTTGGGGGTCATATCCCCCAAAAAAACTTTGATAAAACTAATATTTAGAAACTTGTTTCGTATGTTTGCTTTTAGTAGTTTCAAGTCTTACATTCAAGGCTTTAATTAATTTTGAGATGACTTTTGCATATGGGCTGAGATAAATGTCCAATTTTATTCTTCTGCATGGAATATCTCATTTTTCCAACACCACACCATTTACTGGAGAGACTGTCTTTTCCCCATGGTATGTTCTTGACACATTAGCCAATGATCAGTTGACTGAAATGTGTGGATTCATTACTGAGCTATCTGTTCCTCTCTGTCTCTCTGTATGTAAATACAGAATAAATATCAGCTCAGAAATACATATATACATATATATATATATGAATGAAACTATATATAGTGTAGTTTACCAGTGTATTTAGAAAATGTTTTTCTAATAAATCTTTCATCATAGACACCAACAGCATGGGCTAAATCATAAGGTCCTAAACATTATCTATCAGTGTTTGAAAGCTTATTATATACATTTTCCATATTACAACTTGGAGTGAGAAACATACTTCATGAAATAACAAGAAGTCCAATGTAGTTAGAATAAAGTGAGTAAGGTGACTCTAACAACAGATGTAGTTGGAGAGGTAGATGAATAGGAGAGGTAACCACTTTAGTTATTTTAAGGTAATTTAAAAGAAACGGCCCCTCCTCTGTAGGGCAATGAGCCATTGGTCAGTTCTATAGAGTTTAGTGAGATGACTTGTTTTAAAATGTTGACTCTGGTTAATAAGTGGAGAATAGATTGTTTGAAATAAAGATGTAAGTAGAAAGACCATTTAGGAGCCACTCCCAATATTATATTAAGAGGTTATCATGGCTTGGTTTAAGGTGGTAATTTCGAATACTGAAAATTTTGGATTTTAAAAATATTTTGAAGGTAGGATATACAGGATTTACTCATGACTTGGGTAATGGATATGAGAGAAAACATCAACTGTAACTCCAGCGTTTTCTTTTTAATGGCTATAGGCAAATTATTCTCAAAAATTATATTGGCAGTCAGATCCCAGAGTCATTTTATTTATTTATTTATTTATTTATTTATTTATTTATTTATTTATTTATTTATTTATTTTTGCTGTCAGCCATGGGCTTCTTTCTAGTCTTAAATGCTGCCGTTTATGAGTAGGGTATGTAGTGACACAGCCTATCTGTTCAGCAAAACTGAATCTTGCCTTCCACAATGAAGCTGTTGCTCCTTTCTCTGGCCAGACTTGAGTGACATATTTTAGCAGTCTACTTGCAAGACAGATCTCAGTTCTTGCTATTTGCTGTTATTGTGTGTATATGTTTTAAAGGGAAATTCTTTATCTCTGGTCTACAGTTTTTCTTTCCCTTTCTAGTTTTCAACTAAAGCTAAAATCTTTTTTTATAATGTTTCTCTATTTTACTTAACATTTTCTTGAAAATCAAACATAAGGACTCTTAGAATCATAAAGTTATCCTCCTACCCCAAAATTCTTAAATAACCTTGCAGATAACTTATTATTTTTATGTTACACTAAAGGAACTGAGGTTTTAGGAAGGTAACCAGGACTGTGACCATTAACTACAAGCATTTGCTTCACACCAAGCAACGACTATGTAGCTCTTGGCATGGAAGAGGGTAGAATTGGGGCAACAACAGCAAAAAAAGCCAGTGCAAAGGCATCCAGGCTAGTTTGTGGCAGCCCTTTATCTTTTCATACAGACACAAAGACCATTTGCTAATGCTAAATGGAAATAAACTATGTATTCTTGGTTATAGAAAGTATGATGTAAGAGTGTCTTCTCTAAATATCTAATATACAGGAAAATATAGTCTGCTAAATATAATGTGTTCTATCCAATATCAAAATTGTATGTTTTATACACTGAATTAAAAAATTTAAATAATTTGAAGAAAAACTTCATATTTTTATGTATTCATAAATTTTTCTTTTTAGTTTTGTATGTATTCTATAAACAAATTTTACAGTTAAATTTATTTTTATTTTATTAGAACTTTATAAGATGCATATTTTATGCAAATATACTTCATTGTCACAATGCTGAAGGTATTTACATAATTATTATGTAATAATTATTCAATTATTGAATATTTATGTCTCCTTAAATATGTTATATTCTAAAAATCCTGTGATGCATAATAAATATTGTAATGTACATAGTATACCCCATCAAGGAAGTAACGGGAGAATATAGAATTAAATCAATAAGATTTCACTCAGAAAAATATTATCATAAAGAACATGTCTTGTGACCTGTAGAAATAGTTGAAGTAGTCACAGAGAATACTGAGAGTGATGGTGGTTTGGAAGAGTGGGGGACAGGTTCATGAAAAGGCTACAGTAAAAATACGTCTTCCATAAAACCAAAGAAGTTCTACAGTCTTTACAACCATGTCCTGTAGTCTGTGGCTGAATTAAGGACCGTGATGGGAAAGCAACTAGGAAAATTCACTCAAGGACCACTCTGTCACCATAAGCATCCAGCCAATAGAAGTCTTGTAACCTATTTTCTGCTTTCTGAAATGGAAATATAACAACAGGAGTAGAGCAAAGAGTGGATAATAAGGACATTGAATATTCAATTCATTAGGGGAAAAGTCTCTTGATTGTCAACTTTTTTTCTTTGCTTAACAAATAGTTTTACCTAAAGAGCAATAAATGTGTTGCACCCAATCACAGACACTGTTTCTGAGGACATGCATCATTATTCAAGCATCCAAGGTGAAACTTCTTTAAGAACTAAAATTAGACCTTGGTGTTACACAAGCAGCATTGTTTTTGACAGTCATAAATTATTTGGAACAAGTTATTTTTGTCAACAGATCCATTTTTTTAGTATGTAAATTTAAAACATGCTGATCAATCTGGTCAATTTTAAATACTAAAAAGTTTCAACTAGCTTTCTCTAAATAAATGCATTAAAATGCAGGTATATTTTAAAAGTGGGATATTGTTATCATTAACCAAATGTAAATAACATCATATGTCACCAGCTTAGCATTCATCATTGTCATATATAAAATCCCCCAAGTGCTAGAATTAGGGTTCCCATGTGACACACTGAAAAAGTGGCCGAAACAATTTCCACTTTTTTTCTTCAAAAATAGATATTATTCATTCATCCATCTAGTCTTGGCTCTCTTTCTAACATGTTACAGAAGTGTAAGTTAAGAGTCCAGGACTCAGAGGCTTTGCATACTTTCACTTTAGAGGCACTTGAAACCCTGCAATTGTCATATGAAGAAACCTGGATAATCTGCTTGATGACAAACCACACAGGCAGAGGCCTTGGTTGCTACAGTAATCTCTTCTCTCTTAGCCATCTCAATCCTTCAAGGTGAGGTCAATGACCTGTAGTAAGACCACTGAGAACAGGGGAGTTTGTCCCAGATCCAAATTGCCCAGTGGAGACTGTTGAAATTCATGAGCCACAGAATCATCATACAAAGAAACTAAGTTTTAGGATGATTTCCTATGCATCAATAGTTGAGTGACAAATAGCACAATACAAATTTAGAGAATAATTAGGCTATTCCTTCCAGAATCTCTCCCCTTCAGGGACAGTTGAGGGTTAAAGTATGCCATACGAAAATTTCCATGGCATCTTGGTATCACAGCAAATCACCTTTATTTAAGGCACACATCTTTTGTAAAGTCAAAGGTTTTCTACAACACCTACCTGTGAGATAATTACAAATCCACTGGTCACTGTTCCTTTGCCCTCCCTGAGAAAAGTTAATCTTAGAAGTCTGGTTGACTTTTATGTCATATGAAATTAGATAGAGTTATTCCCAGATATGGAACATATTATGTACTTTATTGTTTTTAAACCACAGAGACAAAAGATTATGATATTGATCCTCTTTCTCTCATAAGTTCTTTCTCTTTCTATACTGATTTATTCATCTGCATCCAAGAAAGGTCTAAATAACAATATTTTTATCAGAAAACTGATGTATTAGAATTCTAATAGGAGACATACATACACATATTGTGTGTGTGTGTGTGTGTGTGTGTGTGTGTGTGTGTGTACACAGAAGCAGAGAGAGAGGGGAGGGAGAGAAGAGAAATTTATCTTGTTAAGTTGCTCATGAGATTGTACAGCTTGGAAAGTTCAAAATCTGCAGAGGAGGCAGGAAGGCTGGGGGCCCAGGGAAGAGATAATGCTGCAGTTCAAGTAAGAAGGCAGCCTGCTGGATGGATTCCCTCTTCTTCAGTCTTTTTCTAGTAAAAATTTTAACTTGGATGAGGTCCACCAACCCATATTATGGAGGGAAATATATTTTCTGAAAGTCTATTGACTTAAATATTAGTCTTACCTAAAAAACACATCACAGATATTTTTGTCAAGTAAGTAGATTTTAGCTGCTGCTGTCACATAAATAACTATGTGAGATATGGGTTATGTTAATTTCATTCACTACAGAAAATATTTTACTATCAATATTTATCCCATGACATCATGTTGTAAACCTGAGATATACATAATTAAATTTATCTTAAAAATGAGATTCAGCAATAAAAATACATATCACAGAATCACCTAAAATTATGTTTGACCAAATATGTAGGTACAGTGTCCTAGCCAAAATGACACATAAAATTAACCATCATAGCTGAGTATATGATTTCATGTTTGTACAGACTCAGAATCTAAGACATGGTACTTTCAAAATACCATGTTTCACCAAATAAAGACATTATACATTTATTTCATTTTGGAGTCAAAACTGACAATTATACACAGAATGTTTTCTTTCTTTTTTCCCTGGAATTGGCTGGGTACATGGCCACCTGGGATAAACACTATATTCTGAAGGCTTACTTGGAAATAGCTGTAGTCATATGCCTGAGTTAGGGCCAATTGAAAGAATGAAAATGTACCTTCTGTCATTTCCAGGATGTGTTTTAACAGGAAGGGGTGTGTTATTCAGCTTTCTATTAGCTAAACTGAATCTAGAGTAAATTAATGATAAGTATGGCAAAGCAGGTCAAGAGTAGTAAACGGACTCCTAATATAATAGACGTATACTACCTTCAGGTTTAATTTCCTTGAGAAAAAAAAATGTGTTTCCACATTGATGAAGTCACTGCTATGCTAATTTTGCTTTCTATTACTCACGGGTGACTCTAACCTTAAATAATACAGTTGTTTTGGCTAACAGATGGTGTCTCATCACAATGTACCTTTCCATGCTTCTACCCAAATCCTCTAAATTACATAGCCCACTAGCTCCTTCTTCAATAAACATTCTGTTTCAATGGTATTTTTTACACTACCATTACTTTCCAATTTATTAAAAACATGTTTCTTTTTCATTAATTAAAAAAGAGAATATTTGTTAAAGACATTTACAAACCAGTCTGCATGTGATATGTTGACACATTGCTCAAGATTCTTTTTGCTTTTCTTTTCTTCTTTTTTTTTTTAAGACGGAGTTTTGCTTCTCTTGCCTAGGCTGGAGTGCAATGGTGCAATCTTCACTCACTGTAAGCTCTGCCCTTGAGTTCAACAGAGTCTCCTGCCTCAGCCTCCCAAGTAACTGAGATTACAGGTGCCCTTCACCACACCCAGCTAATTTTTATATATTTTATTAGAGACGGGGTTTCACCACATTGACCAGGCTGGCCTTGAATTCCTGACCTCAGGTAATCCGCCCGACTCGGCCTCTCAAAGTGTTGGGATTACAGGCGTGAGCCACCACACATGGCCTGCTCAAGATTCTTAGAAGGTTCTTAATTACTTAGACAAAAATATCAAAGAGCCTGAGACCTTTATTACATTTAAAGTGGGATTTTTTTCGCTTTGTTTTTGGGAAAAGCCATATGATTGAAAAAAGCTGTAAAAGTAAAGCTATTATAATCTTTTTGTTTGAATAATATCACAGATTTTTTCATTCAATGATTTTATGTTTATGTAGTTATATGTCTATTCAATCATTCATTCATTTATCCAACCAGTTTTCTGTGAAAGAATTAGTAAGAATCCATTACACACTAGACCCTGTATTAAGCTGTGAGAAAGTATTAATAAGTCAGTGTTTGCTTTCAAATTTCAGTAATCTCTGAGAACATAAAAAATATATTATTATACCATGTATCAGGAAATAACATTAAAGGAATAAATATAGGATATTAGTGTTCTAACTGCATGTTGGTTTTAATTATTCTCACTTTTGATGCCCTTCTATAAGAGGTATAATAACTGATCCTGTGATTATTGATTTCTCAATGCATGGAGTTTTTTTCTCCTTTAGATTTGCTAAGAAACTAAGAGAAGAATGGAAAGTCATTTGGACATAGATTAATGGACATATCCTTAATGTGGATCCACAGGGATTTTCTGAATTTCTCTGGTCATTATATGGCTAGTATCAATTCCTCAGGAAGCCTGGCAGTCATTTTTTTTTTCCTGTGCACAACAGTTTTGTGGTAAGAATAAATCCTTAAGGATGTAGAAAGTGTCAGTTGTTTAGATTCATAAAAATACTTCCCTCAGACTGCAGCTGTTAATACCACTCTTTCTCTCTCAGGTGATCTATGATGTCTGGGGCTGGGAAGAAATAACTTAGGGAAGGTTTGTCAATATACTATAAAAGAAAATATCATAGATGTTCCCCATTCTTTTTAAGTTCAACTTGTACCCTACTGGAGGTATCAATAGTTCATGTTGATGAAAACAAATGGGAGTGAGGATGTGATTTGATCAGATTTGATGGGGTTTATAGAAGGAAATGGAACTCAGCAGTAGCTGATAAAAGTGCTAAATAGCTGAAAATAACCCTAAGATGTTCCAAAACCCTTGCAGACACACTCCAGCAGTTTTCATGATGCTATGGAGGGAAAGGACAGTTATATAAATGTAAGTCTTTTCCCCTATTGTCCCAGGAAATGTAAAATAATCATTTTGCTCAAGGGAAGAGACTTTTAATAATTTAAATGTGTAAGCAGACTTTGTCTTAGAAATATGAGGTTTTGATTTTCTGAATGATAATGGACACTTATAAGGGTATTTTTGTTCATTGGTACAAAATATCTCCAGACTTGGAAGGCAAAAGTCCCCACTTAAGAAGGGAAAATGTTATAAATGTGAGAATGAGTATGAAAAAAATAAAGACTTGACACATAAATATTAGAACAAGTCCCATGAGGAAAATAAAAGGGCACATTTAGACTTATGAACTAAATGAGTTAATGTACAGAGAAGAAGAAAACCTCCCATAAAAAATCAAGATTTGGGTAGCAGATAATGATAATTATTGGTGCTCCTTGTCAAAAGATACAACATGTAGATTATAGCTTGAGCATCTGGAAGACAACCATGTCTCTTTAAGTTACCTTCATATAATAGGATATGTCATGTTCTTTTCATTTTATGGAATGTAAATTTATTACTAAAGCTGATACTACCTGACCACATCCACTAACTAGATTTTGTCAAGTCCTGGAGCTAATATTAAAGGTGGCCTTTTTAAACTACACATACCAGAATTGATCATTAGAGCACTCTCTCTTTGATACCAACTTAAACCATATCCTTCTTATTTCATATGCCTGAGTTACTGATAGATACATTCATAGCATACTACAGGACCATGCTTCTTTCATACTATTTCCTCTCATTATTTTGTTTGACAATGATGTTTTACATTTTATCTCACAACCTATATATAGGGTCTATTTTGTGCTGAATGTTTGGTTCCATTAATCTATATGTAGAAACTGTAATTCCAGTGTGATTAAATTTAGAGGTGTGCCATTTGAGAAGTAATTAGGTCAATAGGGTGGAACTGTCAAAAACGTGATTAGAGCCTTTATCAGAAGAGGCCGGAGATCTACCTAGCTTTCTTTCTTCATGTAAAGATACAAGGAGAAGTTGGAAATCTGCAACTCAAAAGATGACCCTCACCATAATCCAACCATGCTAGCACCTTAAACTTTGACTTTCACCCTCCAGAACTGTCAGAAAATAATTTCTGTTGTTATAAACTCTCCATTCTGTGGTACTTTGTTATAGTAGTCCAAACTGATAAAAACAGGGTTTTTGTATTAATTCAAAGACTTGCCTGGTACCAACTATTTGATTACCTATACACCTACGGTTTATCTTAGAATTTCAATTCTCATTCACAAGTTATCTAATTATGAGCTTTAATAATTGTAATCTATTTTCAAATTCATTGTATTATATATATATATACATATATAACTTTCTCTTAAGTTTTTCAATTTTATGTGCATAACAACTAATTAAAATGAATGCTAATTTACAGAATTACCAACAAAAAGAATTTCTTTATGTTTTGTTTTAAGAGACAATGCTTCTAGATGGCTTGTTATGGAGTAATATATGACTGCTACAGAAATAGATGAAATAATAGAGACTGGGTGCTGCCATAACCAAAATTTTAGGTATATAGGTTAAATTTGGGATGAGACAATATGTCTGAATGTTGATATGGTAAGGAAATTGTTAAAGAAGCCTGGAAAATGGAAATATACATTATCTAATAACTAAATGATGAAAACTGTTAACTGTGGTAACTTGGAGTGTGAAAAATGCATATAATGAGCTTATGGACTTTGGCGGATAATTTCCAGGTAGAAATTGGAAAGTATCATTTGGCTTCTTTTAGCTGCCTTTGATTATATGCAGGAAAGAGATGAGCTAAACTAAAACATTACAATCTGCAAACATAATTTAGAGAGAATATGGATGATCCAGAACTTTCTGGTTTTAAAAATTAAGCTTTTTACCAATTCTATGATTTCAAGGTTGCAAAAGATTCTTAAAGTAAGAAATAGCCTCAGGTTCAAAATAAAGTAAAAGGTATGGTAAAGACCACTGGTAAGATTTCTAAACGACTTCAGTAATTTTCTCTCGGCTCTACAAAAGGACCTCTAGGAATTTGAAGAACATTGTCTCACAGCAATATAACATGGCCAAAGTTTACAAAAGCCTCCCTAGATATAATTGTGTGTGTGGATATTAATGCATGCAATAAAAACAATCAAATTTAGAGGAAATGCACCCAATGTTTAAGTTATTATAGTGAAAGCAACACTAGCTTTAATTAAAAGGATCTTTCAGCACCTGGTACACCAAAATCAGAAAGCAGGTTGAGAAAGATACTAAACTTCAAACATGGCTTATTTTTTATGGAAAACAAAAAATTTAGAACATAAGACAAAAGTCCATAGACAATAGTGGATGGACATGTTGTACTTTTAGGACAGAACATAGTCTTAAGAAATATTTCATAAGTCCAGAATAGGGAGAATTGTGTGGCTGGTGAGATTTCAAAATTTCTTTGGAAAAGTGGCTGTCATGTATTTCTTCTTCTTTCCATTTTCAAATGGAGTATTACTATCACTTAGTTTTTATATCATCTTTATATATTGTTTGCATATTGAATTGATAGGAAAAACATCTGAAAAGCCACCTGTGCATACAATTTTTGGCCTGAAATTCTGGATTCAGTGTGTGATACTGTAATTAGAAGAGACATTTTGAGGTGTTAGGAGTCAATGTATCTTTTTTTTTTTTTGGTAAGAGATTTATGAATAAATCTCTTATTGAAATAAGCAGGGGGCATTTTGCAGATTGTTGCATTATGTTCACTATTCTTTATAATTTTGCTTCTTTACTGACTCTGATAGCTTTCTTCCATACTAATTCCAATACAGTATGTTCCTGGACTTCTTTGGCCAATGAACAAAGAAAACTCAAGCCAGTAGAGTCTGTATAAGTATCTGCACAATTCAGCTTGCCCTTGTTTTCTGTTCTTTGTGTCATATAATGGCTATACGAAGAACTGATAGTATGTGGGATGAGAAAGACAAGTAACCCATTTGTAGTGGTTGTTTCAGTCAATAGTTTGCCAGCTTCCAGACAAGTGAATGAAACCATCCTACCTTATTTGTTGACCTAATAGACCTCCCTGTTATGAGCCAGTTCAGCCAGTTTGGCTGAGTCAGTTCAAATGTGAAAAATAACCCAACCTACTGAAACTTAAACAAAATGTGTACTTTTTTAGAGTCTGTGTTTGAGAGTGTTTTGTTAAAACAAAAGATAATTGGTATCAATAATGATTCATATTTTACAATGTATTTTACACCAGATAATAAAGACATATCCAATGTAATTGGCCTGGAAACAAAATTATTTTTCAGGGTAGCCTTTTATCATATTAGTATTAAAAATATTTAATAATCTAAATGGAGTCAGTAGTCAGGAAGAGAGAAAGAAATAATTCTCTAGACTTTAACACTAAAAGGAAGATATATTTTCAATAAGACAGCTGTATACTCTGGTGGTAGAGTTTGTAGAATAACTCTAAGGAGTGGCTAATTACAAGGACAGCGAACATTTACAAATTGTTTTTCAAGAGAATTTAGCATTGAGGCAATGTAACAAGAGATAAAGTCAGTAGAAAAATATGAGCAACATGTATAGTGCAATCTGTCAAGAATTTTAGTGATGAAATTATTTTGTTCAATCTCAGAAGTAATTGCTATGTCACTACAATGTGCAGGGATCCATTTTGTGTTATAAAGGTACAAAGACACAATCTCTTTCCTTAAAGAGCCTACCATCTACCAGGAAATTAGGAAAGAAATTTAGGAGACATCAAGCTTAAAGAAAACCTGTATTGGCAGCACGGTGGCTCACGCCTGTAATCCCAGCACTTTGGGAGGCCGATGTGGGTGGATCACGCGGTCAAGAGATCGAGACTATCCTGGCCAACATGAGGAAACCCCATCTGTACTAAAAATACAAAAATTAGCCGGGCATGGTGGCACGTGCCTGTGGTCCCAGCTACTAGGGAGGCTGAGTTGGAAGGATCACTTGAACCCAGGAGGCGAAGGTTGCAGTGAGCTGTGACTGTGCCACTGCGCTCCAGCCTGGCGACAGAGCAAGACTTCAAAAAAAAAAAAAAAAAGAAAGAAAGAAAGAAAGAAAAAAAAAAAAAAGAAAACATGTATTATTGTTATTTGTTTTTTTATTATTTCAAGATAGAAAATATTAGACAAGAAAAGTTAAATGATCTTGTATATAGTGAGAGACTGGAGTTACATTGCTAGCAGTTTCTTAAGCATTCAACAGAAGGAAATTGTGACTTTTAATATTAACATCTGATTATTTGCTTTTTTATTCTGTTTACTCCATTCAATGGAAAAATCTGTCTATGGAGCTATAATGTCACTGGCCAGTGGTATAGTGATTCCACTATACTACTTAGCCAGTTCGTTATGTATTGAATTTTATACCTTGTGATAGAGTAGATAAAAATTTATCAATATGGCCAAGGAGCTTTAGGTAGGATAACTCTACTTTAGGCTTCTCTCTGATATCTTAGGTTTGTTTCAATGAAAACTACAAGTAAGAGACAAGCAGCTAAATCCCCTGATTTTAGTGTGACAGGACCATCCATTAGAAAAACATAATTGTAAGTCATCTACATTTAAATATAAATAAGTTAAATTGCTGATTAAGTGACACTATAAGAAATTACATATATACCATCTGTTGTATAATAAAGGGTTACCATTTTGTAGATTGACACCTTTTTATGATCACGGGTAAACAACTGGAAATATTGTTGACAGAATGTTGCTAATGAGATGAAATAAGTTTGAAATTTGATATTGCGCCACACCAGGAGAAAAGTCATAATTTAATTGTGATTGTCTTTTATTAGGGCTTGGATTTGTTTCTTACAAAAGTTGTTCAAGTAAGTTTTCCTTTCTCTTTATTTTTAAATGAGATAACAATGACACATTTGATAAATATCATTCACCGGCTATATGAAAGAATTTATTTTAGTGAATGAAAAGATTTCAGTTTAGACATTGAATACAAAAGCTTGTTAATTTGTTAACAAAACTATGCAATTAAAATTTTATACATAAATTTTAGAAATCTTATACATAAATTTTGTAAAATTTATTATATAATTTATGTATAAAATGTCTCTGATCCAAATAAAAATATACTAAGAATATCTGTTTAATTCACTAACTTTATATGTTGCTATATTTCTGAATGTTTTATTGCTCACTTATTAAATACTTAAAAATATCAGACACCAAATATGTCAGTGATATGTGAAGAGGTTTGATTGCAATTCATCTAACAAAATTTTGACCATTTTATATGTTAGAGAATTCCAGTGTCCTTAATCATTTTCAAAGAATTTGGTCAACTTCAGAGTAGGAGAATAGTTTGGTCTGGGGTTGGGGGTATTTCACTTATTCATTAATATTCCCAAAGGATATAAATAAATAAATTCCATATTGAACAAACAATGGCCCCTTACTCACCTACCCACATTTAATAAAACATGGATTTTCATTCATATTCCCAGATAATTATAAGGTCAAAAAGCTCCTGAATGTTTTAGTTCTTCCCTCATGGTCTGCTCTTGTCAGTGACTATGTTCCCACAGTATCTGTTTTCCTTTTCTCCATCAAAGGGGTCTGGTCTACCATGAGAATAGTAATCCCCACTGTCATTATTCAGCAGAACGTAGTTTTAGCAAATTCAGCAACGGTTATTCAACAACAATCTAAATAATATGTTTATGTGGTGTTATTATTTTGAGATTGGATGTTTTTCCTTTATGTTCTGGGGTGGGACCTTGGTGGCTGCCATTATCCTTGATTCTACCTTGCTGTAGGCTACCTTGGTAAGACAGCAGAATCAGCAGTTTATTTCTTCATGTTCTCTTTGCAGCTGAACCATTTTCATGAGATGTAGGCATCAAAGAAGATACTGAGCCTTAGTGTGACTTTTTATGCAGTTTGATATTGTAAAGCATATGCTTTTGACAAGGTAAGGTTTTGGCCACATTTTATTATTCAGTTCTGTTCTACAACACAATAGACTGTTGTCCTTATTTTGTACCTTCCTGCCAGCTTCAGAGCAAAGATGATTTTCATTGTCACCAGAGTGATAACACCACAGATACAACTGTTCTATCTTTTATTGACAAAATCTTGTCTTCATAGTATCAAGGGTGAGGAAGAGGAACAAAATGGTATGCTCTACTTCCCCTTCTGCATGAAAATATGTCACAGGGATTGAGTCAACACCACTTTGACAAGTGAGCAGGTGAAAGGGGCTAGAGTAGGGCATTTTTCACTCTGGACAATGATAGGCTTCTCACAATCCATGCATCAACATTACGGCAGTTTTAAGTCCTGTTGTCCATTGTTAATTAATTTTTTTTTCTGATACTATTTGACTTTTATTTATTTTTTGCAAGCAACTTGTGTTTTCTATTATCTTTTATTAGGTATTAAACTACTTAAGAAAAGTAAGACTTCTCAATAATTAAGAGTATTTTTTTCAACTATGTGACTTTTCTATATTAATCTTTCATCATTTCACATTGACCAGTGATCATGTTTAATCAAGTGTTTTAGACATTTTTTATTTTTTTCAGAAACTTCCCACAGTGAAATTGTAAACTAAGTCTTTTTAACCTCCAACTAATTTTGGAACATATCAGAGGACTCCTGGAACACCAGAAGGTATCTAAAAATAAAAGATATTAAACTACTCAGGCTTACTTTAGATATTACGTTATATATGAAGCATTGTAAAATTTAAAAATCCTTGTTTAATCTTATATTTTTACATATCTGTTAATATTTTCTCCAAAAATTGTATGAAAATCCTAGAAATCTGATATATCTGCCATAATGTTAATCATTATGTTAAAATGTCATAAGCCACAGTAAAATACCAAATTTCTTTGTTTATTGAGTTATTTTATAATGACCTCTCATGAGATCTTTACCCCTGGAAATTTTCGGTCTTATTGCCCAGAGTTAGTAGGTTTTTCTGACACTATTTGAATATTTTTTTGCAAGCAACTATAATTCTAATGTGTTGCATCTTCAAATAGCGCAATGAAAATATTCTATAATATAGGTTTCTGATAACTTTAAGATTATATCATTAGACTAAGAGTTTTCAGAACTCTAGTGAAAAAAACTGATGGCTTTATGAAATTATTCCAAAATTAAATAGAATAATAATTAATTACATGGGACTTAATACACTGATGAGAATAATGTATTTGTGGATTTTTATTTGAAGATTGGTGTTTTTGTGATAGCCTAACAGACTTCATCTTAGATATAAGCCTGACAAACTCCATTTTAGCTTTTCCCCTCCCCCACCATTTCTCCTTCAGGTGCACAGCTGGGTCATGCTGTACCAAGTACCTTGTAACCATTGTAACTACATCCTGCTTGGGGAGTCTACCCACTACTGTGAATAACCTACCCCCCTTGGTGACTGATTGTATGGAAAGTCCCCCCTGCTATCCCCTTGGTAACCAACAATCCTGGGAACCTCTTGCCCGCTGGTTACCAGCTTCCTCATCTAACTTGCTTGTTCTACTTCTGCTTAATTCCACTTTGCCACCCTGCTTCTCTAAGCAAGGTATAAAGGAATTAAGCCCCTTCTTTGGGACCAAGAGAATTTTGAGCATTAGTCATCTCTCGGTCGCCAGCAATAAAGGACTCCTGATTCAATCTCAGAGTGTGGCACTTTCTCTATAACTCACTCGGTTATAACATTTTAATGTTTTAATGTTTCTTTTTTTCTAGATTTAATGAAACTTTTTTTTAATCTTAAAGGCATCTATAATTTTCAACAATTGGGTAAAATGTACTTTTGTAAACAGAATTAGAACATTTAAATTTTTTTTCTACTTGATCCCTCCAGAATTTAGAGAGTATCAGTGAGTATTTATTATAGTTATTTGTGCAAGTCCAATAAGAATCTGTTCTAAGGACTTTCCACTCTAATCAGAATTGTTTTCTTTTTCTTGATTCTGCAAATGCTTTAAAAAGTTTCTCCTTTTGTTTCTACCAGCAGAGTGCCAGCTCCTTTTTGTTTGGTGCTGCCCTGACATAAAAATTGTTGAAAGCTTAAATAAACTACCTAAAAGTTAAATGTGCTTAACTTTAAAAAAATCGACTCCAAACATACCTAGACAAATCTATTCCATAGGCTGAACAGGCTGAACACATAGTTTTCAACCTAGATTTCCTCAGACCGAATATATTCATAATCAACAAACTGCATACAAAAATACAAATGATACAATGAGAAATGATTTAAAAATTACTACAAAATGCTTAATTGCATAGAGTCTGTAAGAAAAAGTTACAGCAGTTCATATTGTTGAGATGCTCCAATATCTCAAATGTTACACATTAAAAATGTGTTAATATCATGAGCATCAGATATTTGGCAACCTGGAATTCTAAGAAACATTGAACATTTTTTAATAATGCTTTGTATTTGTGTGCTGTCAAAATAGTATTCTAAATGATTGTGTAAGTGGAAAATAGGTATCTTTCAGATATGCAGTGTTTCAAAGGTATAATCAGTTAATCAATCAGTCAGACTGTTTATTAAAAAAAATGGTAAGCTTGACATGTTCTGTTCCCTTCATGGTTTTCTTGACAATAAATGGATTATTTTATTTTTATCTAATCTTAAGTGATGTATTTTATTTTGTTCTGAAAATGTGGTGTTTCTGTATGTATGTGAACATTTAGAACTTTAAGTTGTATTTGGATCGATATTGAAGCTTTAAATTCTAGCTTGTGTTTAAATGAACAATAAAACATTTGAAAATAGATGAATAGAATAATTCTTTGTTACACAAAAAATGCTGAATTTTAAAATGCTTAAATATATTATGTCATTAAATTATGTTGAATTATTCTTACATATATAAATTATATGCTCTATATGGATTAATTATAATATATAAATAATCAGAATTATATTGCATGTAATAAACATATATAACTATATTATATGAAATAATATATATAATTTAGTTAATGTTAAATCATGTCATTTGGTCTTTTCTTCTGGAGGTACATTAGTCCTTTGTCACTTCCTGCAACTGAGTATGCTGATTTACTTTAGAAGGAATTGCAATTCAAACACCTTCAGAAGCAAGTAAGGTGTTCAGTCTCTAGATGACCGGCATTAGTACCACCAGAGAACATTTTAGAACAGCAAATATCTGACTGCACACCCTGAAAGCTGCCCTCATCCATGTGCATCTCCAGGTACTTAATGATGAGTAAATCAAGGTGTGGGACCCAATAATTTGTGTTCTAACAAGTATTTTAGGCGCTGCTAATGCACGTTCAGGTTTGAGAACCACAGATAGTTAAATTGTGAAATTCCTTGCCCTCTAATCTGTGGGGAAGACTGTGGCAAAGTAAAGAATGTAAATCTTATTTTAAACTATTTTTTAGTTTTTGTTTGTTTTTAAAAATTTGTTTAAAACGCCTGTCCAAGTCAAGAAAATAAAATCCAAAACAAAAACCAACAATAAAAGCCTGTATGCAGGATGAATTCTGACTGTCTTGCCGCCTGGCTGCAGTTTTCAAAATTTATTTATATGTATTTTATACTATTTTTTTTTCCACTTAGAGACTCATTTTATTGTGATAATGATGTAACTTTTCCTTCTTTCTCAGTTTTAACTTTATACATCACTTGAACCATGTGGTTCAGGTCTTAACTTCATGAATTAGTCACTTTTTTAGAAAGTATTATGTAATTTAACCTTAAATATTTACTTTAAAATGAAAAATCTACTTTTTATATTTTGAACATTTTCTAGGTTTGGGCTAGTTTGTCAAATAATAGTATATTTTTTAAATTATCAAATTCATTAGAAAAACTAACAATTCAGTGGTTGATAGGTTATTTATTTATTTGTTTTTGTATTTTCCACTTTAGCAAAGTGATGGAAAAAGTAAACTGCAACTCTGACTTTGTAAAACAACTATGAATTCTCTGGTGGTTCTAATATATTTTTTTCATGTTTCCATTTTTCTTCTGGCTAGTAACTGAAATTTTATAGGCTGAATTTTGACATGACGTAACTTCTACAATGAAAGCAGTTATTGTCACTCCAAAAAAAAAAAAAAACACACACACACACACACAGAAGCCATGGATTTCGGTTAAGTATCTCCAAGTATTCTGAGTTTTGAAATTTGCATTTAGTGGAAAAGAGCATTTCCCAGGAGGAACACTTAACTCTTGGTAATTAGAAAAATAGCATGCATGGGTAATAAATTACTCATGGGAAGATTTGAACAAGGATACCTGAGCAAACGCTGTAAATTTTCTATACATTTGATCCCCCAAAGAATGCAATAAAATGTCATTTATAATAAATAAACATATAATATAAACTCAACTTGAAGAATATTACAAAGTCAGATGAAAGCCCCAACTCATGGTAAGTTTGCTGCATGTGAAATGTCAGTGATGGTTTTTAGGCTTAACATTGCTATACTGCCTCATGAATTAATTTATTGAAATATTTACTTTAATGACAATGTTTCGAATGACAAGAATAATTAAGGGGTAAGACTGTCATGATCAATTTGACACTGTATAAAATTTAAATATCCTGAAAGTACGGTTATATCATGAAATTTAAACTTCTAATCTTTCACAATATGCTCTAAAAACTTTTTTTTTCCTAGACTATGCAGCATTGTTAACAAGACCACGGAAAAATTTTTGTATGTTGGATAAAGAATCTTGGCAGAAAACTAAATATTCAAAAGTTGTTATAACTAGTAAGAGCTTATTTTAAATAATAATCTGTTAAGGTTTAAGCCAAAAACAAACTGCTTAATTTTTTTTTTTTTTTTTTAACATTACAGGCCAGGTGCCATGGCTCACACATGCAAATCCCAATACTTTGAGAGGGGGGAGGCAAGAGGATTGCTTGAGCCCAGGAGTTAGAGACTTCCCTGAGTAACATAGTGAGACCCCATTTCTATAGAAAATAAATAAATAAAATAATCTGGGAATGGTGGTACACAATTGTAGTCCCAGCTACTCTGGAGGCTGAGGTGGAAGGATTGCTTGAGACTGGGAGTTTGAAGCTACAGTGAGCTATGACTACACCAGCCTGAGCAATAAAGTGAAACTCTATCTCAAAAAAAAAAAAAAAAAAAACTATTAAAAAATAAATAAAATGTTATGCTTACAATAGCTTTATTTTTTTAAAAACATTTTAAAAGATGCACCTTAAATTTCATATGGAACCAAAAGTGAGCTCATAAAGCCAAGACAATCATAAGCAAAATCAACAAAGCTGGAGGCATCACACTGTCTGACTTCAAACTATACTACAAGGCTGCAGTAACCAAAACAGCATGGTACATGTTACAGCATGGTACTGTAGACCAGTGGAACAGAACAGAGGCCTCAGAAATAATGCCACACATCTATAACCATCTGATCTTTGACAAACCTGACATATGGTTTGGCTCTGTGTCCTCACACAAAATGAGACTAGTGTGGGGAGACAGAGCCAAACCATGTCATTCTAAATATAATTCCTTTCTCAGATACATATATCACCAATATTTCCCACAGTCATAAGTTCAAAGTTTTCCTGGATCAACAAAATATTTTAATTTTAATGAAGTTCATTGTGTCAATCTTTCTCTTTATGATTACTGATTTTCTTACCTGTTGAAGGAATCCTTTTTGTTTCTCCCCTAGTTATATAGACAGTCTTTTATTATCTCCTAGAAGCTTTTGGTTTGTTGGTTTTATTTTTCATATGAAACTCTATATTTCTGAGCTTGATTTGGAAGTATGATGTGAGATAGAAGTTTAGTTTTTATTTTCATACAACTTTAAAAAATAAATATACATCATTTATTAAAAACATCTTTATTCCCTCAGGACACTATAGTTGGTTGCAAGTTTATCATACACAGATACCACTCAGTTTCTAAAGTTTCTTTTTGATGTTGCTGTCCTGTGTATCTTTATACTAACACCAGACTAGTGTACATCAGGCCTTCAAATAACAGCCTTTTTATTCACCGTTGTTTTGTTATAAGTTGTTGAGATAAAAAAATTAATTCCCTGTAGGGTACATTGTCTGTGTGGACTTTGCTTATTCTCCCATGTCTGCATGGGTTTTCTTCAGGTGCTCCAGTTTCCTGTCACATCCCACATATGTACACATTGACATGTCTAAATGGTCCCAGTCTGACTGATGTGTGTGAGTTCTATGATGGAAGGACAGTCTGTCCCATGCTTGTTTCTGCCTGAGCCACTGAGACAGGCTTTGGCCACCTGTGACTGTGAAGTGGAAAAAGCAGGCTGGAAAATGAATGAATGAGTACAATTACTGTAATATAAAAATTTGTATAGCATACAATAGTCATACATAAGCATGACAGTAAGTGATGCAGTAAAAAAGGACTCAGAGAGTCCCTCGTATTTGTTAACATCTTGAACTGCATAGGGATAGGAGGCACTCCTTAAAATTTTTGCCTTGTGATTATTTCTTAACCCACCAACATTATGACTGCCGTCATCCACTCACTAAAAATTGGGCAAATAATTATGTTACTTTTAAAGTTAATATTTCGTAAATATATATGTAGTTTATATTTGTTTTAATGTTTAATGTTAGAGGTGTTTGGGGTTTATATTTAAAATTTAGTGATGTTTTTATTATCACTAATATATTATAGAGATTTAATTCTTGTTTATATCATTTACCTATGGTAAAATGGTTACATTTCATTTCATTTAAAGTCACAGTTTACAAGAATCTATTGAAGACTTTAAGCAAAGACTTACTATATTCTTTGTACTTTGTAATGTAAGACCTTGAATTTAAGAACATTCTATGAATAGTCTTGTGTCTCCTTTTATCTTTAAATTACAAAATACACTTTAGAATATTATTGTCAATTTTCACCAGAAAAAAAATAACTCTAGAAATAGTATAATACTATTGCTTTGACTCTCTTATCAATTAGGGGATAGTAACTATCTTGGTAGTAATGAGTTCTGTAACTTATATCATGGTACATTCCTCTATTTATTTAAGTTTTAACAATTGTTCAGTAATATTTTGTATGTTTTTTTTATTGGTTGTAGGCAGACGTGGTGAATAATTCATTGGAAATATTTCTAGGTATATAACATGATATTAGTGTAAACAGGTTTTTTTTTAAATGCCACTTTCTAATTCCTTTTTGCTAGAAATTGAAATTATTATTTTTATGTTGATCTTGTATAGTAAGGCATGGCCAAATTTACTTTCTAATCGTAAATTTGTCTAACAATTTATTTCACATTTCTCCTCTATATAATGGTGACACATGAAATTGTTTCTTCCTTTCTAAAATTGATGTATTTTATTGCTTTATCTTTTATAACACTAGTTAAATCCTCCAGTACACTGTTAAATAGTAGCAAGTAGGAAAGACATCCTTTTTAATTCTTAATCTTAAATAAAAACAACATACAAATTTTAATATCTCATTATTACAAATAACTATTAGTATAATTTTTATAGATACTCATTAGATAAGACAAGGTTCTAATATTCTATAGTCGGCTAAAAAATTTTATCATATTGATTTTATCATTTGAGATTTCAAATGATGCAAAACTTTTTTTCTCTCTTTTATTTGGGTAATGTGGTAAATTACATTGTCTGATTTGAAAATATTAAACATGTCTCACTTTTTTGCAGAATGAAGAAAACTTCATTATGATATACAAGCCTTTTAATGAATTGCTGGATTTCACTTCTTAACATTTTATTTCAGATTATTGCACCTATGAAAAAAATTACCTGTTATTGACCTCTATTTGGCAAGTAATATAGTCAATGTAAATCAATTAGAAATTTTTTTTCTACTATCAGAGAGTGTACTGTTCCCTTTATTTTAACTATTTTTATTGCTTCTGTTTTTTTCTCATTGATTTATATTATTTCATGTCTGACATTTTTTAAAAGAAAAAAATTAGTAACCATTCACAATGTTGACTTATCTTTGAAGCATTTGATATGATTAATCAAATTTCTTACCCTTTGTATCTCGTTAAAACCATAAAAGAACCTGTTTCTTCTTTGAGCAAAAATCCTTTTCTCTAATTTGTGGTGTGACTGAAGTCATTAATACATTAAGCCTAAATAAGAAATTCATTGCTAATAAAGACACAAATCCATTAATGTAAATTAAGACATAAAGTAAGTAAATGACTTTTAATTCTTAGATAATCCTCAAAGTCTAATGCACTTTGAATAAGAAGATAATTTTTTTCCAGTCTCAGTAGATTAATTTCTATGTCATTCAGCAATCCAGACAATCTAAGGCCATTTCCATCAACTTTTCAACCCCACACAATCAAACTCACCGTTAGGTTCACACAGCCTTCTCCTCCTTCCTTCCACCCCAGGGAATGAAGTGTCCCTCCCATTGTCATGACTATATTTCTGACCTCTACCCTCCACACCTCCTTTCTTCTCAGAAACACATTTAAACCAATCACCTTCTCTCTTCTGTACTCCAATCTCTTTTCCACCATTTTGCCACAGCTGATAGAAATGTTCAAGGCTCCTCTAATAAAAGCCCTTCCTTAGTGTCATATACTCCTTTCCTCACCAACTCTCGCTGAGAATACTCAAAAATTTTGTCTACCCTGACTATTCTCCTAACGCTTCATATATACATTGTCAAAGTCAAATTTTTATGAGTGCAAAATGTGTTTAATTAAATATTTCATAGTTTTAGACTTCCCCATGAATATTTCCCATTATCGCTAATAATGATTATAATGCTCCTAAACTTGGGGTATAGAAGATCTTTTTGATACTTAATAATTACTTAATGTTGCCTTGTTATAACTATCGCCACGCCATCTTTCTGAAACTAGATATAAGTTTTTAAGCAACAAGAACTCTAGTTGTTTCTTAATGGAGGTAAATGATGCATTTTATAAAGAGTATTAACTTGTCTCTGTTGCTTTCATGTCATAACTAGCGGGTAAAACACCTTTTGCACTCTATCTTTTGTTATTATGAGCATCTTCAAGGTCTAAGTTGACAATCAATCCAACAACTTCTTAAAAACCTCTGTCATGACTAGGATTACCATACACTGATGTTTTGTTAGGAGTGTCCTAGTTTGTGCCACTTGCCTTAATATTATTTTACATACCTCTCCTTTACACTCTTAAAATAGAATGATGAATAGTTTCCATTTACAATTGCAAAAACATCTCACTTTGGATAATACATTACATGGTCACACTAACTGCAAAACACTTATGGGATACATGCTGATAGCTACATATTAGATCTTTGTTTTACCATTTCTTACATTGGTAAATTCCTTTACCGGTTAACCTATGTTCAAATGATGAAACAAAAGCCATTCCACTATGTTTTCTGTGTATCCATACCTTTTGTTTTTCCATCACATGTACCTACCTGATGATGGTCAATACTGATTAAGCCTTGTTATGCAAAAACAGTTGTGTTCTAAGCATTGTCCTGTCTCTTATGTATCCAAATTCAGACATATCTTATATTCCCTGCAGCAGCTCTTTCAAACTTATACTTACTACACAGATTATTGCAAACCTGCTACTCACCTCTCTCTGTCTTTCTCTCTCTTTCTCTTAGAGGCAATGACTGCCTTTGTAATCACAGAAAAGTAGTAACTCTATAATCCCCTTTATAGTCCCTTGCTTACTGACATATCTAATTCTACACTATTAGTATCTTTTTTGTCTCTTAACAAAAGATTATTCTTTCACTTAAGATCTTGATATATGTGCCCCTTAATTTCTATCTATTTCAAGATATTTTCTTTCCCTGTCCTTTGAATTCCTTTACTGCCCTTCTCTCTCATTTGTAAACTCCCTTATGATAAAGATGTAGTGGTCTATTCTAGCATGAAACAATATCAAAACCAAAAATAGAACTAGCATCACTATGCATGCAACCTTAACAGCAACAACAAGCACTAGAGATCTCCATGGTCAAAATGGAAGATAACATTTCATCTTTGAATGTTTCATAACTTGGTTAATGGTCCCATCATTTACACTGATTTTTAATTCAAGTATTCGCATTAATTATTTCCTTCACCCCATATATATCACTTGGCAAACCATAGTGATTTTAACTCTTTGTTGAGTCAAACACTTCCGTTTAATTTGGCCACCATTTCCTGAGTTTGTTCCACAATTTCTTATATATCAGTGCTATTTTACTAGCATAATAACTCAATTGGTTTTAATAATTTTTCTTACACTTCCAACCTACCTTCATACCAGTGGGCTGTTAAATAAAGAGTGTATATGCTTATTTCAATTTATTACTTAAAATTCATTGACTACTTCAAAATTATGAAATAATAAACTTGAAGTATTAACATGAGATAATTTTTATTTTACTACAGATTTTTTCTTCATTTCAAACCATGCTATTAAAAGCTACTTAAATGAATAAAAAGTGAAACATGCTTTTTAAATTTCTTTGTTCTGTGTTTTAGTTATTTTCTATATATAGTAGAAAATCAAATGTTACAAAGGATACTGTGATTTAAAAAAAAGCTTATATCCTAAAATTTCTCCAATATGAGTTTTCCTTTTTATATTAATTTGTCCTTACAATGCTATAAAGAACTGCCCAAGACTGGGTAATTTATAAAGAAAAGAGGTTTAATTGACTCACAGTTCTGCATGACTGGGAAGGCCTCAGGAAACCTATAATCATGGCAGACGGGAAAGCAGGAACTTTCTTCACAAGGTGGCAGGAGAAAGAAGAGTGAAGAAAAAACTTCAAAACACTTATAAAACTATCAGGTCTTGTGAGAACTCATTCATTATCACAAAAACAGCATGGAAAAACTGCCTTCATTATCCAATCACCTCCCTCCCTCGACATGTGGGGATTACAGGTCTCTACCTTGGCACATGGGGATTACACCTCCAGATGAGATTTGGGTGGGGACATAGAGCCAAACCATATCACCCCTTAAGGGTATACTTCTAAAATAGTTTATTGCACATTAATAAAAGTTCAAGTGTGTGTGTGTGTATATATATATATATATATATATTACACACACACACGCAGAGAGAGAGAGTCTTCATTTACTTACCACCCTTAGCTTTGTATATAATAAGATCTGAATCACTATTATTAGTAATTGAGACCTTGATAACTTAATATATGTTATTCTTTTTTATCTTAAATGCGTGCACTATTTTTTATTTAAAAACTTAAATGGAATTATTGAGAGGGTAAAAGTAAATCCCATTTTGCTATTTCATTTTCATTTGTTCTATCTTTTTAAAAAATCTTTTTATTTGGTCTTTTTTCCTATATTCTGTTGGATTTTTCAGATATTTTACAATTTGTGTTTCATTTCATGTCTTGGATTTTTTATATATTTAATTTTATACTCCATCTCTTTGCATTTTCTCAAATGGTTGATTCAAGGATTACAATACAAATCATCACAGTCTACTTATATTTCATAATGTCCTTCTACACACATAAAATACTGAAAACCTAGTTGTATTTTTCCTTCTCCCTTTGTTATGTTATTTGGTCATTTACTTTATTTTTGCCCAAGTAATAAACCCCAGCTATTATTATTGTTGCTTCAAACAATTTAAATTGATAACTACATGTATTATTTCTGATTATCTTTATTATTTGGTACAAATTCAAATTGCATTTTTAGCATTGCCTATGAGTAAAAATATCTTGTTTCAACTTTTTTTTTTTTTTTTTTTTTTTTTTTAATATAGAGTCTGGCTCTGTCACCAGGCTGCAGTGGGTGACAGCATGATCAAAGCTCACTGCAGCCTCAACCTCCTAGGCTCAGGCTATCCTCCTGCCTCAGCCTTCCAAGTAGCTGGACTACAGGAGCATGCTACCACACTGACCATTTTTTCAAATTTTTTGTAGAGATGAAATCTCACTCTGTAACTCAGGCTGGTCTCAAAACCCTGGGCTCAAGATATTCTTCTGTCTCAGCCTCCCAAAGTGCTGGTATTATATGCCTGAGCCAGTCACCACATCTGGCCTTTCAGAATATTTTATAACCTTGTACTGTTGAAACAAATTCTCTTGGCTTTTGTGTATATTAAATATATCTCCATATCTCTTATTTATAATCTTAAAGGACATTCTCTGTGTATGCAGTTCTTAGTTAACATATTTTTTTAACTTTCATCACTTTTATATGTGATTCCATTACTTCTGTTTGTATTACAAAATTAAATACCTATATTCTTTTAAATTAGAAATCAGCTATTATATTTATTGTAGTTTCTCTGTTTTAATATCTTTTTGATTTAGATACATGAAGATTTTTAAATTATCTTTTGTTTTTAGAATTTTGGCTAGATGTTCCTTTGTGGGTATTTTTCTTGGTATTTATCTTGCTTGAGGTTTGTCAGGCTTCTTAGGTATTTTGGTGATTTTCTGATAATATTTTGGACATTTTTGCAGTTAAAGTTATTTTTTGTTCCATTGTGCATCTTTCATTTTTGAAACTTCAGTTATAAATTTGTAAACTACTAAATATTGTGATGCCTACAGATTTGTTCTTTTTTGCTTAGGATTGCTTTGACTATTCAGTCTCTTATTTTGTTTAGTTCACAATGAATTTCAGAGTTCTTTTTTGTAATTCTGTGAAAAATGTCATTGATAGTATGATAGGAATAGTATTAAATTTGTAAATTGTTTGGGGCAATACGACCATTTTAAGAATATTGATTCTTCTTACCCATGAGCATGGAATATTTTTCCATTTGTTTATATCATCTCTGATTTCTTTCAGCAGTGTTTTGTGATTCTTATTGTAGAGAGTTTTCACTTCTTCAGTTAACTGAATTCCTAGGCATTTTATTCTTCTTGCCTCTACTATGATGAATGGGATTGAATTATTGATTTGGCCATTATTGGTGTATAGAAATACTGCTAATTTTTATGTGTTTATTTTGTTTCCTGAAACTTTCCTGATGTTGTTTATCAGATCTAGGAGCTTTTGGACAGAAACTATGAAATTTTTCTAGGTATAGTATTACATCAACTGCAAAGAGAAATAGTTCAATTTCCTCTTTTTTTATTTGGATGCCTTTTATTTCTTTCTCTTTCCTGATAGCTCTAGCTGGGACTTCCAGTACTATCTTGAATAGGGATGCTGAGAGTGGGCATTCTTGATCCAGTTCTTAAAGGGAATGTTTCCAACTGTGGCCCGTTCAGTATGACATTGGCGGTGGGTTTGTCATACATGACTTTTATTACTTTGAGGTATGCATGTTTGATGCGTAGTTTATTGGGTTTTTATTTCTTACATGGATGAATGTTGAATTTTTTTTTTTTAAAAAAAAAGCATTTTCTGTGTCTATGGAAATGATCATGTGGTTTTGTTTTTAGTTCTGTTGATGTGATGAGTCACATTAGTTGATACACTATGTAGAAACAAGTTGGAATCGCAGGACTAAAGGCTACTTGATCATAGTGGATTATTTTTCTGATATGTTACTGGATTCAGTTTGCTTTCTTTTGTTCAGGAGTTTTGCATCTGTTTATCAGAGATATTGGTCTGATGTTTTCTTTTTGTTATATCTCTCCAAGATTTTGTAATCACAATGATGCTGGACTCATAGAACAAGTTTCAGAGGAGTCTATTCAACTCAGTTTTTAAAAATAGTTTCAGCAGGATTAGTATCTTTTATATGTCTGGTGGAATTCAGATATGCATCTGTTTGGTTAAGGGCTTTTTCTGGTTGGTAGGTTTGTTTTTTGTTTTTGTTTTTTTACTGATTGAATTTTGGGACTTGTTATAGGTGTGTTTAGGGTTTTAATTTCTTTCTGGTTCAATCTTTGGAGGCTGTATATTTCCAGGAATTTATCAGTTTCATCTAGAATTTCTAGTTTGTGTGCATAGAGGTGTTTATAATAGTCTTTTTTTTTTTTTTATTTCTCTGGAGTTAGTTGTAATGTCCCCTGTGTCATTTCCAATTGTGTTTACTTGGGACTGTCTCCCTTTTTCTCTGTATTAATCTAGTTAGTATTCTATTTTATTTATAATTTCAAAAAATCAATTTTTGTTTTTTCTCATCTTTCATATGGTTTTTCTCATCTTCATTTTATTTATTGCAGTTCTAATTTTGGCTATTTATTGTCTTATGTTAGCTTTGGGGTTGGCTTGCACTTGTTTTTTAGCTTCTCTAGGAGTGATGTTAGGTTAACAGTTTGAGATCTTTCTAACTTTTTATGGGAACATTTATCATTATAAACTTTCCTCATGAGAGTGTTTTGACTGTATTCTGGAGATTCTGGTATGTTTTATATTTGTTTATATTAGTTACGAGAATTTCTTGATATCTGCCTTTATTTCATTGTTTACCCAAAAGTCATTCAAAAATAGAGTTTTACTTTCCATTTAACTCTATGTGTTTGAGAAATCTTCTTGGCATCGGTATCTATTTTTATTGTGTTGTGGTCCAAAAACATGATTGGTATGATTTCATATTTTTTAAAAATATTTGTTGAATATTGCTTTATCTCGACTGTGTGGGCAATTTTAGAGTATGGGCCGTGTGCGCATGAAAAGAATGTATGTTCTGTTATTGTTTGATGGAGTTGTCTATAGTTGTTTATTAGGTCCATTTGGTCAAGTGTAAAGGTTAGTTCTCAAATATCTTTGTTACTATTCTGCTCCTATGATATGCCCAATACTATCAATGTGGTATTCAAGTATCCTACTGTTACTGTGTGATTCTCTAATTCTTCATATGTTTCTAAGAAGTCCTATTATGAATTGTATGCTCCAGTGTTAGGTGCATATATATTTAGGATAGTTAATTCTTATTGTTGAATTAAACCCTTTATCATCATTTAATACCTTTTTTTAAAATTGTTTTTGTTACTACAAGGCTATGGTAACTAAAACAGCATGGTACTGGTATTAAAACAGACACATAAATCAATGGAACATATTAGAAAACTTAGAAATAAAGCCACACACCCATAAATACCTGACCTTTAACAATGGTGACAAAAAGAAGTAATGGAGAAAGAACTCCCTATGTAATAAATGATACTGGGATAACTTGCTAGCCATATGCAGAAGATTGAAGCCGGATTGCTACCTTTCACCATATATAAATATCAATTCAGAACAGTTTAAATACTTAAACATCAAACTTAAATTATAAAAATCTTAGAAGAAAATCTAGGAAATATGATTCTAGACCCTAGCCTAGAAAAAGATTTCATGACAAAGACTCCAAAAGTATTTGCAACAAAAACAAAATTTGACAAGTGGGACTTAATGAAAGAGCTTCCACACAGAAAAAGAAACTATAGACAGAATAAACAGACACCTTACATAATAGGAAATAAATGTTTGCAAACTATGCATCTGATGAAGTTCTAATATCCAGAATCTATAAGAAGTTCAAATAACTTAACAGGAAAAACAAGCAATCCCATTAAAAGTGGGCAAATGACATGATCAGACACTTCTCAAAAGAAGAAAAACATATAGCCAATAATCATATAAAAATGTTCAATATCACTAATCATTAGGGACATGTAAATTAAAACCATCATGAGATTCCAACTCACACTAGTCAGAATGGCTATTATAAAAGAGACAAAAAAAACAAAAAAACAAAAACGCGAATATTGGTGAGGTTGAAGAAAAGAGAAAACTTATAAACTCCTAGTAGAAATGTAAATTAGTTCACCACTTTGATTTCTCAAGAAACTTAAAAATAGAACTTAAAATAGTACTATCATTTGGCTCAGCAATCCCATTACTGAGTATATATACTCAAAGGAATATAAATATTCTACCACAAAGACACATGCATGTTTATGTTCACTGCAGCACTATTCCCAATAGCAAAGACATAGAATCAACTTAGATGCCCATCAATGATGGACTGCATAAGAAAATGTAGTACATATACACCATAGAAAATTGTGCAGCTATGAAAAATATGAGATCATCATGACCTTTACAGAAACATGGATGCAGCTGGAGACCATTATTTAAGTGAATTAATACAGGAACAGAAAATCAAACACTGCATGTTCTCAATTATAAGTGGGAGATAAAGGCTGAGTAGATATGGAGTGTAAAAAGGGAATTATACATACTGGGACCTATTTGAGGGTGGAGGGTAAAAGGAGGGTGAGGATGAAAAACCAACTATTAAATATTATTCTGATTACCTGAGTAACAAAATTATCTATATGCCAAGCCCCCATCACATGCAGTTTACCCATGTATCAAACCTGCACATATAACCTGTGAACATAAAATCAAAGTTGAAAAGAAGAAAAAGAGAGAAAGAAACTTTCTAATATTGCACCACAGGTCACTGAGTATCTGTTCACATATTTTTATTTATTTTTATCTTCTTTTTTAAAATCCTGTTCTTTTTTCCCCTTACACTTCCCAGTAAGCTCTTATGAGCAGCTTTCTTTTTTCCATTACTCTGCAAATTTCTCACCTCAAAAAATCTATAAACTCTCTTCAGTTAACTCAAGCTACAAAGGTATTTTTTGGGAGGGCATTGGGAAACTCACAGACAAAATGGAAAAATTGGAAGAAATAAATAAATCAAAGCAAAACACAGATTTTGCTGCCATAACAATCTTCAGAGGATATTACCACAGCTGTTGTCTGTATTGACTGTGCTTGTCTTACCTGTAGAATATCACTGTAATTGATTTTCATCAGGGTGCTGTTAGACATTTGTTTACACTGGGTCTACAGCAAATTATTTCAAAGAGTATGTGTGCATTTTTATTCTCATCTAGGAAGTTAACATAAATATTCAGCACAGAGAACATGAGATGCCAACATTAACTTTAAGAGATAATTAATTGGCCATTATTTCCTCACATAGTTCTTAAGCTGATCACCTGGCCTGCTGATAAACAAGAGTGATACACTTTTCTCCAATCTGTACTTGTAGGTCATGGAGACCTCAGTGTCTCATTCTTTAAGATACTGTTCCTCTACTTTTATAATCTAGAGAAAAACTAATTTATTTTTCAAAGTTGGGCTTTCTGACTCCATTTCTCTTATTTTTTAATCACCTGCTTATGGCTAGAAATTTTTTTATTTTCTTTAGAATTCTGCAAATTTTTATAAATTATAAATCCATTGCCTTATCAAAAGTCTAGCCTTTCAAATCAAAATTATTGCTTTAAATTATTATCTCTGATTTGTTTCAATTGCATATTTTAAAGTAATAGATTTACTCAAATTCTTATAGCAGTAACAGGTAAATTAATTGATTCGTGAGTTAAAATCCTCTGACCTGACTTTCATTGAGTAATTCATCATAAGCATTTACTTGGTCTTTATGTCCATCAACATTTGTTTCCCCAGAACTTCAGAAAGTGACTTTATTTTGGGAAAGGATCATTTTATATGTAGTTAGTTAAATTAAGATGAGGAACTGAAGTAGAGTGAGCCATCAATACAATGTGACTGATTTTCTTAGAAGCAGAGGAGAAGAGATACAGAGAAAGAGTTGTGCAAGGAGAATGCCATGTGACTGCAGAGGTAGAGATTGAATGCACGCTACCACAAGGCCAAGGAATGTCAGGAATTGCCAACAAACATAAGTTAGGACAGAGACATAGAACAGACATTCCTCTAAACCATGACAAGAAGTCAGCAATTCTGGCAACATCTTGATTTCATATTTCTACCCTCCAAAATCATGAAAGAATAAACTTTTGGTTTTTTTAAGCCACCCGTTTGTGTTACCTTTTTAACGGAAACTAATGTAGCCATATATTATGATCAAAGTGGAATAATCTAAGGTTGGCAAACAAATAATTTGGGGATGTTTAGATAATGGCACATGACATACTGCATTATTTGTAGAATAGAAGGGAAAATCAGGGGGCAAAAACTGAAATTTGGGGAGTATAGTAATATTGTAATACTAAAGATAAGTTAAAAATTAGATTACATAGTATAAAGTTGTGCTAGCATAACTTTATGTATAGCTGGATAATTGGAATGGTAAGATATGTAAATAAATAACTTTGCTGTTGCTAAACTCTAATCAGATATTGGACATTTTCACCCTTATCCTAGTTTCAATTGGTCATGTTACATGAGAAATTTTAGAATTGTCCAAATCTTCTTTTAAAACAAATATAAAACAGAATCAAATCCAAGGAAAACAAGATTTTTTTTTTAATTAAAGTAATGGAAGAGGCAGTAGCATTCTTTCTCATGAACTACTATCTCTACATATTTCTACCTGGCCCATAATAAGAGCAAAGAAAGCTTTGAGTGCGCTGGCTTAAACAGTAATTCTACTCTTAGTCTCCATCATACCAGGTGTGATGAAAGTAGTATAGAACATTCAGTGCACTAAATGTTGAATATTGTGACAGAATTGGTTAACAATCTTTTTATATTCCAAACTTGGGGGAAACTCATGCACAATTTACCTTTTTTATGGGAAGAATTGTAATATACAGTCCTCATTTTTCTGCATGGACTTAAAATCTACAGTATATTCTCACAACTTGGAGAAATGAAATTTGAATTGATTATTGTTTAAGTTGAACTATTACATTCATGATAATATGAGTATTTGACTCCAAAAAATAAAAGTTAAGAAAAATCTAATAATTATAATAGGTTATATGAACTAGTGAGGAATAAGTAATTAACCCAGCTAATATAATTGAATCCCAATTCAGTCAGCTGAATTCTTGATAATAATGTAGTTTGAGGAGGGCATAAGAAATATTCTTCCATGAGTTTGAACAAGCTTCTTTTCTTTCCCCAACTGATTTTTAGAGGCAATGCAGTTTGAATTCTGCACCTGTATTCACATGGATACTAAAAACTTAGTTGAAAATGGCAAAGGTAAATCTTCAAAATGAGAATCACTAAAATCAGCATATCTAATGGTACAATCATTGGGTTTGTGTACCAAGGGTTTTGTTTGAATATTTATAGTCTCAGGAGTTTTGTCAAATGACTTTTCAATAGGCAAAGAGTAATTGTACCTAATTGATTAGACAATTAAGAACACTCCAATGAGAATAGTGATTTATGAGGATCTCCGTGGGAATTCTGAGGTGAAGTTATTGCAACATTATACAGTCACTCACTAATGCACGATGGAGGGAAGTTGTTTACTTTAAAGACCAGAAATCAAAGACTGGCATACTCTTTTCTTGTATGTACATAAAACAAGACAAGACTAAGGTGCTTGAACTAGTCGATATTGGCAAAAATGACAAAATGTTGATTTGTTGCCTGCTGATTCTATTAGTTTGACAAAATGCATAGAAAGCAAAGAGGAAAAGTAGGCATTGAATAAGACTTCCTAAGAACAAAGGCCTACCAAAATTTGAGTCAACGAAGGAAACATAACCAGTGTTTTTGGGATTTCAAATGGATGTGAGTGGTAAAACGAATATTCACCTTGAAAAGTGTATTAACTTACTACAATTATGAATTGATTGGCAATTTATTTCCCCAAATGAATCAGAATATTCATTTGATAATGACAATGACATACATTGGCTAAAAAGTATACCATATTTTGAACTTATAATATTCTTTATAACTTAAAAGTTGTAGGTTAGGTCAGAATCATGACAAAAAATTATAAAATAGAATGTTTGGTAATTTAAATGGGGAAAAGAGGTGATAAGAACCTTATTCGCTGTCTTGCTTTAGATACGCTTGTGCTTACATCTATACATGTATGCCACCTGAGTATGAGTGATTGTAAAGTGGGAACACTTTGGAAAAGCTTTCTGAATTGAGCATTGGAAATAATGCCATCACACATAATGATATTTTCTAACACATATATTCTTTACTTTATCAGAAAGTTGTGTAAAGGTAAAGATTATAGTTGCATCTCTGGGCAGAGGAAGATATTCCTCCTTAGCAGACAATTTTGCTTCCTTTGAATGTGCTGATGCATATTTCTAGGATTGATAGCCTTGATCAGAAATTTATTTCATGTTTTTAAAATAGGACTGATTAATAATAATATAGGACTAATTAATTAATAATAGCTACTCCACTGGCTAACTGTAAAAATATTATCATTGCTTTTTCTTCTTTTAACCTGCCTTCTTCCAGAAAATGATAAAAATGAAGGCCCTGACAAGTCTATCTGTGCTCTCTCCTAAGAGTATGTAGTATGAGTGAAACAAAAAGTCCAACCTGAAGAGGCCAAAGTCCAGAATAAAGTAGCTGACATATGGAGAAATAAAAGACAAATTTGGGAAAGTGAGTGAATAAATAAGCAATAATAAAAGTAAATAGCCTTATTATGCTTTTTCTGAGATAACATCTCAAACAAAGAAAACAACTTGCTCAGCTATTTCTCTCATGATCTATGGTGAAAGGAACTCTGTGTGTATTACTGTTGTATTTGTTTTACCCTTGAGAAGAATAAAAAACGTATTGGATGGACTCAGTAACAGATAGAGATGACTGAAGATAGGATGTGTAAGCTTGATGACAAATCAATAAAATTTACTCAATTTGAACAACAGAGATAAAATGGAATAAAAAAGCAGTGAATGATCCTCATGGATGTGTAAGGCAATAACAAAATATGTAACATTTGTATTATGGGCTATCTGAAAGACAAGCAAGATAGTGTGAAAATGAGTTTTCTGAAGAAACAATATTTGAAAAATTCACAAATAAAAACAGTCTAGAGATTTGAGAAGCTGAGTAAATCTCAAATAGATGATGTTATATTCTCCAGTAAAATGTTCTTTATTGTTTTCTCAATGGGATATAAACTCTAAAAGTATTGGTTAATTGAATATTTTCTGCTTTTCCCAAACTTTCTGGTATCTTTTGCAGAGTCATATGTTATTCATATGGTATAAGTTTTTAAATGGATAGGTTATTTAGCGTCTGTCTGAATGTAGCAGTAAAAAATAAAACTTTGTTATTAGCCACTCAAAATATTTCACATCATTGATTCTTGCTGTTACTTATGGATAAAAATAGGTTCACAAGATAATTTTGTCAAACATTCAAAGAAAATTTATCAGCAATTTAATACATATTTTTCCTTGAGAAGAGAGCAGGAGGACACACTTCTCACCTAATTTTTTGAAGTCATTCCTACTCTCCTACTCTTAGAAACACAAAGAGAATACAAAAAAAAAAAAAAAGAGGAAACCACAGGCTACTATCTCTCATGAAATTGCTCAAAAAACTTCAAAATTGAATTCAACAAAGCATAAATACGAACAATGCAGCATGACTAAGTGAGACTTATTCTGCATATGCAAGTTTGGATCAGTATTTTTTTTTAAATCAGTCAACATAATCCACTGTAGAAACAGGAAAGAAGAAAAATCATATAATCGTATCAACTGGCACAAAAATAAGCATTTGCAAAATTCAACATGCTGACAAGTCTCAGTATGCTAAGAATACAGTGAAATTTCCTTAACTTCATGAAAAATATTTTCATAAAAACCTACTTTTATTACTCTGTACTAAGTAGTAAAAAATAAATGCTTTCCTCTAAGATCACAAACAGAAAAACGACATCTGCTTTCATCATTCATATTCAACGTAGTATCTAACATAGACTCTAGCCATTTCAATAAAGCAAGAAAAAAATCTATACAAATTGAAAATAAATAAATAGAATCATTTCTGCAGATGGCATAGTTACACATATAGAAACTCCCAAGAGTCTACAAAAAAAATGTACTGGAAATAATAATTTTTTTCAGTAAGGTTCCAGGATACAGTACCAATACAGAAAAATTATTTGCATCTTCACATACTTACAAACAACTAGAAGCTAGTGCCAAAATATAACAAGTGCCATTAACTCCCAACAAAATAATATATTTAGGTACATGTCTAACAAAACATGTAAAGAAGATTAATGATAAAAATTTTAAAATGCTTATGAAAGAAATTAAATAATACCTATATACATATACAGACAGGTCATGTTTATTGCATTATAATGTTTGCTATCTAGAACTCAGGATGTGAAATAAACTCATATCAAACAAGGTAGCTACAGTATAATGAACAAATACACTTCAAAAATCATCAAATAATTGAGCATTAGATATTCTAATACAATTCACAATATTTTCTCCTCATAGTTTGATGAAAATGCTAAATCTTTTTTTTTGTATGTGAGAAACATAAAAATCTCTGATAGTGTATTTTCCTGATTTAAAGCATTTCATGTAACATAAATTACATAATCATATGATGATTGCATAAATCACATGTTAAGGAGTGATTGCAAACTTAAATGTACATCTGGAATTAGAAGCAGAAGTGCTGAGTTATACTTTAAATTTGAAAAACGCCTCTGTGATATAAGCCAAAAATTCATAGATATGCCAAAAGATCTCCCTAGTTAGTTCTCCGTGTATTGATTATTCATTTATTCACTTTCCTCTTAGCTATTTTACTTCTGGGGCCTTCCAGAAAGTTTCTTTAAAGGTTTAGGAAAAAGTTATATCAATATACAGGTGCAGTCAATTCCTTTGCTCAGTGTTTTCTTTTTACAATTCCTTTGCTCAGTGATTTCTTTTTAAAATAGTTCTCATTTCAATATAAGATCTTAATATTCAAATCTGTAATTTGGTCAAAAAATGTCAAACATTTTTAATAATATTGTCTTATAATTAAATTGCAGTTCTCTCAAAAAACCAACATTTACTCATTGCCCCCTTAGAGTAATGATTTCAAATTCTGCTGTATTTTTTGTACCTGCTATATATGTCATTTTTAATATTTGTCAATAAATTATGAAGATTTATGCCAATATATTTGAAAATTAAAATTTTGTCTTTTACACTTTAATACTTTAACTTTTTATTTGCATTTTATCTGAAATAAAATAGATCATATTGAAAACCTGCAAATTCAGTAGTTGAGGTGATGTTATATTCTCCAGTAAAATATTCTTTATTATTTTCTCAAGGGGATTTAAGCTCTGAAAGTACTGGTTAATTGAATATTTTCTGCTTTTGCCCAACTTTCCAGTGTCTTTTGCAGAGTTGTTGTATGTTAGTCATGCTGTATAAGTTTTTAAATGAATTTGCTATCTAGTGTCCCTCTGAATTTAGTAGTGAAAATTAAACTTTGCTATCAGCCACACAATTTTATATCATTGATTCTTGCTATTACTTATGGATTAAACAAAAAATCTCATGGATCTGTATACTGAATGACAGTTATGTCAGGGTATTTTAAAAAGTCCTACTTTGCCAGTAGTTTAAATGCAACTTGTTATAACAATGGAATACCTCTTTATGTGTCTGATTAATTTTATTAACACAGTTGGAATTCAATTGTATCAAATAATTATGTGTATTAATTTAATATTATAAGAAAGCACTAATAAGTTAATTGATACTGGACTAAATTTCAGTCTATGTGTTTGTCTTTTCATTTGTTTTTAAATATTGAGGAACTTCATAAATTGTTAAATCTCTTTGATTTATTAACAATTTATATCTAGCCACAAAGCAGTGTAAAACCTTAAGGATTATAACATCATCCATACTAAACATAGTATAAAACTCAAACAAAATATAGCATCCAATCTTTTTTAAAGTAAAATAGATCAATGAAATAAATATAGATGAAAAAGTATTGTTTTTCCTTGGTGAATGAAAATGAATGAGATGGAAAAGGTATATAGAATTGTACATTTTGCTTGTGTCATGATAAAAAAATAAATCAATGACAGTTTTTCTTTAGAACAATTTCATGTTTTCTCTAGAGTACATAGTTCTGATGAAATTGATTTTTCTCAATCACTGTCAGGGTTGTTCTGTGTATTTCACTAACAACAATACCTTTTTTATAGGGCAAAACTTATGAAATATTCCCAGGTGAGAATAGACGTGACATGTACTATAGATATATCAATAAAGACATTCCTGCTTAAAATGATACTGAGTAAATAAAAATGAATGTGAACATAGATAAATATGATAACGTAACTCACCATGAACTCCAAAATGTTCATTTTCTATGAGTATGTGTATACACATACATATACATAGTGGCATATAATAATGTGAATAATAAAAGTTTTAAAAAGTTAAACTGTATTTTAAAACATATATGATTTGGAGATATTTCAATTTCTTACTTAATTCTTTGTGATTAACAGCACACTTTCCCAATATTTTTGGTGTTCTCTTTTTTGGGGGGCACTGTTAGGTAAGTGCGATGTAACTTATTTCAGCCAAATAACTGAAAGCAGATATCATGATAACGTGGAAAAACATGTTTAAGAAACAGCATGCAATTTTATTCATTTCTTTACTACTTCATCATTCATGGAAACATATTTAGATAAATCTAGTCTTTGAGTGACTATTATATTAACATAACCCCAGAACTCTCTCATGAAATAAAGAATAAATAAGAAAATGGTACTGTGTTTAGCCATTGAGGTGTTGAAATTGCCTAATGCCACTGCATAGGTTAGAGTATCCTCTCTAAAGAACACCTAAGACAAAGTGGGTTTCATATAGAATAAAGATTGCTTTCCCATTTTTTCTGAGTCATATTAGATATTCTATTCTTACACAGGCATTATAGTGGAGGTTACAAGCATAATACATACAATTTAATATTACATATATAATAATCAATTGGATCATTATTCTTTTTCATTCTCTAGCCTGAACATCACCTAAATATGAACATGCCCAATGTGGGGGACTCTGTTGCTCTACTTTGTGCATGTAGTGTAGTGGAGAAATAAACTTTTGCTGTGTCAAACTGCAGAAATTTAAGAGTTTTTGTTATTGCAGCATTTCTTAGCGTTTCCTAAACTACAGTCTTAATATGTATTTCTACTTATTTACCATCTTGCTATATTTTTACTGGGCTAAATTAGTCTTTTAAAAACATTTAGGTATCTTGGGATTTAAACTACACTTTCATATTAGGTGTTGTTTTCCCTGAATTCTCCACTATATAAATGAATGTGTAAATTAATTTTTAACTTTCTTGAATACATTAATAATTTCACACATATATAATGTACAAATACATGCACATACACATGCTGAGCAAAATACTATGTGGTTAAATATATATTGGAGGCTAATAGCACAAATAGTTGAATTTTATTTTTTAAATTCTGTAGAAATTTATTAGGAATTGATTCTTTTTGCACATTGAAAATAAATTGAAAGTGCTCATGCTAAACATAGTAACATATAGGATGCATATTTGCCCTTGTTTATTGTTTCTAATATAAAGAACAGTGTTGAAATACTTTAGCTCTAGCCATAAACAGCATCCTGAAAAGATGTATAGTCAGTAATGATCAACCTCACAGATACTGAAAGAAAATATGATAGAATTACTGCTCAGAGGGGGACACAGTAATAACAGGATACAGAAGATTGCACCTAATAGAGAACAATGGATTATTAAAATCTTCAAAATATGATACATAAAGTAAGTTATAGGAATACTCCCAAGCTTTTCATACTGTGAGGTTACTTAGCAACCAAAAAGAAAAGAAAAAAGAAAACTATAAAATCTGTGCATTGATTTTAAAATAAATACCTAAAACAAATATCTTTAATTTTTTCATTTCATAAAAATGAATATTTGACACATTTTTCAGAAATTTTAATGCATACAGGATTATAAACTAAAATATTTAGAATAATGTAGTATTAATATACCAAAATTAGTGATGTTTCCTTAACTTAGAATATAATAATTTGAAAAAACTGGTAAGTTTACACTGTAAGTCATCATGGTCAACTCAGTACTGATAAGCAGATGTTAAAGCTGGTTATTTTCTAATCATTTTTAAACAGGCTGAAACTCAAGCATGTCATACAACAGTAATATTGATATGTATTTGACAGTCTCACTCATGTTAAAATATTATTGTATTAATAATGATTGGTGTCAATAGATGCAAATCTGCCCTCCAAACCAAGTGTTTCACTAACAGCATTAGCCTAATGCTTTTTAAAATATATATACAAATAAAAATTAAGAAAAAATAAAAAGAACAATCAGCAAACAAACAAAAACATGGTCAACTCCCATTGACTCCCACTGCCAGCTAAACTACACTTTGGCTTGCATTACAAAACCATTACAAGTATATTTAAGTCAAAACTGCAATTAACAGAAGAAACTTCTAAATTATTTTATATGAATTGACTATTATTAAACTTCTTTGTAAGATTTTTTGCTTTCTTTAATATATAATACATGTTATTTCTTAATCTTAACATATTATTTACCTTCACAGTAGAACCATAGTTGGATCTTAAATTAATAAGTTCAATGCAGAATATGATTGATTGCATTTTAAGAATAAAACTGCTATGTCTATTGCTAGAGAAATGTCTCTGATACATATGATACTTTCAACAGCTTAGCTTAAAAAACCTGTTTATTTATTGCTTTATTTTAAGATTGACTGTTTCAACTATTTCCCAGCAGTCCACGAATTTACTTTATTGCACAAAATTGTACTTTTCTATATGCTTAAATTTATACTTCTTTCCAAGCTACTTTTATTTTACTTCTTCAGCTCACCATACAATAAATGTTTGAGAAGCCTGTTGTTTTTCATTTATTCAATGACATCCAGCTCTATGGAGTTTTATTCATCATGCATGGATTTCACTCCTGGTTGTTACAAAATTTATCTTACTCATAAGTGAGACTAATTAATCTGTTTGAAAAACCTTGCCTACTTCAAGTCCAAGAGTAATATTGATGACTATGAGTTTTCAACTTCTCCACATTTGTAAATAAACATTTATTCTTATATGTAAATAGAAGCAGCTCAAATTTCCATCTAAGTCAGTAGGTCCATGTAGACCTTCTCTAAAGCAGATACATTCATCTTACTTTTCAGTCAATCTGTTACTAGAGTGCCTTTTCATTGCTGCCTGATTCTAGCTTTCATTTCCCCCTTTCAAGCTGTTATTTATACAAATAATTCAATGCAAACATAGTGTGGAGATACTTTTTCTCATTAATTTCCTAAAAAACCACTGATAGGATGCATATATATGTTGCAAACTTTTAAAATTCTGAGTAACAAAGTGGGTGTTATAGAAAGTACCACAAACAACAAAGCTAAATAGCACATATAATTAATCTTAACCTCGTTCTAGATTACTGCTATCAAAGAGGTTTTTTCAATGCCTATAATTTTTAAGCTTCAGTCTTTTTTTTTAAACTGCTCAGGGCTTTTAACTTTTACCCCAAAATTCATAACAGCCTTTCATATTAAGAAAAATGCTATCTCCAAAATCTCTTTTCCAAATTACCTTGTTATATCAAAATACCACTTTGAGAAATTTTTCAAATAATATTTGACAACACATTTTATTTCTGGAAATCTTCTGTCTTTTATACCTCTATCATTTATTGGATCTATAAATGTTGTGTTCATATTGAGAAACATCTTTCAATTTCTACTTATATATTTCTCTAGAAATATATATTTTTTCTATTGGAGAGGGTTAAGCAAAGTACTTAGCAGATGGTGCAAAGAATAGCTTCTATTGGAGTGATTATGCTCTTGTTTTGGGGCTCAAAGACAGAATATATATTTTTTCAAATAATTTCCTTTTAGCTATAGCTGATGTATATTTTATGTGTTGTCTCCAAGAAATTTCCTAAATTCATTTTGTGACTAGAAAATAGCAGAGGATACTACACCAAGGAATGACTAGATACCCAAGCATGCTACTTTGTAGAAAGCCATAACTTGATGATACTGGCTGAAAAGATCATTGTGAATAGACTCAGCAATTAAACACTGTCAAATCGGAAGAGTGAATACCACAATAAATTATACACACATCCAACTTATTCACATCAAAAGGACTATTGATTTGAATTAGTGAGAATTTTTGCTACTCCACAGCATTGCTCTAATCCCTTTACACACGAACAGATTAAAAATACAAATGATTGAAAGATAAGTTTTATTCAACCGAAACCAGCACAAAATCTCTATAAAAAGAGTTCAAGAAAAAGAAGAAAAAGAAAGGAATAGGGGAAAATGATAGATAAGACACCATGAATCCATATAACTATGAACTCAAAATGAAAACAAATTAAAGATAAAACCAAAGATTGGGAAACAGATCCAAGATGGTGGATTAGACACAACTCCAGTGCACAACACCCAGTGAGAGAGACGCAGAAACCCAGAGATCTCCTAGCTCTAACCGAGGTACAAGGTGCATTTCAACGGGTTTGGTCCGAGGGTGAGCAAAGCCCATTCAGGGCAGACTGAGGCGGGGAAAGGGTGCTGCTTCACCCAGAAAGTGCATCTGAGCAGCGAGTGGGAGGCTCCACCTCTGGCGCTCCAGTCCAGATACAGCACTTCCCCCAAAGCCTCAGCAATACACAGAATAAGGGATATTTGCCAGTCAAGAGCCGGGAATTGCAAGTGCAGAGTTGAATAAGAGTCTGCAGACTGAGCTATCACCCCCTTCCCTCGCCCAGAGAGAGGGAGCTGTAAGCGGGACCAGCTGGGTGGCCCCTACCCCATGACCAGAGAGAGAGAGAAAGCTGAAAGGGGGGAGACTGCTGGGTGTGGCTGGGTGGGTCCCTACCCTCCCCCCACAAACCCCAGAGGGTTGAAGCTCTGACTCTAGTGTGTTGCGTAGCCAGTGCCACAGTCTGAGATGAACCCTGAATGATCCAGCCCAGTGGAGGAAGGGCACAACCCACCACTAGAGGGGTGGGACTGGGCTACATGTTTTAACAAAAACACAGGAAGCCTACGTAGCAACGGGACTGCATTCTTGACAACCCAGTAGTGCCTACAGGTCAGCGGAAGAGGTGGGCCTAATCTCCCAGCATAAACAAAAAAGACACAGGAACCTTCCCTAGTAACCTGAAGGAGTCCCTAGAAACCCAGTAGCGCCCCCACAGGCAGACAAGCAACCTCATCAAGCAGCTCTCTGACACCGTAGCCAGGTAAATCCACAAAGATGGGAAAAAACCAGCACAAAAAAGGTGAAACCATCAAAGACCAGAACACCTCTTCTCCTTCAAGGGATCACAACTTCTCAACAACACAGAATCACAACTTAACCGAGAAGAGTGCGAAGAATTGATGGAAACAGTATTCAGAGGGTGGATAATAACAAACTTTTCAGAGCTAAAGGAACACGTTCTAACTCAATGCAAACAAACAAAAAGCCTTGAAAAAAGGTCAGACAAAATGCCAACTAGAATAACCAGCTTAGAGAAGAACATAAATGACTTGATGGAGTTGAAAAACACAGCACAAGAACTACGTGAAGCAAACACAAGTTTTAATAGCCGAATCATTCAAGCAGAAGAAAGGATATCAGAGATTGAAGATCAACTCAATGAAATAAAAAGAGAAGGTAATACAAGAGAAAAAAGAGTGAAAAGAAATGAACAAAGCCTCCAAGAAATATGGGATTATGTGAAAAAACCTAATCTACGCTTGATTGGTGTACATGAATATGACGGGGGAGAATGAATCCAGGCTGGAAAACACACTCCAAGATATTATCCAGGAGAACTTCCCAAGCCTAGCAAGGCAGTCCAAATACAGAGAACTCCACAAAGATATTCCTCAAGAAGAGCAACCCCAAGGCACATAATTGTCAGATTCACCAGGTTCGAAATGAAGGAAAAAATGCTAAGGGCAGCCAGAGAGAAAGGTCAGGTCACCCACAGAGGGAAGCCAATCAGACTCACAGCAGATCTCTCAGCAGAAACCCTACAAGCCAGAAGAGAGTGGGGGCCAATATTCAACATCCTTAAAGAAAAGAACTTTCAACCCAGAATCTCATATCCAGCCAAACTAAGCTTCATAAGTGAAGGAGAAATAAAATCCTTTATAGACAAGCAATTATTGAGAGATTTTTGTCACCAATAGACCTGCCCTAGAAGAGTTCCTGAAAGAAACACTAAGCATCGAAAGGAACAAGTACCAGTCACTGCAAAAGCAAACCAGTTGGCAAAGACCAAAAATGCAATGAAGAAATGAGTCAACTAATGAGAAAGAAAACCAGCCAGTAACAAAATGGCAGGAACAAATTCACACATAACAATAGTAACATTGAATGTAAATGGCCTAACGCCCCAATCAAAAGACACAGACTGGCAAACTGGATAAAAAGTCAGAACCCATCAGTGTGTTGTATTCAAGAAACCCATCTCACATATAAAGACACACATAGACTCAAAATAAAAGGATGGAAGAAGATATACCATGCAAATGGAGAACAAAAAAAAAGCAGGAGTTGCAATCCTAGTCTCTGAAAAAATGGACTTCAAACCAACAAAGATCAAAAGCGACAGAGAAGGACATTACATAATGGTAAAAGGATCAATCCAACAGGAAGAGCTAACTACCCTAAATATATACCCCCCCCAACACAGGAGCACCCAGATACATAAAGCAAGTTCTTAGTGACCTAAAACGAGATTTAGACACCCACACAATAATAGTGGGAGACTTCAATACTCCACTGTCAATATTAGACAGATCAACAAGACAGAAAATTAACAAGGATATCCAAGACTTGAATGCAGAGCTGGACCAAGCGGATCTAATAGACATATACAGAATGCTCCATCCCAAATCCACAGAATATACATTTTTCTCAGCACCACATTGCACTTACTCGAAAATTGACCACATCATTGGAAACAAATCACTCCTTAGCAAATGCAAAAGAACAGAAATCATAACAAACAGTCTATCAGACCACAGTGCAATCAGACTAGAACTCAGGATCAAGAAGCACACTCAAACCCACACAACCACTTGGAAGCTGAACAACTTGCTTCTGAATGTTGACTGGATAAACAATGAAATGAAGGCAGAAATAAACATGTTCTTCGAAACCAACCAGAATGAAGACAAAATTACCAGAATCTCTGGGACACCTTTAAAGCAGTATTGAGAGGGAAATTTATAGCAATAAATGCCCACCAGAGAACAGAGGAAAGATCTAAAATTGACAGCCTATCATCAAAATTGAAAGAAATAGAGGAGCAAGATCAAAAAAACTCAAAAGCTAGCAGAAGACAAGAAATAACTAAGATCAGAACAGAACTGAAGGAGATAGAGACACAAAAAACCCTTCAAAAAATCAATAAATCCAGGAGCTGGTTTTTTGAAAAGATCAACAAAATAGACCACTAGCCAGATTAATAAAAAAGAAAAGGGAGAAAAATCAAATAGATGCAATAAAAAACGATAAAGGGGATATCACCACTGATCCCACAGAAACACAAACTACAATCAGAGATTACTACAATGGATCCCATTTCACAACAAATATCATTAGAGAATGAGCCCAGGTGCTAGACATAAAATGGGAATACCATATTCCTTGGCATTCATCCTCTTCAGGAAGGATAGAAAGAATGATCAAACTTTAATGAGTCACCTAACCAAATCAGTCCTAAAACACTGTTACCCTGGACTAAATGTCCCCCAACTGCCTTGCTAAGAATCAGAACTACCCCTCAAAAAGATGTTGGTGTATCCCCTTATGAGATGCTGTATGGGCTGCCTTATTTATATTCTACTACTGACATCCCTACATTTGAAACCAAAGATCAGTTCCTCAAAAACTATATAGTTGGTCTATCTTCTACTTTCTCTACTCTTAAAACCAAAAGTCTTCTAGCACAGGTGCTTCCCCCAGAGTTCCTGGCACGTCAATATCAACCTGGAGATCGTGTCCTCATCAAAGGGTGGAAAGAAGGAATAACAAAATAAGTTTTGTCTTTCGTTTCTGCTTTTCTTCCTTTCTCCTCACATATACCTTTTGAACTTCCCCTGAGAAGTGCACTTAGGGAATGGTCTTCCCAATTTTCTATATTTTGTAATTCTTTTTTTTAATGTCTGGCCAACTTTATGTGACAAATTGGAGTTTTAACATTCCTTTCCCAAGGGATCTTCCAAATTGAGAATTGCATATTGTCTCCTTTGCTCCTTCAGTCTGTCTAGGGATATCATAGGCTTTTCATCCTTTTCCTGTTGTATATCAAATGCTTTAGAAAGATTTTACTTTCAGGATACTGATGTCCAAACTTCTTTTATTATCATCTCCTTAGGTCTTGCATGTTTTCCCGGTGATCTGCATTGTTAATGTCCCACTGGGGGTCTTGTGTGAGGAATTTCTGGTCCATGGTAGGAACATTTTGACTGGGAGAATGCTCACATTCCCAAACTGCCATAGCAGCCCTACGAATCGTATGCATTTCTTCCCTTGAAAAGAGGATTCTCAAGAGGGATGTTAACTCAACCCAAGTGTATAACTGAGGTCCTAAAACTTGATCAATTTGATCTGCCACTCCCTAAGGGCCATCTAGTAGTGATTTAAGCTCTTTTTTAAACTCCAGACTTCTGAACTGGTAAAGGGAGCATTTACAAAGCCGATAACTCCTGTCCTTGTGGCACCTCTTTTAAGGGAAAGAGAGTCAAGGCTGACTACTCCTTAGGTGTGGAGGGAAATGGGAAATTTTGGATATCCTTTTGATATTGCACTATCTCATGTTGAAGTCCTTTCAAGGAAGAGTACTTAATAGGCTGGGAGAAGACAGGCTCCTGGGATAATTCCCAAGAGTCAGGGTTATAAGGAGGAAGAACAACAGGAGCAGGGGAAGGATGTGGAATGGGATCTGAGGTAGCATTAGCTACCTGAGGGGGGAGGGTCAGAGGCATTGAATGCAGAAAGATGATCCAGAGGATCCCATGTGTTTGTGGTGCAGGTTGTTTAGAAACAGGGACTCTTTATCTTTCAGAGAAGTTGGCTTCCGAATTGTTCCCTTTGGTTTTTAATGGGTAAAGGAATACAGATCCTTGTCTTCAACAAAAAGCATAGACTCTCTCCTCCTAGGATAGGGCTCTTGGCATTAACATGTTTGATTAAGAGCTGACAAATCCACTCCTCTTTGGACCCAAATTGTCACCAGAAGACTCAGGGTTTAAGGATGGGCACTTGAGTCCAAATAAAACAACCATATTTTATCATTTGGTGCTTTCTTTTATATTTGGTTCCTTTATTATCTTTCCAGTATTTTAACATAAGCCCTAAGGGACTATCAGAAGGAATTTCATCACTCTCTTGACTCTATCCTTATCTCAAGGGTGTTGTGGGGGGGGGTTCAGCCTCTCCTACTAGAGGCTTCTTACTCTCTTTCCTTCCAGAGGCTCACTGAGGCTTTAGGGCACAATCCCTTGTATTAGGGATTTCTTCCCTATCCTCAAGAGGCTGTGTTAAGGCTCAATCCCTCCTATTAGGGATTTCTTGCATATCTTTTAGCCCCATCTGCTGGAGGCTTCTTGCACTTTTCCTTTGTTTTGTACACTCTGGCAGCTTCCATCCTAAGCCATATGAGGGGACCGTGAAACCACAAAGAGGACCCACTCACTCCACACAGCAATAGGGCTTAGCACCATTCACACACACTTTCAACCTCTAGAAAATCCCAACTAATGAAATACTTTGTCACCCCTGCAACGTTTCTTACCTTAGTCTGTGTACAGAGTTACCTGGACACCATGGTGTTGCAAGCCCCTCCTTCATGTGTTGCTGAGAGACCAGATTTATTCATCACAATGGGTGGGTCTCAATCTCCCATCCCTGAGGCCACCACAATGAGACAGTGAGACCCATCTTCCCCTGGGAGATGTAACCAAAGAACCCCTCCCGAAGGAGAATGGGAAACCTCATATGCACCACCAGAATTGTTAGAAATAAAGCTTGGAGTTGTAAGAAAAAATGAGCACTCAGAAAAAGGATTTCTCAGCAAAGCAAATTTACTTCTGCACAGAAGGGTGCCTCCTGTAGGGCTTGTAGTCATGAGCGCACCCTGAACAAAGGAAAGTAGAAGTTTTTATTCCTAATATGACTCCTGCCTCTGTATCCTTTCCCCATTGGCTGGGGTCCAACTGCACAATCTAAACTAGACTCAATTGGCTAAACATTTAAACTTTCTTAAATAAGATAGATGTGTGATGGGAGAGGGGAAAGGAGGAAGGAGTCATCTGTGGCAAACTAGAGAGCCAGTCCTTTCCCAAATAAAGTATGAACGTGAGCTGGTGCTCTGGCATGCCAGGGCATGCAGTAAAATCACAAAGAAGAAAAAGAGAAGAAAGAGAAGGAGGGGTACTTGGAATTAAAAAATAAAAGGTTGAGCAGGCTATTTGAAGAGAAACCTTCCCATTTTCACAAGTGTTTTGAAAAAATTTAGGAGAAAGTGAGAGCTATACCAAAAGTGACTTATTTAAACATGACCAGTTTTCCAAGGAAACAACACGTTTCTAAAAATTCTAATATGCAATCTCAGAAATCTTCCCAAGAATAAAAGATGTTTTGAGTCTACATAAGGAAACACAGCATAGTTCTTTGTACGAATGTTCCCAAGAAATGACAATTATTGAAAACTTAGACTTTGGTTGATATTAACCTAAGGTGTTTTTTAAATCCATACATTAAATCTTCACCATAATCTTGGGTATGTATCATTACTACAATAATTTTACAGATAATAAATGTTGGGCACAAAAATGAAATAATTTTCCCCAAATTACAGTGATAAAAATGATAATGTCATGATTAAGTTAAGGACATTCACAAATATTCCAAATATTAGCAGAAACAGACACACAGAATTAAAATAAAAAAGAAGTAATACCAGAAAGCTAGTAATAGAGTATATTACAATATTTTAGAAATAAATGTAACTGTACTACTTCAGTTAGAAATAATTTTTAAAAGCCAAACATTAGATTATATGATATAACCAAACTGTATTCTCTATGTAAGATTTATATCAAAAACAAATTATTAAAGATATTTTAAAAAATTGTTTAAATGGGCAAAATAGACTAGGATAAGAATAACCACAAAATCAGAGATGCAATTTATTAATATAATATAAAGACTAATTCATGACAAAATACAATAAATAAGTGAAGTATATATTGTAAAATAAAAATCTACTTATCATGAATAATATGAGTTGTGCAATATATCCCCAAATTCCATAAATTAAAGTTGTTTTCCATCCAGAATTTTAAATCAGCTAATTTCAGATAATTATTTCACTAAGAATAATTTATCAAATCTAAAAAAATCTGTACAAAATATAATTGTAGAAAATAACAACGTTGATAATTTTCCCTCATTTTTCCCCCCCAAGGTCGAAATGGAAGTGGAAAGGTTAAGGAGCTAAGTAGTGATTTTTGACAAATTCATGGGGCTGTGAAGCACAGCATGGAATTCAGACTCCAACTAGGAGAAAAAACATGGGTCACAATGCAGAATTCTCTTGGGATGCAGAGGCAAATCTACGGGGAAAGAGGATTAACCATCAAAGGACTAAATCCTGGTTTTGAGTTTTTTTATTATTATATTATGTTCACTTGGCTTTTTTAAAAATTTATTTATTATACTTTAAGTTCTGGGGTACATGTGCAGATCATACGGGATTGTTAGATAGGTATACAAGTGCCATAGTGGTAGTGTGCTGCATCCAGCGCCCTGTCACCTACTTTAGGTATTTCTCCTAATGCTATTCCTCCTCAATACCCCCACCCTCTGCTCTTCCTCCCCTAGGCCCCCACCACCAAGGACCCAGTGTGTGATGTTCCCCTCCCTGTGTCCATGTGTTCTCATTGTTCAACACCCACTTAGGAGTGAGAACATGCTGTATTTGGTTTTCTGTTCTTGTGTCAGTTTACTGAGAATGACAGTTTCCAGTTTCATCCATGTCCCTGAAAAGGACATGAACTCATCCTTTTGTATGGCTGCACAGTATTCCATGGTGTATATGTGCCACATTTTCTTTCTATTATTATTATACTTTAAGTTCTGGAGTACATGTGCAGCTGGTGCAGGGTTGTTACATAGGTATACACATGCTTGGGGGTTTGCTGCATTTGTTTCCTCATCACCTACATTAGGTATTTCTCCTAATGTTATCCTGCCCCAATCTCCCCCAACCCCTGCTATGTTTCCCCTAGTCCTCTCACCTCCCAACAGGCTCCAGGCTCTGGTGTGTGATGTTCCCCCTCACTGTGTCCATGTGTTCTCATTGTTCAACACCCACTTATGAGTGAGAACATGCCATGTTTGGTTTTCTGTTCTTGTGTCAGTTTGCTGAGAATGATGGTTTTCAGCTTTATCCATGTCCCTGCAAAGAACATGAATTCATCCTATTCTATGGCTGCATAGTATTCCATGGTGTATATGTCCCATATTCCTTTATCCAGTCTGTCATTGAAGGACATTTGTGTTGGCTCCAAGTCTTTGCTATTGTAAACAGTGCCATAATGAACATATGTGTGCATGTGTCTTTATCATAGAATGATTTATATTCCTTTGGGTATATACCCAGCAATGGGATTACTGGGTCAAATGGTAATTCTATTTTTGGATCCTTGAGGAATCCTCACACTGTCTTCCACAATGGTTGAACTAATTTACACTCCCGGCAACAGTATAAAAGTGTTCCTATTGCTCAGCATCCTTTCCAACATCTGTTTTCTCCAGATTTTTTAATGATTGCCATTGTAACTGGCATGAGATGGTATATCAGTGTGGTTTTGATTTGCATTTCTCTAATGAACAGTGATGATGAGATTTTTTTCATATGTTTCTTGGCTGCATAAAGGTCTTCTTTTGAAAAGTGTCTGTTCATATCTTTCACCCACTTTCTGATGGGGTTGTTCTATTTCTTGTAAATTTGTTTAAGTTCTTTATAGATTCTGGATATTAGCCCTTTGTCAGATGGGTAGACTGCAAAAATTTTTTCCCATTCTGTTGGTTGCTGTTTTACTCTAATGATAGTTTCTTTTGCTTTGAAGAAGCTCTTAAATGGGATCTAATTAAACTCAAGAGCTTCTGCACAGTATTTTCTTTATCCAGTCTATCATTGATGGGCATTTGGGTTGGTTACAAGTCACTTGGCATTTCTAATTCCCTTAAACCAACTAAAATTTGGAAGCAAAAATATAATATTTATAAAGATTTCACACCATTGCACATAATGCTAAAAGTATTTTTTTTTACTTAACTTTCAAATTTAATAAGAAAAACATAAGGAAAAGAGAGAAGACTGGTATTAGAAACAACAAAATATAACTGCAATTGGAAAAATATCAGACCTGTATGATAGTTCCTAACCATAAAAAATATACTTCAAAATAGATGTAACTAAAATTTTAAGGAATTAAAGACAATATGGAACATTTCAGCACAATATTTTAGAACACATAAGTTATCAGCAAGTGAAAATTCTAAATTAAAACACCAAACCTAATGATTAACATCTATATGGTTACAGATAAAAAAAAAAATAAGTAGTGAAAGATAAATAGGTAGATAAATATTCTGACAAATTAAAAAAATTTTAATTAAAAACCAAAAATCATGGTACATACAGACAACCAAAATATGGAAGAGAATAAAAATGCCTTACATACCTGTAACTTGTGAATTTGAGGTGGAAAAGAACATAGAGATAGATTGGAAGTGATAATTTAAAATAATGGAGCAGTTTTGAAAACATTTCAAAAATGACTCAGAAAACTAAGTCACAGTTTCAAGAGGTAGGTGCTACAAACTCAATCAGTATATATTACAATAAAAATATTTATATATGTGAATGAATAAATAAATAGATCAAATAGATCTTTAAGATGTCCAGAAGGACAATACACATTATGTTTAAAGCAGAAAAATATAAGATAAAATTTCCAAAATGAAAAAAAGAAACACTCAAGTAGAAACAGTTAAAAAAAAAAAAAAAAGTGGAGTTACACATTAAAATTGCTGAAAGAAAAAACAAAACAAAACAAAAACTGCCAAGCTAGAATTTTATACATAATAGAGAGGAGAAAATAGGACAGAATACAAAAGCCCAAAATTCAACTCTTCCATAAAGCAATGAAAAACTTTGTCAAAGACATTTCATATCTAATTTTTTTTGAGCTCTGGCATTTAGCCAATATCTTGCATCAACCTGGGAAGCGTTAATTGACAAAATAAGAGATTATTGGTAAGAATTATAATTATTGTGGTGATTTAACTCATCCTAGTCCCTTCCTCTGCTTCCTAGCTCAGCAGCAGCCTTGAAACTAACATCCTCCAATCTACACGCCAGTACCTGAGGGGGCAGAATAGAATTCACATAGAATTCTTTGGTTACTTCCCAGAAAAACCTGTTCAGAATATGTTTCTTTATCTTATCAGAATGAGAGCTTGTTTATGGCAAAACTGAATCCCAGAAAACATTGGTGAAAATATTTGCAGCTAAATGTTCTAGTTGCTACTTTCTGAAGCAGGGGCTACCAATTGAGGCAAACAGTAGACTAACCAAAATGCTTAGGATAAAATGCTGGGGAATAAGATGCTTTAGGGAATAAGATCTTAAAAAGATCCAGCATATTCCTGAGAAAGTATAAGACCACATGTATAGCCGGGGTTATGTGCATTATAAGAAACGACATGACAAGGCTCTAAACTCTCACATTGGCTAATTTTAGATTCTGTGCAAACAGAAAGTAAAAGTTAAGATAGAGTTGAAAACATCTTGAGTAACTGTTGAGAGTATCAAACATACAGATCTCTTTTGCAAAAAAGTGGGAGACTTCCTTTGTTAAAGAAATTGTTTAAAAATCTCTGTTCAATAATTAGCTGACTAATGGACAAATGGAACAGATATTAGCAGACAAAGAAAAAAGAATATAAACTTCATAAAGTTCATTTGCAAATTACACCAACTAAAAAACAATTACAAAAGGGTAAAAACAACAAACCCTGGGGATAAGGGAGCAATTGGTTTCCAGAGTTTGCACATTATGATATTCAAAGTGTCAAATTTTCAACAGAATCTTAACAGGCACACAAAGAAACAAGAATACATTCCCATTTATTAGATAAATAAAGGATATTCAATTAGAAAAGAGGAAAGCAAATTGTCTCTGTTTGCAGAAGACATGATTGTATATTTAGAAGACCCCATCATCTCAGCCCCAAATCTCCTTAAGATGATAAGCAACTTCAGCAAAGTCTCAGTATATTAAATCAATGTGCAAAAAACATAAGCATTCCTATACACCAATAACAGACAGAGAGCCAAATCATGAGAGAACTCTCATTCACAATTGCTACAAAGAGAATAAAATACCTAAAAATACAACTAACAAGGGATGCAAAGGACCTCTTCAAGGAGAGCTACAAGCCACTGCTCAAGGAAATAAGAGAGGACGCAAACAGATGGAAAACATTCCATGCCCATGGTTACAAAGAATCAATGTTTTGAAAATTGTCATACTGCCCAAAGTAATTTATAGATTCAATGCTATCCCCATCAAGCTACCAATGATCTTCTTGACAAGAGAAAAACCACCTTAAACTTCATATGGAACAAAAAAAGGGCCCACATAGCCAAGACAATGCTAAGCAAAAAGGACAAAGCTGGAGGCATCATGCTACCTAACTTCAAATTATACTACAAGGCTACAGTAATCAAAACAGCATGGTACTGGTACCAAAACAGACATATAGACCAATGGAACAGAACAGAGGCCTCGGAAGTAATGCTACACATCTACAACCATCTGATCTTTGACAAACCTGACAAAAACAAGCAATGGGAAAGTATTCCCTGTTTAATAAATGGTATTGGGAAAACTTGCTAGCCATGTGCAGAAAGCAGAAACTGGATCCCTTCCTTATACCTTACACAAAAATTAACTCCATATGAATTAAAGACTTAAACATAAGACCTAACACCATGAAAACCCTAGAAGAAAACCTAGGCAATACCATTCAGGACATACTCATTGACAAGAACTTCATGACTAAAATACCAAAAGCAAAAGCAATGGCAACAAAAGCCAAAATAAACAAAAGGGATCTAACTAAACTTAAGAGCTTCTTCGCAGCAACAGAAACAATCATTCGAGTGAACCAGCAACCATCAGAATGGGAAAAAAATTTTGCAATCTACTCTTGTGACAAAGGGCTAATATCCAGAATCTACAAACAACTAAAACAAATATACAAGAAAAAAACAAACAACGCCATCAAAAAGTGGGTGAAAAATATGAACAGACACTTCTCAAAAGAAAACATTTATGCAGCCAACAATCATATGAAAAAATGCTCATCATCGCTGGTCATAACAGAAATGTAAATCAAAATCACATTGAGATACCATCTCATGCCAGTTAGAATGGTGGTCATTAAAAAATCTGGAGACAACAGATGTTGGAGAGAATGTGGAGAAATAGGAACACTTTTACACTGTTGGTGAGAGTGTAAACTAGTTCAACCAGTGTGGAAGACTGTGGCACTTCCTCAAGGACCTAGAAATTGAAATTCCATTGGACCCAGCAATCCCATTACTGGGCATATACCCAAAGGAATATAAATCATTCTTTTATAAAGACACATGCACATGTATGTTCATTGCAGCACTGTTTACAATAGCAAATACTTGGAACCAACCCAAATGCTCATCATTGATAGACTGGATAAAGAAAATGTGGCACATATACACCATGCAATACTATGTTGGCAGAAAAAGGGATGTGTTCATGTCCTTTGCAGGGATGTGGATGAATCTGAAAACCATCATTCTCAGCAAACTGACACAAAAACAGAAACCCAAACATGACATGTTCTCACTCATAAGTGAGTGTTGAACAAGGAGAACACATGGACATAGGGAGGTGAACATCCTACACCTAGGTCTGTTGGGAGGTGGGGGAGATGAGGGAAAGAGAGCAGGTGGTGGGGAGATTGGGAAGGTATAACATTAGGAGAAATACCTAATGTAGGTGACGGGGGGGATGGATGCAGCAAACCACCATGGCATGTGTATACCTATGTAACATTCCTGCACGATCTGCCCATGTACCCCAGAACTTAAAATATAAATATATATATACACATATATATGTATATATTTACACACTAACACATATGTATATGTTTGTGTGTGTGTGTGTGTGTGTGTGTGTATATATATATATATGATTTTTCAAAAGTTAAAAAGAAAAATTCAATTAACCATAACTATCCCTGAGGAAGTCACAGGTTGGATTCACTAGAAAATAATTTAAACCAGTTATTTAAATATGTCAAAGAGCTGAAGGGGGCCATATGCAAAGAACTAAAGGAAACCATGGTAACAGTGTCTCACCAAGTAGAAAAAAATATACAAGATGAAGCTAGACAGAAATTTTGTAGTGAATAATACAATAACTGAAATAAAAAGTTTACTAGAAGGATTCAAAAGCAGATGTGAACACCAGAAGAGAGATCAGTGAACTTAAAAATAGGTTGGTTGAAATTATTCAGGTGAGAAAACTTGGAAAACAAATCAAGCATTCAAATATATGAATAATGGGAGTCCAAGAAGCATAAGAAGAGCACATGGCAAAAGGAAGTTTTGAGAAAATAATGGCTTAAAACTTTCAAAGTTGATGAATAATATTAATCTGCAAATAATGAAACTCAATATACCCCCAATAGCGTAAACTCAGTAATCCTGCTAAGATTGAAAAACTATTGAAACTAAAGTGAAGTAATTTATTACATACTTGAGATCCTTAATTAGATTAACAGCTGAGTCTCATCGGAAACCCTGGAGGCCAAAAGGCAGTCAATGACATATCTAATTCATAAAATAGAAAAAAAAAACCTTTCAATCAATGGTTCTATATCCTGAAAATCTATATTTCTAAAGGTGAAAAGAAATTAAAACATTAACATATCAACAAAAAGAGTTCAGGTCTAGCAAACCTTCTCAACAAGAAATGCTAAATATACTCATTTGTGCTGAATGAAAACAATTTTAGAAGACAATTTTGTACCAAGATTTATCAGTGTGTTGTATTATAATGTAATTTGTTTTAAACCCTCAAAATTTAATACTACTCTTATGAATAATATCAAAGTAGTACTCAGAATAATATTATTGTATTATATTTAAAGTTTAGTTTTTAATGGCAATTTTCTAAAAATATTGCTTTTTCAATATTATGAGCACTTCTTGAAAAAATAGCTTTATATTTATTAGACCAGAGCACATTTTTGACACAGTTGAAAGAGAAATTGCTGAAGTTGGTGTTACTATGGTTTTAAGTAAACATTTTTCTTGTTATTTGATTGCAGTTCATACAGTGCTTTCATTTATTGCATTCATTCCTAACATCATGTAAGCTCTGGTACTGAATTAATTATTTGTTATGTATTCCAGTGAATTTCATGTGATTATAAAAGATTGATTTGCTCTTGTTCAAGTAAATTATGATTTTCCACAGGGTTATCTTTTAAATTATGTCCTGTGAATTATTTGCATATTTTTTATTAGAATTAGTTTTAGGACATGAGTTGTGAATTATTGCTGTTTCATGCATCAAAAAATCTTATCTGTGTCATACTAAAGATGTAAATATAAATTTCTCTCATGCAATTTATTCAAAAAAGATCTTACAAACACCTAAAGATGGAAATTGTATTTGTATTAATACAAATTCTCTTCTAACGTCAAAGAACTCAAGCACTCTTATTTGGCTTAGTTTTGTGGTAACAAAAATAAAAGGCATAAAATTGATATGGCTTATATTTCTAACTCTCAATTTTGACATATTTATATTTTTAGACTAATAATGTTTGACATGGCCCAATGATAATTTATACATTTACGTGACTAAAATAATAGAAGAATCATTTATTAGGTTTTGATGTTTAAAAGCATGTAAGACATTATGTTAAACAATAGTACTTCATAGGGCCCATGAATACTACTTTTGTAAGAAGTTTTTACCAAAATTTCAAGAATTAAAAAAAGACAGAGAGTGGTCCTTATCACTTTATTCCAAGGGAATAGATCTTGTTTGGGTCGTGTCCTTATATCCAATGGGAATTAAGATATTAAAGCAACCTGCCTGAGATCCATTTATCTCTCACTCCTAGGGCTGCAGGGGGAGGAGAAGAAGAAATTTTGTCTCGTTTCCTTGGAAACTTAATAATTGGACATTTTGATAAGTAGTATGACAGTATATGCAAGTAATGGTCCTTTTATATAGAATACTTTTAGTACTGATTTGGAATTGATTATTGCAAACAAACATCAAATATATAGATTCATGAGACATGGATAATATCACATAAGATATTCTACCATTTGATGTATAAAATGGAGATGTCGTGCACCTTAAATACTCCCTGTTGATATTCTGGTCTAGAGATGTGTGCTTGATATGACACAAGTGTCCTTGGCACTGTCTTCACTGTTCAGATATTCTTCCTGCTTTTCCTCTGCCTCTTTATTGTTTGTCTTCTTGAAATTATTAGTACACTCTGATTTTGAATAAGATCTCTAATTCATTTGAGTCTGATTGTACAATACTATATTCTATTAGCTCAACCAGTTTCAACCACTAGGAAGTTTGGCAGGAATTTAGAGAACTATTGTATAGTCGCAGTCAAAGTCTCATGACTGTCTTACCTACATCTGTCTAAGATAGACATTACAACCTAGACTTGCTTGTTTTTTTATTTCAACATTTTCCTTCTCTTCCTCTCTGTCTTCCCCTTTCTCCCTACTCTTTTCCTTAGCTCCCCTACTCCCTTTCTTTTGCTTTTTCTTATAAAAAGTTTACAAATCTAGATGTATGTAACAAGCAAAAGACCACATTAGAAACATTCCGGTTGGACACGGTGGCTCACGCCTGTAATCCCAGCATTTTTGGAGTCCAAGGTGGGTGGATCACAAGAGGTCAGGAGTTCAAGACCAGCCTAGCCTACATGGAGAAACCCCATCTCTACTAAAAATACAAAAAGTAGCCAGGCATGATGGTGCATGCCTGTAATTCCAGCTACTTGGGAGGCTGAGGCAGGAGACTCACTTGAACCCGGGAAGCAGACATTGCAGTGAGCCAAGATTGTGCCATTGCACTCCAGCCTGGATAACAGAGCGAGACTGTCTCAAAAAAAAAAAAAAAAAAAAAATAGAAACATTCTAATGATCACATTCGTCCCCAGAGATAGTGCTTACAATTTATACATAACCTTGCTAAACATTTCAAACACACACACATACACACTCAAATGTGTGTTACTTAATTATATTTATAATATCTAAATCAACCTGTAATTTATTTTTCGTATTGCTTTGAGATTTGGTTTAATTTTAATTTTACTACAAATAAGTTGTAAAATATTTCATCATTATACATTGACTAGCCTATCCATTAGCTACTTGTTAGAAATGCTGCTGATATCATACATTAAATCTCTGTATATAATTTTTGTATGTGATTCTACTCACTTATTTGTATTTTTTAATATTGGTCCTAAACATTTAATTGCTACAAATTTATAAAATATGAAATATACTTGAAAGCCAATTTTATTTATTGTTCCAAAAATAGTTGAAGATATTTTGCAAGCTTAAGAAGATTTTTAAAAATTCTGATTTCTTTTGTATAAATATGTGTATTTTCTTTATAGGACAATAAAAAGAGACATTTATAATATGGACACATATTTTGGAAAAAGGACACATTTACAATATTACTTGTTCACATGAAGAACCCTTTATAATATCAATTTGTTCCCATATATGGATAATTCCCAACTTAATGGTTCAAGTTATGATTTTTTGACTTTACCAGGGATTTATCGGTGCATTAAATGCAGTTTTCACATGCATTTTCTATTTGTGATAGGCTTATTGAAATGTATCCCCCAACCTAAGTTGAGAAGTGTCTGTTGGAGTTTTTACATTTCTTTCCAATTTTACTGTTTTGTTCTGTTAGTGCTTTAGTTAGCTCTTTTAAAAATCTTTTTAACAAACTCAGGATAAAAGGAAACTTTATTAACATGGGAAATATTATATCTGAAAATTTACTATGTTTTACTATTTCTTTAATAATTATTATTAGTTTTTAATGTTTAGGTTGGAGGTACATATGAAGGTGTTAATTTTAAGATGTTATAATGTTGGTTGCTTTTCTGAATATGATATTTATTTTATTTTGTAGTTGATTAACTGCTAGTATATATTAAGCTAATTATTATTTTATTTATCTTGCATTTAATTATTTTCCTGCTCTTTTTCTGTATATACAGCCCTATGGATTACATTCATATATTAACTTATGTATTACCTCCATAAAACACAGCATGTTGTAGTTAGCATGCAGACTGTAAACATTTTGATTAGAATTTTAGATTGAAAAAATATCTTGAAGAAAGTATAAAGATCTAATAACAGATCTTTATATTAATAATGATCTATCAATATAGATAATAGTGGATCACCTAATCTATAGCTTTAACTAAACTGGTTAGGAAGGTCTATTAAAAATAACATTAGAGTTTTTAACTCTTTGTTTTTGTTCACCTTGTTTGTACCACCTGAATACTTTTCCTGTTTATTCCATATCTAACCAAACTCATGGGCTACAAAATCTTATCTATAAATCTACCTTTCTCTGAATTTCACAAGCATTTTCTTTAGAATTATGCTGTTATTTTCTAGCTGTTTCGCATGTCCCTGGTTGGCTTTTAAACTTAAGCAGAAACTTTTACTTCTTTGAATGATCACAGACATGTGCACTTAGGAACAGGATTCAGGAAAATAGAAGATCCTTCTCCTCCTTTATGGAGACTTATTTGTCCAGTTTTGCTAGAATATGTATTTCAAAGTCTGTTCATGAAACATGTTTTGATTAAGCATTTTGAGAAAACATTTCTAGAATGCATAGTGTAATTTTCTAACATTATTAGTTAACCTAGAAATAAAATGCCCAATTTTGCCAATAGTATTGAAATAACTTATAATTCTGCCAGGTTTTGAAACACATCTATTTGAATTTTCTGAATTAAAGAAAGTAATTCATATAAACATTCACCATTGAAAAATGAGTATTAAGAGCCAAATTGGAAGGTGTCTATTTAATTTAACACAATTAACTAATTAACCATAAAACCAATCTCTGTATTTGTTATGTAGAATATAAAGAATCCCCACTTCCCTTTCTAGTCAATAATTCTAATGTAAAGGTGACAGCTAGTCTAATATTTATGAACATAGAATAAATTTATCTATACTTGAGATTTATACATAAATGGATACATGCATTGTAGAATACTTGATTTGGTTTTTACTTGTCATTATGCTTTTATTTGTTTTCCTCTGGATATTTAAACATAGCAGTAGTTTAGCATTTAGCATTTAGTTCACTATTTAGCATTTCATATGAATATAACATTTTATTTGCTCTGGTGTTGATGGACGTTTGTATCCAACTTTGGGCAATTATGAAAGACTAATAAATGAATATACGTATAAATGTATTGAGTAGTTCATAATATAATTTTATTAATATTTGTCCATTTCCTATAGGTATGTTTTATGTAAATATATTTTTAAAATATGATATTCCAGTGAAATGATAAAGGTGTCATAAATAAGATTTTCACTTTGTTACACTTAAGAAGTATAGTCCTAATTTATGTTAGGTCCTAAGAAGCAAAATTAGTCAACTCACTCCCAGAGACAACCTTAATTTATTTATGACCTTAAATACATATTCTTTAAGCATTGTTTCATGTAGTTTCACTCAATTAAGGACACCATTATGACTTTCTACAAGAGTATTTAAATAAATAAATAGAAAGAGAATAAAGGCATTGGAGAAAAATCAGATTGGTATGTTATATTTATTTTAGATATAGTAATTATTTAAAATATTTATTATGTTAATAAAATGTTTAATATCACAGACATTAATAATATGACAACTTAATGTTTATTGTAATGATCATTCATTATAAAATGGACCTACCAGGCTCATAATTAAATCACAAACACATTGAGAAAAGGTACCCTGTAATGCCAAAAAAAATAAAATAAAACAGAAAAAGAAGAAATACTTTCTGTTAAGACAGTATTCATGGTAATATTAAAAAATGGGTTAACAAATTTTAAATAAACATAATTACAGTTTATGACTCAAATCTTGGCCTAAATTATTTCTTTCCAATATTTTACTCAAATAATTGTTTTTCTTTCTTTTTTTTTTTTTTGTTTAATTGTACTTTAGGTTCTGGGGTACATGTGTAGATCATGCAGGATTGTTGCATAGGTACACACATGGCAATGTGGTTTGCTGTCTCCATCCCCCCCATCACCTACATTTGGCATTTCTCCCCATGTTATCCCTCCCTGACCTCCCCAACCCAACCCGCAGTCCCTCCCTTGGTCCCCTAAACATACCACTGTGTGTGATACTCCCCCTCCCTTTTTTCATGTGTTCTCATTGTCCAACACCTGCCTATGAGTGAGAACATGCAATGCTTGATATTCTGTTCTTGTGTCAGTTTGCTAAGAATGATGGTTTCCAGATTCATCCTTGTCCCTACAAAGGACACAAACTCATCTTTTTTTATGGCTGCATTGTATTCCATGGTGCAGATGTGCCACATTTTCCTTGTCCAGTCTAATGTCGATGGGCATTTGGGTTGGTTCCAGGTCTTTGCTATTGTAAACAGTGCCACTATGAACATACATGTGCATGTGTCTTTACAATAGATTGATTTATAATCCTTTCGGCATATACCCTGTATGGGATAGCTGGGTCCAATGGAATTTCAATTTCTACATCCTTGAGGAAGTGCCACACTGTCTTCCACAATGGTTGAACTAATTTACACTCCCATCAACAGTGTAAAAGTGTTCCTATTTCTCCACATCCTCTCCAACATCTGCCGTCTCCAGATTTTTTAATGATCACTGTTATAACTGGCATGAGATGGTATCTCAATGTGGTTTTGATTTGCATTTCTCAATAATCAGTGATGATGAGCATTTTTTCATATGTTTGTTGGCCTGATATATGTCTTCTTTTGAAAAATGGATGTTCATATACTTCTCCCCACGTTTGGATGGGTTTGTTTGTTTCTTTCTTGTAAATCTGTTTTAGTTCTTTGTAGATTCTGGATATTAGCCCTTTGTCAGATGGGTAGATTGCAAAAATTTTTTCCCATTCTGTTGGTTGTTGGTTCACTGTAATGATTGTTTCTTTTGCTTTGCAGAAGCTCTGGAGTATAATTAGGTCCCATTTTGTCTATTTTGGCTTCTGTCGCCAATGCTTTTAGTGTTTTAGTCATGAAGTCCTTGCCTATGCCTATGTCCTGAATGGTTTTGCCTATGTTTTCTTCCAGGGTTTTTAAGGTGTTAGGCCTTAGTTTAAGTCTTCAATCCATCTGGAGTTAATTTTAGTGTAAGGTGTCAGGAAGGGGTCCAGTTTCTGCTTTCTGCACACTACTAGCCAGTTTTCCCAACACCATTTATTAAACATGGAGTCTTTTCCCCATTGCTTGTTTTTGACAGGTTTCTCAAAGATCAGATGGTTGTAGATGTGTGGCGTTGCCTCCAAGGCCTCTGTTCTGTTCCATTGGTCTATGTCTCTGTTTTGATACCAGTACCATGCTGTTTTGATTACTGTAGCTTTGTAGTATTGTTTGAAATCAGGTAGCTTGGTGCCTCTAGCTTTGTTATTTTTGCTTAGGATTGTCTTGGCTATGTGGTCTCTCTTTTGGTTCCATATGAAGTTTAAGGTGGTTTTTTCCAGGTCTGTGAAGAAGTTCATTGGTAGCTTGATGGGGATAGCATTGAATCTATAAATTACTTTGGGCAGTATGGCCATTTTCACGATATTGATTCTTCCTAACCATGAGCATAGAATGTTTCTCCATTTGTTTGTGCCCTCTCTTATTTCCTTGAGCAGTGGTTTATAGTTCTTTAATGAGGTCCTTTACATCCTTTGTTAGTTGTATTCCTAGGTATTTTATTCTCTTTGTAGCAATTGTGAATGTGAGTTCGCTCATGATTTGGCTCTCTGTTAGTCTGTTATTGGTGTATAGGAATGCTTGTGATTTCTGCACATTTATTTTTGTATCCTGAGACTTTGCTGAAGTTGCTTATCAGTTTAAAGAGATTTTGGGCTGAGATGATAGGGTCTTCCAAATATACAATAATGTCCTCTGCAAATAGAGACAATTTGACTTCCTCTTTGCCTAATTCAATACTCTTTATTTTTTCTTTTTTCTTGGCTAATTGCTCTGGTTAGAAATTCCAATACCATATTGAATAGGAGTGGTGACAGAGGGCATCCTTGTCTAGTGCTGGATTTCAAAGGGAATGCTTCCGGTTTTTGCCCTTTCAGTATGATATGGGCTGTAGGTTTGTAGTAAATAGCTTTTATTATTTTGAGATATGTTCCATCAATACCTAGTTTATTGAGAGTTTTTAGCATAAAGTGCTGTTGAATATTGTCGAAGGCCTTCTCTGCATCTATTGAGATAATCATGTGGGTTTTGTCTTTGGTTCTGTTTATGTGGTGGATTACGTTTATAGACTTGTGTATGTTGAACCAGCCTTGCACCCCCTGAATGAAGCCTACTTGATCGTGATGGATAAGCTTTTTGATGTGCTGTTGCAATCGGTTTGCCAGTATTTTATTGAAGATTTTTGCACCTATTTTCATCATGGATATTGGCCTGAAGCTTTCTTTTTTTGTTGAGTATCTACTGGGTTTTGGTATCAGGATGATGTTGGTCTCATAAAACGATTTGGGAAGGATTCCCCTCTTTTTGTATTTTTTGGAATAGTTTCAGAAAGAATGGTACCAGCTCCTCTTTGTATGTCTGGTAGAATTCAGCTGTGAATCCATCTGGACCTGGACTTTTTTTGGTTGGTAGGCTATTCATTGTTGCCTCAACTTCAGCCTTTTTTACTGGTCTGTTCAAGGTTTCAACTTCTTCCTGGTTTAGGCTGGGGAGGGTGCAAGTGTCTGGGAATTGATACACTTCTTCCAGGTTTACTCGTTTATGTACAGAGTTGTTTGTAGTAATCTCTGATTGTAATTTGTATTTCTGTAGAGTCAGTAGTGATATCACCTTTATCATTTTTTATTTAATCTAGTTGATTCTTCTCTCTTTTCTTTTTTCTTAATCTGGCTACTGATCTGTCTATTTTGTTGATCTTTACAAAAAAACACCTCCTGCATTTATTGATTTTTGAAGGGTTTTTTGTGTCTCTATCTCCTTCAGTTCTGCTCTGATCTTAGTTATTTCTTGTCTTCTGCGTTTTTTTGATCTTGCTCCTCTAGCTGTTTCAATTTTGATGACAGGATGTCGATTTTAGATCTTTCCTCTCTTCTCCTGTGGGCATTTATTGCTATAAATTTCCCTCTAGACACTGCTTTAAATGTGTCCCAGAGATTCTTGTACGTAGTGTCTTTGTTCTTATTGGTTTTGAAGAACATCTTTATTTCTGCCTTCATTTCATTGTTTATCCAGTTGACATTCAGGAGCCAGTTGTTCAGTTTTGATGAAGTTGTGTGGCTCTGAGTTAGTTTCTTAATTCTGAGTTCTAATTGTATTGCACTGTGGTCTGAGAGACTGTTTGTTATGATTTCCGTTCTTTTGCATTTGCCGAGGAGTGATTTACTTCCAATTATGTCGTCAATTTTAGAGTAGGTGCCATGCGGTGCTGAGATGAATGTATATTCTGTGGATTTGGGGTGGAGATTTCTGTAGATGTCTAGATTTTATTTCTATATTAACATACAACATAGACATTGTTATGATCTTCATCAGGCAAATAAGGAAGTTGAGCTTAGAAATTTGAAATAACAACCCCAGCAAAAAGTGGGTGAAAATATGAAGAGACACTTTTCAAAAGAAGACTTTTATTCAGCCAAAAAAAAAAAATGAAATAATGCTCATCATCACTTGTCATTAGAGAAATGCAAATCAAAACCATCTTGAGAAATCATCTCATTACAGTTAGAATGGCGATCATCAAAAAACCTGGAGACAACAGATGCTGGAGAGGATGTAGAGAAATTGAAACAATTTTACACTGTTGATGGGAGTGTAAGGTGGTTCAAACATTGTGGAATACAGTGTGGCTATTCCTCAAGGATCTAGAAATAAAAATATCATTTGGGCCGGACGCAGAGGCTCACGCCTGTAATCCCAGCACTTTGGGAGGCCGAGGCAGGCGGATCACAAGTTCAGGAGATTGAGACCATCCTGGCCAACATGGTGAAACCCTGTGTCTACTAAAAATACAAAAATTAGCTGGGCATGGTGGTGCATGCTTGTAATCCCAGCTACTCAGGATGCTGAGGCAGGAGAATTGCTTGAACCCAGGAGGCGGAGGTTACAGTGAGCTGATATCATGCCACTGCACTCCAGTCTGGTGCCTGCCGATGGAGAAAGACTCTGTCTCAAAAAAATAATAATAATAATTTGACCCAGTAATCTCATTACTGGGCATATACCCAAAAGATTATACATTGTTCTATTATAAAGTCACATGCACATGTATGTTCATTTTCACACTGTTTACCATAGCAAAGACTTGAAACCAATCCAAATGACCAGCAATGGTAGACTGGATAAAGAAAATGTGGCACATATACACCATGGAATACTATGCAGCCAAAAAAAGGATGAGTTCCTGTCCTTTGCAGGGGCATGGATGAAGCTGGAAACCATCATTCTCATCAAACTTACACAAGAACAGAAACCCAAAGACAGCAGGTTCTCACTAATAAGTGGGTATTGAACAATGAGAACACATAGACACAGGGAGGGGAACATCACACACTGGGACCTGTTTGGGGGTGGGAGGACTAAGGGAGGGATAGCAGGAGACGGGGGAATTGGGAAGGTATAACATTAGTAGAAATACCTAATGTAGATGATGGGGGATGAATGCAGCAAACCACCAAGTCATGTTTATACCTACGTAACAATCCTGCATGATCTTCACATGTACCCCAGAACTTAAATAATAATAATAATAATAAAAAGAAGAAATTTGAAATGGTTTGCTCATGGTCTCCAGAAAGTAAGTGATTGGATAAGGCAATTCTGATGTAGAACTCATATTCTTATAAAACTATAATACCTAGGGCAGCCTCCAGATTTATGTTCTAAATTTAAATCTTCCAGATACTCTCAGCACCTTGCTATGGTTACATTCATGATACAACATTATGTCCCACTCCTCATTTCTAAACCTTTGGTGAGGTCATCATCTTTTCAAATTAACTATGTCTTTCAATTTCCCTGCTTTTGTCCAAAGCAAGATCATTTTCTAGGACCAAGTGATGGAAGCAGTCTTAGGTTCATTTGTAACCTAATTCTTATTTTCCAACCTCATGTTCACAAAATTAAAACTGCCTTTTAGAAAAAAAGTATGTTAAATATATTATGTTAGCATTATTGGTGTACTAATGTTTATGTTAAGGTAATATATTTAAACTTAACCAATCTACAAAACTTCTAGTTGTGTAAGACATGATCTTAAATAATGCTGAAGCAAACAGACAGTTAATTATAAAAGCATTCCTGCCTTTAAGAAGTTTATTATCCTGAAAAGAATGGGTGTAAGTACAAAAGAATATATAGTAGGAGCCTTAAGAGAGATACAATAAGAAAGAATGCAAGGAGATTTCAGTTGAATATAGCATGTTAATGGGAATGGTGTTAGGCTTTCTTTTATTTTGCATCATGACAAATGTTTAAATTTAGAAAGATCCCTATTTAACAACTATCCAACCATATTTCTTGTCATGTTTGATCTCTGTAACACAGAAATCATTGAGACAGTTAATGTTTTGCTCCCCACAGATACAGAAAAATATAGGAATAAAGTAAATGATTCCTCCAAAACAGCTACATTTTATTTGAATCCTTATTATTTTAAAGATATTTATATATTTCAACATTACACAGCTAGAAAATGTCATTTTTGTGGCAACACCTACTTAAATGGTTACATATATTTATCCACAATAACAGATGTTGGTCTGCTTTTTAAACAGCTAAATTATTATCACAACATACAAGTTGTAACCACTTAGTTGTAATACAAAAGAGACCTTTACTATATGGAAAAATAATACCTACTATGCAAACCAACAGGGGGATGAGTGTGTATCACACCTTTATTTATAGCAGCCTAAAATTGTAAATAATTGAAAAGCCCAACAAGAGGTAAATAGATTATCACAGTGTATTGTGCATCTGACGGAATGCTACAGAGTGATCAAGAAGAATGGATTAATGGTACATGCCACTACAGAGATAACTCTCAAAAACTTTATGCTGAGTAAAAAGAGCAGACACAAATGAGCATAGACTGTATAATACTATTTGCATTAAATTATAGAAAATTTAAATATGTGCAATGACAGAAACCAGGTCAGTTGTCGTCTGTTCTGATCTAGAGGAGGAGATGGGCTGCGAGTGCCATGGAGAAATTTTTGTGCATGCAGGAAATGTTCTACATCTTGATGATTGTTGTGACTCTACAAATGCCTATATTTGTCAAAACTCATCAAATGATCCATTTTAAATTAGACAGTTTGAGTCTTTCAATTTATATAAAACAAATTGAGAAAGAAAAAGAATGAGAAAATTGTAAAGATTTTTAAGATTATTAAAAATATAGAGATTATAATAAAATAATAAATAAAAAGACGTAGTTGCAACCAAGATGGATAGTTTCTTTTTTTAATTCAGTCAGAGGAAAAAATAATGTACCCTTATAACTAGAATTCTGAAGAACCCAAGTTGTGAAGTTAACTTCTTCTAAAGTCTATGAAGTGATGGCCCTGTTCAAGGTAATGACTATAAAAATATTTCAGTATTTTCAAGAAGAATATATAATGCTAGTTATATATTAGCATAAATTCTGATAATCTAACCTAATATTCTGATGACTTCACATCCTTAGCCTATTTGAGATTTTGATATCATAAATTGCAGATTCAATAATCAAACCTTTTTATGATACCAAATTTTGATGCCTTTCTTAATAAATACCTATCTTTTAATTTCTATGATAATTTATAATAAATATGTATGTCATAAAGCTAACCAAACTATTCATATAATTAATTGCATTTTAGAATTAATAATATGTTCTGTATTTAAATGTTTGTAATTTTAAATGTCAGTTGATATATTAGACATATGAAAATAAATAGTATGAATCTAGTTGAAAAAGTATAATTAACTGTAAATTTTAAAGTAGAAATATATAAAAAATTAAATTTAAAGAATATCTAAAAATTGTAGTGAAGTTTCTGTACTGTACATATGTTAACTAGCTGTATTAGATTCATAATAATATTCTCATCATATTTAGAAAAGCTGTTAAGTACTTGTGTATGTAGGTTATCTTATTTGCCTATAAGATTGCTCAGTTGAATATTTAAATAAATAACCAAGAATGTGTACAAAAATTTTGTGTATATTTAACCTGCTTAAATGAATTTTATTGACTGAGATTGTGAATGGAGTTAAGAATTATTGAGTCTTTATGATTTACCATGCAGAATTCCTAATAAAATTCCCTGGGAAAGTAGCTATTTATATTTTATATAAAATTATCAGGTTACTAATTAAAATGCCAAGACTTTTGAGATAATTTTAAATGCTGTGAATGCAAACTAGATTTTAAATGTGCTACTTTACAAAATGAATATGACTTTAAAACCTGTTATTTCAGATACTCCTTTGAGTACCCCAAGTTGCCCTCTTTGTTCAAAAGCTGACATCAATACTGTATAGTGGAGTGCTAGAGTCAAATGTGATTGTATTGGATAGCATTAGGGCAAGATAATGGTTATGTTAGTCTACTGTTTTACTGACAGCAGCTAGATAGCAAAATCAGAAATCCATTATCCATATGTCATACAGAACTCGATGGCAAAATGTACATACTAACTCTAAAATTCAAGCAAATTAGAAAAAGACCAGTTCCATAAAATCGGTATTTTGTCAACATTTTTGTGGAAAAAAATATAAGCAAATAAAAGGCAATCTCTCATAGACTTAGGAACAGGGTAGAGAATATATAGCAAGAAAATTTTAAAACAGCAGCTGAAATAATGTTGAGAAATACCAGGACGTTTCACTAGGCCTGCAATAAGGAGGATTGAGCGATAAACACTTTATCCCTTATGACCTCTGCAAGCTTATGTTTTAGGGCTCCTTTCTATCTAGGTCAGGGTTCCATGGGCACACGTATTTGCAATCAGTAGATTTAAAATTAAGCGGAGAAGAAACAAAATAGATGAAATATATATGTAATAGCTTCTTTATGTTATGGATTATATAACAAGAGGTAATGGGGTAACATATTTAAGATATAAGGAAGGAAATAATGCAGTAAGATTTTGTATCCAGAAAAAAGCATTCACAAACTAACTAGCATACAAGGTCACAGGGTATATTGTTCTAATAAGTACTTTCAGAGTGACCTTCAGACAACACAAATGACTTGAGAGGCTTGGATATCAAGTATTAATGGGGAGCACTACATGTAATGCTACCTATGTAATTAAGAGAAAATGTGGAATAAGAGGGACAGAGGCAGAAAGTAAAGGTTGTAGTTTTTTACTATGATAATATAAAGTCCAACTATAAAAATAATAGTAAGGGAATGGTTAGTTAATATGCACAATGTTTTCAATATTTAAATAAATAGCAGTGATAGTATTGTTATTCTGAGATTTTTAAGTGGGTAAAATAGGACAGAACAAATAAATAATTTGAGATAATAAAATTCTATAATTTCTTAAGTCCTTAAGCACCAGAATCTTCAGTGTGGAAGAATGTACAGATATAACATTGAAATTTAAATAATATTATATTCTTGAACTTGATTGGAATCATTAATATAAAACATTATGATAAGATATATACATAAACATATATGATGATTCTGATTTCAACAAACGTACGCGCGCACACACACACACACACACACACACACACACACACTTTTATCCTTCCAACAGTATCCACTGAAAATATCTTAAGCAACGAGCCACTCAGTAGCTGACTGTGTCCTTGTATTAATAATTAATAATTAATAATAAGGTCTTCAAAAGTCTCACAAAGGACTTTTGGAAAAATGACAGATTCCCAGGATTAGGGCAGGAGATGTTAAAGATGAGCCTAAACAAGATACTTCTTTTTATGTAAGATATTCAGAAAACTTATAAAAATTATCACAAGATCTTTGAAGCCAACTTATACTACCAGTAGCCAATACGAGAAAAATCATCTAAAATAATGATAACAATTCAGTGTCTTGAAACCCATCAGTTATCCTTAAATCAGTGAGTTTGTTATAAACACAAATATAAGAAAAGGAATCATCATTATTGAAGGCAGATAGGAAACCAAATCATTGTCTTGAAAACTGGTAAATAAAGGGAAAGTAGCAATCACTTATGCTGATTTTCTTATATGAACTGTATTACTGGGCAACCACAGGGCAGATGTGGGAAAATATATCCTCCTATTTGTATTTATACAAGACAAACTGATAGAATTAGAATGCAACTGTTTTGCAACATCCAATGATTTAAAGGCTATGAACATTATTTATTACTGGCTATTAACAAATAATAGACAACTGCATGTGCTTATCATAATCTTGTAAAAGATCATTTAAAACCCTGCCAAAATGTAGACAACGATAGTAATATTAAGCTGTTTCTCAGTCTTCAAATTATTTGGCCAAACTGTAGCAATTGTGTCAGACAATCATCTGTCTTCCTTGAAATTCTTTATCTCTTGGCTTCTAAGACACTACACCTGCCTAGTTTTTATCTTACATTTCTGGTACCCCGTCTCATTCTCTTGTACTGCTTTCTCCTAGATTTTGTGACTTCTTAATTTAAAAGGAATCTAGGGCTTAAAATTCAGACAACATTTATTTCATACATTTACCTATTCCATTTGGAGTATCATGTATTTTAATGTCTTAAAATGTCATGTATTTACTAAAAGTGTACAAAACTATAGTTAGTGCAGCTCCACACAGGTATTTCAGATTAGTACATATAACTTAAACTGTTGCATCACACATAATGTGCTTGAAACTGAGCTTATGAAAATGCCTCCAAGACTTCTTTCTTGCAATCTTCTCAAGATTAGTTAAGTTGAATTGAATTCTACTTAATATTTCAGCTGCCAAGACCAAAAATCTCAATGTCATGCTCAATTACTTACTCTATGATTTATAAAGCACTATATGAATCATTCTTCCTATTACCTCTCTGACCTCAGCTTCTATTACTTTCCCTTGTGATCTCTCTATTTTACTGATTCCTCTGATTTTCTCCAAATACAGACAGGGGAAACTCCCACCTCAGGGCTTTTGCACTTGCTTGTAAATCCCTCAGATATGTTTGGGAGTTAAAGGAAGTTCCCTTACTTCCTTTAGGTCTTAAGAGTTTTATATAATCCAAATTATCTTGCACACATGATATCAGTTTCTCTGCTTTATATTTTCCTTCTTAACGTTCATGAATACGAACCCTGTACACTTCCTTATTTATTTTCTATTTTTTCCACTGAAATGTAAACTCCATTAGAGTAGAAATGTTTGCCTACTATAACTTGTGCCTGATGAAAAGTAGAAGTTAATATTTTTAATGTATAAATAAATGAAGGAGTGAAGTGACATATATGCATTATAAGGAGAGATTTGAAGAAAAAATAATTTTATTATTAACTTTGAGCTAATTTTTGAACATAAAAATGTAGTACATACCGATAAATACAAATACAGCATTCATACAGATTTCAAATTTAAGTATCATATTATTGATTAAATAAAATATTCTATTTCATAGGCTCAAATATAAATAATAGTAGAATAAAAGTGAATAAATATAGCTAGACCATGACATTACACTTGCACTGAGACTTTTCTCATAACAATTTACATACTTATAATACATGAGATTAACTGGGAGAAGAAGATATATATTGTTGTAGGAGCCAAATATCAAAATATATCTATGGGGAAAAAATAGGTGAGGTAGAAAGACATAAGCCATAATAAGTATAAAAAAAAAAAAAAAAAGTATAGTCCAAAGGGAAAAAAAGAGCACACAGATTAAATTATCTGAAGTGAAAGAGATCTAAAGAAGAGCGTATTCAACAGTGACAAATACTACAGCAGGATTAAGTAGGATGAAAACAAAACCCAGGGATTGGATTTATTGATGAGGAATTCATTAGTAATTGTAGCAAAAGCTCTTTCTGTGTAGTCATAGAGATAGGGACCAGATTTAAGGCATCAGGGAATCAAGTGGAAATAGAGACATTGACATTAACTGTCTCAGTCAATGAATTCTATTATAGAAAGAAATAAACAGGACATGAAATTGTAAGTAGAAGAGTTTCAAAGATTTTTTTTTTTAAGCATGAGAAACACTAATATATGGGTTAATGGAGGGAAGAAAGAACACTGGGAAATGAGAATTGGAAAAGAGAAAGAAGAGAATAGAAGACCAAATGATTTCAAGAACAATGTGATAAAGCCTTAGAAAAGTCAATCTTTCCTCTGAATAGGGAGGTATATAAGGTCAAGTAATATTAAAGGAGAGGAAAATTTGGAGGTCGGGAACATGTGAATATCTAACAGATTGCTTCAAAACTTATCAAGAAAGATCTGTAAAAGAATATTTGTGATATGTCAGGTCATGTTATTTTCTGTAATGATTGTGAGGCCTGTCTCCCTTGAATATTTTCTGAGCTCCAAAAGGTGGCTGCCAAAATTTTAATGAAAATTATTTTTATTTTCTGGAGAATAAAGATTACTATTCTTCCAATCTATATATTATTCTAAGGAGATTCAACAGGAAGATATTGCCCTCACTTGCTAATATTACTGCAGAGCAGGAAATAATGAGAATTTTTCACTATACTGGGAAAGTTTGGATAAACATGTTAACAGGATGTGGTGGTAATTAGAGAAGGGTGTAGTGCAGAACAAAATATCCAAAGGATTAAAGAAGAGACATGTGGGAAACTTTAAAATCAGACCTAGCTCCAAGGAAGTTCTGATCCAGAGACTGAAGGAAGGGAATGTTTTCAAAAGCGTAGAAGAAAAATGGAGGTATTTTCAAGGTGGACAGAGGTATAGTGGGCAAAGAGGTTTGCAGTATTTGGTTGGGTGATTGCAGACATAAAGGAGACAAAAGGTATTACAATAGTTGGAAAGGCAGTGGATTGATAATCACAATGAAGTCTAAGGATTTTCAGAGTTAATACTAGGGAATGAGCTGAAATGATAAGAGGTGATGGTCAGTGAGTCTGATGTAGAAGGCTCCTATTCTAGAAGTTCTACTATGCCTAGTACTGACAATTTCTGGTTATGTACCTGAAAATAAGGGACTTAGAAAGGCTGGAGTATAGACATTTTGGAGGAAGAAATTCAAGATACTAACAGGCTGTGGGTTGTCAGGATTATCCACATATATATTTTACTACCAAGATGCCAAGAATTAAAACAAGAGTATAAAGAGAGTATATTGACCCAGGAGCTGACATCATGGAAAAATGAATGGAAATATACAAAGCTGAATTGGATGAAGGACTGCAACAACAGGAGTTATTGGGTAATATAATCTTTTTAAATGAGACTTCAAAACTAATTGTGTATGAGTGTTTTCCTAGAGAGAGGGAAAAAGAAAAATTGTCTGAAAGTGGCTATTTGAAGCCACAACTTGAAAGGAGTTGAGGGAAATTAAGTATCCTCAAAGGGGGTCAGGTTTTCATTAGAGCATGACTGTGAAGATGAATGAAACATGTTGAAAAAATTAACTGCAGAGGAATTTGCTTTTAATGGATCATGAATTTCAGAGAATATGGTGGAGCTGGAGAGAAGTGAGTAAAGGAGAAAGAATGGGGAAAGTATCAGGCCTTATAGTCTAAGAGATAAGGGTTAACTTGGGCCTTGAGTATTCTTAGTGTGGCTGCTATAATAAGAAATAAAAAGCATAATTATATTGGTTACAGAGGATTTAAGGCACATAGTTTGACAAAAATCTAAATATGAAGAGTTTGGAAGGCATAGATTTCAGCTGATACTGAGAAACTGAAAAATACAAACTGGCAATGGCTAGGTCATACCTAAAAACCATACTCTAACCTACCTTTTGCAAAAACTTGTTCAGGAAACCAACCCCCTCATCTGTAATAAATGTCCCAGGAAGCCAGCCTGCTATAACTCAGATTTGTAGGAAGTCAGACTGCTACCTCTAGTAATAACACAGAAGGTAAAATGACCAGGACTTGGTTAATAATTGTCAGTTTCCCTAATTTTTGTCTCAGCCTCCATCTTAAGAACAGTCAGAGAAAGCCAAATAAGCAACACTAGCCAATCAGATAGAAGGTTCGTCATCCCATAAGCCTACCTACAGCTTCCCCATGCCAACAGCCTCCAATGAAGACACAGCTGAAGTCTTCTCTTTATTCTACTGTGAGGCTTTCCTCATCCTCTGCTTGCCTTTGCATCTCTGTCAAAGCACAGTGATGATGGCTGACTCACTTGCTGCTGTAGACTTTGATTGTTCTCAATCATTTGCTTTTTACTTTGACAATTCATTTCAACCCTAATGATGAGGGTAGAAAGCTATGAAGAATCACTGTCTTAATATCAGTGGAACAGCATTATGTTGATACATTTTTTTTAATTGTACATTACGTTGTGGGGTACATGTGCAGATCATGCAGGATTGTTGCATAGGTACATACATGGAGGTGGTTTGCTGCCTTCCTCCCCCTCATCACCTATTTCTGGCATTTCTCCCCCCATGTTATCCCCTCCACACCATCCTCACCCTCTGTTGTCCCTCCCCTAGCCCCTGCAAAAGACCCCTCCCTGTGTCCATGTGTTCTCATTGTTCAATACCCACCTATGAGTGAGAACATGCAGTATTTGATTTTCTGTTATTGTGTCAGTTTGCTGAAATGATGGTTTCCAGATTCATCCATGTCCCTACAAAGGACACAAACTCATCATTTTTTATGGCTGCATAGTATTCCATGGTGTATATGTGCCACATTTTCTTTGTCCAGTCTATCATTGATGGGCATTTGGGTTGGTTCCAGATCTTTGCTATTGTAAACAGTGCCACTATGAACATACATGTGCATGTGTCTTTATAATAGAATGATTTATAATCCTTCGGGTACATATCCAGTAATGGGATTACTGGGTCAAATGGAATTTCTAGATTGTTGAGGAATCGCCACACTGTCTTCCACAATGGTTGAACTAACTTACACTCCCACCAACAGTGCAAAAGTGTTCCTATTTCTCCACATCCTCTCTAGCATCTGTTGTCTCCAGATTTTTTAATGATCACCATTCTAATTGGCGTGAGATGGTATCTCAGTGTGGTTTTGATTTGCATTTCTCTTATGACCAGTGATGATAAGCACTTTTTCATGAGTTTGTTGGCTTCATATATGTCTTCTTTTGAAAAGTGTCTGTTGATAGCGTTTGCCCACTTTTTAATGGGGTTGTTTTGTTTTTGTTTTTTTTTTTCTTGTAAATCTGTTTTAGTGCTTTTTAGATTCTGTATATTAGCCCTTTGTCAGATGGGTAGATTGCAAAAAATTTTTTCCTTCTGTTGGTTGCCAGTTTGCTCTAATGATTGTTTGTTTTGCTGTACAGAAGCTCTGAAGTTTATTTAGATCCCATTTGTCTACTTTGGCTTTTGTTGCCAATGCTTTTGGTGTTTTAGTCATGAAGTCCTTGCCTATGACTATGTCCTGAATGGTTTTGCCTAAGTTTTCTTCTAGGGTTTTTATGGTGTTAGGTCTTATGTTTAAATCTTAAATCCATCTGGAGTTAATTTTAGTGTAAGGTGTGAGGAAAGGGTCCAGTTTCTGCTTTTTGTTTATGGCTAGCTAGTTTTCCCAAAACCATTTATTAAATAGGGAATCTTTTTCCCATTGCTTGTTTTTGTCAGGTTTGTCAAAGATCAGATGGTTGTAGGTGTGTGGTGTTACTTCCGAGGCCTCTGTTCTGTTCCATTGGTCTAAGTCTCTGTTTTGGTACCAGTACCATGCTGTTTTGATTACTGTAGCCTTGTAGTATAGTTTGAAGTCAGGCAGCATGATGCTTCCAGCTTTGCTCTTTTTGCTTAGGATTATCATGACTATGGGGGCTGTCTTTTGGTTCCATATGAAGTTGAATGTGTTTTTTTCCAGTTCTGTGAAGAAGGTCATTGCTAGCTTGATGGGGATAGCATTGAATCTATAAATTACTTTGGGCAGTGTGGCCATTTTCATGATACATTTTGTAATCAAGAATTTATACCATATGTTGTGTAACATTTCATTCCTGGTTAATGGGCTTAAGGATTTTGGAGGAAGCCTGGATATACTCCAGTTTACAGTCTTTTTCCTGAATATTATCCAAATCTTGCATTTTTTTAAACTACTCAGACATCCTTTTCACAGTGTCATCTCTCCTGACTAAAATACTTTATGCTCAGCCTTCATTTCTTTACCTTTGATCATCTCTTCTCTCCTTTATTCTACACTTCTCATCTTTCAACATATTTTATTTTACTTAGTTTTATATTAATTTGTATTATAGTATTCCCAAACTAGAATGTGACATCTTTAAGCATAGAAGGTAAGAAATTTTAACTAATTGTTTAAGAGTCATGAGCAGATCCCAAGAGCCTGGAACAGTCCCTAACAAAAAGAGAATTGATAAATTGTTTTTTTATGAATGAAGCAATGACAATTTGTAGCAGAGAAATATTATCACTTAAAACCTTTTTGTGAAAATGTCTCATAAAAATATTTGTTAAAATTGTCACTTTTTTAATATGTTAAAATAAAAAGTATGAACAGGAGCAACAATAGGTTGAAAATACAAATAGAAAATTTGATTTGATGCCTTGGTTAGCATTTAAAATTATAAATTATTATTTTTTAATTGCAGGTCAAATGACTTAGCCACTGAAAGATAAATTAGTATGTTAGGAGAAATAGAATAAATGTTAATTGGAAATTAATAACATGCTAGGAGTGGGTTTTGGCATTGAAATATTTAGCAGATTTTGAATTGCATCTCAATACTATCCTCTCTTGTTTACAAGTACTCACTGGTTCTTTTTGGATCTGTTCCGTTTCTACCCCAAATGGGTGTATTGCAATTCAAGTTTGACTCTTATTGTATCAGTTTGTTAGGATTGCCATAACAAAAGAGACTGGGTGGCTTAAACTAGAAAAACTTATTTGCTTACATTTCTGGAGGCTGGAAGATTGAAAGCATGGTGGTGGCACAGTTGACTTCCTCTTAGCCCTTGCTTTTCAGGGTTATTTGTGAACATGGAGTCTATATCCACTAATTTGCAAATGGCTGCTGAATACAAGTTTTATGTACCTGGGCATTTGCTTCTGTGGATCTATTACACCTGAGAAAAATTCTAATATCAGTAAAATTGACTTTCCCTTTCACGTGTTCTTCTACAAATCCTTATCCATTTAATTTTCTTGAGGTCTAATGTGTTTCAAAATGCAGAATTTTACAGAATTTAGTGAGTCCATACTGCAGTTATACTACTTCACTAAATCCTTGGACAACGTTATGTAATCAAACTAATTAAAATGTCTGTAGCAAAAATTATGAATGTTCACACTACATGGGATAAATAATAACCCTAAGTGTTCTAATAACATTTATTGTGATTTTTTTTCCACTCAGTAATTTAAGGTCAAATCAGATTTTGCAACGAAATTAGATATTAAAACATTGCATTTTCGACACTATTTTAGAATGAAATTATGCAAAACCATTTTATTGTTGCATCTAAGTATTTGGCATTTGAAAGTTGCTATTTTAAATACCCCATTATTAGAGCATAAAAGTCCATATTTAGAAATAAATTTTACAGAAGGTGTGTAAGACCTCAATACCGTAAGTTATAAAACATTGTTGATGAAAATTAAGAAATATCTAAATTAATGGAGCTATATAACATGTTTATAGATCAGAAAACTCAATATTGTTAAGAATTCATTGCTTCCAAAATTTATTTTCAAATTAATAGTAATTGCAAATTAAAAAATCTAGTGAGAATTTTGCAAAAATATACAAGTTACTCTCTGTTTGTTTGGAAAATAATTTAATTCTAAATACATTTACTTGAAAACAAATGATTATAATATGGAAACATAAGACTAAAAAGACTATTTTTTTTTACTAACTATAAAATTATGATAGTCAATACAGTATTTTTTTGACAGTAGAATAGCCATATAGGTCAATGAAACAAAAAAAAAATTTAGAAATATGCCATCACATGTTTGACCAGTTAATGTTTGAACATACATTGCTGATTGGAGTGAAAAGTGCTACAGCCATCTAGAATACAGGAAAAAAGTTTCTTATAAATTCAAGCATACTATACATGTGACTCAGAAACATCCAAGTATTTAATGAATAAAAGTCCCTAATTATTTGACAAAGGGAAATAAATTACATTCTTTTGATTTGCACAGAAAGTCCAAAGCTATCCACAGAAACTCTGTTTATAACAAGAAAAAAACTGGAACAACGTTAATGCCCATTACCTGGTCAATAGATAAATAAATAGTGACATGTCTTTACTGTGGAATACTACTCAGTAATAACAAATAAATTATTGATAGATACAAAATTTGGACAAACTATAAGCATTATGCTTCATTAAAGGAGTCAAACAGCAGAATGCATCTTGTTTTATTCTGTTTATTTGGAATTACAAGAACACAGAAATTTACAGTTGTCAAAATTTTTGGGGGTTCAGAATTGGAGGAAGAGATTGCAAAAGAGCATAAAGGAGATTTTCAGAATGAGGGAAATGCTTTTATCTAGATGGCTACAAATCTATATCTGAATGTCAAACTTCTAAAGTAGGCATTTAAATTAAAATTTTATTTTCCCATAATTAAATTTAAGATAATGTTTAAAAATACATTTGAAATATTAAAAATATAAGGTAAATACCCCTCTTAGGGACATAAACAATTTATAAATGAAAGTCTCATATTTTTTCAGCTATCTTAATATCTAAGAAGAGACTATCCTATTAAAATAATATTTAATTGCTCAAATCTGATAGTGAATTCATTCCTCCTAAAACATAAGAAGTAAAATTCTCATATTGTCACATTACAAAGCTAAAAGATTTCTTTCTTAGGATCTTTGCACAGTATCAGTAGAGTAACTATTTGCTAAATTTGGTGAAGATTTAATTTGGCTAATGAATGCCTAATCTAGATCTCAAATTATTTCTTTTCCCATGTGCATTGATTCCTATGGCAATAAATGAATAAAAGTTATTTCACTCCCTGAACAGTTCTAATTTAAAGCAAATTAATCAACCCTCTTCATTGAAATATTCTGGACTACAATTACAGCACTAATGTCTAGCTGCTTGTTCTTTTCAGGCCTAGTAACAGAGAGTAATTGCATCTTGTGTATTTTCTTGTGGGAATTGTTTCATATCTGGAGGTGATTCTTTTTTCCTAAATCATTTATTCTATATGATGTAATTGCTGGTCACACACATAGAGGACTTTTTAGCTATAATATTCAAATATGATTATCTTCTATCTGAATAACTTTCAGGTTTAATAATAATAATTTGAAAAGATTTAGCAATGCCAAAAGTACATTCAATAGCAGGAAGGTCACTGAGTTATTGTATGTGAAAATTTTATTTCTGAAATCTTAACTTATAGTACTTTAATGATTATTTTTGTCACTTTAAGCTTTAAAGACATTTTGTTACAATCCTCAGAATAAGTTCTTAATAGTCGACTGACTAAAAACATTTTCATATTACTTTTATAATATTGCCATTAGAAAATTATAGTAGCTCTGTCAATTGCTTATGGGTCTTTTGTAGAAAATTCAGAACAATGACAAAAAATTATAAACACAACAAAGCTTAATTGTCTATTTATGTGTTCAAAGTTGTATTTCAACATAAGTTAATAATCTAAAATACAGGATAATTTATCTAATATTTTGAGCTTTAATATTCAAAGCTGATTCTTCATAAACATAAAGGTCATTAGCCTAATTATTTTATATATAATCTTATTTTATCCCAATTATCCCCTATTGAAAGTTGCATATTTCTCTCCTAGCTTTTCTAAAATGCTATTTGTAATCCCTTTATCTTCCATTAACACAGTAATTCTCTCTAGCTCATCTTATTTCTTTTATAAATTTCAAGTAAAATGAATGTGAAAGGGTTATAGTCTTTTTTTTTCTGACAAACAGAAATCTGTAAGTAGTGTAAAGATGTTAGCAAAATTTGAAATAAAAAGTTGAATCATTTGTAACTTCAAGTCTAATGTCAGGACACAAAAAGTCACCTCCTGTAGTTCTGTCTTGCCTGAAGAGTCATCGAATTTCCTAATTTAGTCAGATACTACACTCTTGAGCAATTCTTAGCCATAGACCTTTTATAATAAGAATAATAGTGAATACTTTAGAATTTTATGTTATCTTTTATAATTATCCAGAAAAACAAAATGTTCATAGTATAACCACACCCTAAAGAATTAAGCAGAAAAACAAATAATCAACACCTGCGTTTTACCTGTTGTGGCCTGACTCACTCAGACTTCTGTGATCTTTTTGTATTTCATATTATTGTGTGCACTTGTCAAACACCAAAAGTGCTGACATTTGTCTGTTTCATTGTTACCTTAAGTGGATAAAACATTTTCATGTATTTGCAGGGCCTTTTTTTCCCTGCCTCTGGCACAGTTGTCCAGAGATTCTTTTTGTTTTTCTCTCTGAAATAGCGGTTTGTAGGAGTTCTCTCCGTACTTTCACGGTTCCCTCAAGCCATTATGAATCTTCATGATTGAATGCCCATGGTGTTACACGTAACTGCTGCTGAGCATTGGGTCACAACCATGAAATCATCTGTTGCACTGTTTTAAACTACACTATATAAAATTTTATTTTTAATATTCGATGACAAATGTAGACTATTCTATACATTTTTATTTACTTGAAATTATTAAAATGTTCACTCCAGTTTAAAACTACAACCTTACCTTAAATTTTAAAAGTTCCCTTTCTCTATTTATAAAGTCAGTCAAGTCACAGAGTCGTATCCTCTTTATCTCTTGTAGATCTGGCTTTTTCTGTGTGTTAGGGTTAGTAGAAAAAAAAAGGACAAATATCGCCTTGCTTAAGTGTTTGTTGTGGTATTATAGTTCATAGCCAGCTATGAATGCTGTCTGTGATAGTGGTCCAGGGGATTAAATTCTCTCAGAATTTTACTGTGTTTACCACTCTAGAGGTTAAATTCATAGTCTGCTTCACTACCATCTTCTCATTCTACATACTGCCATCTTCCTCCCTTTGCTTTCTACTCAATAGGCACAGGAAGAGGTCAGAGAGTTTACTGACAATGTAAACAGCCAACTGCAGCTTAGTGCTACTTTCTGTCCAGTGAAGCACTCCAAGTATTTTATAGTGGTGTTCTTGGGACCTCCTGTAATTGGACTTCAGGTGGTAAAATCATGTAACATTTTTTCTTTTCTCCTATATTCTTTACAATTACTCCAATATTTTCCAGATATGTACATATAGTAGCACGTAGCAGTATAATAACCATTTAGTCCTTTTTATACACCAAGCAGAATTTGACAGTAATGGAAACCCCTATGTGTGTATATGTGAATATGTATATGTATTCTCTTGACTCCAGAGATGCCACAATTTCTTGGTATTCCCTTAAACCTCAGACCACTTAGTTGCTTCCAAGTCTTGCTCTCCCTCTTCCCATTCTCTTATTTCTTAGTGTTATGTAGGGATCTCTTCTAGATCATCTTCTCCTTTCACCTACTTCCTCATACCTTATCCATGGGCAGTCTCATCGACAACCATATTTTCAATTGCCATGTCTAGATAATATTATTTTCTCAATTAATTTTTTACTCTTATCCTGTAAAAGGATCATGCACCTTTGTACACTATCATATAATTTTAAGGGCTTTTCTGAGGGAGGATAATTTCCTATTTAATTTGTGATCGGCTATTGGATTACTCTTGACAATGAAATATGAATGGAAGTGACTAACAGATAGCTTGAAGAATATAGCACAACAGCCTTCCAGAAGCTTTATCACACTTTTCCTTCTGCAATTAGTTATCTTATGGGCGGACTGCAACTTCAGCTTAGATCTCATATTAAGCAAAGCATCTGAACAGATCTGCAGTTGATCTACTAAGTCACAATGTAGGGGTAGATTTGCTACCAGCCCACAGTTTGAATGTAAACATCAAGGTTAGTTATTATAGGACTTTGTTATTGTATGCCATAAAGTTATTGTGGCATGTTACCACAGAAAACTTAACTGTCAGTCATTCTTATAGTGCAAACACACAAATTTATAATCTGTGATGAGATATCTCAACTGTATACAAAACCTTAACCTCTAATTGCCTGCTGAAGTGCACTTGGATGTCTAATAGACACTTCAACATATCTCCAAATTAATCTATTCTCTGCCCAATTTAATCATTTTATTCTATGTTCCTTAATTCAGTGAATGACACTACCACATACGCAGCATCCAATACCAGAAACTTAAATGTTGTTCTTGATTCATGGTAATACAACTGGCACTCTTCAATCATGGTCTGAATTCTTTCTCACTTCCAAAGATTGATCATTAAGTTTCATTGAGTCTAAACATTAAATATCTTCCAAATAAGCAATTTCCCTATCATTGTTATTTGGTTTAAGTCACTCTTATTTCTTCTTTGTATTGCAATGATATTCTCCTGATGTCACTGACCTGAATTCCTCTGATCCATTCATAACAATATCACTCGATTGATATAAAAACATGGTTTCAAAGATTGAAATAAACAAACTAGCAAGCAAAGCATATCTAATACCTTCCTTTAAACCTAAAACTAAAGAGCAAATTTATTTATACGTGTTACAAATGTGATCTAATTACTCATTCTTATATAAAAATAAGAGAATGCCTCTCAGGTCTTGCTTTGTTTAAATAAAATAAACTGTAATTAACACAAGCAAGAATTTTCACTGTTTTGGAATGTAATATTAAGAGATTAGCTTACAAATTTGCAAGACAAAAAATATAACACAATTCATATTATTAAGTTTTTAAACCTTAGTAATAATATATTAACATATTAATAATATTAATAATGTTAATGTTAAGATTTGAAAATATAAAATATTAATATAACAATATTAATAATATTAATGTTAAGGTTTGAAAATATAAAAATGCTTAAATTATTTTGAAACATTATATAAACTTTATGTATACAATTGTATAAATAATCTCATCTATATATGTATTTGCTTTGGAAGTTTGGTACTCATTTTATAGTTTATGATTTTAAGCCTATGCCCAGCAATATTACAAGTATAATAATCATGTAGATTCAAGTAATAGTATATTCATATTATTTAGTCCCATTTGGTTAAGCATTTAAAATTAAGGAATTGATAAGCCATAATTATGATAGAACACTATATTTCATCTTCAGGAAAGATGAAAATAACACTAAATTGTGGATCCTATGTCCTTTGCAATGTACAAATGTGGTCTTGCTCAAAATCTTTATAGAAATAATTAGGAAATTTCATTATTGAACACCACCAAAATAAATTTGCATGTTTGGGACGATCTTTACTGGAGAAATTTCACGGGCTATAGACTTTCAATAGTAAGCTATTTCTAAATTTTTTTAATGGTTTCTCAGATAAAACTTTGTACAGTAAATATTGTACTTCTCACATTTTTATGTTTTAGATAAAAAATATGAAAATTGTCTTATATGTTCTCTTCAATGGTTTAAAAGATTTATTTATTTTTTACAAGTCTTCTGGGAGGTACAAGCAGCTTATTCAAGGCTTCGAAATTATTCACACGAATAGTTTATTTCGTTCTTTCATAAAGGATGCTAAAATTCTCCCTCTTTCTCTTTTGATTGCTTTTCCTTATTTTCTGATTATTCCCTTGTTGGATAATTTTTCATGCTGCTAAGAAATATAAGACTTTGTTATCAAAGTATAATATGCATAATGATTTAAAACATATATCAATTTATGCAGCCTTTTCTGGGATAAAGTCCAATTACAGCTTTTAAAGTATGCCCTAGTTGATATTATGCCTGCATTGAACTTTTATAATATGTTTTATGATAAAGAGTCATTTAAGGAATATATCTTTTTATGTGCTGATTTTAAAGTACTGTTTTATTACTATTTTCTTTTGTCAATTAGTCTTCTCTGTATAATCTGTGTATATATATAAACCATATACATTTAAAAATTACTTTAGGTAAACAAACATTTAAACATTGCATTAGGTCAGTGAACATTTTGCAAACACAATTTTTCATTAGTGTCTGCCTTCTTTGTAATTGCTCACTATATGTTAATTAATTATAAAATAATTTAAATTGACTTTTAAGGTAAAATTTATCATTTTTCTGATTTGCATATACAGACCGTCCCAGACATATGATGATTCAACCGGAGGTTTTTAAAGTTAAGATAATATGAAAGCAAGACCATCCAGTAGTTCCTCAACTTATGATAAGGTTATTTACAGATACATCCATCCATAAAGTAAAACTATCATAAGTTTAAAAGGTACTGTCCCCCTAACAATGTTTCCAATTTATGGATGGGTTTATAGGGATTTATCCCCATCATAAGCCAAGAAGTAGCTATACTATACAATTAATAATTGTTTTACTTTATAAAAAGTGTATTTTTCTATTGATTTTAGGGACGCCTACGTTCAACAAAAGGTATTTTATGCAAACCACATATGTACTACTTCAGTATGCACGGAGCAGGTTTTCAGTTAATTAAGACGTAGTTTAGGAACTTATATGTCTTCTCTTTGGGTTCTAAATGTTTCTTTTCTAGATCGAATTAAGTAAAACATGGGTTCTTGCTCTAATATTAATGCAACCACTTTCTGTCATTTGTCTTCCTTGAATCACATTTTTTTCGTATTGTGAAAGAACCTGCCTTCTTTTTGTTTATTTATTTGCACATCTATTTTTAGAAGAAAATTCTTGGTAATAACATGATGAATTATGTATTCATAACATCTTAGAAATGGGATATGGAGTAAAGGGAATATCACCTTGATTAAGGTAACAAAATGACAAAAAAATTTGTTCTTTCTAGATTGGGAAGGTAAAATAAGCTTTCACCTGTAAGAAATTTCAAGACTCTTCAGTTACTTTTGGAATTTGGAATTCACAAAAAGGATGAATATGTGTAAGTTTATGTGTTCTTCATTTAGTTAGAATAATAGATTTTGTGTCTATTGACTAGGGGACTTGGAGAAATGAATTGATTATTTTGAGAGCATACACGCAATCATTTAACAGCCTTGTAGTCATTAGGGAAGGGAGAGATTGGGAAAAGGATGTAGTCTTTTGGTGGCAACTTATTTTATGTTTTTAAGTTTAGGAAACTAACAGATTAGATTGATACAGCCCTTCATTTAAGGTTAAATACATAAATAAATACTGTTATTACAGTCTTATCATTTCTAAAAAACATATGGTGCCTTCACCCAAAATCAAATAAATGCCCTTCAACAGGAGAGCACATTTACTAATGGACAGATCCATGGAAAAAGCATGGTTTCCCAGGCTAGGTAGCACAATCACTCATTGCCTCCCTTTGACTGGGGGTGGAGTCACTCATTGCTCCCTTTGGCTGGGGGTGGACCCTCCCAGCCCTCCCTTTGCCCTGTGTGCCTTTCAGATGGGCCAACATACCACCCTGCTTTTCCATGCTCTCCATGGGCTATACCAGCCACCTAGTTAATTCTGATGACAGAACCCAGTTGCCGGTGCAGGATTCACTCTGTTTAGATTCTTTTCTGTGGGAGACTCCTACCACTGTTGTTTCTATCAGCTGTCTTGGTCCCACCCCACTCACCTAAGAGCAATGTTGAGGAAGTGGAAAGAGATTTGGAAGAAAAGGGCACTGATAAATTTCAGAAATTATAGTAGTAATGACTCATTTGGCTGCAAATCAAGACTAGGCTTTCTACAATAATCATCAACTGAAAAAAGCAGATGTTTATCATATTCACACTTATGTCTTTTTAAAACTCAATTGTTGCTGAACTTATATTTATGGTCTCATAAACCTTAGCCAAAGCATGTTATATTACCAACATCAATGTAATTAAACACGCTGGGGTTTATTTGTATGAAGTATATTATGTTGTTATTCTATAAACTGTTCAATTTTATTTCAGAGTTCTGTTTTGAACTATTATGACAGAAGTAGGATCAAATAACTCTATAAGCATTTAATTTGAGAAGAGATATTGAAATTATAATCAAAATTCTTATTCTGGCAGAACACACTTGTCCGTCTAAGTTTTTGCTAAAATATTGAAAAATGCTTGTACTTAATGAAAAAATGTTGCTATCCTACACTTTCTTTAACCAAATAATGTTGCCGCTGTCCCAAATTTAACTTCTTCCTATAATTTGCAAATTCAAGGATTCTTACCACAACATATTTCTCTTCTGCCTCTGAGTGGGCTGTACTCATGATTTTGTGACTATTGTATTACCTGCCCCGACCCCTATGATAGATCTCTGTGTATGTGGATAATCCCTGCTTTGATTCATATGAGGTAACCTGCTGAAGGAATAAAGTTGCTCTGTGTTTTCACCTCCAAGGAAACCCAAATTACTCTATGTCTCCAGAGCTGTGTCCATACTGTGCTGAGGAAATGAGGAAAAAATAGTGTATTTAAAATATATATTTTATGGAAATGGTGTAGTTCTATTTTTTCTTTTATTCAAATGTAACATAGTGATCGAAAGAGGAAAATATGGCTCTCAAACTAGAAGTAACTTTTAGAAAGAAAAATAGGGTGAAGAATAATGTGATAAATAGTTTTCTTTCTAAAACTATCTATTTACCTATCTATATTATTATAGTAACATAAATATAGTCCAATCACAATGCTCTGGTATTATATGTTACTAAAGAACTATATTAACCAGATATCATCACATAATTTTTTCAGTTAGTATTGAAATCAGAAGAGCTCAAAAGATTCTACATATCGTCATCTTTGTGGTTCTATTACCAATTTGTTGCTAATGCCAAAAATGCAAACCCTGCCACTATCTAGAGACAGAAACAACATGGATTAGAAGCAGTAGAAGAAAAATCAATAGATGGAGAACCAGAAAGACTGACATAGGTGGATGACTTGGGCTAAGAGGTCGAAACTACAGTAAGCCACGATTGCAACACTGTCCTCCAGCCTGGCCAACAGAGCAAGACCTTGTCTTAGAACAAAAATAGTACAAAAATACATTCATGAAACAATTTTTAAAATTTTTGTATTTGTAAAACTGTCTCAAATTTTATTTAGAAAATATATTCACCAACAGCCAGAGACAATGTAAGAACAAGAAAAAGAATGAAGAATGTCAATACCATAGCACATAATAAAGTCACCATGATCAAATAAATGAGACATTGATTTTAAATGGCCATGAATACCAATGGAACAGAATGGAAGATTCAGAAAGTGCTGTCAATATATAGTATAAATTTTATTTTATCTTATTAGACAACATGAGGAAATAAGTAATTGACTAATGAAATAAGGTATTGGGAAGTTACATTAGAAGAAAATTAAACTACATGTAAAATACTCCAAGCCTTACATGGGAGTAAGGCAAACACAGGAAAATAAGAGCAATGCATTTTATAAATTACCTATTTATATGAATTTAAAAATATTTGCCTAACAAATATTATGTTAAAAAATGAATTTCAAAATTAAAATTACAATTCAGATGACCATTTGAAAGTTTTCTTATTTAAAACAGTGGTCCCAAAAGTTCCATCCACAGACCAGAAACATTGGCATCATGGAAACTTGTCAGAAATGTCAAATTTCAGGAGGCTCCCAAAACCTATGAATCAGCAACTCTAGAGATCATGTCCTGAAATCTTAGTTTAAACATCTCTAGGTTATTTCAAATAATGCTAAAATGTCCACTAATTAGTTATATTCAAAGTGCTCTTAAAAACTGACAACAAATTAAAAAATACTTATATTAGGCTGGGTTTAACCATAGATGCAGAGCTACTAAGATATATGTAGTAGCTTCTCTACTTTACATTCTTCTTCCCTACTAAGATATATCTTAGTAGGCAGGGAGTTTGGAAGGGAAGAAGAGTGTAAAGTAGAGAAGCTCAAGAGAAAAATTGAATATACAGAATGGAATGCTTCTGGGAGCAACTGAAACCTGTGTCCATTCTCTTTTCATTGCCTCTGACATTAGTGGTATGGGTATTCTGTAGAAGCTAGCACCCTTTTTCACAAAGCCAGACACACATACCCAGCCCATCAGTTTCAGAAGTGGATGCATAGTTCAAAGGATAGTAGAACAGTTGCAAGTCCAGGTGCTACTGTATGGAAAGAACATGAATCAGCAAGTCAGCACTATATTCATTCATTTTTACACTGCTACAAAGAGCTATCTGAAACTGGATGATTTATGAAGACAGGAGGTTTCATTGATTCACAGTTTCACAGGCTTAAAAGAAAGCCTGACTGCTTACAAACTTACAATCACGGAAACTTACAATCATGAAGGAAGGTGAAGGGGGAAGCAAAGACTTTCTTCACATGGTGGCAGGAGAGAGAGAGAGCAAAGGGGGAAGTGCCACTCAGTTTTAAGCAATCAGATCTCGTGAGAACTCATTCAGTGTCAGAGAACATCAAGGGGGAAATCCACCCTCATGATGCAGTCACCTCCCACCAGGCCACTCCAATTCGACATGAGATTTGGGTGGGACACATATCCAAACCATCTCAAACACCAGTGGGTATGAGCAACAAAGTGGTTGTTGCTTTCCTTCAATCTACCCAATCTTCAAGAATCTCATTTGTGGCATGAAATAAACACACACATACAAGAAAAGAAATTTTTGTAAATATAGGTAAACCAAGCCAAATCAGTAGCTTTAAAGCAAACAATGATGCTTAAAATTTCTTTTGTTAAATAGTTCGCAAAATAGATAAATAAAAATTTAGGCAAAATTGCTATAATACTTCATCAGAATCCAACTTCCAAAGGCAAATATAGAGTTGCTATTATTTTTTGTTGGGAAAAATACAAATTTTACCCAAACCATCAAAATTTAGAGATTCTTATGATCATTTAGTCATCAATCTTGTTCTTTATTTTTTTAAAAAAGAAACTAAAGCATTAATGGATACACATGTGTATTTAAACACTGCAATGGCAAAAGAAGAAAAAAATCTGAATTCAGGGCTATTACAGCATAATTGATGAACTTTGCACAATTAAAACTATATCAAATGACTTTAATGCATTATCATAATAATTGTGAGAAAAAGCAGAAATTTGATGATATAAACATATTTTAAAAGCATGTAATAATAGACATCTGTTATAATCATCTATAAATATAAAACATATTAACCTTATGCCTTTTACTAATGGTGTGTGGGGTGTAGGATGATTTTACGGGAGAACAGGAAAAAGAAAGACAAAATAAAGAGGTAGGAAAACTTCTCAGAAACTCCAACATATATTATATGATATTACTGATGTGAAATTGTCAACATATGGATGTGGGTAAAATAAGAAGGTAGAGTCAAATCTCTAAAGTTCCAGAATGGTATATCCAAAATTTATCAAAAGAAAAGAAAAAAAAGAAAGGTAAAGGAAGGGAATAAAGGGATGAGGAGGGGAGGGGAGGGGAGAGGAAGACAAGAAACCATAATAGAGTGTGGTTACAGTATTTTCTTCTTTAGAAAAATCTATCAAAAAATCTTTATCACGGGCTGTATTTATGGATATAAGTGAAACACACACATGCTCATGTATGTTTATTGTGGCACTGTTTACAATAAACGAATGCAAAGACTTGGAACCAACCCAAATGCCCATCAATGATAGACTAAATAAAGAAAATGTGGCACATATACACCATGGAATACTATGAAGCCAAAAAAGAAGGAGTTGATGTCCTTTGCAGGGACATGAATGAAGCTGGAAACCATCATTCTTGGTAAACTGACACAAGACAGAAAACCAAACACTGCATGTTTTCACTCATAAGTGGATATTGAACAATGAGAACACATGGACACAAGGAGGGGGAACATCATATACAGGGGCTTCTTTGGGGGTTGGGGGGTTAGGAGAGGGATAGCAGGGAGCAGGGGAATTGGGGAGGGATAACACTAGGAGAAGTACTTAATGTAGATGGCAGTGGGGATGGATGTAGCAAACCACCATGTCATGTATATACCTATGTAACAATCCTGCATGATCTGCACATGTACCCCAGAACTTAAAGTATAATAAAAATAATAATAATAATAATAAAGCAAATAAAAAAGAAAATGAAACGCAATGATATATTTAGACTGGTTACTCTCAAGATGGTGAATGTTATGAGAATATGAGGAAATTATTAGAAAAATATAAAAAATAATATTTTCACTAATTTTGGAGGGGTCATTTATTTCTAATTTTCACTAAGTATCTTAGTGCAAATTTTAATCTCATATATCTTATTCAGTGATATTATGAAGGTTTCCATAAATCAGTTAAATACTTAAGTACAGAAAATATACAATAGCGTAGATAGCAAATCTTTAGAAATAGTGTTTAGTAAAAAACAAACGGTAAAACAGACAAATAAAATATATCACAATTTTACATATACTCTATTATATATTGCTTTAAAAAAGAAATAGGAAATTCCTAATTATCCAGGGAGACTAGGCAATAGTTTATCAAGTGAGTAGGAGTTCAATTTCAATGGAGCAACTGAGGTACCAATAATTCATTAGGGCCCGAGTTAATCTAATTAGGGAAGTTTGAGGAAGATTAGTTTGAAAATGTACACAAGGTCTCACTCAAGGGTTTTATATAACTTACTAATGATGTTGAACATAATTACGTTTGTTAAGCAGTTATATGCCAACTACTGAACTAAGAGACTTTCTTCTATGACTAATTTTATACTTGGAATGAAACTAAAATATTGGTGAATCAACCTTCATTTTTACAGATGGTGAACTGGAAGCATAATACCTTAGTTACGAATTTTATTTTTAAGCCATGTGAACAAAAACATTGAGTAAGTTAGAACTAAGCAAATAGGCACCTGGCCATGGGTTGAGTGCCAAGGTGATACTATAATAATAGTCCAAATAAAAAATATTAAAAATCTAAATTAAAGCAGAAGCACTGGAAAATGAAGATAATGGACATGATGTAAGTGATACTTAGGATACTTAAACTGGCAGGAGTTGGTAATGTGCTGGATATTTGAAATTTGAAATCAGAACAAGGCAGTCACATTTGAACTTGTGTTTAGATGCCTGAGAGAATAAAAGTACAAGTAACTAAAATCTTAAAGGTGGGAGAAAGAACCTATCTTGCCCTCTCCCTGGGGAGATCATAAATTCAGATTTACACATAATAAAATTGAGTTGCCTATGGAATATTCAGTCGAAAAATATTTAGGAAAAATTGGAAATATATTTCTGGCTCAGAACAGATAAGTATGACCAGTTGAAAACCATAGCTTCCAAATAGAAATTAAAATTATGCATTAGAAATTAAAAGCATGCATTTATATTATTTTCTTGATTGACAATGAATACTGATAGAGTTGGTTATACTGCATATATTTGATAATCCTCAATAATACATCATTCCGAAACACAAAAATTGGACAAGCGGCATAGATTTGAGAGGCCCATTTTTCTACCTTTCTCTGCTTAAATGCAAATTGATTGCATTGTTTCTTATTTTCTGAATAATACCATGCCTTAAAGTTATCTTCAAAAAATATTAAGAACCTAGAAATAGATCCATATAAATATACCCAATTAATTTTTGACAAAGAGGTAAAAGCAATTCCATGGAGGAGGATTAGCTTTTGCAGCAAATGATGATGGATCAGTTGGGCATTCATAGGCAAATAAATGAATCTCAAACTAAACCTCACACCTTATGCAAAATTTAACCAAAAGTGAATCACAGGCTTAAATGGAAAACCCAAAACTATAAAATGTTTGGGAAAAAAGTAAGGCTGGAAAGATCATTACTTGAAATGACACTAGAAGCACAATATGTGAAAGGAAAATTGGATTAAAAATTTGATAAATTTGACATGATCAAAATTTAAAACATTTAAACTGCAAAAAATCATGGTAAGTGGATAAAAAGACAAATTACAGACTGGAAAAGAGAATATGCGAATCATAATACTTCCAACAAAGCTCTCATACCTAATATATACAAAAGGCATTCAAAATTCAACAATAAACAACAACAATTCAATTAGAAAATGATTGATGAATGTGAACAAATATTTTACTAAAGAGAATATTCAGGTGACAAATAAGTATATAAAAATGTTGACATCATTAGCCATTAGATAAATAAAAATTAGACCTCTTGTAAGATAGCATTATAAACCTGTAAAAATGACTAAAATATTAAAGAGTTACATTGCTAAATGCTGGCAAGGATACAGAGAAATAGGATTACTCATACATTGTTGGTTGGAGTGTAAGTTTAGAGCCACTCTGAAAAATAGATTGGTGATGTGTTTTAAAACTAAAAATAGACTTATCATAGGACTCAACAATTTCACTTTCAGGCAAATATCCTGCAGAAACAAAAATTTACTTTCATGCTAAAATTTGTAAATAAATGTCCGTAGAGGCATTTATTGGTAATAGCCAGAAACTGGAAACTAACTAAATGTCTTTCAATGGTGAATGGGTAAGCAAACTGTGATATATCCATACCACAAGATACTACTCAGTTTTACACAGGAGCAAACTATTGATACACACGATTTGTATGAACTTCAAGAAAATCATGCTGAGTTCAAAAAAGCTAATCTAAAAGAATGCATCTGAATTATACATACACGATTATGTAATAAAACTATACAATAAAATATATGCATATGTGTCTACATGTATTATATTTGTATAGTTATATAACATTTGTGAGAAACAACATCATTATTGCAGTGAAAACCAGATTGGTGATTGCTGGGAGTCTGAGATGAGAGAAGGAAGCTATAAAGAAGTATAGGCATGACAGAATCTTGAAATGATGCTGCAGTTTAGGAACTTAATTTTTGTGGTGGTTATATGAAGTCTTACTTGGATTAAAATTGCATAGGACTAAACACAAACACACAAAAATAAGTGCATGTATAACTGGAAAAACCTGAAGAATAATCTCTGTGGTTTGCATAAAAGTCACTTTCCTGGTGTTAACATTTTACAGTCCTTGTCAAGATATTAACATTGGGTGAAGCTGAAGAAAGGGTATATAGAACACGACTCTCTGGAATCTCTAATTATTACTTAATAAAATGTTTAAAAATTCTTCCTTCTGAGTCTTTGAATTATTATTTAATCATATAAATTTCTCTGTAGCACTGGATGCCTGTATTTAAGAAGGATTATATTTATTTTTTCAGCCTCTTGTAAATTTCCCCCAATATGAATATTCAGTTTTTAATATTTGTATGTATTAACATTGTCCTGAATACCAATACAAGGTTAGCATAGAGGGGAAAATTAATTATTTGCTAATAGTAAATAATAAATATGCCTATTTTACTTTTCCTCAATTTTTTCCTTAGAGGTGAAACAAGAAGAAGTAATTCTACATATAATGGAATGTACTGTACATAAGGAATCCAAAAATAAAGTGAACATAGATATTTATATAGGAGAGAAAGAGTAGCTGTGTCCACTCCCCTTCCAAAAGAGTCTTCTCAGAACATATTGGGAAGGATTCTAGGTTTTTATATTTTACTTCTTTGGAATTTAAATAACTTTTTCCAGAAGACGAAACCAGTAAGCTATCTGCAACTTATCAAACCAAGGATACTTAAGTCACTATATAATTAATTATAATTTAACTATTAGTCTTTTTATTTAATGCAGGTGCCAAGCTTTAGTAAAAACTACTCAGAAAGTTCTAACTGTAGAGATATAGAAAATATGTATTTTTCACACATCTTTTAATGTTTCTTATTAAGCCATGCCTTTATTTCTAGTTAGTCTTGAGAGAAAATATGTCCCTGTATGTATTTAAACTTGATAAATTTTTATTTGGAACATTAGAAATATCTATAATAGCCATAATTTTTATCTTTCAATTTCAGTAACCCTTAAGAAATCTGAGTCTCATAGTAGAAACAGCTAAATGTTAGATAAGTCTTATTGAGTGTGTCACTTGGCTTACCAAAGTTCACTGAAGCATTCCTTCCTGGAATAGGTGCTGAATTTAAGTATGATAAGCGGTAGCTATATCAGGTGCTTGATATAAAAGTTTTCTATTGCTTTTATAAACTGACTATATAGAATACTTATTTTATAATATCTACTTTAACTTCAAAAGGAAAGAAATTCATAGATATCCCTTGCTTTGATTTTGAGGAATTCCTATTGCTAGGGATGTTGATTAAGGTGGGGGAGGTAGATGTATAAACAAAAGATGCTAGCAGAGCCCCTTAGAAAGTGACTAAAAGAAACAAAATTAACACTTCTGGATGGTGGTTTGTTTATTACTTTTCACTCATCCTCTACAAATGCAAAGACTAAAATTTTTGAAGATGTGCACAAGATTGTAAGCTATCTTTCTCTGTGAGCTCTTACCAAATCAGCCCAATTTCATTCACTATACATCCAGCTCCCAAGGTTTGTTTGTGTGCAGTAAGTTTAGGAGCAATCATGGAAAGTTTGACAGCCTGAAATTTATAAATGCTTTATTGGATATGCAAATATATATAATTTTGCAAATGATATCCACAAGTGCTGATGATGGCAAAACCTAAGGAAGACAACATAAATACAAAAGTATCTGTCTAAAATGCCTCTTAGGCAGAAGCACCAGCAAAAAATAATAATTTCTATGGAGTTACTATATTAAACAAGCATTTATTTCTGGGGATAATCTAGGTTAAGTGAAGTTATAGAAGTGGATGAGGTTTAGAAATGAGCCTGTACATTTCAATCACTGATGTAATTTATAAATATGTAAAAATGATTTTCATTAATGATTTTTAAAACCACTTTTAAATTCCAGATACTGATGCATGTGTTATTTCAATGCGTCATTTCAGTGCTTGAAGTAAGCAATGAAATGCATATTTGAACTACATCATATACTATGTAGGTGAAAGTGGTGTAAGGTATTAGTATAACTAGAACTTTCTTTCCTTTCTTTTTTTAAGATGGAGTTTTGCTCTTGTTGCCCAGGCTATAGTGCAGAAGTGTGATCTCAGCTCACTGCAACCTCTGCCTCCAGGGTTCAAGCGATTCTTCTGCCTCAGCCTCCCAAGTAGCTGGGATTACAGGCACCCACCACCATGTCTCTCTACTTTTTTGTATTTTTAGTAGAGACAGGGTTTTATCATGTTGGCCAGGTTGGTCTCAAACTCCTTACCTCAGGTGATCCACCCTCCTCGGTCTCCCAAAATGTTGGGAATTCAGGCGTGAGCCACAACACCTGGTCCTAGAACTTTCAATAGTTATCAACTTAGGTACCTCACAAATAATTGGTAAGGTCAATCTAGCTTTTATTAAAATATTCCATATATTGCACACAATGCACAAAACAGTCACATATATTGGAGAGAAAGGTATTCATACACATTTTAACAGATATGCAGAGTTATTCTAATTTTTTAAGTCAAACTCTTCTATGTTTTCTGATTCTGCTGATCTATGTTATGATATAGGGATTTATTTCTGGTATGTCAGGGCAAAATGACAAGTTTTATATAAATATAAATGGCCAGTTACTTTGTGTTCTATTTTTTAGAAATTTGGTTGAATTTTTACTCTAGATAATATTTATGTTCTTATTTGTTGCTTTTAATTTTAGATATATTACAAAAATTTTATTTATTCCTGATTTTACTGTGCAAGACTGTTTCGAAGGTCCATTGAATGATATATCACCATAGTCATTTTGAAATAATCACTTACACATTAAAGTTTTATTCTGTAAGTTTTAGCATATTTGTACAATTAGATATATGATTATTATGCAGTTATGTATTTGTTTAGCTTTGTTGAGGTTAGGTTTATTTTTCACTTATTGACTATTCATACTATGCAGCCATGCATGTAATTTTTGTATTCTTGGATAAATTCTCCTAAATATAGTGAGAAGGAGGTGTATTGCGATACTTGAGACAATCCACACATCCATCTGCATATGTTACTCTTTAGGGGCAGGGAAAGCAAAATTTCTATAAATTACTGTTCACTGCATTATGTAATTTAATCTCCTTCCATTTAGTGTCAATTATTATTCTTTGGTTTAACTATTTTTGGCATCAAGTCCTTATCCAAAAACTTAATAATTGGGAACAACACACACTGAAGGGTAACTAATAACTAACGGGTAGTAGGTTTAATACTGGGGTGATGAAATAATCTGTACAACAAACCCCCATGATGCAAGTTTACCTATGTAACAAACCTGCACTTTTACCAATGAATTTAAAAGTTAGTAAATAAATAAATAAATGAAATTTTCAAATGCAGATATATTTTAAATATTTTCTTATCAGTAGTTGAAATAGAGTGAACTGTTAACATTTTTTTCCAAACATTATGCTGCTCTTTTGTTTTATTTATAGTGAAAAATAAAATAACTATTTTAATAGTCCCAGAAATGTTGGAAAATATATATCAGAATAAATGTATGTATAGTGATTTTGAGAATTAATAAAACAGTTTCCACAACCTTATTTATATTTATTTTAGCCATTAATCTTTATATGATAATTCTATTCACTTAAAAAATTATAACCACTCCTTCTTTTCTCACCAGTTAATCACCAATCTCTCCATTTGGGCAAAAAAAAAAAAGCCATATATGTTTTATAAAACATGAACAAACAACTATAGCTTACTTTCACAAGCTATTTTATCACAAGTGTTACAAATATATAAATAATGTACATAGAAAAATGTGATTCAATAGACATTATCAACTATCACAGATATTATATAATTTAATTAATACAAGTTTTACTATGTATTGAAAACACACACAGATACTTAATCAACTCTTCAATTGTCTAATATCATCCCATATCTATTTTGTGTTTAAATTTCTCTGATTATTAGTAAACGTGAGGTATTTTTTTTTCAAAGTTAGTTTGTTCATATTTGAACATTAAGTCTTACTACATTTGGTAAATATGTTCTCTAATTTTCTTTTTACCAATAATATGTCCTTCTTTTCCATTTACTCACCTTTTTAATGCCAGGTTTTTTGGGAAAAAAAAAAAGTCATCTTACATTAAAACAAAATTTAGAATGTTAAAGACAAACAATTTCTCTGCCTAAAATATACTATTTAAAATAAATGATATTCTTTTTCATAGGTAACCTTTCTCATTCAAATCTTCATTTTTTTTTAACTAAGATCCTGTAAAGTTGTAACTACATAATGAAGCATTTAAGAATATTTCTAGCATAAAAGGCTGTTGAATTTTGTCAAAGGCCTTCTCTGCATCAATTGAGATATTCATGTGGTTTTTGTCTTTGGTTCTGTTTATGTGGTGAATTATGTTTATAGACTTGCGTATGTTGAACCAGCCTTGCATGCCTGGGATGAATCCTACTTGATCATGGTGGATAAGCTTTTTGATGTGCTGTTGCAATCGGTTTGCCAGTATTTTATTGAAGATTTTTGCATCTATGTTCATCATGGATATTGGCCTGAAGTTTTCTTTTCTTGCTGAGTCTCTGCCGGGTTTTGGTATCAGGATGATGTTGGTCTCATAAAATGATTTGGGAAGGATTCCCTCTTTTTGTATTTTTTGGAATAGTTTCAGAAGGAATGTTACCAGCTCCTCTTTGTATGTCTGGTAGAATTCGGCTGTGAACCCATCTGGACCTGGGCTTTTTTGGGTGGTAGGCTCTTAATTGCTGCCTCAACTTCAGACCTTGTTATTGGTCTATTCAGGGTTTCGACTTCTTCCTGGTTTAGGCTTGGGAGGATGCAAGTGTCCAGGAATTTATCCATTTCTTCCAGGTTTACTAGTTTATGTGCATAGAGTTGTTTGTAATAATCTCTGATGATGGTTTGAATTTCTGTGGAATCTGTGGTGATATCCCCTTTATTGTTTTTTATTGCATCTATTTGATTATTCTCTCTTTTCTTTTTTATTAATCTGGCTAGTGATCTGTCTATTTTGTTGATCTTTTTGAAAAACCAGCTCCTGGATTTTTTGAAGGGTTTTTTGTGTCTCTATTTCCTTCAGTTCTGCTCTGATCTTAGTTATTTCTTGTCTTCTGCTAGGTTTTGAGTGTTTTTGGTCTTGCTTCTCTAGCTCTTTCAATTTTGACAACAGGGTGTCAATTATAGATCTTTCCTTGCTTCTCATGTGGGCATTTATTGCTATATATTTTCCCTTTATGCTAAAAACTCTCAGTAAACTAGGTATTGATGGAACATATCTCAAAATAATAAAAGCTATTTATGACAAACCACAGCCAATATGATACTGAATGGGCAAAAACTGGAAGCATTCCCTTTGAAATCTGGCACTAGACAAGGATGCCCTCTCTCACCACTCCTATTCAATATAGTACTGGAAGTTCTAGCCAGAGCAATCAGGCAAGAAAAAAAATAAAGGGTATTCAAATAGGAAAGGCGGAAGTCAAATTGTCTCTATTTGCAGAAGACATGATTGTATATCTAGAAGACCGCATCGTCTCAGCTCAAAATCTCCTAAAACTGATAAGCAACATCAGCAAAGTCTGAGGATACAAATCAATGTGCAAAAATCACAAGCATTCCTATACACCAATAACAGATTTAAAGAGAGCCAAATCAAGAATGAACTGCCATTCACAATTGCTACAAAGAGAATAAAATACCTAGGAATACAACTAACAAGGAACCTAAAGGACCTCTGCAAGGAGAATTACAAACTACTGCTCAACGAAATAAGAGAGGACACAAACAGATGGAGAAACATTCCATGTTCATGGTTAGGAAGAATCAATATCATGAAAATGGCCATACTGCCCAAAGTAATTTACAGATTCAATGCTATCCCCATCAAGCTATCAAAGACCTTCTTCACAGAACTGGAAAAAACCACCTTAAACTTCATATGGAACCAAAAGAGAGCCCACATAGCCAAGTCTATTCTAAGCAAAAAGAGCAAAGCTGGGGACATCACACTGCCAGACTTCAAACTATACTACAAGGCTACAGTAATCAAAACCGCATGGTACTGGTACCAAAACAGAGATATAGACCAATGGAACAGAACAGAGTCCTCCGAGGCAACACAACACATCTACAACCATCCAGTCTTTGACAAACCTGACAAAAACAAACAATGGCAATGGGGAAAGCACTCCCTGTTTAATAAATGGTGTTGGGAAAACTGCCTAGCCATGTGCAGAAAGCAGAAACTGGACCCCTTCCTGACACCTTACACTAAAATTAACTCCAGATGGATTAAAGACTTAAACATAAGACCTAACACCATAAAAACCCTAGAAGAAAATCTAGGCAAAACCATTCAGGACATAGGCGTAGGCAAGGACTTTATGACCAAAACACCAAAACATTGGCAACAAAAGACAAAATAGACAAATGGGACCTAATCAAACTCCACAGCTTCTGCACAGCAAAAGAAACAGTCATTAGAGTGAATCGGCAACCAACAGAATGGGAAAAAATTTTTGCAATCTACCCATCTGACAAAGTGCTGATATCCAGAATCTACAAAGAACCAAAACAGATTTACAAGAAAAAAACAAATAAGCCCATTCAAAAGTGGGTGAAGGATATGAACAGACACTTTACAAAAGAAGACATATATGAGGCCAACAAACATATGAAAAAATGCTCATCATCACTGGTCATTAGAGAAATGCAAATCAAAACTCCATTGAGATACCATCTCACACCAGTTAGAATAGCAATCATTAAAAAATCTGGAGAGAACAGATGTAGGAGAGGATGTGGAGAAATAGGAACATTTTTATACTGTTGGTGGGAGTGTAAATTAGTTCAACCATTGTGGAAGACAGTGTGGCGATTCCTCAAGCACCTAGAAATAGAAATTCCATTTGACCCAGCAATCCCATTATTGGGTATATATCCAAAGGATTATAAATTGTTCTGCTATAAGGACACATGCACACGAATGTTCATTGCAGCACAGTTTACAATAGCAAAGACCTGGAATCAACCCAAATGCCCATTGATGATAGACTGGACAGGGAAAATGCAGCACATATACACCATGGAATATTATGCAGCCATCAAAAATGATGAGTTCGTGTCCTTTGTAGGGACATGGATGAACCTGGAAACCCATCATTCTCAGCAAACTGATACAAGAACAGAAAATCAAACACCGCATGTTCTCACTCACAGGGGGGTGTTGAACAATGAGAACACATGGACACAGGGAGGGGCGCATCACACACTGGGGTCTGTCAGGGGGAAATAGGGGAGGGATAGCAGTGGGTGGGGAGTTGGGGAGAGATAGCATGGGGAGAAATGCCAGATATTGGTGATGGGGAGGAAGGCAGCAAATCACACTGCCATGTGTGTACCTATGCAACAATCTTGCATGTTCTTCACATGTACCCCAAAACCTAAAATGCAATAAAAAAAAGAATACTTCTAAAGGATATTTTTTGTCTGATAAGTGCATTTTTCATAGCTACATTTATATTTATCATATTTTAAAGTAAACATACACAGTTTCATGGTATTTTTAAAGTCATTTATATTTAAAATTATAATACTAATTTCAAAAAAACATAAGTAATTTATCATTTTGTATGCATTCCTTTACAATTTTTAATATATTTTAAAAGTACCATTTTTGGAAGATATGTGTCAATAGGAGAATCTGTATTTAGTTTTATTCTGCAGGTTTAATTTTTCAATGGAAATTTTATAAGCACACTTCACAGGTTCGATACAATTATCATAAAACACTGAGTGTGGATTTCAGTAACTTATTTTTAAAAGACCACATTAGGCTGCATGAATATAAACTGGGATTCTATTTAAGAAACACTTTCAGGGTACATTAACATAATCCATTTGTAAATTTCAGGATACTCTTCTGCAGTATTTCGGTATATAGACCAACATCTGCTATTTCTATACACAATCATAAAACTAAACAAAAAATTCAATGCTATTTAAAGCTGCAACTCAGACTTTAATATATTTTCTATGCACAGAATTATAAAGTATTAGAAGTTAGAGAAGGAAAAGAACTTCTAGGTTATATTATTTCTCTCTATTCCAATATGAGATTGTTCTTGGCAATATATTCTTAAATATCCTTTGTAAGAGAGATTTTAAATGATTCAAGTGAGACAGCTTCTGTTACTTTCCATGGGATTCCATTCAGCAATCTAACACACTTCAAAAAAACCTATTTCACATTCTCACTTAGGTTTTCATCTCTTCCCTTTTGCTACACTTTGTTGAGTTTGGTGTTGAAATACAGCTTTGTCATGTCATCCTTCAGAGTGGAGCATCTCTGCTCTATAACACTTTATAAATGCAAAAGAAATAAAAACAATATTTTAATAATTAAGAAAGTATATTTTATTATAATAATTTATACTGTACAAATAAATATAAAATATGATTGCAATATAATATCAATAAGACATCCAATGCTTTAGTGGCCTACTTATCCTGTGCATTTTCTAATCCAGTGTCACATGCCTGATTTAGAGAAGAGGCATGAAAAGCATGCTGGGCCAGTCTTATCTTTTAAAACAAAGTGGCAATTTGTCCAAAATCAGCTGTAACCAATATACCAATTTAATTTATATCTCTGTATTCCTAAAGCTCTGAAAAATGAAAGCTTTGGAAAACCTCAGAAAAATAAAAACATAAACAGGCAATAAAAGAGGTTTTGTTGAATAAGAACCCTTTGGTTGAGAAAAAGTTACAGTGAACTAACCCTCTCTACAAAGTAGTAGCACAATGTTTTGTTGTGCTTGAGTGTTTTATAAATATACACACATATAATCATCTCAAATATTAAATTATCTTTTCAGGACAGCAAAAAGTGACCCTTCACATTAGCTAATGTTTTCTCCTAACATTTTATTCCAACCCAGCATAACCAAAGTACACACTGCAGACTAATCAGTGGGAAAAAAATCACACTTTTAATTTTTTTGCAAAGTAATGTATCTATATTAACATTAGATACATTTTCTTTAGACTTTTGTCTAGGGTAATCAGAATCCTTCTAAGATTGTCAACCTATTTTAAATATTTATATGTTCTGATGATAGAAGGCTTTGGTAAACAAGTAATTTGCTCCCCACCTCTCACATTTTTTTAATGAAAATATTGAATATTGATATTTTCAAACTTTATCTTTTGCATTTATTGCTACTCAATAAAAGTCTGGGAGATAATTAGATAGATAGATAGATAGAATGATAGATAGATAAATAGATTAGATAGATGGATAGATGGATAAATAGATGAGATAGACAAACCATAGAATCAGCAAAATATTATATATACACAGACATGTATATACAAGACATAATTTTAACGACAAAAATTTCAGTATCCCTTGTTGTAATTAATAAAGTTTGTGCTTTAAAAATACATTAAAATTAGTACTTTGATCAAGTTTTCTTTCCCACTCTATCTACATAAAGATGTGTTTTGTCCAGAATTGGGAGCTGGAATGATCAGGGTTCTGTTCTAATTGTGCTGGCTATTCATGTTCCAGATACTTACTGCTTTGTTATCTTATATCCAAAATGAGACACTTAAGCTGAATATTCACTAAATTTTCTATAACTCTGATTGTCATTTTTTTTTTTTACTTTAAGTTCTGGGGTACATGTGAAGAATGTGCAGGTTTTTTACATAGGTATACATGTGCCACGGTGATTTGCTGCATCAATCATCCAGTCATTTAAATTAGGTATTTCTCATAATGCTATCCCTCCCTATCTCCCCGACCCCTAATATTTCTCCCCTAACCCCCCACCCACAACAGGCCCCAGTGCATGCTGTTCCCCCCCCCCTGTGTCCATGTGTTCTCATTGTTCAACACCCACTTATGAGTGAGAACATGCAGTGTCTGGTTTTCTGTTCTTGTGTCATTTTGCTGAGAATGATGGTTTCCAGCTTTATCCATGTTTCTTATGCTTTCTGTTGTTGCTGTTTTTTAAATACACATGATTTAGTTAGTGTTTCAGTAACTGCAATTTTTCTACTTAGAGTGGTTTGAAATATTTTGGTTTTTCATCATTCTCCAGGAGGAATTTCTTTTGTTTATGTTATAAGTTATGTTACTTCTACTAAATTTTTGTGCACTGAAAGGCTGTGAGAACCTCTCAATCATTTGCATTTATATAACACACCTCTTGTTCACTTTAAAGTGCTTTACAGATCAGAGCAAATTAAAAAACACCAACTCAAATCAATGTGTTTAATTTTGATTTAAATTTTAACAAGGACTACAAGAATTTAATTCTGAGAGGAATAAAAGGAATAAAATGAGAAGAACTGAATATTGGCTGTAATTATACAAACTCTAGTCTATTACATAACTAACCCATTTCTCGAGGCATTTAAAATTGAAATAAAGTAAAAAATATACAACATTTAGAATTGTCAAACATGCACTTTTGTACTGAAAAACTAAAAACACTTCAGTTTATCTGTCATTGTGTTAATATTCCAGAGAAAATATTGCCTAATGGGAAAGTTGAGACATGGCATGCAAAATATAGGATCATATAGCAGTATCTACTAGTACCAATATTGGAATAAAGACTACTCTTGACAGTATTATACCAAATCTGTGTAAAGTGTTCTTTTAGCTAAGCAAATCAAAACTTCCTGACAAACTTGTGGATAGTGTTTAGCTTTATTTTATATATGCATATTTTCTTTATGCCAGGCCTTTACTTCGTGAGATTTGTATTTCTATGGAGCTGGGAGAAAAAAAAAAAAGATAAGTGGAGTGATAATAAAGTAGCATATATTCAACTTTGCAGAAACTAAGAAGGTATGACCTAGAAGATAGGAATTGATGATACTAACAATGTAGCTATTTATTTTGAATTCCTTTCTGCCATTTCATATTCTTCTTATTGATAGTTAACTAAAATCCTTATCTTAGTTTTTAATGTACTCAGTTAAATTATTTCTATAAATTGCATCTAACTTAGAGAAACAGTATGCATATGAGTTTTTGAAAACTAATATGTAACTAAAATCACCTGATCAACTACTGAGAAAAATATACTATGAGTGTCATTATTTTCTCATCCTGTTTCACTCATTTACATTTTTATATTTGACAATCCACCACTTCTTAGCTGATGTTTTACAATGACAATAACATCCTCTTCTAGTTACTGATATGCCTGTATCTCTGTTATGTAAAGGGAGCATATGCCTTAGTCATTGAATCTTCTTTGCAACAGTTATAATTCTTATGACTTCATAGAATTCTGTTATAAGTAGATACATGAAAATAATATTTTCTTTTCCATCACATCATATTTCCATATTAGTTTTCCTAAATTATGAATCGATGGCTAGCTTTTGAAATATGTTTAATTATTTATTTAGCAAAAATTCCTAGAAAAAGAACAGTGGCAAATAAGATGAATATATTTTAGGATCTGGGAAACATAGAAAATATCTTTTCCAGAGAAAATGTTAACACATATATATAAACGGAACCAAAATATTAATTCTAAGAATAATCTTTTTATTTTAATTTTCCTAAAGAAGATGATGTGATAAATTCTATTAAAATATTTTATAATATTAACTATTCTACTGTTGCTGTAATAAACTAGCTTTAACCATGTTGTATATTGATAGAGATTATCTATTATTTTATTTCTGGTTTGCATTTATATTCCTATATGAAACAGATGTACAGATATTTTTAGTTCAGCATTGAAATTTAGGCTATGATTGTATCATAATCTCTTTTGGGTACATTTCCCTCTGTCAGGTTTTAAATAATAGAATAGATTTTATCATAACATTTTAAACACTTAAAAAGCAACATGAAAATTACAGACTGAATAACCACAGTGAAGTTGGGTTAGAGTTTCTTTACTGGCAATTTATAAAAAATGGTGAAGATACAATAGTCTAATATTAATAACTCCTATCAAGCCCAAAAAATGAAAGGATATTTACTTATTAGTGGATTTCAGAGAAGAAAATTATACATATCTATGAGTCACATACAAGTTTTGATGCCATATATTGTAGGTGGGGTGAGAGACAAATTGAATACAGTTAACTCATAAATAAATATAATTTTATTACAGTTTTAAGTTTTAAATAAAAATATCATTAATTAACTTAGTGGCATAGTAATGGATTCAGCATTCAGCTGTCAAAAAGAATCCCACCAAATTTTGATAAACCAGGAAATATAAATGAAGTGAGGAAAAGAATTGAAAAGCTAATTTAAAAAAGCAATCTTAGCACATCAGATCATAAACCGTATAAAGCCAAAATTTTAAGACAACAGATTTAAAGTGTTGTGGAGAAAAAGAACTATTATCTTCTTTCTTAATATTCTAAAAATTAAAATCAAGGGAAATTTCCAAGTCCAAGTTTCAGGTGCTGTTATGGGTGGAATTGCGTCCTCCTCAAAAGTATATGCTGAACTCCTAATCCCCAGAATGTAATCATATTAAGAAATAAGGTCATGGGCCTGGTGCTGTGGCTCACACCTGTAATCTTAGCATTTAAGGAGGTCGAGGCAGGCAGATTGCCTGAGCTCAAGAGTCTGAGACCAGCCTGGGCAACATGGTGAAACCCTCTCTCTACTAAAAATCCAAAAATTAGCCAGGTGTGGTGGCATGGGCCTTTAGTCTCAGCTACTTGGGAGACTGAGGCATGAGAATTGCTTGAACCGAAACTTGGAGGTTGCAGTCAGCCAAGATCGTACCACTGCATTCCAACCTGGGCAACACAGCGAGAGAGTATGCTAAAAAAAAAAATTACTCAAGATGAGTTCATACTAGAGTAAGATGGGTCCCTAATCAAATCTCCACTGATCTTCTTATAACAAAGGGAAATTGAGACACAGAGACACACACAAAGTTTACCATGTAAAGATACAGATAGCCATTTATAAATCAAGGATAGAGAACTGGAACAGATTATTTCTTCACAGCTCTCATAATAGACAACCCTTCCAATGCCTTGATTTCAGACCTCTAGATTTGCAAGCTGTAAGACAACAAACTTCTGGGTTTTTTTTTTTTAACCACCCTGTTTGTAGTACTCGGTATGACAGCCCTAGCAAGCTAATACACATGGCATATTCTAACATGCAAATGGTGATTCTGTGCTCACCATCTACTGTTAAACAGATAATAATTTGGAGTGTGATTTCAAAATATGTCACACAATAACAGAAGAGAGAGAGAGAAATTGATTTCAAGGTATTGGATCATGATAGGGCTGGCAAGTCTGAAATCTGTAGGATAGACTCATGGCATGGAAACTGAGGCAAGATTTGAAGTTGCAATCTTCATCCCAAAGTCAGTAGGTAAAACACGGGCAGGATCTTTAGGTGACAGTCTTCAGGTGTAATTACCCCTTGTCTGGGAAACTTCAATTTTGCTCTTAAGGCTTTCAACTAATTGAATGAGGTCCACACATATTACTGAGAGTATCTCCTTCACTCAAAGTAAAAATGTAAATTTTAATAATCACATATACAAATGCTTTGACAGCCACGTATATACCAGTGTCTAACTAAGTAACAGGGCACCATGGCATAGCCAAGGTTGAACATAAAATTAATAATTATACAGATTTATCTTGTCCTCCCCTTTGGATGAATCTGAAGCAAGGCTCATTACTCATTCTTTAATAATAACAAAAAAATTTGATTAATGTTAGTTTCATGAACAATTTGTTCAATCATCCAAACTTAAAATTTATTAATAAACATTCCAAACTTAACATTAATTTTTTCAGTTGCATCCATTTAAGTATTTAAAAATGGTATACAGGCCAGATGCAGTGGCTCACGCCTGTAATCTCAGCACTTTGGGAGACCAAGGTGGGTGGATCACCTGAGATCAGGAGTTTAGACCAGTCTGGCAACATGGTGAAACCCTGTCTCTACTAAAAATACAAAAAAATTAGCTGAGCATGGTGGCACATGCCTGTAATCCCAGTTGCTCGGGAGGCGGAGGCAGGAGAGTCATTTGAACCCGGAAGGTAGAGGTTGCAGTGAGTAGAAATTGCACCACTGAACTCCAGCCTGGCAACAATTGTAAAACTCTGTCTCAAAAATAAATAAATAAATAAATAAATAAAATATGGTATACGTTTATTTCCTTCTCCCTGACTCAAAGCTATACTCAAATAATAGTAAATATGATCACTCCACATGTTGCCTCAATTATGGAGCAAGAGGAACACTCATATTTTTGTGCCGAAAGTAAAAATTTATACAAATGTGTTAAAAAGGATTGAGAATCTGGTAAAGCTATACATAAGACTTTTCTGTAACTCAGAAATGTTACAGCCAGGAGCATTAACATTTCATCAACATTCACAACACAAATATTTGTTGCAGATTATTTGGTAATGGCCAAACTAAAAATTCACCATGTTTAAAAATAATACACAAAATTTGGTGTACCCATTATTAAACTTAAAATGAAGAGAAATATACTGAAAGAAGAAACCTATACATTTAGACATACAAGTGTATTTACAGTATTATTTCATTTACAGAATGTTCAAAAATGGTCCAAACTAATTAACAGTGATAGTAAGACTAGGGGTGGTAATTGAGAGAGGTTAGAGGGAAAAGTTCTGTGTGCCTCTGTTGTTAAATTCATTAACCTCTACTGTTTAAAATGTTTGCTAGTTCATCCAGCTGTAAGCTTATGATTTGCACAGTTTTTTAGTAAATTATACTTAAAAGACAAGTATGTTAAAATGATACAAATTCACAAGAACAAATAATGAGAAAAAAAGATAGTAATTGAAAACATGAAAAGTAGATGGATGAGTGGCAAAAACAGGTGCTATGTATTGATTTATTATCTAAGGAACCTATTTTAGCAAAATGTATCTGGACTCTCTGAATTTTTATTATGGTGGAGAGTGTTAAGATAATTTTGTGATTAACCATATTTAAAAATATATTAATCCCCCCCAAATAAGTAGCTTCTCTGTGTTACTCTCTATTGGGCATATAAGGTCTAACAGATACAATAAAATCAAAATGTATTTAGATTTGAAACCTAAAGATTACTTTTTGACAGTATTTTGGGTACTGACTTGAGGAAGACATCATCATACCAATTTGTTAGGCAAGCTTAAACTTAAATTTAATTCCCAGTACACTTTTTAGTCATGCCAACATTCCTCTCAGCATCCTTGGTGAATGGTGTCTTTTTGAACATTCTTTAAGAATATAATCATCTAGTGGGTCTTCTGGCAATATGCATAATACCCATTCTAGTATGTCTATTTCTTCAAATTATTAGTCCTACAACAATTCTGCCATTTTAACCCTTCAGCTTAAGCCATCATTTCCCCAATGCTTTTTGTATCAATCCTCATATGTAGTTTGCATTATGTCCTTGATTCCTTACTGAGTTAAATCCTTTATTTTGGAAGAGAATATCCTAATCCAAAAACTCTGTGCTCCACCCTACTCCCACCCCCCTGATTGACCATCCTTAGAATCCAATTTTTTTGTGTGTAATTTGTCAATGCTTAATCTCTACTGGCACACACAGGTTATATATTCAGTTCCTTTGGGTATAGTGTCTTCCTTATAGGACCAATACATCCCCTCCCCAGGTAGGTTGTGCTGCTATAGGTCCAGTTGTTGGAAAGAGGGTGGATACAGATTGAGTAAGACATATTTCGTGTTATCAAGGAGAAATCTCCGCGTTGTCTTCTACCACAAGGCTAGTGACAGATATTATGAGGCAGATAAGGGCTTATTCCACAAGTCTAGAATCTTTAGAAGAGAATACAGATTTAAAAATCCTGGCCAAGTGCAGTGGCTCACACCTGTAATCCCAGCACTTTGGGAGGCTTAGTGGGGTGGGTCACTTAAGCCTAGGAGTTCAAGCGCAGACTGAGCAACATTATGAAACCCTGTCTACATGTATAAATAAAGAGGGTAATTAAAGACGCTGATCCAAGGGTTTCAATCTTCTCTAGAGTTTACCTACTGCATAGAACTCAAAGGACTGAACAGCAGGTTTTATTTATGGTTAAGATTTATTATTTATATATGTGTGTATATATATATATGTGTGTGTGTATAGATGAATACATGTGTATATGTATATATGCTTATATACATATATAGACACTCATAAATATACACATATGTAAATGTAAGCAGATATATGTATGTACATACATATCTAGTATGTATATATGTTTATATATACATATATATACACACCCATATAGATACACACACACATATATAAATAAAATAAACTTCATACTTAGTGATTTACTTCCCAGAAACAGAAGGCAAAGACAATACATAATTTCTCATTTTGTATAAGGTGAAATTCTTTACTACACATTGCTCTGTTCTCTGTTGGTAATATATACATAAATATATAACATATAAACACATATGTATATATGCTTATATATATATACACACATACATTCACACATATGCTTTTTTATACCCATACATATATATACACTTTTATATATATAAATAGAGAGAGAGAGACCCACATACATATGTATATTTTAGCAGCAGATAACAGAGCAATATATATTAAAGAATTTAACCTTACACAAAATGAGAAATTAGATATGGGTTTTGCCTTCTGTTTCTGGGAAAGTAATCACAAAATATCATGCTTAATACAAATGTTTTTCTTTTCCTGGGAACGTTAGTTTATTCCAGATAATCTAAAAATGTGATCTATAGTAGAGACTGGCTACATCAGACAGCGTTTAGAGTAAAGGCTGACTATGCCCCTCAAAAACATTGTGATGGGGCAGGTGGTCATTGAGGATTTAGATGAGTTTTTTTTTAATTGGCTATACTCTACATATTGTCACACGTTCATTGCACTGCAGTAACACTGACTCTATAGAAATAGGACAATCATTCTGTGTGTGCATTATGCTGTGCAACTGGACACAGTAACCAAAACTCAGTACCTTCGCAGTGAGACCAAGTACATACTGTCAACAATTATGCTTGTGTAATGCAACACTGACAACCTTGAATGGCCTAATCCTTTTCTCCATGTGTAAAAAACAAAATGATCAATCATTAATACAAATAGCCTTCCAGGGCTACGTTCCCAGGGTGTTGGCTAGATGTCAATCATGTCTCTTTCCAGGCTGTCTTGGAAAACCATATGACCAAGCAAACAAACCTGATGTGTTAACTTTTTCTTCCACATATTTCTAAATTAATGAATCCAGGATGAGAAGAAATTTATTCACTTACTCTCTTAATTAAATTAGTTTTTCTTTTAGACATCTGTATTAATTTGCTGGGATTGCATAACACCATACCAAAGACTGGGCCCTTAACTGAAATTTCTTATACTCAGTTGTGGAGGTTAGAAATCCAAGGTCAAAGTGCTGGAAGGGATGGTTTTCTCTGAAGGTCATTAGGAATGATCTATTTTAGACCTCTCCGTGGTTTTCAGATGACCACCTTCTTGCTACTTTTTCACCTGATTGTCCCTTTGTGCACCCATCATCCTGGTGTCTCTCTCTCTCTCTCTAATTTCCTCTTCTTTTAAAAACACCACAAATTGGATTAGAGCCTGCCTAGTATATAACACATTACATACTTTCTGAGTGCTATGTAGCAGAATATCACCACAAAGACATTCATTACATTATTTCCTAAGTTGCTATTTGATTGTTAAACATCTTTAGAAGTAAATGAGTGAACGTATAAGAAATAAAAAGAGTATTAATTTTGAACAGATGAAGAGAATTTGTTCCTAGAATAAATAACGTAATGAATAATGCCCCAGGCTCTTTTCAGTTTTCAATAAAAAGGTAGAAGCTTGGAATAGAAGAGTAATTTAGAGAGTGAATCTTCTTAAAAAAAAAAAAGAAGAACAATGCACACTGGGAAATGAGAACACTTTTTAACAGCAGAATATTTTATGCTTAAAGTGGAAGGATATTTGCTACTCAGTGGTTTGATAGAGGACTATAACTTGCAGGAGGTTACTGAAGGTCAGAAAATAGAAGCTCAGGCTGATAATTTTGTTTTTTATTATAAAAATTTAGAGAGTCCTGTAAGTACATTTCAGAAAAGAAAGTAAAGTTGTTAGAAAAAAAAAATGTATACTTATGGAATATGTAATTCAGTTGAAAAGTTTTAAAATAAGATGCACTTGTCAGCTAAAATTGAATAATAAACAGAAACCTTAGTGCACATTTATTCCCATGCATGAGAGGGTTATTTGAGACATATCTTATCTAGGCAGTGCTTAGCTACCCTAACCTCAAAGTTAGAGGTTGGCTTTATATTTGGTCCATAAGTGATCCTCTTTGGACTAGCTAGGTAGTACACCCTAATAATGATTATAGAAATGTAAGAGGTCAGGTGGAAATAAGTGATACATCTTGAGCCTTATCTCATATTTGGCACATTATAACTGTCATTCACATTCAACTGGCCAAAGTGAGAGGTATGTTCAGACTTCTAGTGGAAATGATTGCAAAGTCACTGTAAAGCACATGAATGGGGTTTATGTTTCTGTAAGAGTAGAGACTCAGAGCCAATAATTCAGTCTGCTACATAACATCACAGCAATCATTATTATCATTATCCTAGAGGTAATATTGAGGCCAATTTCATCCGTTTGGATTAATTCTCATGTACTTAGAAACCAAATTTTTCTTCAGATAAAATAAATGATTAGTTTTAATGACAGCTAACACTGTCATTTAATACACTTCTTTGACTTCCCATAGTGTGTACTTAATATTATTAAAGGAATATAGTACAGTCCCATAAAAATATACCACAAAATAGCCACATGAGAAAGAATGTACTTAGCCATAAAGAACTAAGAGAGAAGACCTAGGCCAGTGGACTTCACTCCTATCACAGCAAAGCACTGATTTCTACAAACAACTAGAGTAATCTAGAAATAATATTATTTCTAATCGCTTACAGAAAGGAAGATAGCTAGTCAACACCTTTATTTCAGTCTTTTGTGACATTAATCAGAAAATCCAGCTATACTATTTCCAGACTTCTGACCTAGACATACTGAAAAACTTGTGTTGTTTAAAGCTTCTAACTTTTTGGTCATTTTGTTTACACAGCTTTAGAAAACTAATAGAATGATGAAAGTAATATAATAACAAATACAATAATAAGATTAATACAATAATAAAATTAATGCAATAAGAAAGTACAAAATTCATTATATATTTAATTTTGGTTCATAAATAAGCACTTTATATTGTTGTGCAGGTTATCTGAAGACAAACACAAAAACTTAAAAGCAACCCGAAGGGGGCAAGACAAATTATGTTCAAAGCCTTTTTGGTTATATTGACAGCTGACTTCTCAAGAGCAGCAATCACAACCAAAGAACACTACAATGATAGCTTAAAACTATTGAAAGAACAAACTGCACATGTACCCCAGAACTTAAAATATAATAATAATAAAAAAGAACAAGCTCTGCCACATAAAAATTAAAATATCACTAGACTATTATACATAAATTTAAAGTAAAAACAATCTGTCTGCTTTGCAAAGGCTTTCCAAAACTTGAAGCATTCAGAGAAATCTGTCATCTTATTCCAAAACTAAATATCATTGATATCACAAAGGAGATTGATAAGAGTATCAAAAAGTACAGTCCAATCATATTTATGAGCATAAACACCCAATGAAATATTAACAATACAAATATAACTATGTATTTAAAAATAACAAAATGATAACATTATGTCATCACCAAATAGGATATATTCTAGAAATGCAAGAATAGATGTTATTTTCCACCACATAGTAAAATTAAAATAGAAATGTGTGATAATAGATTGAGAAAAAGTATTTGCAACCTTTCAAGATACTTCTTGAAAACATTCTTAGCAAAATAGGAATACTTACAATGTGATAAAAGATGTTCATGAAAAACATTGTGATATGGTTCTAGTGCAAAAGAATGAGTATTATTCTGCTTATTTTCAACATTAATTTGGGAGTTCAAAGCACTATATTAAGATAACAACAATAAATTAAAAATTATTATAAAACAAAAATGATATTTGGATGGGAAAATAACTAATCAAAGTGTTATATTGCTTGCTTATGGGGATACACATATACACACAGATCCATGGTAAAAAAGTTAAAAAATGTTATTTGGAAAGGGTGAATAGCAACTTGAGCATAGTCGTTATTATTGAGATTATAGTATGGAAAACGGACTCTATAACAGCATTTGATATTGTTTGGCTCTATGTCCCCCACTCAAATCTTATCTCAAATTGCAAGTCACATGTGACAAGGAAGGGTCCTGTTGGGAGGTGATTGGATTGTGTAGGTGGATTTTCCCCATGCTGTTTTTATGATAGCAAGTGAATTCTCATAAGATCTGATGGTTTAAAAGTGTGGCACTTCTCCCATCCCTCTCTCTTGTGTCATGTAAGATGTTCCTTACTTCCCCTTTGCCTTTTGTCATGATTGCAAGTTTCTTGAGGCTTCACCAGTCATGTGAAACTGTGAATCAATTAAAACTTTTTGCTTCACAAATTATCCAGTCTCAGGTAATTCTTTACAGCAGTGTGAAAATGGACTAATACATCATCAAAGGAATTTGGTTTAGTTTTTGTTTGTTTGTCTGTTTTTGGTGAGACAGAGCTTCTCTGTGTTTCCCACGCTGCTCTTCAATTCTTGGACTTAAATGATCCTCCTGTCTCAGCCTCCCAAAGTGATGGAATAACAGGCATAAGCCACCATGCCTGCCCTCAAAAGATTTTTTAATGATGCCTGTAATAATTTAGCTCTGAAACTATTAAGGTCAATATAAACATTTGTTTAATATGGTTGGTTAGTATGTAGATGTTGTATTTTCCCAAATTTAAAAAAAAATGAGAAAGGAGTCTCTATGTCTGTATTTATATATATATATATGTAAATATATATATATAGAGAGAGAGGGGAGAAAAAGAGCAAGAAAGAGACACAGAGCAAACTGAGTTAAAAATTAGAGAAAACTGAAGTTACAATTTGTTTAGGATTTGACTAATAAAAGACATATTTCACTCACTAAATGGTTGATATTGTACTTTGCATACAGAATTTCCACTTGGTGAAATAGAAACTGTGATTTAAATGTAAGCTATTTGAAACGGGTGTTTCTATTATGTTTTCCTGAAAATCATTGCCTTTGTTTTTTACAGATTTATTGCACAGAAAGAGCTAATAGCCACTTTGGAAGACATCTGGGGAACTATTGTTATCTGACAGTTTTTCAAAACATAAAGATCATCCTGGAAATGGTCTTAAGAAATGAAGTTCATAGATTTTTATTTAATGTGTCAATGAAACTGAAGAAGGAGCCTGCAGAACCTTATTTAGTGTTACTGCACAGTGACAAAGAGATTATAAGAAATTGTTCCCCAGAAGGTTTTCTTCTTTCCTTCAGGCCTAAGCAAATACCATAGATTGACTTGGTTTATACCACAAAATAAATAAAAATAAAAATGAATGATGAATGTAGAAACTAAATAGATTATTTGTTTCTGCAATCTATTTTTATATATTTTTATAGTTTCAAGTTTATATGGAGTCACGTACTGCACAACGATGTTTTGTCAATGAAGGACTGCAAATACAACAGTGGTCCAATAAGACTATAATGGCACTGGAACTCTTCTCACTTAGTGACATTTTGGCCATCATAACAATGGAAAACAACACATTACTCATGCTTTTGTAGTGATGCTGGTGTAAGCAAACGTACTGTTTTACCAGTCATATATTAAATAAAAGTATGGCACACACAATTATGTACAGAACAAAATAGTTGATAAAGATAACAAATGACTATGTTGCCAGTTTATGTATTTACTATACCACATTTTATCATTATTTTAAAGTATATTCTTACTTTTTTTTGTTAAAGTTAACTGTTAAACAGCCTTAGGCAGGTCTTTCAGGAAGTATTCCAAAAGGAGGCATTATCATCATAGGAGATGAGAGCACTATGTAAGTCATTGCCACTGAAGACCTTCAAGTGGGACAAAACGTGAAGTTAGAAGACAATGATACTGGTGACCTTGGCCTTGTGTAGGACGAGGCTAATGTGTATATTGTTTTTACCTGAAAAGTTTTTAAAAGTAAAAATAAATAAACAGAACAATTTAAAAACTGGGAAAAGTGTAAAATAAGAGTATAAAATATTTTTGGTACAGCTGTATAGTGTATGTTTTAAGCTATGTGTTATTACAAAATGCCAAAAAATTTTTAAAAATTGTCTATAAAGTAAAAAATTCTAGTAAGTAAAGGTTAATTTATTATTGGAGAAAAAAAAACATTTGTTTGTAAATTTAGTGTAGCCTAAACGTACAGTGTTTATAAAGTCTATACCAGTGTACAGTAATATCCTCAGCCTTCTTATCTACTCATCACTCAATCACTGACTCAGAGTAATTTCCAATCCAGCAAGCTTAATTCATGGTAAGTGCACTATCCAGATGCACTGCCTTTTATCTTTTATACCATATTTTATGATACATTTTCTATATTTAGATATGTTTAGATACACAAGTACTTACCATTGTGTTAACATTGTCTACACTATCCGGTATAGTAACATGCTGTACAGGTGTGTAACCTAGGAACCATGGCTATACCATATAACCTAGGTGTATAGCAGGCTATACAATATAGGTTTGTGTAAATGTACTCCAAGATGTCTGCACAACAAGATAATCTACTGATGCATTTCTCAGAATGTATTTCTTCTATTAGAAAGACAGTACAGTACCTACATTTTGAAATCAATATAATAAAAATTGATTTGAAATATACCGTTCTTTGGGAAAAGGGGCAAGAGATTTAAGTTTTCTCATGCCATTTTGAATCAACTGAAGAATCTGTGTTTATTTTCATTGATTCATCAACTTAGTTAATTAGAGAATATATCATTCAACAAAGTACTTTAGTTAAGTCATTTTTGACTTACTATCTCATGTATTCCTTAGTACATCATCTGTCCTAAAATTTTGTTATTAGAGACATTCTTTTAAAGTTCAGTTTTGTCTATACTGCATTTTTGAACCATTTGTTTTTTTACCACATTTCAAAATATTTAAATCTTTATTTCCATTGAATTATTTACTTTATATTTTATACAGTGCATATTGTCTTTAAAATTATAAACTAATTTTCTAATATATTTCAGAACTTATAGTCCACCTTAGATTTGACATTTCTGCCTTTAACATTCATAATTAATTTTTTGTGTCAAATTCAAAGTTTAATAATAACTCGTTTATCTTTATGAGGTTTTAGTTTTACAAAAGTAGAGTGGGTATGCTAAACCTTGCATAAGATATTTATCAATTATGATGGCATGGTAAATAAAAATCTATGTGTGAAATCTGTATGTCAAAAATCCATATGTCAAATAAAAATCAGTATGTCAAAATCTATATGCCACTCTCGAGTGGCTTTCTTCCACTCTAAATAGAACTTCAGTATTTTATCAGTGATGTTTTTGGACTTCAGAAACAGAGGAATGGACATAAATGTTTACAATAATATCAGCTGCATAAATATTACATATTAAATAATGTTGCTACACATAGAAATACTAAGATGTTTTATTACTATGAAGTATTCTGTTGTAAGAATATTATACAATGTGGCTTTTCTCTTTTGGTGGACTTTTGAATTGCTTCTAGATTGGGCTATTTTATTTATTTATTTATTTTTATTTATTTATTATACTTTAAGTTCTGGGGCACATGTGCAGAACCTCAGAAAGTGCAGATTTGTTACATGGGTATACATGTGCCATGGTGGTGGTTTGCTGCATCCATTTGCCCTGTCTACTACATCTACATCCATAATGTAGATGACATTTGTCCTGTCATCTACATTAGGTATTTCCCCTAAAGCTATCCCTCCCCAATCCCCTCACCCACTGCTATTCCACCCCTAGCCCCCACCCCCCAGGCTCTGGTGTGTGATGTTCTTTGGAATATTTTAAATAAAACTTTTCTGAACATTCTTGAACAAGCCATTATACAAACATAGACACTCATTATTCTTACAAAATCCTAGAAGCCAAACTGCTAGATTATAGGAAAACTATACAGATGCCTATAACAAACATTACCAAATAGTTTTCTAATTTAATTTTACAATTTTACAATTATACCAATAGTGAATATATTGCACTTATTGTACATTCTCAGTAACAAGTTTTAGCCTTATTAGTTTTAGCTCTTTTGGTAAAGGTGTGTGTACAAACAATTGTGTTTTTAATTTAAAGTGAATAGTAATGCTGAGCACATGTTCCTATGCTTATTAGAAATTTAGATCTATTTGAAGTCCTGCTTAAATATGAAATAAAATGTGTTTGTCTTTTTCTCACAAAATCGTAAAAGTTACACTATTGTAATTATGAGCCTTTTTCAAATATGTGGAATGTTTACATATTCTTCTAGTTTGTAGCTTCACACATCACTTGCTTAATGTGTTTTATTTTTTAATGTTAATTTTTTAAGTACTCTCTTTGCCATTTTAAAATGTTCAGTTGCTTGGTAATAAATACACTTATATTCTTTTGCCCCTTATCCCCCTCTTCACCCCTTCCATATGCGGCCTCTGGTAGCCATCACGCTACTCTATCATCATGAATCCATTTTTTAAGCTTCCACACATGAGTGAGAACATGAGATACTTGTCTTTCTGTTCTTGGCTTATATCTTCACTACTATTGTTTTTTTATATATTTGTCTTTTGGGTTTCATACTAGAGTCACTAGCAGACTGCACATGGCAAATACAGTAATAGTATATTCTATGTTTGTCTTTGTACTAAATTTTACCAGTAGATTTTACAGCTTCAATTTGTTTTTGTTTTTTGCACATTAGTGCAATTTTCTTCAAGATTAAAGAACTGCCTTTAATATTTCTTGTAAGACAAGTCTGGTGATGGTAAATTCTCTCAGATTTTGTTTGTCTGGGAAAGACTTTAAAATCTCTCTTTTAGATTTAAATAAAAATACTGCTGGATATAATATACTTGTATAGCATTTTTATTCCTTTGAGTATTTTAAAAATGCCATATCACTTCTTCCTAACCTGTATGGATTCTGTGGAATATTCTACTACTAAATGCACTGAAGGCCTTTTATTTTTTATTTATTTCATATCTCTCACTGCTTTGGGGGATCTTCTCTTTGATCTTGAGAGTCGATTATTAGATGCCTTGGGATAGCATTACTTGGTTTGAATCTTTTTGGTATTCTAAGACTGTCTTATACCTGTGTACTTATATCTTTCCTAAGTTTTGGAAAGTTTTCTATTAAGATTTCTTTGAATAAGCTTTCTACTTCTTGTTTTTCCTCAGTTCCCTCTTGAAAAGTTATAATTCTATATTTGGTCTTCTGAAGTAATTTTCTATATCTTGTAAATTATCTTTGTTTTTTAATTCTTTCTTTTTCTCCTCTGCCTGTGTATACTTTAATAGTTGATCTTTGAGCTCACTGATTCTTTCCCCTGTCTGATTGACTCTGCTGTTAAGAGTCTTAAAAAAGTTCTTAAATTCAGCAAATGTATTTCTCAGTTCTAGGATTCATTTGACTTTATTATTTCAATCTCTTTGTTAAATTTCTCTGATATATTTCTGAATGGCTTTTCTGTGTTGTATTGGAGATCACTGAGTTTCCTTATAATTGATATTTTGAATTCATGCTCAGAGAGCTCATAAACCTTGTTAACATCAGTCACTGGATTTTGATTTGTCCATTTGGGAAGGTCATAGTTCCCTGTTTGTTGTTGTTTCTTGTGGGTATACAACTATGTCTTTGCATTGAAGTAATCATTATTTATTACAGGTTTCCCTGTCTAGCTTGTTTTGATTTTTGTTGAATATGTCTGCTTAATGAACCTTCACTGCTAGGTGTCTGTCTTCTTTTCTGCTCTAATTGGCACCTTAAGCCCAGGTTTGTCTCATCTCTTGCAAATGGAACAGTGCTTGTCCCAAGTGGGAGAGTTCATGAAGGAATTATCCTAGCAGTGTGTGAAGGCTGGCTAGGGGTTTGTGCTTAAGGGATCTGGGGAATATATCTCCTATGGTATGGTACTGGTAAACAGCTACTCTGATTTGGTGTCTCCTTTGTTGTTATAAATTGTCATGGAGCGAAGTTTCTGGAGCTGAGGATGGTAGTCCCACCTCCCCTGTTGTCTCTGCCTGTCTTTAGGAATACTTCTCCCTTCACACAGTCAGGACACTACATATGAGTTAAAGCAAAGACAGGTTTCCTGCCAGTGAAGCCAAGATGGTAACAGAGTTGGCTGACCACATGAGTCTTAATTTTTCCAGTGTAGAAACTAAGTTGGTGGGAGATTTTTCACATGATTTATGCCAGAAGAATAAGAGGGGGAGAGGCATCGTAGATGTGGACATCTAATTCCCTACCATGTGCTCAGAGATTTTCCACTTCTTTGTGGCCCCAGGGGCTGTTTTCTCCACACACTTGAGCTCTGGATTATTGCTAGTGTGGATCTCAAAGTTGTGTGTTTATCTTTGGTTTTTCTGTGAGGGAGAATGAAGCTGCCCTCCCTTTATCCTTCCATTTGAGAGTCAGAAATCACTTGATGTAATTTTTTATGAATATATTTTGATTTTTTAATTTCTTAATTTTTACGTAGTTCAATTTTATTTATTTATTTTTTTTGTTTTCTTCTGTAGTCAATTTGTTTCTAATATTATTATTATTTGTATTTTTACTTTCATGTTAAGTTTGGGGGTACAAGTGCAGGTTTGTTACATATGTAAATTTGTGTTGTGGGGGTTTGTTGTACAGATTATTTCATCACCCAGGTACTAAGCCTAGTACTCATTAGTTGTTTTAGCTGAACCTTTCCTGCCTTCCAACCTCCACCCTCCAAAAGACCCCAGTGTGTGTTGTTACCCTTTATGTGTCCATGTGTTCTCATCCTTTATCTCCCACTTATAAGACAGAACATGTGGCATTTTGTTTTCTGTTTCTGTATTAGTTTGCTAAGGATAATGGCCATCAAACACTAGTCAGAATGGCTATTATCCAAAAGTCAAAAATAAAAGATGCTGGCAAGATAGTGGAGAAAGGGGGATGCTTATATACTGCTGGTGGGAGTGTAAATTAGTTCAGCCATTATGGAAGACATTGCAGAAATTCCTCAAAGATCTAAAGACAAAAACCAAGCAATCCCATTACTCTGTACATACCCAAAGCAACATAAATTATTCTATTAGAAGACACATGGAAGTGTAAGTTTTCTCCAGCACTGTTTACAACAGCAAAGATATGGAATCAAGCTAAATGCCAATCAATGATAGACTAGATAAAGAAAATATGGTACATATATACCATAGAAAAGTATGTAGTCATAAAAAATATTGAGATCACGTCATTGCAGGGACATAGATCGAGCTAATATTATTAAGTCTGTCTTAACCTAAAGTCTAATAATTCATCAGTTTTTTCTTAAAGAAAATATGACTGTATTTCTGGTAATAAGATGGAAGAGAAGAAGAGAGAGGAAGCTATGTATAGTTTCTCATAGATATGTAAAAGGATTGATTTTCTTTTAATCACTGTGTTAGCTATACCCTATAAATATTACTGTTCTACATTTATACTCACCTAGTTCAAAATATTTTCTTATTTTTATTTTGATAGTTTATCCCATAAAATATTTTGAAATATATTATTTCTATAAATTTGATATTTTTAGTTTTCTTATTTTATTCATTTCTAGTTTTAGTTTAATTTAGTAAGATAGCATAATCTTTAATCTTTTGAAATTTATTAAAATTTGTTCTGTAGCACTCCAATGGTATATTTAAGCATGTTTTTCCTGTGCATTTGAAAATAATTTCTGTTATTAAGTTATTGCAGTGTTCTACAAAATATCATTAGGATACATATAAGAAATGTTGATAATGCAGTTAGTTTTACCATAGAGCACACATAGGGGAGAACTAGATTAACATTTGAATGTAAATGGGCTAAACACCCCACTTAAAGAACATAGAATGGCAAGCTGGAGAAAAAGCCAAGACTCAACCATCTGCTGGCATCAAGAGATCTATCTCACATGTAATGACATACACAAGCTCAAAGAAAAAGGATGAAGAAATACCTGCCATGGAAATAGAAAACAAAATAGAGGAAAAAGAAACATCTGGTGTTATTTGTACTATTATTATCTTTATTTGAAATGAAAGCAGCAGCCAATAAAATTCAAAATCTACAGGCCAATACAAAAGAAAGAGCAAGTTAGACTCTCAGCCGTAAGCTAAATTAGCTATTCATAGGTAGAATTTTTCTTCGTTAGCAAAATTCAGTTTTGCTTTTAAGACCTTTCAACTAATTGAATTAGGTCCAACTAGAGTGCCTAGAATAATCACTCTTAAAGCTAACCATGTATACACTTTAATTACATCAACAAAATGCCTTCTCTTTATACCTACACTTACCTTTCATTGAATAAGCAGAGATTATTGTCTATCCAAATTGACTCATAACATCAGCCATAGCACAAATGGATGAAAGTGATGGTGCCAATTATAAGAAATATGTACACACTAATTAGGAAATTTAAACAAGATTCTTGACTGACATAACTAATAAGATTGCCAAGTCACATATATAATCTTCAAGTTATATAATCTTCAAATAACTCTTCCACCTTAGACATTATCTGGAATTAACCAAACTCCAGGTTAAGAGTTTATTTCTCCAGAACTGCCAAGTCTTATTAAGACTTCTGACATCAAATATAATTAGAAATGTTCACAGGGTCATCGTTACTTTGGGGGGAGCAGGCTACAAACTCAGGTCCCACAGAGTCTCTCACGTTAGGTAATTTGATAGAATGACTCACAAAATTTAGAAAGTGCTACATTTATAAGCACAGTTTTATCATTGCAAAAGATAAAAATTAGAACCAGCCAAAGAAGAGATGCCTCAGGAAAAGTGTGGGAGGGTTTCAAATCTGAAACTTCTGTTATTCTTGGGGATACTTTACTCTCCCAGCATCAATGAGTGAAAAGACTCAAGAGTATTGTAAATCAGAGAAGCTTACTCAAGCTTCCAGATCCAGTTTTATTTCTGTTTCATATAGGCAGGATTGATTGAACCATCATCCACATAATTTAGTTCAACTTTTACCCCTTTATTCCTCCCAAAGCTCAGGCTAATATATAGCTCAAAACTCAATCCTCTAATTATGTGGTTGGTCTTTCTGTGTGGCCAGCACCCACCAAAAGTGACTCAGTTAACATAAACTATCAGGTGCAGTTTGAAGATTCCACCATGAACAACAAAAACAGTCCTAGCACGTGAAAAATTTTAAATTGTTACTTCCCAGGAATCAAGGACATAGGTTAGACATCTATTTGGGATCAGGGCAAATTCTTTATTACTCAGTAATAAATCAAGATGACCTGCAGAGAATTGCACAAAATAAGCTAATTTTGATTCTTGGCTCTTCTTTTCTTACTTAATATGCATAATATCACAAAGCAGAAGCCATTTTGTCATCTGTACTTTTGATTATTTTCTCCCTAAAATGCTTTCTTATTCTAATGAGAAATAATCCGTATTTCTTTTAAAATTGTAGACTAGATTTTGAATATTTTCTTAACAAAAGTCACATATTATATAACATATATTTTTTAATGTTTATCTCCACATTCGGTGTGAAAATGATATTGCATTAACCAAAATATGTTTTCTGTTTTAGTCATATGACATAAGAGATTTATTTTTAAGTATATTTTTAAAAACTTCATATGATCTCTTTTAATTTAGTGCTAGGCATTTTTCATTCACCCTTTACAAATGAAAATAATCCTGCTTAGGATATATTCATGTGTGTGTGTGTGTGTGTGTGTGTGTGTGGGGTGGGTGTGTGCATGTGTGCTCGCACTTGTGTGTTGTAATGAACTGAATGTTTGTGTCTTCCCTCCAATATATATGCTGAAGTCTTATTTCCCCAGTGTGACTGTACTTGGAGATGAGGCCTCTAAGGAAATAATTGAGATTTTATGGAGGGGCCCAGATATGATAGGATTAACTTCCTTATAAGCAGATAACTGAGAGCTTGCTTACACCCTCTCTCTCCACACACATGCATATACACACACACACTGAGGAAAGGTCATGTGTGGACCTAATGAGAAGATGACTTCCTATAAGCCAGCAAGAGAAAACTTGGCCATGCTGGACCAGTCTGTGACATTTTGTTATGACAGCCTGAACAGTCAAATACAGATTTTTAGTACCAAGAAGTAGGATGCTGCTGAAACAAATACCTTAAAATGTGAAAGCATCTTTGGAACTGTGCAATGAATAAAAGTTGGATGAGTTTGGAGGTGCATGCCAGAAAAGAACCTAGATTGCTGTTGCTGTGAAAGGAATGTTGGTAGAAATGCAGATATTAAAGACTATTTTTATTGGGGCTGGGAAAGAAAAGAAAGGAACTTAAGGAAAACTCTCCATCTTTTTATGTAATGCATAAGTAAACTTATTAACAGGTTTGTGATAGAAATATAAATGTTGGTTAAAAATATTAATGGCAGAAAAAGATGTTGGTAGAAATAAAAGTCATTCTGGTGACGCCTCCAATGTAAATAAGAAACAGGTTATTGGAAAGTACAAAAACGTAATTCTTGCTATAAAGTTACAAGAAACTTGAATGAATTAGGTCCTCATTTTGTTGTCGTTGTGGTTGTTGTTTTGTTTGTTTGATTGTTTTTGGAAGATAGCACTTGTCAGGTGATAAACTTAAATCCTTAGCTGAGGAGATTTTTAAGCAAAGTTTTGAAAGGGAAGCTTGGATCCTCCTATTTGTTTATAGCAACATGCAATAGTAGAGAGATGAATTCAATAAAAAATTGTTGGGCCAAAAGTAACCAGAACATTCAGGTTTATAAAATTCTCAGTTGCCCATATTGTAAACAAAATGAGAGTGTGTTCTGAATAGAACAGCGAGTATGTGGCTAAACTATCACTCACTATAGAGATGATGGAATTATACAAATATGAACACTGCCAGTTTAAACCAAGGGGACAGAGATCTGATAAAATCAAGAAAATCTGAGCAACTTCCTAGCTTCACCAAGACAGGACAATACAACACAATAGAGCTAAGCTATCTGGCTGTAAATAAAAATAGTGCAAGCTATTATTCAAGTAAAGAAATAATAACCCTTAAGGTGATTCACAGATCATCATGGATACCTTTCTGGTTTCAAAGGATAGAGTCATCATTTGGTTTCAACAGGTCACATGGCTTCTACCAGAAGCCTTGGGTAGGTACTGCCCTGCAGATTTGGGGGCATGGGGTCATTCATACTCAAGGTGGATGCCACTACCTGTGAGAGCCATGAGGACAAATATCCTCTGCCCATGCCAGTGGGTCTAGAAGGTGGGATCACCACCAGAGTGGGCCCAAACGCAGGACATCAAATCAAATAAGATTATTTTTAAGCCTTAGTTCTAATGAATTTGCCTTGCTAGGTTTTAGACTAGCTTGGGAACAATAACCCCATTTTTCCTTCTTATTTATCCCCTTTGGAATGTGAATATCTACCCTATGCCTGCTTTGCCACTGTGTTTTGCAAGCACATAACTTGTCTGGTTTCACAGGTTCACAACTAGACAGGAATTTTCTTTAAGATTAATCATAACTCAAGTCTTACCTATATTTGTTTTAGACGATATTTAAATAAGATTTGAACTTTAGACTTTTAGTTTATTTTGGAATGATTTCAGGCTTTTGGGACTGTTGGGGTGAAAGGAATGTGTTTTTTTCATGTGACAAAGACACAAATTTGGCCAGAGGAGTCAGGAACAAAATGTTATGAAGTGAATATTTTTCTCCCCCTTCTCCGCCAAATACAAATGCTGAAGTGCTGACCCTCAGTATGGGCTGTGTTTGGAAGTGATGGCTCCACAAAAATAATTAAAGTTAAATTACATAATAAAGGCGAGGCTCTGATCTAAAATGATCAGTAACCCTATAAGAAGAGACAATAGAGAGCTTGTTATCTCTGACTCTACATGCAAGCACTAAGAAAGACCATGTAACGTCAGAGCAAGAAGACTTCTGTCTACAACCTAGAAAGAGAGGCCTCACCAGAACTCACCAAAAGTCAGCCATGCCCCCTCACCAGATCTTGCCAAAAGTCGTCCATGCTGGCATCCTGACCTTGGAATCCCAGCCTCCAGAGCTGAAAGGAAATAAAAGTTTGTGGTTTAAGCTCCCCAGTCTCTGCAGTATTTTGTTACAGCAACCCCAAAAGACTTATAAACACAAACACACACGTTTATATAATCATGTATATATAAATAATATATCTACATATAATTATATATAGTTATGGAAAAATAATATGCATTATGTATATATAATTCCCTATTCTTGTTCACTTGACCTTCATTTTATCAGTCATTCTGAGTCCTAAATTTTACATGCTGTCACTGAACTAAGAGTTGAGTCAACCAAAAATCTTAGACATAAAAGAGATTTATAATCATGTTAACTAATGAAATTTTATCTTCAAGGAATTTCAACAATATTCAGGATATCAAGATGTATTTTCTTGAAACATTAGCTAAGGGAAGAGCCAGAGAGTCATATGAGAACATATATAATAATTTTTAGTCCTAAAAATGATAAGGATTACTGACTACTAGTAGTAAAATTAACATCAGAACCAGTTTAAAATCCATTTAATTAAAATAATTTGTAGCAGTGAACATGTTTCTGAAAGTCAATAAATGAATGCCATATTTTTAAGTAAGCAAATATTCAAATAGCCTCAGTGAAAATCTTCTGAAAGATTAAAAACAACTACATTTTTACCAAAATGACTGTATGTCACAGCTAGCATTTTTCTCCCTTTGAAATGTCACTGTCTTAATCAATTTTCTGTTGCTTATAACAGAATATCTGTGATATGATTTAGCTGTGTCTCCACCCAAATCTCATCTTGAATTTTAGCTCACATGTGTAATGGAAGGGACCCAGTGGAAAGTAATTGACTCATGGAGGCAGGTTTTTCCCATGCTGTTTTTGTAATAGTGAATAAGTCTCAAGAGATCTGATGGTTTTACAAAGGGCAGTTCCTTGCACATGCTCTCTTGCTTGCCAGCATATAAGATGTGTCTTTGCTCCTTCTTTGCTTTCTACCATGAATATGAGGCTTCCGAGCCATGTGGCACAGTAAGTCTATTAAATCTTTTTTTTTTTTTAACATTTTTCCTCTAACCTTATTGCATGAATATAGTATATAATACATATAACATGTAAAATATGTATTAATTAACAGTTTATGTTATTGGTAAGGTATCCAGGCAACATAGGCTATTAGTAAAGTTTTGGTGGAGTCAATAATTACACAGGAATTTTTGAATGTGCAAGGGTTCAACACCTCTAACTCCTGTTCTCTTCTGTATAAGTCCAGAGATAATCAAGTTTTAGATTTACTTTGACTCAGGGATTCATGTGGACATTAGGTCTTCAGCCCTGTTTATTTTTTGTTCTTGAAGTTGTGTCCTCCTCTAGCTTCACTCTCAGGATGACTTTGGCTGTGGAAGTCAAGCTTTTGTCAATAGCTGCTGAGTCGTCTGCCTGCCATTCCTCCCCACCCTCCCTCCAGTCCGTCTGTCCGTCCTTCCTTCCTTCCTTCCTTCCTTCCCTCCTTCCCTCCCTCCTTCCTTCCTTCCTTTCCTTCTTCCTTCCTTCTTTCCTCTTGTTTCACAAATAAGGTATATTAAGTGTCTTAACTCAGAATTTCCCAGCTCTTTCCCAGCAACTTCAAAAGTACTAAAGTAAACAGAATACTGGCTCCCTAAGATGTCCACATACCAGTCTGTAGAACCTGTGAATACATCACCTTCTTTTTTTTAAAACTTTTTCTTTATAAGTTACCCAGTCTTAGGTATTTTTCATGCAGTAGGAGAAGGGACTAATACAGAAAACTAGTAGTGGTAGAGTGTGGTAGTGCTGTTAAGATACCTGAAAATGTGGAAGAAATTTTAGAACTGGGTAATAGGCAGAGGTTGGAACAGTTTGGAGGGTTAAGAAGAAGACAGGAAGATGTGGGAAAGTTCAGAGCTTCCTATAGACTTCTCAAATGGTTTTAACCAAAACATCAAGGCTGAAGTAATCTTTTATTTGGAACTAGAGCAAAGGTGATTCTTGCTATGTTTTAGCAAAGAGAGTGGCAGCATTTTGCCCCTGACCTAGAGATCTGTGGAACTTCGAATTTGAGAGAGATAATTTAGGGTATCTGAAAGAAATTTCTAAGCAGCAAAGCACTCAAGATGTGACATGGGTGTTCTTAAAAGAGTTTGGTTTTATTTATTCACAAAGATATGGTTTGGGATTGGAACCTACGTTTAAAAGGGAAGCAGAACATAAAAATTTGGAAAATTTGCAGGCCAGTGATACAATAGAAACATATCTTCTGAGGAGGAATTCATGCTGGCTGAAGAAATTTGTATAAGTAGCAGGGAGCCAAATATTAATCACCAAGACAATGGAGAAAATGTCTCCAGGACACATATGAGGTCTTTGTGGCAGAACCTCCAATCACAAGCTAACGGAACTATGAGTTCATTAAGCTTTTCCTTTATAAATTTCCCACTCTTGGATGTTTCTTCATAGCAGTATGAAAATGGACTAATACAAGCTGGAGGGCCTAGGAGAGAAAAATGGTGTGTGGGCTGGACCCAGGGCCTTGCTGCTTTTTAGAATCCCAGAACTTGGTGCCCTGCATCTCAGCGATGACTAAAAGGGGTCAACATACAGTTCAGGCCATAGCTGCAGAGGGTACAAGCCCCAATCCTTGGCAGGTTACACATAGCATTGTGCCTGGAGGTACACAGAAGTCAAGAAATGAGGTTTTGGAACCTCTGCCTAGATTTCAGAGGATAAATGGAAATGCCTGAATGTCCAGGCAGAGGCGTGCTACAGGGACAGATTCCTCATAGAGAACATCTGCCAGGGCAATGAGGAAGGGAAATGTGGGGTCAGAAACCCCACACAGAGTGCCCACTGGACCTGTATGCCTTGTGGAGCTGTGAGAGAGGGCCACTGTCCTCCTGACCCCAGAATGGTAGATCCACTGACAGCTTTCATGGTTTGCCTGGAAAAGCCACAGACACTCAGTGCCAGCCTGTGAAAATAGCCAAGAGGGGGAGCTGTATTCTGCAAAGGCACAGGGGTGGAGCTGCTTTAGACCATGGGAACCAATTTCTTGCATCAGCGTGACCAGGGCATGAGACATAGAGTCAAAGAAGATCATGTTGGAGCTGTAAGATTTGACTGCCCCATTAGATTTCGGACTTGTATGGGACCTATAGTCCCTTCAGTTTGGGCAATTTTTTCCATCTGGAATGGGTGTACTTACCCAATGCCTGTACCCTCATTGTATCTAGGAAGTAGTAAACTTGCTTTTGACTTTACAGGCTCATAGGTAGAAGGGACTTGCCTTGTCTCAAATGACACTTTGGACTGTGGACTTTTGAGTGAATGCTGAAATAAGATTTGGGGGGGGACTCTCAGGAAGGTGTGATTGGTTTTGAAATGTGAAGACATGAGATTTGAGAGAGGCCAGGGCAGAATTACATGGGTTTGGCTGTGTCCCCACCTAAATCTCATCTTGAATTGTAGCTCCCACATTCCCCACATCATAAGAGGGATTTGATAGGAGATAATTAAATTATAAGGGCAGAATTTTCTGTGCTGTTCTTGTGTTATTGAATAAGTTTCCCAAATCTGATGATTTTATGAAGGGCAGTTGCCCTGCACACACTTTCTTGCCTGCCACAATGTAAGATGTGCCTTTGCTCCTCCTTTGCCTTCTGCCATGATTGTAAGGCCTCCCCAGCCATATGGAACTGAGTTCATTAAACTTTTTCCTTATATATTTCCAAGTCTTGACTGTTTCTTCATAGCAGTATGAAAATGGACTAATACAAGCTGAGATTGGGTAAGTTATTTAATAAATGAATTTATTTCTTTGTTTATGGAGGCTGAGAATTCCAAAGTCTAGGGAGCATATTTACTGAGAGCCATTTTGCTGGTGGGGACTTTTGGCAGAGTACTGAGGTGGCACACATCATCACATGATGAGGGGTGCTGAGCATGCTAGCTCATGTCTCTTTTTCCTTTTTAATAAAGCCACCAGTCCTACTCCCATGATAACCCATTAATCCATTAACCCAGTTATCTATTAATCCATAAGTGGGTTAATCCATTTATGAGTAGAGCCTTCATGACTCAGTCTCTCATTGGTCTCAAATCTCAATACTGCCACAATCGGGGTTAAGTTACAATGTGAGCTCTGGACATTTTTTGCCTCACAGCAGCACAGTCATTCTATTCCTGGCACGTGGAGTGTCACACTGGGCCTACATGACTTATCAAAGAAATTCATATTTTGATTCCCATTTGATTTTTTTTTTTTTTTTGAGCTTCATTCTGGTAATCTGCTCACAATGTCTAGCCTCTTTCCCTTTCTGAATTCCTTTCTCCATCTCACCTGAGGGAGATTGATATGGTCTGCTTCTGATGACCCTGCAAAGTGACCTAGAAAATGCTTTCAGTCAGAAAACCAGGTCAATTATATTGTGTCTTATCTTTGTTTTCCTTCTTTTAATTACCAAAATTCTGTGCTCTTTGTTGTCAAATATCAAAATCTATGTTTCAAATATTTTGTCTTGTTTTTTTAATTGTTTACAGTTGAAGTACCTATTTATTTATAATAAATGGAAGCAGCTTTCTATGTCTTTGTTCATTCATATGTGAATCTTGATATTTGTAACTTGTACACCTTTAAAAAGCTAGCACACAATGTATTTTCTGCATTAATTCGCAGTTTTTTATGCTTCCTTTTATTTGCAGATGCATTTTTCTACATTTAGCAATGTAAAAATGCATTGATATTTTACTTTGCAAATATGTCTTATAATTTTAGGTACTCTTCAGTTAATAAATTTGATAGTAATGCCTATTTCTTTTCAGTTGTATGATGATTTTTGTACTTCATGTCCTTTACATTACTTGGCAATAAGGGGATTATGTATAAATTAATTATTTATATTTTTCCTTTATTTCAAATGTTCTAGAATAACTTATTGCACAACTCTTTCTTCATTAATTTAAACCATTTGTATTTATCTGATACTAAATATGTGTTCTTATAAACTTATAACTCTAAGGTGTTTATTATTTAAAAGCCTAGAAAATATTAATCAGTTTACTGAAATTCCTCTTACTACTTTAGAGTCAACATAAAATGGTGGGCAGGTAGACACTTTATATCACATGTATAGTTAAAATTATAGCAAGTATTATTCTAGGACATATGATTTTAGTTATCTAACATGATACTTTACAGATGTTTCTCTCTTAACAGAATTGAATGATTGTCAGTTTTTGAAGACATTTGCAGCATATAGTTATTTTTACTTTCTTAAATATATTTCTTTCACTTTTACTGTCATAAGAATTTTTCCATATTTCAGAAACTCATGGAAATGTTTTTCTATATTCCTGAATACTAAAATTAATTTGTTAAATGTAGTCAGGTCTAGTTTTATTATTTCCTGTTTGCATTGTCCTTATTAAAGTACCTTGGAAAATATAATTCTATCACAAATATTGATACACAACATATAATTTTTGTTAAATTTCACCTTTAAGGGGTATATGAAATATTCTTTGATACAAATGAAGAAATTTAAATTGTATTTAAAGACCACATAAAATATTTTATTCATTTTATATAATTATTATAACCAGAGAGCATGAATAAAATCTTCAAAAATTATAAAATAAATGGAAGATTTTGGGGGTGAAAGTAAGTACACACATATACAAATGACTATGAATTTATTTTGCTATTTATCTCTAGGAGATTTAGAGACCTAATATAAATCTATTTTTAATCTAAAAATAGACTTTTGAATCTAAAAACAATTACTAAATTTTACTTAAAATCAACATAAACAATGACCAATAATTCAATGAGAACAAAATAGTATGCTGGTATTACATTGAAGTTTTCCTAAAATAGATTAGAGAGCCCTATAAAGAAGAATGCACTAATAATGATGTAGTACCTATAGAACAGAAATTATCTTGGAAAATTTTCAAAAACTTGTAGTAAATTTTGCTTCATAATAAAACTATATCATATTGAGGATTCAGAAATTATTTTTATAATAAATTTGGCAAAGCATTGACCTCTTCTGTACTAGAAATTGGGTCAGGGTGAAAATCAGAAATGATAAACAGAAACACGGTGAAGGGGCTACAAAACCCTACTGTTTGATTAATATCACATATTGAATGGGAGTGAGTTTTAGTTCAATGTATGTAGAGACTCATCCAGGAGTACAGCAGGGATCTCAAAGACTGGTGTAGGCTCCTGTCGAGTTTATAATCTGTAAATGTTAAATGTTCTAGGCATGCTGTTTGGCTGTTTTAACCAAAGTCAGACTGCCACTGGAGTTTAGTTCACTGCACATGATTTAAGTTCAATAAACATTCATCAAATGCATTATGTTACAAGTAGTATGCTAATCAAAATATATAAAATTACTGTCATCATCTATTTGTAGTTCTTTGGAGATTTTAGTCTTCTTGTTATTATTCCTTGAAACATAGTATAATTTATTAAGGATGAGACTATTATCATTGTCTCTTTTTGCTGCTATATTCATCTTTATGTTATGACAGATCCTAATCAGTGTAAAGAATGGAAGTATAAGTATACTGTGAGATCTATTTATTGTGTTAAAAGTATTTATATGTATAAAGTTAAGATACTTATGTGTTCAATATGTTCATGCTTTTAAAAGTGTATAGCAAGCACTACATTCAAAACCACATATTTTAAATGTGACTTTTCTTCTTCCCCTACTTTTTGGAGATTTAATTTATTTTTACTGTAATAGGTAAAAAGGTGAATCCATTTATAAGAAATCAGCCCACTATATTTTTTCCTTGTTGTAGAAAAGAAATACAGTCATGATTAAAAAGTATAGTTTACTAAGGAGAATATAGTTCATTTATCTGGGGGCTTAAATCTGCTGTAAGACATCTTCATGTGAGATAAATCATATATAGATTAATGCTTGCTGCTCCTAGAATAAGCATAAGAGCTGTTGTACGTAAGATATTTACATTTAATGACCTTGGATAAGGATAATACATTTCCACTACGATGAAATGTGAAGTCCTTTGGCTAGGGCTACCAACAAAACTGATTTGATGGGCTTTCCTGAGTTGTGCTTTTACTCTTTATTCTATTATTTTTGTGGTTAAATTTTATTAAAATGAACACATTTTCCTTAATAAATATTTAATTTTGAAATTTGCTAATAACCAAATCTCACCATGGTTTGCCTTATTTATACACATAGGTCTATGTCTTTATCAAACCTTATGCTACCTGAAGGCAGAAGTCACATCTTAGACACCCTTTTAGCAACATATCCTAGGCAGACTTTTTACTATATATTAAAAATTATACATACCTCTTTAAATACCAATTTTCTACCATGATAGAGTAACAAGAGACAAACTTACTCTCCTTTTATTAAGCATATAGAAACATGAATGCTATATGTGACAGAATAATTTTCAATCTAGAGAGCAGATAGCTCAGGACAGTGATTCTGAGTAAAAGAAAACAACAGGTTAGTCCTGTAAGTGTTCCATTTCACTGCCTAGAGTAAGAGCGCAGCCTGAAGAATAGGAAAGAGAACCCAGGCAAGGAGGCAATGAGTTCATGTATTGGTGAATCCAAAACAGCATTTGTGAGATGAATATCAGAGATGGAGATGAAGAAGCTGCATAATGCTGAAGCTTAAGAGAACTTCGGTGATAGCCACTTAAGGGTTTGGCTGAGAACTGCGATGTGTGAGAGTATGTATAGGGTGTGTGTGTGTGTGTGTGTGTGTGTGTGACAGAGACAGAGAGAGAGAAGAGAATAAGCTACTCAATCACGGACCACCTGTAAGTTATTGATAGAACGATCAATCCCCAGATTTAAAACATGGCTGGAGATGATGTCCCAACCAGCAAGATCCCTTAAGACATAGGATAATGAGTCTTATGTGGATGGATATTGCTTCACTATTGGGAATAAAATGCTTTTGAATAAAGGCTCTTCTGAACCCACTGTGTCAAAATTTGGGGAAGGATCATATCAATTCCATACCTTCATTCCAGAAACAGTTCAATGCTGTTTAAAAGAATAAAACCAAATCTAGAACATAAGAAGGAAAACTCTATGAAGCACACCATCCAATTCAAAAAAGGGTGCAAAAATAATGAAAAACAACCCCTAATCAGAAAAAAGCAGTTAATATAAATAACCCTAAAATTACACAAATGATAAAAATCTGTAAATAAGAATATTATAAATATATTAAAAGCTATTCCATATGGGTGTATGGTAAAACACTCTTATCAGTATATATCAGTAGCCTGGCATCTCCATGAAGAGCAAAATGCATGTCTGACTACCTACTCAAGGTTTCCACTTGAGTATTTAATAGGCATCACACATTTTATATGTCAAAATTCAATTTATGGTTTCTCACCGCCAATCCTGTTACTCCACTACTCTGCTACAAGTCAGAAATGGACAAATACATTTTTCTCCACAAAACATTGGAGTCTGTGTTAACTACTTTCTTTTCTTACATGCTTATTTTAATTCATCAGGAAATTATGTCACTCTAATTTCAAATTATATATGGAAACGTTTTTAAACCATTCCTATTACTGTAGCCTAAACTACAAAAATTTATTGCATAAACATTTTATTAAAGTACAAATGAAAACCAATTACTGCACAAATCTTGTATTCAATTCAATTTTTACAGTGAAAACTCATCTGTATAACTACCACTAGGATAAAAAAATATATTACCAGCATTCTGGAAGTTCTCTTTCCTTTTTAGAATCACTGTTCCTTAGTCCTTAAAGATATAGTATCATCATTGAAGAATTTTCCTTGTTAATACACTTTATATAAATAAAATCATACAGAAAGCACTTTTTTCCTATCTGAAACTTTTTTTCAATATTACATTTATGGATATAATCCATGTTATTTTGCATAGTTTCATCATAATTATTGTCTGTTCAGTAGTCTCTTCTTATCCATGGCTTCACTTTCTACAGTTTCAGTTAGTCATGGGCAGCTTGGAGTCCAAATATATTAAATGGAAAATTCCAGAAACAAACAATTTTTAAGTTTTAAATTGTGCATCATTCTGAGTGGCTTGATGAAACCTTATGCCATCCCACGCAGGATGTGAATCATTCCTTTTTCCAGATTATTCAGGATATATAAGCCACCTGCTGGTCTCTCACTTAGTAACAAACTCAGTTATCAGATGAACTTTTCTGGTATTGCTGTGCTTGTCTTCAGGTAGCCCTTATTTTACTTAACAGTTGTCCCAAAGTGCAAGCATAGTGATGCTGGTAAATTGTTATAAATGTTATATTTTAGTGTTATTGCTAATCTCTTACTGTACCTAATTTATGAATTAAACTTTATCATGAGTGTGCATGTAGAGGAAAAAATACATAGTTTGCATATGATTAGGCACTATCCCCAGTTTCAGGCATTCACTTGGGGTCTTGGAAATTGCTTCCTGTGGATAAGGGGGAGTACTACTCTATATGTTTTAATTGTCAAAGCATACTGTATTATTTTTAATTATTTATATAAATTTTAGTTGTTTAACTTTGACTATTTTGAATAATACTGCTATGACTATTCTTACATATACCTTAGTGTGTAGCAAATGTGTACTTTGTTGAAGATATAAGTAGGAGAGGAATTAATGTGTCAGGAGAAATCCTTATGTTGTTGAACTTAACCCATTTTGTCCAAAAGGTTTTGAAAGTGGTGTGATATACAAATCCATTAACTGCTTTTGAGAACTTGTAACACTATATCCTTCCTAAACTGGGTATTAAAAATCTATATATTATAGTCATGCTAGTGGTTATGTACTTGTATCATATTATGCTGTAGTTTGTATTTCTAAGCTGTCTAATATTAATATCATGTTTATTGACTCTTGACTTGTGATTCTTCTATTTGGGTCTTTTGCTCCCACTTTCATATTTGTCTGTTTTGTATTTGCTTACGTTTTCTTATTGACTTCCAGGAGTTCTTATTTTATTTTCCAATAATGTTTTTGACAGAAGTGCTACAAATAGCTTCTCCTTTATACTCTTCATTGGGAATTTTTGGTGAAAAGAATTATGAATTTGGCTTTCAACAATAATTTGGCTGAGTATAGAATTTTCATGTGACATATGACAGCACATCTTTAAAAATTTTGAATATGTTTCTAAATATTTGAATATGTTATTCAATTGCCTCTGACTTTAATGATTTCTTATAAGTAATTTATTAATTTTATAGATTATTTCCTGCAAACTACTTTTCCCTTTCTACATTCAGGATTAACTCATTTTCTGTCTTTGGACAGTTTGTCTATAATGTGTTTACGTGTAGATGTTTTTTAGTTTATTGACTGTGGAGATCAGTGTTTCTCATCAGATTTGGGATGCTTTTACACATGATTTCTACAGATATTCTTTCTGTCCATCTCTCTTTCTCCTCCCCTTGTGGGACTCAATTTTGCAAATGTTGGCACTTACTGGTGTTCCATTAGTATCTGCATCTGTACATTTTTCTTCTTTCTGTTCCTCATACCAGATGAACTCAAATGACCTATCTTCAAATCCATGGATTTGAAGCCCAAACCTGCAGTTTAGCCTGTCTAGTGCTTTTTTCCTTTATCTTTACACTAACACACTAACACAATATCATAGTTATCATAGAATTGAGATGTACTTTGGTATTCCCTATGCTAACTCATCAAACGTTTGTCTTATTTTTATTCAACATCATATTTGCTGGTCTTGACTATCATCCTTACTCTATGCACATTTATATTTATATATTTAAGTTTCTTTATTCTTCAAAAATATCCTCTGGGTATATTTGATAGAGATTGAATTGACTAGCTAGATGGCTTGGATTTAAAGTACAATGCCGAATAGAAGAAATGTTGGCAGTCATTGTCTCATTCCTATTTCTGAGAGAACAGTATCAGCATTTCACAGTTTAATATGATGTTAACTAGATATGGTCTGTAAATATTACCATAGTAGGACTTTTTTTTCTACTTCTCATTTACCAAGTGATTTTTTATTATGACACATTTTGTATACTATTAAATATCCAGGAAAACACTAAGTGGTTTGTTTTATAGCAATAAAAATAAACAGGCAACAAAGTCAGTTTTTATCTGTCAAACAAAAACAGTTTTCTAAATTAGTTGAACACAGACACCTTCCTTTAGCATGTATGACTGTAAACTCCAACCACTGAATGGCAGGCTCAAATTTTTTAAGGCAAGCCAATCAGCAGTAGACCCATTCCCAAGAACAGCTTTCTGAAACTAGCCAACCAATGATAGTCTCTTTGAACACAATTCTCCAGGCCTGAATATTAATTTTTATTAATATTAATTAATTTTATTGTTCTACTGAATATTAGTTTTATTACTTTTATTCTTCCACTGCACAACAGTCCAAAACCACAAATTAAACAAAATACTCATATAAAATCAGAGGTCTCCTGTGTTTTAAACTACTGTGCTTAGCAATTATAACTTTCCTTTATTTAAATAAATAACATTTTATTCTAGTTGTTTCAAATCTTGTATAGTAATCTATTCCTAGCATGGTGTCTAGATAATTATAAGATTTTTTTATTGATTGATTGATTTTCAAATGCTTTTTTCCATTCCTTTATAATCACTGAAACCAGAGATTTATACATTTTCCCCCCATAACCTTGCTTGTACCTTTGCCACCTTGCAGTTTATTTTTTACTTATAAACCAGAGTATTGTTTATTCTTGCCTTACTTTGCCTCACTTTGTATTTTTCTCTCTCAATAACTTACACTGAAGATAAACTGTGCTTACTATAAAGCGGATTAGGATTTCCACAATACCTAAAGACAATGATAGGTACACAATTACAACTCAAAGTTTATATACTGTATAACATAAATAAAAATTCACATTTAAAACCTGAAACACTTAACCGAAGTAAATTATTGTTTCAAAGAAAATGTTTCAGTTGTTTCCAAAACTGAAAGAAACATTATAAAATATTGTTGTGAATCAGCTTTATCTATCACAGAAACATAGACAATTATCATATATTATCAGGGCTTCAAGAATCCATTTATTTTATTTTTTGCAAAATGACACAAAATGTTTAATTGTTGTAAATCTGTATCTCATTTTCAGTGTTTGCTCATCTTTTTTTTACATTTTTTATGAGAACTTCTTTAATATTAATTTCTGAGGCTATAAAGCAGTGCTTTAGGAGATATTTTTTTTCAAACACATATTTTTGTTATATTTAACTATATCTTCATTGACATTCATTTCTTGCAGCAAAGAAAATCCATATTTCCTTTGAATGTGTGTGCATCTCTAAAATTTGATTTTTTTATCAATTTTATTAGGTTTATCAAATTTGGGAAAGAAGTATTCAGTTCTTGCAATTTATATTGGTATGCTCTTGTTGGAGGATATGAAAGACAGCATGTAGAACGATTGTATCAACTCAACAAACAAAATTACCTTGAAGACCATGGCATTGTGTATAGGAAAACATCTAATATTTACCATGTGGAACAAAGTGAAACTATAATTAACATATCTATTATAACCAGATATTAAAAGACAACAGAGCCAAAGAAAAATAAATAATATTGTTACAAAAGACAACTGATAGTGTCTTTTGATTACAGATCATGAGACTCTGTGCTTTCTTAAAATGGACATGGGAAAAGTTGTTCCATTAGGACATTGATCAAATAAAAACATGTTTGCTTTCATTTTAAAAAAGGCAGAGGAACTGAACTCTAATATAATTTGTCTGACTGCAATGGGGCAGTATGACTTTTCAGAAATGCTTCTAAATTACCTTAATTGATACAGAGTATGTCTGAATTTTTCCCAGATTTGTGTATTATCTGCATTTGTGCTTTTCATACAAAACTTCTCAGGTGAAATGAATAATATTTTGTTTTAGATTATGAACTGTTTGAAATCACCATCTACCATTTCTCTAAACTTTCTTTTATGTCAATCACGTCCACGGAAAAAATATTTTCCCACAGAGTGGTTGTGACCTAGAGGTAGGTCTAAAATCTCCACTTCTATGCTTCCCCATGATTACTTATCTTATGGCGGAACAGAAATTATATTTCCTGTCATCCAAACACGGTGACTATAGCACAAAATTAATCTTTAAAATAACTCAGTGAGTGACTTGAGTCAGATAATTTTAAACGCGTCTCCCTCAGGTCTTGACCAGCAGAGAAGGGCTTATGTATGGATTCTGTCACTGAAGGCTGTATTATTGTAAGTGGAAGCTCTGAAATATTGGATAGTTACTAACTATATGTTAGTTAAGTCTTGTGTTTTCAAAACTTTAATTCATCAAATCTAAGATTTAATGGAAGCCTGTAAATTAATTTCTAATATCTCTAAGTATGTTACTTAAGTATATTACATTTATATCTCTAGATGATTATTAAATGAATTATAGTCTTATACCAATGTAATTTATATAACATAGGCAGTAAGTAAAACAATGGAAAATTATCAATTTTCAATGTTGAGAGGATTATTAATATTGCTTAGCATATTATGATATTCATATTATTTTAGAGTGAGGATCATGTGTATTACATGTGACTGTGAATGTGAGCAAATAATATTCATTAGAGAGGATCTGGAGGATACCAGAGACATTGTCTTAGTCATCCCGGGCAATAAATCAATTAAGTACTTAGCTGAAATAATTGGAGATTGACATCAGAAGTCACTATATCAAAAAATTATTTGTATTTAAGCGCGTTTAACTATATATTATGTGGTATATTATAAGGATATTAAAATCTTTGTTGTTTCATAATGTCCTAAATTAAATTTTCTTTTTTCAAATAGAATTATGGATGGAGACCAGAACAATGCAAACTGTAAACTTGGTCTCATGTCAAGATTCTGATGCTCAAAGTTAGGAAAAATAGGTTAAAAATGATGATAGCAAAAATGTATATAACACCATAGATTGTGAATTGTTCTAAGCATTTTATTCATGAAGTATGTACTCCTATTTTCATATCTATTTTAGAGTAAATGAAACACAGGTCATAAGAATTAATTGTCCAAAGTTACTGAGTTTATACATAGCAGACCTGGGATTGAATATAAGTAGTCTGACACAGAATTTGTGATTATAACAATTACACAAGGTGAATGGCATGGCACTTTAGTAGGGAATATTTTTGACTTGTGTATATAATGTGGGCAGGGGTTAAGGAATGTACAAATCCTCTGAAAAGTGATGAGAATCCTTAGATGTAAGAGATCACATCTAGAAAAGAATGCTTCCTATTAAACCATGATCAGGTCTCTTATGGAAGAAAGCGAGCTGTAAACTTGAGTAAGAATTATCGACGAATATTGAGAAGAGTTCAGAGAACAGTAGGGTCTACTCTATAACTTTTATAAGAATAATAAGTAAATGGGGATACTATAAAATCAGGTACTATATGAAATACAGAGACATATATATGAATATGGTCTAGAAATTAAAGCAACAGAATTATATGTAATATACCAGCCAAAAATATTCCTCTACATGTGTGCCTTAGACGAATCACATTATCTTTGAATGTGTCTCCATTGCTTTATTACAAGGAAACTCTCAATGTATTTATTGTTGTACTATGAATGTAGGAAGCATATATATGGGATAGTAAAACTTATCTCAAAAATTATAAGATGTGGTTATGATCAAATCAGATCAATTATTGGTATAAAATTTTAGCTCACCTAGATCTGAACAGTGACACTTCTTCAGTGTTAAATAGTAGCATCCTCCCCAGTATATGTTCACAATGCCACTATGTGTTCCCAATGCCACTATGTGTTCCAATAAATATACAAAGAATATGAGCTTAAATTGAATGATTATCAACTGGACAGATCACTAGAACAGATAATTTCATTGATTATAAACCTGACTATAATCCAAATAAATATTTAGTTTTATGATGCTTAATTAGTAATTCAATAGAGAACTAAGGTTTTTCAGTTGGTTGCTTTTCAACCAATCATAAGTTTAGGTATTACAATAAGTTAAGATTGAGATATATATAATATTTTTGAGATATATATATCTTAAAATACCTCATATATATGTGTATATATGTGTATATATATATGTGTGTGTGTGTGTGTATATATACATATATATACATATATATATATATATATTATGTGTGTTTTTTATTGAGACAGGGTCTCCCTCTGTCACCTGGGCTGTAGTGCAGTGGCGTGATCTTGGCTTATTGCAACCCCCACCACCTGGTTTCATGTGATGAGAGATATATTTTGATACTGACAACACCATGTTGCTTAAAATATTAGCCTGCCTATAACTAATGAGACATATTAATAACCGTAACTTTCTACAAAATAGTTTAAATCATATTTTAACAAAAGAAAATTAGTTTTTCAAAGTCGCATTTATTCACAGATTTGAATATTTCAAGAATAGAAACATGTCTGCCTTGTTCTATGCAGTTTATTTCATAATATATGTTTTTCCACTTTAAATAAAACATTTTATGCAAAATTATTTTGATAATATTTAATAAAATAAGCAATCATAATACTTTTAATATTTTTTGCCCATGAATAGTAGAGATGAAATAATAATATTTTGAATGAATAGTGTGTTATGCTTTGAAAGCACATGTGACAAGACCTCTGAAATTCACTTCCTAAATATTGTATAAGAGAAATAAAAAATAGATATTTAAGTTACCAAATTAGCTTGAAAATTTTTTGTAAAATTTGTTATTTGTTTTATAATTTATTGTTTTAAGATAGCTCCTAATAATTTTGCAGCACTTCCATTTCTTGCTATGAGGAGGGTTTGAAAAACCATGATGCTGCAAAGATTTTACATGTTTTCTAAAGTTGGAAATATCTATTTATAAACATTGTAGAAGACAGCCAGCCAACGGCAGGTGTTAGAGTATCCTCACGGCTCAGCCCCCTTGATTTATTGCACACCCATGTACAAGTTCTCTCAGCAGTAAATATATGCCATTGTCATAAAGGAAACATATTATTAGGTTGAAAACTGTTTAAAAGAATAGCCCCTTTGCACATTTTAACATGTGTTTGTGCCTTGATTTACTTTTATATTCTATATACAATAGGCATTTAAAAAATATCAGATTTACAAAAGCCTGTAATGATCTATGTATTAACTGGCTAGCAACAAGTCCTTGAATCTATCCATATTATGAAAGTACACTGTGGACCTTCGATTTTATTGTTATATCTTTTGGATGCTAATAGGTGGGGTGGATGACATCAGCAAGAAGGAAGAAGAAATACTGTTGAGTGAAATTTGTTTGGGATCACCCAAGAGCATCAGCCGTTCAGCTCAGTGTTAGTGCTCACTGAAGCACAACATCTGACAATATGGGACAGTCACCCACTGCTGAGAATCGACAAAAGTAGTAATGTCAGAACTCACCAGTGCAGCTGGCTAATCTTTCAGATTGTCATACTCTTTTCCCCTTAGGGAGGGCCCTTAGAGATGGTACTTGTTGTCACTTGTAAAATTAGAATTTCTTTGTGAAAATTCATTCTGATGCCATGCCTTTACGTCAGTGTAGGAAAACAAAGAAGAAAAAACTAATATGAAAGTAAATGATTTTTCAGAATAGACAGAAAAATTGTAAGACAAATAATTAACAAATATTGTAATACAATTGTATTGATCATAGACAGAAATGAGTATTTATTGAAAAGGTTCACTGAGTTTCAAGCTAGATTAAAAAGGAAAGATACACATGTAAGGTATCTATATTAAATTTTTATGAACTCTAAGTATAATGAGTACATCATATAAGCTTTTATGTAGAAAGTAGTGGTTACCAACAAAGTAAGATATCTGTGGTTATGAGCCTTCCATTGCACTATTGAAGACTGGGATAAAGGAAAGTTTCTACATTCTGAGATAAAGTAACATCCTGAAACTCATAAGACGAGAAAAGGTATTGTTAACCAGTCGTAAAAAATAAAGATATCCATGAATGCAATAATTTGGATCCCATGTTATCCAGCACTTGATCTGAGACAAATATTTGTAAAACCACTTATAAATAAAAAAAACAAACAAAAATCTTAAACAGTCTTCAAAAGTGAAAAGATAAAGAGGAAAGAATAGTAATAAATAAATCTTGATATATGTGTACCTACACATTTCTTTCTCTACTGCTGTATGACAGTTATACATATAGATGAGTAAAAAGACATACAAGAAATGTGTACATAGAAAAATATAGTAAAAATGACATTATAATAACGAAACATCTAGCTTAGCAAAATTTAAGAGTTGAGGAGAAAAGCGTTTGAAAAACCTCAAGAACCTCATTGAAGTAGCATTAAAGGAAGAAAACAGAGGGAGAAAGTAAAAGTTGTCTATTTGATTTTATGGACATAATGTGCTGGAGCTTGAACAGTAGCTTGTGTGAAACAAGACATCTAAGAGGAAAAGAATAGTTTCACATTGCTTACAAATGATAGTAGAATTACCTGTATCTGCACAAGAGATCAGAGTCAATCATTCTACTCACAAGGAAAAAACAACGAGAAATAAAATTTAAGATTTCACCCTAATTAGAAATGTAACTATAAATCAAAAAGTTTCTAAGACAGGTCTCAATCAATTAAGAAGTTTATGTTACCAAAGTGAAGGATCATGACCTGTGTCACAGCCTCAGGAGGCCCAGAAAACATGTGCTCAAGGTGTCTAACTTTAAGTGTGATTATATACATTTTAGAGAGACAGATGTTTTAGGTAAAGACCTAGTAAGAAAGGAAGATTATCTGCAGAATGCAAATTTTCCCCATAAAAGACAACTTTTCTGGGCCATCTGAATATATGCCAAGTGATCTATTTGGAGATTAAACACTTTGATTTCCTTGTAAGGCTTGTTGTCTGCCATGTGGTATCAGTATCTGGTTGGAATTGCTATTTTACTTCTACAGTCTCTTTTGTCAGTACTATGTTTTCTGTTTTAATGTTAATGCTGGTCAGTTATGCCAGAACTCCAAAGAAAGGAGAGAAATAATGAGGCACGTCTGATGCTCTTCTCCCTGTCTTGGCCTAAAGTAGTGGCTTTCAGGTTTCTTTGGGTTTCCTTGGCAGAGAGGGGGAGCCCATTAAGTCAGTTGAGTACTTGTAATTTGATTTTTGGTTTACATAACATGTTTATTATGTTTAATAAATCAGAACATTCCTGAGGGTAGTGGTCATGAATTTAATGTGATAACACTCAGCAGGGCTCATCTTTCTGGCCACAGTAGACTGCAGAGGTTTGGGTGTGAAATAAACAAGAACTGCAATTTAGCAAAGGCAAAATTTCTAGGGAAATAATAGGCAAGAGAGGTGAAATATATGCATGAGAAAGATTGTAATGGGTTGGCTACAAAACAAGAGATGTCAAGGGGATGAGGAAGCATGAAAAGTGGTAAGATCATTGAATTTTAATTCCAGGTGAAATAAAGGTGTGAATGAAGTTAAGGTACTAGAGGATGTGAGCTGGAAAAAAATAAGATACAAATGTTAGAGAGTGGAGTACTTGAGGCTGAGATTTTTGAGAGTGTTGCTGTTGGCATGATCAAAAGTTTGAGGATGGCCATAAGAGGTAATGATGAAGATAGGCCAGAAGGTGATTAAAGAGAGGAGGTTCAATAAAGTACAAGCAGATGATGGTAAGCTTTATCTTAATAGATGTTAAAGCAACCAGAAAATAAGACAATACATATGCATTTGAATATACTAGAATTGTTTTAATGATAAGAAATGACAAAAACCAGCTAGAGGGATGAAACATTGAGAGCGTATATGATTAAGACTGTGGTGATATTTCAGAGAAGTATATTTATCCTCAAACTTACTGAGATGTATATATTAAATATGCATGGCTTTTCCATGTCAACCGTATTTCACTGAAGTGGCTTCTTAGAAATCATAATAAAATTACAGAGATAAATGAAAAAAACTAGCTAAAAATTTATGTACATCTATTAAACTAGATATATCTAATCTAAAAAGAGTAAACAGAGAAATGCATAGTAGTAATAAAACGTCTTGCTAAAATTAGAGAACTGTTGTAGGATAATGATAGCTAAAATTACATTTTCCCCATGCTGTACTATTTATGTATGTTTTGTATGTAACATTTTAGATAGATATTTTCAGTAAAAGAACAGTAAACTTATGGAATATATTTTGGCAAGCCTTTAAATCAAAGGAATAATCTGAGGTTAATTAGCATCTGAATAATATTGAGTTTGCTGGAGGGCAGAAATATTGAATGGCCCTTATTTCGTTAACAAATTAGTATTTTTTTTAATTTAGAAAGAATATTAACTATTTAATTATTTTTAAGTTGTGTCTTTACTCAGTGTTCTTTCCAAAACAGTTTTTCTTTTCCATATTAAGAATTTTCAACAAGAAACAAATGTGTCCTCTTATTTGCAATACTTTAATTACTTACTGCACATTAATATGTATATTTTTTGTATATTTTTCTTGCCTACTTCCATGGTCCACCACTTCTAGAATAAATCTGAATAGGAGCTGTAAACACAATTGCCTATTTTCCCCTACTTGATTTAATGAGTATGTTCGTATTGTTTTAAAATCTAGGAAAATTTTGCCAATTCTGTATAAATATGCGTGTATAATTTTAACTGTACATGTACGCCATATAATATAACAAAAATGAGTGGTAAATATTAATATATAATTTTTTAAACTACTGTTGGCAGTTATGCAGATATGCATTGCTTTACTTTTTCTTTATATGTTGTTACAAAATATACTATTAATATGATTATTCACAATAATACAAGTTCTAGAAATAATCTATCAGAAATATTTTTAACATAATGATAATTACTATATGCTAATGCTTTATTAGGAATTGTGTTTTATATTCATAAATAAAACTATCTTAGTCTTTAATTGAATAGGAGAGTAATTCATATTGGAAATCTAGAAATTAATTATACTATAAAGATAAAAATATTTCAAGCTTACTTTGTAGAAATAGATAGAAGCATTACTATCAGATAGAGTGGACAGATCTGAATACTGGAGAAGAAACCAGCAGAAGTTTTGTAACTTTTAAATTCCACAAGAGTGAACTGGTGAGTGTAAGAAAGGATAAGATTTCATAAAAGCCCACAGGTAACATAGCTTCTATTTGCTTTACCAAGAAGACCCAATTTTACAATGATAATCTTTGAACGAGAACAAATATAAATAAATGAGATAAACAATAACAAAAATCATGCAGAAAATCACCTGAAATTCCATCTTGGAAAAAGATGTGTAGACATGAATAGAGGGTTTTTTGGTTTGAATTATGCATAAGAACACTGATTTAAATCTCTACTTAAGGAAGCTCATGGAAATACTCAAATATATTTTTCCCATCAGTACTTCAGTTTTGTCTATACTAAAAATCACGTAAGGTTCTAATGGCAATTGTGGCTGCTGCCATGACACTGACAGCATTAAGCGTGGTCCAGGCCCCCACACTCTACAGAAGTGCCAGGAGCCTGGAACAGCTGGAAACCTGACCCTTTTCTGAGTTGGAGGGAAGGGAGCCCTGCCCTTCTGGGGGCAGCTGCAGCCCAGCTGCTGCTGGGAACCCAAAACTGTTTGCACTCTGGGAATCCTCAGAAGCCCTCCTGCCCCTGCAAGCTCGAAAGTTTCCTGCTCCTGCTGCCTGGCCTTTCCTTGCTCCTAGTGCCCACCCCAATATCAGGGCAAAGTTCTGGCTGAGCCTGGGTGCTGTCATAACCCAGTCAGGTGTGCGCTGGCTCAGGCAGTACTGACATGCCAGTCCCCTGCTGCCTTGGCCCCCTCCAGACTTTGGGCACCAAGGAGCATGGAAAGGAGGCCAAGGCAGGTTTGAAAGCAGATTGGCACAGGCTTGTAGGCATCCCTCGGCACGAACAACCTGGGCATTGGCATGGCAGGTTAATGGCAGCTGGAGGCAGACAGACTCCTGGGTGGAAAAGAGCAGGTTCCCAGTGAAGCCCCACCTTCAGGCCTGGGACAGCCTAAAGCACTGGGGCTGAGTTGTCGGCTCTGCCAACCAGAGTGAGAACTTATGGAACTTTTCCTGGCTCACCCATGGCCATGCATGGACCAATCAGCATTCACTTCCTCTGCTCTGAAGCCCATAAAATTCTCAGACTCAGTGAGACTTGAGGAGAAGTAGGGATGACCTGCCTTGGAGAGGAGCTACCCACTGCAGGTATACTCTCTGCTGAGAGCTGAACAGATGTTGAGATGACCTGCTTGCAGTACACCTTGTCCAGCCGTAGCCTCACAGGGATCTGGTCCCCCCTGCTGGCACCTGGAGCAGCCTGCCATATAGCAGCCAGTGTTCCTGGCTCTATGCAGTGCCCAGACCACACAATCACTTGTTCACACACCCATCGCTTGCTCTGCACCAAGCTCTGTGATCCAGGCTTGGGATCCAGGCTTGCAGCATGAGCCAAGAAGGCCTCAGTCAAGAGGGCCTGAGCAAAACTCAGGCAAAGGCATCACCAGCCATAAAGGTTTCTGGCTGGAAAAACAACACCCCAAGGATCCTGTGACAATACCTTCCATTTTATCTTGCTTGGTTTACCTACTGCTATGATTATATTAAAAGAAAATTTGGCTAAAAAGCAATTATACTCCATCTTCTTTGTAACACATCCTGCATGCTGATATCTACTTCATTTTCTCTATCTTTCAAATGGTCACAAATTTCAGAAAACCTAAGGGTAGGATGTGAAGATATATAGCATTAAAATATTCTTTTTTTTCTTTTCAACTTTTCTTTCTTATGCTAATTTCTCCCCTGTTCAAGTCAAGATTAGGCTAATCTTAGAATGTTTGAAATAAAGCAGGTATTAGATTTAATTCAGTAAGATTCTCTTAATATAAAAATGGACTCTTTCAGAGCTAAGAATTTAAGAAAATAATACATTTAAAGAATTAAAAATCATATCTATACATTTCCATTTTATCTTATCTTTATCGATAATATTAACTGCAATCTCTTTAACTTTTGATGCTTTTTTATTTAATTCAGAGAAATGTTTCTCCTGCCATCTGGCTTCCCTTTTTGCTTTTGTGTAGTTATTACATTTCTATTCATATTACTTTACTATTTCTTCCAACATAAATATTTTTTAATAGTTTGTCTCTAATGATTGTGTCTTTTCCTCAGTTTTATACTTCTTTATGATGTGTTCAAATATAAAATAAGATTTCACCTCAGACATAGCTGTACATACTCATAATGTTTTCTTGAAGTAAATAGAACTGCAGCTACAGATTAGTTTTCTACAAATATTGCTTCTTCAATTATTAATCAGCAATATCTGAGCTATAGCCTGGCAATTGATAGTGAGAAGTGCAAATAATAAATTTATAATATCCTTATTTTGAATAAACTTTGTTTTCTTATTTTCTTCACCACTGTCCTTGATTTTCTGAATTCCAGAAGTGATTCTTTCTGACATTTTCTCTCTCTACTTAGGAAATGATGAGCAAGCTTTCAATTTCTTTACTATATCGCTTTCTGATAAAATACCTTGAGTATTTTTTTTGTTTTCTTGAGCAAATCCTTAGAGACATAGTATTGAAGTCATCTCATTTTAGCTTACATCAATCTAATCACTTTCTTTAACCAAAGTACTTGTTGCTTAAAACTCACATTTCCCTTGTCATTTTAAACTGTGAAATACCAAGGGATGTTAACACATGATTGCTCTTGGAATAAAAGAAAGGGGATATTAACCCATCTAGGCATGAAACAACCTAAACTGGCTTAAACACATAAAGGTTACCAATTTAAAAAATCACAAAATACTTTATATATATTCATCTTTTATATGAACTGATGTTAGCAAAACATCTCTGATGACCTAATGTACTTATGCGTTTAATAAATATATTCCTTGCTACTTAATTGCAATCATTTCTAAGGCACCCTGCTAAAAAACATTATCCTGAATAAAGTAAATGAAAATAAACAAACATTAATCGAAGCTGGGCATAATGCCCAGAGAACCAGCTAAGTAAAAATCGGCAATGAGCTCCAAAAAAGAAAGGCAGAGAAAAAAGGAAATTATAAAATAGCTACAGGTATAAACACAAAAATCTTCCCATTTTAATGATAAGCAGGAAGCATGTTTGCATGCTGTGGAGTCCAGCAATTATTTAAAAATTGCTTTGCCTTGCCTCAGTTTATAAACATTTCATAAGATTAAAAGCCAAATACGTAAAATACTAGAAACTTAGGGAGATAAAAGTGCAATTTTACGATAACAACAGTTTCCATTGACAATTTATAATAGTGCAACACAGGCCTTTATAGGGAGGCACAGATAGCACTGCCAGCAACCAGCCCCAAAGAATATTATGGAGAGATTTAATTTCCCTCTAGAATCTTAAAATATCAGGACAATTTTGTCGTTACTTTTCTTTCTCACACACTTTGAGTGATATTAGCCTTGGTATCAGTGAAATATCTTCCAGAAACCACTTGAGAACAAAGGTTAATTTGAAATGTAATATAAAGAGGGGGAAATTACAAGAAAGAAACATAAAGCTACTGCTATTCATTCTACATGGAGTTGAATAAATGCATACCAAAAACAATGTTTTTAACCTCAGCTACATCGTTAAAATCATGACAAATCTGATATTACCCACACATAAAGGCTTTTTTTGAAATATACTCTGACTACAATATATTATTTACTTGACAATATGCTAAAGAAAAGGGGAGAGGAGGGATGGAAAGAGGGACGGGGAAGGAAGAATGGACGAGCAAAAGGAAAACAAGAAAAAGAAGGAACAAAGGAAGAAAGAAGGAATGAGAGAGAAAGGAAAACAATCAAAGAGCACATCAGACTTGAAGTACTACATATAGCAATTAACCATAGGGCAGAAACTAGGAAAGGACTATAGTGATTAAAATTGCCAATAACCTCACTAGTGACTAGTGGAAGATAACCTGACTTATGATAACACGATTTTTAAACAAAATAGTCAAAGCAGATGTGGAACAAAATTATATCCATATATACATGAAGCTTTTTCAAGTTTTTCCTAATTTTTCGAATTAGGAAATTGGTACAGATTACTGTGGTGTAGTATAATGTTCTATCCTTGAAGATATGAACCTTAAGTAAACATCAAAGGCCTTTAGAGTTGAATCTGTAAATTGCTTTAGCCATGATCACCATTTTAATAATACTGATTCTTCCAATCCATGAGCATGGAATGTTTTCCAATTATTTGTGTTGTGTCTGATGTTTTTTTTTCATCAGTGTTTTGCACTTCTCCTTGTAGAGACCTTTCTCCTCTTGCTTAGCTGTTTTTCTAGATATTTCATTTTCTTTTGGCTACTGTAAATGGGATTGTGTTCTTGATCTGGCTCTGAGCCTGGACCTTATTGATCTGCTACTATTGGTAGTATAAATGCTATGCTACTGACTTTGTACATTAATTTTGTATCCTGGAAATTTTTACTGAAGTTGTTTAACAGTTGTAGGAGGCTTTTGGCAGAATCTTTGGTGATTTTTAGGTATAGAATCCTATAATCAGAAAACAGGTAATATGACTTTTTCTCTTCCTATTTGGATGCCTTTTATCTCTTTCTTTTGCCTGCTTTCTCTGGCTAAGACTTCTGGTAGTATTAATATATTGAATAGAAGTAATGAGAGAGGGCATTCTTATCGTGTTCTAGTTTTTAAGAGAAATGATTCCAGTTTACCCAATCAGTGTTATGTTGGCTGTGGGCTTATCATAGATGGCTCTTATTATTTAGAGATGTGTTCTTTTGATGCTTAGTGTGTTGAGGTTTGTTTGGTTTTTTTTTTACTTAATCATTAAGGAATGTTGGATTTTACTGAAATCTTTTCTGTATCCATCGAGATGAGCATATGGTTTTTGTTTTTAATTAGGTTGTGAATCACATTCATTGATTTGCTTATGATGAACAAGCTTTGCATCCCAGGAATACATCCTACTTAATTGTGGTTTATTAACTCTTTGTTGTGCTGTTATTTTTGGTTTGGTAGTATTTTTATTGAGGATGTTTGCATCTATGTTCATCAGGGATATTAGCATGAGGTTTTCTTTCTTTGTTGTTTCTCTGCCAGATTTTGGTATTAGACTGATGTTGGCTTCATAGAATGAGTTAGAGAGGAGACCCTTCTCCTTGATTTTTGGAATAGTTCTAGTAGGATTGGTACCAACTCTTCTTGGTATGTCTGACAGAATTTGACTGTAAATCCACCTGGTCCAGATAATTTTTTGTTGTTTTTTTAAAAAATCTGATTCAATTTCAAAGCTTGATATTGGTCTATTCAGGGTTTTATTCTCTTCCTGATTCAACGTTGGGAGATTGTGTATTCCCAGGAATTTATCTAATTCCACTAGATTTTCTTATTTGTGTGGGTAGAGTTGTTAATAGTATACTCTGAGAATCTTTTCATTTCTGTGGGATCAGCTGTAATGTCATCTTTGTCATTTCTACTTGTACTTATTTGATCTTCTTGTTTTTTTTTTTTTTGGTTAATCCAGCTAGGGGTCTATCAACCTTGTTTAAATATTTCAGCCATTGTTATTTTTGCTTATTTTCTAAATAAAGTTGGTTGTAACTTTTATTTTTTTGCATTAGTATTATGAAAATAACATACATTTAATGAATTAATAGTCTATTCCAGTTAAAATACATTCTGAACATAGTTTTTCAGAAAAGTAGGAAAAAACCCATACCCAAATTTCTAACCTTATTTTTCCTCAGAATTTTCCTCTGAAATTAAGCAATTAGATTTAGAAATTTACACAAATTTTATTCTTTATCAATTAAATGGTTATGTTCAAAGTACATTTGAAATATGTTCTCTAGAAAATAAATACCTCAGGTACTGCTTCTACCTACTGAAGACTCAATATATTGGAGTTGTTATAAGGGTGGGTCCAATATCACATTTCCAAGCTTCAAATCTCATACTAAATTCAGCATACTAGACACTGATAGGCATTTTCTGTCTTAATACCCACTCACTGTAACATTATGTGACATGTATTATTACCATTTCCATTTTGTAGATGAAGTAAACAAGTCTTAACAAGTGTAAATAACTTGCTTAAATTCCCATGGATAATAAATGGCAAGGCTATCAGTGTCGTGTCTAGTATGCTGTTAGACTCAAGAAGCATTTAACTAACATTAGGAATTCTCATAATCTGATTTTATAGTTGTATTAGTTTCCTTTTTTAGAAATAATTCTTGAGACACTAGACATCTTAAAGAAAATGTAAACTGCAAATTTGGAAACCAATTTTGACCAACAATTTGAATCACTGGGCATCTGTGAATTTGAGCAATCATTTGATAGAACTTCCAATTTAAAATCATCTTCAGAAGTTTGTTTACCATTACTACTAGTGCACACTGATGTATTCAACATTTTTAAAAACTACATATTTTTCACACTATTTCTAAATTTAGAGGCATTTTTAAAACGTCATTCTATCTAAATGCATAATTAGTGAAAAAATTACAACTTCAGAAATCTTTTACTTTCATATCAAATAATTAAATCCAAAATATGCACAAAATCCCTGTCTTTTTCACCCCCAAATTTTACTGCAGCCATATTAAATTTTTTATGATGCTGATAGCACTATCAGAGTTCAAGCTTTATCTTTAATACAAATCAAAGGAGATTCTATGCAGGATTTTTTTAAAAATCCTGGTTAAATTAGACTTAATCCTGCTTTAAATATCAAAGAAACGTAAGGATCTATTTTAAATTTGGATGTCAAAGTTTTCTGTGCTTTAATTGCATTTTTATTGCCTTTGCACAAAGTTTCCGATTGCTGATATAACAAATTACCACAAATTTAGTGGCTTAAACATTATAAATGTGTTACCCCACAATATTGGTGTTTAGAAATGAGTCTTATTGGTAAAATCAATGTGTCAACATGGGTGTGTTTCTTCTATAAACTCAGGAAAATAAAGTCTATTCTCCCTTGTAGAAGGTGCCTGATCCCTGGATTACATAACCCTTCCATCTTCCCCCAGCCTTCACTGCATCATTTCAACCTCTGCTCTGCTTTCCGTTTCAGATCACCTTTACCTTGACCCTCCTGCTTCTTTCCTTCACTCATAAAAACATTTCTGATCATGTGAGACCCACTCAAAAAATTCAGAGTAATCTTCTCATCTCAGATTTCTTAATTAATCATTTCTACAAAATCCCTTTTGCCATGCAAATTCTTGTATTCATAGATATGGACACTTTGGGGGCCATTATTCTAACATAGAGTAATCATTCATGATATTCATAAAGTCCAGTAACCTTAAGAATTGTTTTCCAGTTACTTCATTTTAAATTTGTAAATATTGTGAGGAACTAATTTATCATGCTGATTTCTGAAAGATGTATTTCCTTTACCTTTATGTCCTGATTTCAAACTAATTTATTTTTTGTTGTTCATAAATAAAATAGATTTATTTTATCTTTTATGTTTAAAAGTTTTTAACTATTTTGTTTATGAACAAAATGGCTTCTTATGTCCTAACTAAAACAGATCCTTAAAAGAAGTTTTAAAAATGAATATACTATTTATGAATTGAATATTTTCAACTATTTCAAAGAAGCAAATTGGTCAATTTCATTGAAAAATGAATATTCAGATCATCTCTTCACCTATTTTAAGTAAATTTGTTTATTTTATATTTTCTGAATTATACCAGAGCTTTCTAAAAGTAGAAATTCCCTGAGCTATCAGTCTTTTACATAATCAGATTTTGACTTACACAGCTTTTATATAAAATAAAACATGTTTCATCATTTAAACAGCATAATCTAGCCATTTAGTTTGTGTGCTAAGAAGGATGATGTTTGATATTCAGTAATTTATGTTCACAAATTTTAAAGAGGCGAGGATTTGGATTTGAACTGTGTGATATACTGTGTCTAAATTGGGGTTAGATATATATTTATTAATTTTTATAATAATAAAAAATTCAGCTACTACATTCAACTATCATCACATTTTACTCAAGAAATTCATGGTCATTATGTTAAAAAAGCCAGAAATACAGAAGTTTATTCTAACATAAATTTTTGATTATTATTGTTATTAAGATGACAAAAAACCTAATTAGCTAAAGTCATGCATTGTTTAACAACAAAAATATGCTGTGAGAAATGCATCCTTAGGCAATTTTATCATTGGGCAGACATCATGGCGCATACTTACATCCTAGGTTGTACTTACAAACCTAGAAGGGATGGCCTACTGTATATCTATGTAATGAATAATAGCCTATTGCTCCTGGGCTATAAACCTGTACAGACTATTGCTGTAAAGAATACCATAGGGAATTGTAACACAGTCATAAGTACTTGCATATCTAAATATATCTAAATATAAAGAGGTATACTAAAAATATGGTATAAAAGTTAAAACATAATACCTCTGTATAGGGCACTTACCATGAATAGAGCCTGCAGGACTGGAAGTTGCTCTAGAAAAGTCAGTGAGTCAGTGGCAAGTCAATGTTAAGGCCTAGGATATTACCATATAGCTCTGTAGAGTTTATAAATATTATATAATTGGGGTACCATCAATTTATTTAAACATTTTTTCTCAATAAAAATTTAAACTTAACTTACTGAAACAGTTTTGCTTTATGCACTTTTTAATTTTTTAAACTCTTTGACCCTTTAGTATAACACTTAGCTTAACACATAAACACATTGTAAACAACAAAAAATACGTTATTTCTTAATAGTCTTAACCTATAAATTTTTTTCTCCCTCTGGAAGGTCTTCAGAAGCATTATCACACTTAAAGCTGTCATCTCCTATGATAACAATGCCTTCTTCTGAAATATCTCCTGAAGGACCTGCCTGGAGCTGTTGTAGTAGTTACTTTGTTACTGTTAGTAGGAGTACCCTCTAAAATGATAATATAAAGTACTGTTTAGTAAATACTAGGCAATAAGAAATTTTTCAGCTTCATTATAATTATATAGACCACCTTCATATATGCAGTCCTTTGTTGACCAAAATGTCATTACGTGGCACATGACTGTGTATGAGAAGCACAGAATGACTAAGATAGAACAGGAATTTTAGTATCACTGATAAAGACATGAATAGAAGGGGATGAAGGAAAGCAAATTCAATGATAAATAAATGTAGGATTCTAGGGAAATATGGATGGCTAGACGATTGACAGAAATTCTTCTTAACTGTCAATGATAGATACCTAATTGAGGCAAGCATCAAATACAACCCATCATGTCAATTAGAATTAAAAGTACACATTTTGGTTTCTAAATACAAAATTCAATTGTTTGAGTGAATGAGGAGATAAAAGTGATGGTGAGAGAAAGATTTATGATTAAAGGATAAGCATGTAAGATGTATTATAGTTTTCACCTCTGAAATTCTATTCACCTCCATTTCATTTTCCTACTGCTACTAAACAATCCTATGGAGAGCAAAACGAATACTACCACTTCAGTGTAATAAAGCTGCTTCCATATGGTTGCCTGATCTCCCTGGAAAGCAGGGTTATATCAGATTGTCAGTGATGGGTGTTTTTCAGCGGATGTAGAGGGATTGCTCTTAGTAAACTAAAGTACATGTTACTGAGCCTATGTGCCTTTGCCTCTGTGGTTTTTCTTCACTGGACAAGGACAGTGTGGTTAGGTAAATAAGTTGGATGCTCACATGAACAAGCAAGAGTCAGTAGAAAAGCGGAACTATATCTAACAAATTTCCCATACATGAATTGTAGTTTTGAATGAGTTATGTCAAAGAGCTCAGGGTCTTGTTTATGGTGTGAAGTTTTATCTTTGAAAGCTTGCTATATCTATGTTGTTCTATAGCAGCAAAAATTAAACACATGTCTAATTTACATAAATTATTTCATACATTCTATGACAGTTTTATTGCATTATGTTTCTTGGCACAAGACATTTTCTCCTAATTGGAAATAAAGGGATATAATTTCTCCCATTCCTACACCAAAGCCACAGTCAAATGTATTGCATAAATGCATTTTTATGCATTTGGATGTGGGCTACTCCAGGGGAAGGGGGGAATGAACTTGCATGAGGTGTCTCCCCTTGACTGACAATAGTTCCCAGAGAGGGATAAAGCTTTGAGGTGTCAGCAGTCAACATTCTTGGCAGCATTGGAAATAGTGCCTCAGTCGTAAGCAGATATCTGAGCGGTGCATCACAACGTCCTCTGCTTTCCATCCCTTATGCTGCTTCTGAAAGTAAGTTTACCTGTTTAGAAACAGGATCTCTAGAATTGTGTGTGTGTGTGTGTGTGTGTGTGTTTTAAAATTATTTCCTTCAAACAAATACTCTGCATACTACAATCCATTTCCCTTATGAAGGCATTTTCAATACTTATGGAGTCAAAATTCAAATAATGATAATCTAGGCCTAAACTTTTCAATTCTTCAAGGCTGTGAGTCAGAATATATTTCATGTCTTTATTACTATTACATTAAGCCACTGTAACTGCACATGCACACTAGTTATGACTGGCTGTACCTTATAGGTAGAACATCTGGTTGCCTGGGGCAGCAAAATATTAGAAGGGTAAAGTGTTTTGGGGCTGTTTATTGTGTGAATGATTACTTGCTAGGAGGAGGAGACATTTTTCATATTGCCTGGGGCAGTAAGAACCCTTGTGTTGACATTAGTCTTGTTCTTTAGTAAGAGACACAAGGCATGCAATACATAAATGAACATCTCAATTTGACACTAGCTGTTAGCCTGCATGCTAACTCTGGTTCTTACTGGGTGTGATGAATGGCTTTTGAGTGTTTTAATTTTTTTAGTCTAATCAGGGATTACATTATTAGTTAATGTTACTGAAGAAAATATTATTCTACAATGTAAGACTTCTATTTTGTCTCTACACAGTCACATTATGTAATAACTTGATTCTGGGTGATGTCATCTTTGAAACTTTATTTTCATATACTGTAAAATCTGAAAGGCAAAATGAATTTTAAATATTCCCACAAAGTACAACTCAGGGAATATGTCTAGACATAATTTTATGCATCTTTTATGTAAAAATTAATTACCATATTTATAATTCCCATGAACAATACCCAGACTTGCTTCTTATATGAAAAACATGCTGGCTCACAGGTGAAAAATCATCAGCATCAAGGCCTTCTTCCAAATGTAGGAAATAAGTTTAAACAAATGTATTCTGCTTACTACCTTGAAGATAAAAAACCACTTTCCAAAAAAAAAAAAAAAAAAAGATTGAATAAGAAATATTCCTTGAGATTAGTTTACAATGAGAAGGGAAGGAGATGTCTTTGTGAACCAAGTGAAATGCAAGAGAAATGTCAAATTCAGGCCATGGCTCTTTTTTGATGTAGAATAAATTTAAAACTTCAGAGGAAAGAGCTATAATTTAAGTATAAAGTGCTGAAATTAATTAGGTAACCATGGAAAGTGTTGAGAAATTAAACTTGAAAAAAAGTGAATGTACTAACTCCAAAAATATAGCTTCTATCTTAATTTATTACATATAAATATAATCACATTAAATACCAATATTGTTGACCAAAAAAATAACTAAAGCAATTTATTTTGAAAATGATTATTTTTGCACCCACTAAAAATGAGCCAAGTGCTATATATGTGATACACACATACAGAATACATAAAATAGGTATAGAAATATGGTCCTAATTTATTTTAGTCAGCACCATACATGAAATGCTTTTACCTACCCAACATGAGTTATAATTAGGGAGAACAAAATGCCAGTTGTTTCCCAAATATGCATTAGAAAGACACAGAATGAGGAGACTGACAATAGTTTACATAAATAGGTAAAATAATAAAAGAAAAAGAAATCCACTGAAATCCCTACAGTGAGAGATGCTAGCCTGACTGTAGATTCGATTCTATTTCTGATGAGTACTGTGATGGTGTTGATAGACAATCAATTTTGTCAGTCATCATGGAAGTGACTGCTGATGGATTTTATTGTCTTGGACTCAGGGACATCATCTTGGAAAAAAAACTTCTCACCAGATTGAAATTCTTGACGTGAAATCAAAGTTGTGGAAGCACAGAAGGCTACTGAAAGAACTGTCACTAAGAACAATTGCTACAGAACGATCTAAAGGATCAGGTGAAGGATTTGTGAAATGTTTACACAAGATGAAATGTCAGAGTTCTCAAAAGTATTTACGTGTAGCTGAGAAACTTTGTTTCCAAAGTACTATTTATGTTTGTGTTGAGACAAATCAAAATTCTGAAGTAGTTTTTTTAGTATCTATCATTTAAATAAAACACTACTACAATAGATGCAGAGTTGTGTAACAGTATGACATGTTAATAATTAATTGTTTAATAAGCATCCTAGGTATTTGAGAAAAAGTAATTATGGCATAATGTATGCATGCAAATTGGCTAATGATCAAATTACACAGAAATGACAAACAAATAAAAATATAAATCACATAAACACATGTTCCTGAAGCCTAGATATTGTGGCTTTACTAGATAACTGGGATGTGGATATGCATAAAATATATTCTCTGCTCATCAGTGGCTGATGGTACATTTTATAGATATTTAATAAAATATCTTCAATATAGTATTATAAGTACTCTATAATTAACTATGAAGTACACACTGGGACTATGTTTTAAAAATCTTACAGGCAAACCATGGTTAATTTACAGATTTCTGCTTCATATTCAAGAAACACTGCTTTTGCATACCTCTTATGGGACCAGAAATCAGAATTTTTTCAATCTGATCCAGTTTCTTCCTGCAATAGTTTAACAAACCCAAGGTTAAGGACACAGTCTTCCACAAGATTGTCTTCCACAAGATTGAGAGGCATCATCCTCACAGTAAATGGATGTGTGTGATAATACACAAAGTATTATCAACTGAGGAAGCTCACTTAAGCTTCAGTGACCAGAATTCTTATTGGAATTTCATTACATATGGATGACTGATTGAATTATCACCCACAGGGTAGAACTCAATCTCTAGCCTCCTGACTCACCCTAGGTTTGACTAATATCACATGGCTCAAAGCTCCAAACCTCTTATATTATGGATTTTTTTTTTTTTTTTTAGCATGGCCTGCCCCATCTTCAGTCATCTTTTTAGAATAAACTGTCTGGGGCTTCATCAGGAGTCATCTACTTCACGTAAACCGTCAAGGTTGATATAATTCCAGAGTGATATAATTCAAGGGTGATGTAATTCCACAATGAATAATAAAGACATTCCTATCACATTGAAAATACTCAGGATTTGGAGGTTATCTTTCAAAAAGCAGAGACAAAGCTTAGCATAGTTCTTTATTACAGAGTCCTCAAATTAAATTTTGGAAGTAGATCCCTCATTATATGTATGGCATAAACAGAGGGATTAAGACTTTTCCTAGAAATGGCTTCAAAGAGGCAATATTGAGATGCCTCTTGATTTACAAGTAAGAATAGAGTAGCTATAGAAAACTTTCTGTGAATTGAAAGTAGTTGGATGTGCTATAGTTTTTCTTTATGGAGGAGAATAGCAAGCAGCTGAGGAAGAATGCTGAGTAAAATACAAAATTATGTAGGTCCCAATTTATGTACACTTCTGACCTAATAAAGATACAGGATTGAAGAATATGCTTAAAAAGCAGGCTTAGAAGTTTCCATGTGGTTGCCTGAAAACAACTTTAAGCCATAAACTTTGATTCTTATAAAATAATGCCAATTAATGGAGTTTTTATTGTCATATTTCACTTTTTATTATACATATATATTTATATTTATTTTCAGAATAAGGTTCACAAAGGCTTAGATATTCCAAAAACATCCTGTCATTCAATGGGAGTAATTATTTCATAGTCCCCTAATTCTAAAACACTTTTTCCTTACAGATTTCTCAGAAAACAGAAATTTTTAGCCTACACACTGAATCCGCATGAACAGATTTAAGGAAGATTTTAAAATGCAATAAATATTTTGAAACAATAATCTTATGCAAAGTTAAAAGTGGACCGACTAATTTAAAAATATGGAACTGACTGGGAAGACCTGAGCAAGATGGCTGAATAGAAACAGTTCCAGCCTGCAGCTCCCAGCAAGATCAATGCAGAAGGCAGGTATTTTCTACATTTCCAACTGAGGTACCCAGATCATCTCATTGTGACTGGTTAGACAGTGGGTGCAGCCCACACAGTGTGTGGAGAAGCAGGGAGGGGCATTGGCTCACCCGGGAAGCACAAGGGGTCCGGGAACTCCCTCCCTAGCCAAGGGAAGCCCTGAGGGACTGTGCAGTGAGGAACCATGCATTCTGGACCACATACTACACTTTTGCAAAAATCTCATGGTCTTTGCAACCTGCAGACCAGGAGATTCCCTCAGATGCCTACACTACCAGGGCCCTGAATTTCATGCATAAAACTGGGTGGTCATTTGGGCAGACACTCAATTAGCTGCTGGGGTTTTTTCATACCCTAGTGGCCCGTTGGAAAGTCAGTGAGACAGAGCCATTCAGTCCCATGGAAAGGGGCCGAACCCAGGGAACCAAGTGGTCTAGCTCAGCAGGTCCCACTTTCATGGAGCTCAGCAAGCTAAGATCCACTGGCTTGAAATTCTCACTGCCAGCAAAGCAGTCTGAAGTCTACCTGGGACTGTTGAGCTTGAAGAGGGGAGGAGGGGGCAATCCATCATTACTGAGACTTGAGTAGGTGGTTTTCCCCCTCAAAGTTTAAACAAAGCAGCAGAAAGTATGAACTTGGTCGAGCCCACTACAGCTCCTCAAAGCCTCTGTAGCCAGACTGCCTCTCTAGATTCCTCCTCTCTGGGCAGGGCATCTCTGAAGGAAAGGCAGCAGCCCCAGTGAGGGGCTTATAGATAAAACTCCCATCTCCCCTGGGACAGAGCACCTGGGGGTAGGGGAGACTGTGGGGCACAGCTTCAGCAGACTTAAACATTTCTGCCTGCCAGTTCAGAAGAGAGAAGCAGATCTCCTAGCACAGTGCTTGAGCTCTGCTAAGGGACAGACTACCTCCTCAAGTGGGTCACTCACCCTGTGCCCCTGCCTGGGAGATACCTCTCAGCAGGAGTCGGAAAGCCACCTCATACAGGAGAGCTCCAGCTGGCATCTGGTGGGTGCCCCTCTGGGATGAAGCATCCAGAGGAAGGAACAGGCAGCAATCTTGGCTGTTCTGCAGCCTCTGCTGGTGATACCCAGGCAAACAGGGCTGAGTGTGGACTTCCAGCAAACTCTAGCAGACCTGCTGCAGAAGGGCGTGACTATTAGAAGGAAAACTAACAAACAGAATGGAATAGCATCAACATCAAAAAAAGAAAGGATGCCCACACAAAACCCCAACCCAAGGTCACCAACATCAAAGACCAAAGGTAGATAAATCCACAAAGATGAGATAAAGCCAATGCAAGAAGTCTAAAATATCCAAAAGCCAGAATGCCTCTTCCCCTCCAAAGGATCACAACTCCTCACCAGCAAGGGAACAAAACTGAATGGAGAATAAGTTTGATGAATTGACAGAAGTAGGTAATAACAAACTCCTCCAACCTAAAGGAGCATGTTCTAACCCAATGCAAGGAAGCTAATAACCTTGAACAAAGGTTATAGAAATTTCTAACTAGAATAACCAGTTTATAGAAGAACATAAATGACCTGATGGAGCTAAAAATCACAGCACGAAAACTTCCTGAAGCACATACAAGTATTAATAGCCAAATTAATCAAGCAGAAGAAAGGATATCAGAGATTGTTGCAACAAAGCATGAAGAAAAGATTAGAGAAAAAAGAATGAAAAGGAATGAACAAAGTCTCCAAAAAATAAGAGACTGTATGAAAGACCAAACTGAGGTTTGATTGGTGTACCTGAAAGTGACAGGGAAAATGAGAGCAAATTGGAAAAAACTCTTTAGGATATTATCCAGGAGAACTTCATCAACCTAGCAAGAAATGCCAATATTCAAATCCAGGAAAAACAGAGAATACCACAAAGATACCCTTCAAAAAGAGCAACCCAAGATACAATTGTTAGATTCATCAAGGTTGAATTTAAGGAAAAAATGTTAAGGGCAGCTAGAGAGAAGAGTCAGGTTACCCACAAAGGGAAGCCTATCAGACTAACGTTGGATCTCTCTGCAAAAAGCCAGAAGGAGTGGGGGCCAATATTCAACATTTTCAACGTAGAATTTTATATCTAGAAAAAATAAGCTTCATTAGCAATGAGAAATAAAATCCTTTTCAAACAAGCAAATGCTGACAGATTTTGTCAACAATAGGCCTGCCTTACAAGAGCTCCTGAAGGAAGCACTAAATATGGAGAGGAAAAACCAACACTAGCCACTGGAAAAACATACCAAATTGTAAAGACCTACAGAATGGGACTTTTTTTTTTTGCATTTTATCCATCTGGCTAATAAACAACCCCATCAAAAAGTGGATGAAGGATATGAACAGACACTTCTCAAAAGAAGACATTTGTGTGGCCAACAAACATATTTTAAAAACCTCATCAGCACTGGTCATTAGAGAAATGCAAATCAAAACCACAATGAGATACCATCTTACTCCAGTTAGAATGGTGATGTCAAAAAGACAGGTAACAGCAGATGCTGGAGAGGATGTGGAGAAATCATAGCACTTTTACACTGTTGATGGGAGTGTAAATTAGTACAACCATTGTGGAAGACAATGTGGCAATTCCTCAAGGATCTAAAACCTGAAATACTATTTGACCCAGCAATCCCTTTACTGGATATATAACCAGAGAATTATAAATCATTCTACTCTAAAGACACATGCACACGTAGGTTTATTGCAGTACTGTCAATACCAAAGATGTGGAACCAACCGAAATGCCCATTAACGATAGACTGGATAAAGAAAATGTGACACATATACACCATGGACTAGTATACAGCCATAAAAAAGGATGAGTTCGTGTCCTTTTCAGGGACATGGATGAAACTGGAAACCATCATTCTCAGAACTCCCACTGGAACAGAAAACCAATCAGCACATATTCTTACTCATACAGTGGGAGTTGAACAGTGAGAAAACATGAACACAGGGAGGCAAACATCACACACTGGGGCCTGTTGGGGGGATGGGGTCTAGGGGAGGGATAGCACTGGGAGAAATACCTAATGTGGCTGAAGAGTTGATTAGTGCAGCAAACCACCATGGCACGTGTACACCTATGTAACAAACCTACATGTTCTGCCCATCTACCCTAGTACATAAGTTTAATAATAATAAAAAAAGGAACAGGAAGAATTGTGGGTACACATGAACAGGGGCAAGAGGTTAGAAAAATAAGCAAAAACAGTAGTAGGAGCACAGAACAGAAGATAAACAGGCAGAGTGGGGGGGTTGTTAGGACTTACTGTTTGGTAAAGGAGAGGGAGATGAAAAATTTTGTATAATTTTCATGATTTTACTATGTTTTGCCAAAAATACTAGAGAAATACATTTTGGGAATAATTCAGTTTGGGGGAATGGTTTAGTTGTCACATCATCATATGGAGTTATTTGTGAGATATCAGAGTAGAGAAACCAAGTAGAGCAGGAAGTGCAATAACAATAAATGGAGTCTCCAGAGTGTGACTGATTTTATATTGAATTCTGATTGCATTTATTTAATAGGTATGTGACTTAAGATAAGTTTTCATTTCCCTCAAGCCTCCATTTCCTTATCTATAATATTTGTATTGTAATAATAATTATTGGTTAATTGTGGGAAAACGACATCTTGCAAAGCACATACAAAAAATTGAAATCATGCATAGCACAGTGCATTAATGCTCCAAAAGTCTACCTGTTACATGATAGTTCAAGGAAGTGAATCTTTAAGAATATAATAAACACTGTAAAATATATTATACATTCAAGGTCTTTGAATTGGTCCTGGATTGGAATTTATATTAAGATACATTTCAGGAGAATGACTTCTGAGGAATTTGTGTTGAAATCTGTCTATATTATGTTGTAGTGTAAACAGATCAGATTAGAAAATCCTGCATATATTATGTTGTATATTTGAATAGTGTGAATAGATCAGATTAGAAAAGTCTTGCAGTGAATGAATACATAGTGATTGCATCTACATAAAGAGTACCGATAGTATCTTGTATTATTTACTGTATATTTCTAATATAATAATAAAATCAGAATTTTAAACCCTCCAATGTTGAGTTGATTCAAACAGACAGCATCGAGGAATACTAAAATATAATGAGTAAAAGGCAGCTGAAAAACAAGGTATTTAGATGGTGTCAAATTATTATTACATACATTATTCAATATTTACAAAGTGAAAGAAATACTGTTATATTGGAAGATCGGTGGTTACGTTTTAACCAAATGACAAAACTCAGAATTGCCAGTTGTGGGCACACTGACATGTACTTTCTGATTAATATAAAGTTTAAAACAGTTGGAAAATATCCTTGCCAAAACTAATTTAAGAAATAGTAGGGCTGGGCACAGTGACTCAGGCCTGTAATCCCAACACTTTGGGAGGCCAAGGCGTGTGGATCATGAGATTGGGAGTTCAAGTCCAGCCTGACCAACATGGTGAAACTCCCACCTCTACTAAAAATACAAAAATTAGCTGGGCATGGTGGTGCATGCCTGTAATCCCAGCTACACAGTAGGCTGAGGCAGGAGAATCACTTGAACATGAGAGGAAGAGGTTGCAGTGAGTCAAGACTGTACCACTGCACTCTGGCCAGGGTGATATTGTGAGACTCCATCTCAAAAAAAAAAGAAAAAGAAATAGTGTGAGGAAAAACTTCAGAGAACTTCAAAAGGTATAATATTTCTACAAGGCAATTGTCTTAGATCCTTAAAATGTCAGTGTAATTAAAAATATAAGGGAATGAGAAATGTTCTAGATTAAAGCAGACTACAGAGACAATAGAAACAAATGTAACTCATGAAGTTTAACTAAATACTGACTCAAGGAAAATGAACATTATAAGGACTCTATGGGCGGAATAGTTACTGAATTGTGAATATGAAATGGAAATTACACAATATTGTGTAATTATTTTACATGATTTTTGGTATGAAAATGTCATGGAAGGTGCATAGGAGAGTAATTTTAGTCATAGAGGGGTCACACTGAGATACTTAGAGGTGAACTATCATGAATTGTGTGACTTACTTTTGAATAGTTCAGGAAAACAGAGAGGCAAAACAAATATGGGAAACATTAACAATTGTTGCATCTTTTCACTATAGTGATCATATAATATTGTGCTTTTGAAAAAAAGGGAAAAATATCCATGCCTCTAAAATCAATATCAGAATAATAAATTGTGCATTGTTAATCCAGGGTACAGAATCGAAAATATCAATTAGTATGGAAGTATGGACTTATGGAAAGTGATTAGGACTGTAGTCATCAGTAAACTAATAACATTGTAAACCATGGGATGGATGAAGTCATTTAAGGAAGAACGATTTGGGATTAAAATTGGTTTTTCTTACATCCCTGACATTTATTTATTCCTGACATTTAGGAAAGGATGAAGAGAAATGTCTCAGAAAAATTGAAGAAGAAGCAGACAGTGAGGTAGAAGGACTTGGGGGTGGAATGTGAGCCAAGGGAATGAAGTAAGGTCAAAGAACATTAAAAGGAAATGAATTGTAGGATTTTGGAAAATTTTCCTACTGGTATAGCTGTTAAATATATAGTTAATAATTATCAGCAAAATTACGAAGATCTTCTGATTCAGTGGGTTTACTTTAAAGCCTCAGAAGCTATGTGATACACAAAACCTGCAAGTAATTCTTTTTTTTTTTTTTTTTTTTTTTGAGACAGAGTTTTGCTCTCTTGCCCAGGCTGGAGTGCAATGACGTAATCTCGGCTCACTGCAACCTTTGCCTCCAGGATTCAAGTGTTCTCCTGCCTCAACCTCCTGATTAGCTGGGATTACAGGCATGTGCCACCACATCTAGCTCATTTTTTTTTTTTTTTTTTTTGTATTTTTAGTAGAGATGGGATTTCTCCATGTTGGTCAGGCTGGTCTCAAACTCCCAACCTCAGGTGATCCACCTCCTTGGCCTCCCAAAGTGCTGGGATTACAGGTGTAAGCCACCACACCCGGCCATAATTCTTATATTCAGGGATATTTGGGAGGTGCTTTTTCTCAAGACAGTATTTTTTTGAAGTCGGTTACCTGGACCAGAAACAGCAATATAAAATAGAAACTGTTAGAAATATATGTTCTTGGTCCCACCCTATTCAATCAAAGATTCTGGAGAATGGGCCCAGTAATCTCCAGATTTATATTATTATAAAATCTGTGCTTTTATAATCCTGACAAGCAATTCTCTTGGATGCTGAACTCTGAGTAAAATTAGTCCAAGATTTTTCAGTTAAAAATTATATACAAGAGGTAGAATTTCAATTAACATTTACAGACAAATTATCTAAATGCAAAGCAAAAGAAAATTGTACATGTCTGCAATAATTGGCCAGAATTCCAGATGCCAAATTAGAAACACACTGATTAGATAAATCTCAATCACAACAGCCCAGTTGAATCTTTACTTTTTCCAAAGCACTAAATACTTTGTAGTTTGCAACACATCCCTTGCATATAGTCTGTATTCCATCTGCCGGCACTGTCCTCATATCAACTCTCAAACACACACACACACACACACACACACACACACAACTTTGTGAAGCCTGCAGTAGTGTGCTATCTCTCTTCCCTAACAGCACCTAGAAGCAAACATTTTAATTCATAATGGCCCTATAAGCCTATAAGCTATTTCAGGGTTACGATATATCTTGTTCACCAATACCATCCTAGCACATAGCAGAGAGCCTAACACACATAATGAATGACGTTCAATACATGCTCCATGAAAGAATGGAAACCATATAATTCAACAATAAAATGTACACTGATATGTATGATAATTGTTTATTATATCCATTAATTCCTGCTCTCCAATCATTTCTGTATAAACTGGGATTTTTAATTAGATGGATGCTAAGTAACAGTAAATTTTCTCAGCCGGCTATTTATCAAAGAGGTGTGTAGGTAGACTGAAAGCTTTCAGCATTTGATTGAATCTTAGTCAAACATAGCATAGTTACACAAACTAAGAAAACTATTTAAGGAAACTACGAGCGTTGGCTTATCAAAGTTTAGGTTGTCGCTTGATTACCATGTTTCAGACTTTCAGAGTCATGCGGTTGACTCTTACTGGTGTCAATGGTTTAGCGGCAGGAGAAAAATGCATGCTAGAGGCAGTAAGGTCAAGGAAAGGGAGAATAAAATAAATATTCACTTTGTAAGTTGATCCCTTCTTATCTTTTCTAGGACCATTATTACATTTAAATAACAGTGATGGGTGGTGGTCGGGGAGATAGTTTGGAATGGAGGTAAGTTTTAGGGGTAACATCCTTGTTTCAGTGACTTGAAGGGACCAATTAATGATTCATTGATTCCAAAGAGAAAACTAAAATTTCTAGGACAGTAGGGCAGCTTTCAATATCCTATTTAAATTCATGTAGTTGAATCAATCTATTAAGGCAGTTTGTTCAGTTTGGAAAAGACTTGGAAAATTCACATTAAAGACTTGAATGATTTATATGGGAAGTGCCAGCTTTTGTATATAATCATGAGACAAAATAACAATCTCCTGTAATGATGGTGAACAAAAAGTAATATACAAAATAGTTTAATCTTACTATTCCTTTCTTATATGTGTAAAGGATTTTTACCAGTGACAAGGACTTCCTCCTTAACCAAAGTTCAGTCAATCTTCTCTGACCCCTCTTTGGTCTAGCCCTTGTCCTTATCCTGCTAAGTCTTGTTTCAACAGTTATTCTTCTAGGCCAGTTTAGGAGAATCCCTATCACCTTTGATTTTTTTTTTCTGCCCCTCACTCTTGCAACTAATCAAGTTCCTCTTAGTAATTTTCCATCTACTGATGCTTTCATGCTGTCATTCTGTACACTCCCCAACTATCCTTGTGGTATTCAGTGTTGTGTGTCTTCTATATTGAAGTCTCTCTCCTCCACAGCAGTAGCTCAAATAACCAGTTTTGCCGTTGTTTTTTTGTTGTTGTTTTTTGTTTGTTTATCACAAGTGTCCAGTGCAATTTCCCTTTACACCACTTATTTGGCTTTACACAATTTATTTATTTATTTTATTTTTTAATCCACACAGATAAACTACCCTAGAATAACTTATTTTAAATCTCTATTAATTTTAAGCTTTGAAGAGATTAATAAAATTGTTCCAGAATAAAGTTTAAGCAGGAAAATATTGTTCCATGGTCCAGCTAGATAGAATGAAGGTGTCTATCAGTTACTCTTTCTCATTAATCTGGAAGGACATGGGGGAGAAAGTGACATAACAGGAGTCTTTCAAGAGAGAGAAGAGAAGACTGCATGAAATAGAGAAGATGGATACAATGACTTAAAGTAGTAGAACATTTCACATTGTTCTCTAAGATGACCCCTAAAGAAATGTCGCAGTTACCCTGATTCAAGCATGATTATCATTTGCAATTGGTTTTATGTATAAAATAAAATATTTTATTAATTCACCACAGAAGAAATAAATTCAAAATTATTGGTAAACTTTATTTTTAAATTGCTATGGCATAGTTTTCAAATAAGCTGAATATCTTATATACCATGTTAAAGATAAAAAATCTTTTAAATTGTTTGCTTTACAATAAATTTCTTAATCTTTTCTATGTTTTCTATTCTATTTTAGTTCTTCATTAAGATATTTACCTTTTCTCTCTGCTTAGTTCTTTTTACTTTATAACTTTTCTTCTCAGTGCACCTGACTCTCTAGTTCCTTTTGTTAAACAAAACTTCAAACCACAAAAGAAGCTGCTGAAATGCAAATGGATAAAATGTTCCAGGCAGGTGTTTTTATTTATCCTTCTAGCTGAATTGAACAGCTAAGAAGGGGAAAATAAATACCATCTTGTATCCTGGATACAGTAATGTTATGTAACATGTAACGTTATTTGTAATTTGAAAGAAACTGCCCAGCTATTTATGTAGTAAGTCCTTTTGAAGTTGTGGTAATCATGAAATATGGGGTCTTTAACTAACCAATACTTCATTACATAAGGCATATTTACTACAGTATATTTAAATAAGTTGTCACAAATGTATCTTTGTAGTCATACTTATCCTCATGAGATAATAATCATTACTGAAAATGTTTACATTAGTATTGCTGTCTAATTTATAATTAGATGTCAGAACATTGCACTAAAGAACTTGATATATGTGAGGTTATGGTTAAAATATTAGAAGTGTTTTATTTTTAAAATTATGAATTTGCATAATGTCAAAACTCATAAAAACAAATCAAGATCAACTTCTATAATTAAGAATGTGGACAAAGCTGTCCTATAGTATATTTCTTCACATACTATTATCTTCTCCCGTCTGTCATCACATGTTGACCTCTATGGTTGACTTTTTGTCTATTTTCACTACAAACACAGTACACTCTCTGAACAGTCATGGGTCTCCATATCTATTCTTCCTTTATTTCTTTTGTAGTCACTTTTATTTGTCTTATTGACCTAATTTAGCATTCAATTAATCATTACTCCAGAACCTCAATCTCTGGCTCAGGCTTCCCCTTTCAGTTTTGATATTGTATATTTCCTTTCATTCTTGACATTTCTTCTCAGAAGTTTTACAAACATCTTAACATATTCAAAACTAAATGGTTTGATACATTTTTTTCTGAGAATCCTCTTCCTTTTCTATGTTTCCTGTCTCAGTTAAAAAAAAAAAGACATTAACTATTGGTGGGTATGTAGTGGATGGATACACCATAAATATCTGTTGAGGGGGATGAATTAATGCATCTGACCTGATTCTTAATATATCCAAAAGCTGATCAACTTGAAATCATTCCTAAAGAAAATGGTTTTATCGTTGTTAGGTAAGAGGAAAGAAATATATTTTCTAGAGTCAGGCTGCATGTTTGCCATGTAAGAAAGACAAAGGTTGGTTTTACTTTCTATTTTTCCACATAAAGTAAACTCCTATGAGATACATCATTTAAAATGTTGAAGAACATTTATACTTTTTCTATATGGTTTAATGCTTGTGTCTAAATGTTCTGGTTGTAGCATAAAATTTTAGGGAATGTTGCATGTTAGAAAACATTGATGAGATGGTTTCCTATTAAAGCCTAGTGGAAAGTTTATAGGTTTTAAAATCAGATTAATCTGGCTTTCAATTTGTATTCACATTAGTAGTTATGAACCAGTGTGAACTAGTAACTATGCTTCTAGACATCAGTTTTCCTACTTCAAAGATTGAAATAATAGCTTCTATCTTATAGCTTAATTGGGAGATACCACAAATTTCAGTAAACAATTTTATAATTTAAAATATTATAATATTACAATGAAATATAATAGATGAGAGTACTTTTGGCAACGCAAATAGATGAACAACAACAACAAAAATAATTTGAGGATAGAAAATCTCTAAGAATAACTGTCCGTTGCCATTAAAATCAGTTTCAAACTTTCTTTTGACTTTATATTTTGAGAGTTATTAATGTAAATTGTGAAAATAATATACGACTTTCAAAAGGACACTATTTATAAGAAGCACAATATAGAGTGAGCCAAAATAATTTTAAAACCTTCTTAAAAGTCAAAATAGAAAGTGGAAAAGCAGAGTGGCTCTCTACGTGCAATGAAGGAGTGACCAGCAGGGCCTTCGGTTTAAGATTTACTCATAGTGCATTGCAGTCTGCTCCTCCTTCAGAAAATTTCACCATGCAGACTGATTGAGAGGCATATAAAGCATTTATGCAAACTGCACAGGTACACCGAACATATCACGCCAGTGTCACTACACCCCTGCTGTTATGCTTATGAAAAGAAAAGAGACTCCAATGGACTGACTTACACAAAGGTTCTCTGTTAAGAAAAAAAGAAAAGAAAAGAAGAAGATATTTTAAATTTTCTTTTGAGTTTTTAATTGTTTTTGCTTTTGTTTTAATTTTATCCATCTCTCTTTCTCTCTTTCTCTTTCCTTTCTCTTACCCTCTCTGTAGACTCCATATCTCTATGATAATTTTTCATGCAAAGGATTTTAAAAATAGACTACATTTCAAAACTGTCATGACCAGAAATATTATCCAGGAGAACGGAGTGAGAGATTTGCTTTGTAACAAAATAAAGCCCTGTGGACAGTCCCAGGCATGTAACCAATTATTTATCCACTTGTTCATATACCTTTTGTTATATAAATATTTTTCTCATCCTTAATATTTTTAAGGCTCACAAAGACGCTTTCAGCATATCATCAAATATCTGTTCCATTAAAAAAAGAAATGATAGCTCTTATATTAGGGACATTGCAGTCTCCATCACTGTACAGAAACTACTTTGCAGTACAAAAAGGGAAAAGCAAACATTTACACCAATTATTATGCCTTAAGTATACTAAACTTTAGGACAATTTGGAGGGTGCATGAGGTGAGTGTATTTGAAGTTTCACATTTTAGCCATGTGTGCTGTAATCTGAGCAAAAGGTCCAAAAAGTGTTTACTTAAACTCCTGGAGAAAAAATCTTGCAACTAAAGGAACAGGGAAAACAAGAAAGTATCCGTCTATCTGTATCTTCAATCAATATAAGTGATTCATCTAAATCTTGTTTACACTCAAACGTTTTTTAAATCTAGGTATCTAAAATCTGTACTTGTTCATACAGGGTTAGGTCTGAGATACATTTAGGTCAATATTTTTATATACATGTTTTCTCTCATAGATTCTCTCCCACCCTTTCTCTCTCTTCCCCCCATGTACCCCACCCACAATGGATATGAGCACACACACGTGTGGGTGTGCACACACACACACACGCACGCGCGCGCATGCACACACACACACACAGGCACACAGGCACACAGTCACAGAAAGATATTGGACATGCCAGCAAAATCTCATCTAGTTCTAATGACTACAAGAGAGATTAAGCTTTAAAAGTATAACTATGAGATCTTCAAAGTCTCCTGCATAGATTGGGCCCTGCTTCTCATATTCTACTCTGGTCACTTATTTTAATAGATTTGGGACTTACAAAAATAATAATGACATCAATGGAGCATTTCTCAACAGCTTAATAGAATCACATTTCTCCATTTCACCTTTTTTTTTTTAAGCAAATAATTTAGACCTCATACCTATTTCTTGGGTTTTACCTGTTATTCATCCTAGAATATGCAAATAATTCTTTCTCGAAAAGCAGAGTTTCTGATTATGCTGCATTGCCAATAGCAAAACAAAAGGAAAGGGCTAAAGAACTTAAAAGGAATTTTAACTAATTCTGAAACTTTTGCTCAGGTTGAAGTTTTTCAGTTTTCTCAAATTATTGAGATAGCTTAATTCTTTTCTCATGGGAGAAATGATTCAGGGAAGGATATTCTTAAAGAACTTAACTTGGAATCGAAAAGTCTGGTAATTAGTACCTTTCCTAGGTTTTGATTCCAGGTTATGGGCTGCTGTAAAGCTTTAAAAATTTAGTAAAGAGAAATGCCAAACTCAAGATTTTCAAAATCTCTACTCCATTGAATATTGTTTTTACTTTTTTTTTTCTTGTGGCATAAACATACATACTGTATAATTTGTCATTTAACCATTTTGAGGGTATAGTTCTGTGGCATTAAGTACATTTCCACTACTGTGCAATTATCACCAGCAGCCATTTTCAGAACTTTATCTTCACAAAGTTAAACTCTGTACCTGTTGAAAAATAAAAACCCCATTCCATTCATCCAAGCCCCTGGCAACAACCATTCTACTTTCTCTGTAAATAAATTTCACTACCAGGTACCTTGTGTCAGTGAAGTTATATAATATTTGTTCTTTTGTGCCTGGCTTATTTCATTAAGCACTTATTTCACTTAGCATAAAGTCTTAAAGTTTCATCCATGTTTTCAAAGTTTCTTTGCCTTTAAGGCTGAATGGTATTCCACTGTATGTGTATACCCCATTTTATTTCTCCTGTCATCTGTTCATGGGTATTTATTTGATTGTTAACCTAATGTTGTAATTCTAAACTTGAAATCTTGCAAAATGTGTAGCACTCCATTCTTCTACATGTGTTACATGTGTACTGTATCAACTCTGATGGATTTCTAACATTTAAAGGTAGAATTTTTGTAAAGATATGAATAGATTACAACAAATTCCTAGCTACCTTACTTTGTAATAGGGTTTATCAGAAACTTTATATACAAAGCAATATAATTCACGTGGCAGCAAATAATATTTATTAAATAAAAACCTGCTTCTTAATATTATCGGGCAAATTAAATTGACTTATCTCTCTTCTGCAAGGTTTTTCATATTGCACCTATACTTACACACTGTATTCGGCTGTGTAAGTATTTCTAATAGATCATATGAGCTGCTTCATGAGTCAATCTAGGAGAAAAGAGCACAAGGGTGGATATAAGCTAGTCTAGTAATTTCAGACCAATCTAATAATTTGCTTAGTCTTTTTAAATGATACTTTCCCTTTAACCATAATAATCATAGTTATTATTAACAATAAATAACAATATTAATATTAATAATTATGGATATTAATAAAAGAAAAAATAAATGCTGGTGAGGTGCTGTAGTAAAGGGAAGATTTACGCACTTTTGCTAGGAATTTAAATTAATTCAGCCTATACATAAAGCAGTTTGGAGATTTTTTTTAATTTTTAATTTTTGTAGGTATATACTAATGTATATATTTATGTGATGTATAAGATATTTTGATACAGGCCTATAGTGTATAATGATCACATCAGGGTAAATGAGGTACACATCCCCTAAAGCATTTATTGTTTGTGTTTCTGTTGGCATGTAGGAAGACTACTGATTTTTGTATGTTGATTTTGTATTCTGTAATTTAACTGAGTTTGTTTAATTCATTTTAATAGTTTTTTGGTGGAGTTTTTAGTGTTTTCTCAATATAAGGTTACATCATCTACAAACAAAAAATAATTTGACTTTTTTTCTTTTAAATTTGGACGGTTTTATTTCTCTCATCTGATTTCTCTGACCAAAACTTCCAATATAATATTGAATAACAGTGATGAAAGTTGACATCCTTGTCATGTTCCTGATGTTAGAGGAAAGAGTTTTAGCTTTTCCCCATTCAATTTACTAGTTTTGGGTCTGTCATATGTGATTTTTCTTACATTCAGTTATGTTCCTTCTATACTCAGTTTTTTTGCAGGTTTTTATCATGTAAGTGTTGAATTTTGTCAAATGCTTTTCAGCATCAATTTAAATCATCATGTGGTTTTGGTCCTTCATTCTGTTGATATGATATACCATATTGATTGATTTATGTATGTGGAACTATCTGTGTATCCCTGTGATAAATCCCATTTGGTCATGATGAATGATATTTTAATGTGCTCTTGAATTTAGTTTGTTAGTATTTTGTTGAAGGTATTTGCATCAATGTTTATCAGAGATATTGGCCTATAGCTTTCCCTTTTTGTTGGTATGTTTTTGTCTTGTTTAGTATCAGGGTAATGCTGGCCTTGTAGAATTAGTTTGGAAGTATTTCCTCTGCTTCTCTTTTTTGGAATAGTTTGAGTGGGTTTGGTATTAGTTCTGACTGAAATGTTGGATAAAATTCAACAGTAAAACCATTGGGGCCTGGGCTTTTCTTTACTGGGAGACTTTTTACTACAGCTTCAATCACATGTTATTGGTCTGTTCAGGTCACAAATTTCCTCATGGCTCTACATTGTTAGGTTGTATGTGTCTATGAATGTATAGATTTCTTCCAGATTTTCCAATTTTGTGGTGCTTAGTTGCTCATAATATCCTCTAATGAGCCTTAAAATTTCTGTAATATTGCTTATAATGTCTACTTTTTTATCTCTGATTTTATTGATTTGAGTCTTTTTCTCAGTGTGGCTGAAGGTTTGTCCATTTTGTTTATATATTAAAAACGCCATTTTTTTATTTTGTTCATCTTTTGTACTGTTTTTGTTTTATTTCAATTTCATTTATTTTTGCTCAGATCTTTATTATTTATTTTATTTTACTACTTTTGGGTTTGGTTTGCTCTTGCTTCTCTAGTTCTTTAAGACATATCAGTAGGTTGTTTATTTGAAATGTTTTTATTTTGTTTGTTGATGTAGGCATTTGTAGCTATAAACTTTACTCTCGGTACTGCTTTTGCCATATCCCATATGTTTTGATATGTTTCATTAGCATTTGTTTCAAGAATTTTTTCAGTTTCCTTCTCAGTCTCTTAATTGACCCACTGGTCATTTTGGAGTAGAGTGTTTGATTTCCATATATTTGAGCAGTTTTCAAAATTCCTCTTGTTTTGATTTCTAGTTTTATTCCATTGCTGTCAGAGAATATACTTGATACCATTTTAATTGTCTTGAATGTTTTCAGATTTGTTTTGTGGGTTAATATACAATCTATTCAAGAGGATGACTCATATGCTAAGGAGAATAATGTGTATTCTGCAGGCATTTGATAAAATATTCTGTAAATATCCATTAGGTCCATTTGGTCTTTATTGCAGATTCAATCTGATGTTTTCTTTTTTATTTTTCTATCTGGATGATATGTCTAGTACTGAAAGGGGGGAAGTTGAAGTCTTCAGCTACTATTGTAGTGTGGTCTGTCTCTCTCTTTAACCCTAATACCATTTTTTTTATATATCTGGGTGCTCCAGTGATGGGTGCACATATATTTACAATTATCATATCCTCTTAATAAATTGATCATTTTATCATTAAACAATAACTTTCTTTGTCTCTTTTTATGTTTTTTTTGTCTTGAAATCGATTTTGTCTCATATGACTATGCATTTCTCATCTTTCATAGTTTTAAATTTGCACGGAATATCTATTTTTCACATTATTTTCAGGCTATGTGTGTTTTTAGGAGAAGTGTGTTTCTTGCAGGAAACCGATTGTTGGGTCCTGTTCTTTTCTCCATTCAGCCATTCTATGTCTTTTGACTGAAGAAAATAATCTATTTACATTAAGTGTTATTATTGACAAATAAAGGCTTACTCCTGCCATTTTTTTCTGATTGCTGGTGGTCTTCTCTTCTTTCTATTCTTCCTTCCTGTTTTCTTTTTAGTGAAAGTGATTTTCTCCAGTAATATGTTTTAATTTCTTGCTTTTTATTTTCTGGATATCCATTACATATTTTTAGATTTCCCATTTCCATGAGGCTTGCAAATTCTTTCTAATAACCCATTATTTTAAACTAATGACAACTTAATACTGATTGCATAAGCAAACAATCTAACAAGCAAAAGGAAAACAAATAAAAACTCCAAAATTGAACTTTGTCTCCCCACTTTTTAGCTTTTTATTGTTTCTATTTATTCTTATTGAGGTATCTCTTGAAACCTTGTTGTAGTTATTTTTGATTGGTTCATCCTTTCATGTTTCTACTTAGGATGCGAGTAGTTTACACAACAGTTACAGTGTTATAATATTCTGTGTTTATCTGTGTACTTACTATGGCCAGCGAGTTTTGAACCTTCAGATGATTTTTTATTACTCCTTAATGTCCTTTTCTTTCAGCTTCCTTTAGCATTTACTGTAGAACAGTTCTGGATTTGATGAAATCCCTTCGCTTTTGTCTGGAAAAGTCTTTATTTCTCCTTCATGTTTGAAGAATATTTTTGCTGGACATACTATTCTAGGGTAAGAGTTTGCTTTTCCTTCAGCACCTTAAATATGTGTTCTCTCCTGGCCTGTAAGATTTCCAGTGAAAAGTCTTTTGCCAGATGTATTGGAGCTCCTTTTTATGTTATTTGTTTCTTTTCTCTTGATGTTTTCAGGATCCTTTATTTATCCTTGACCTTGGGGGAGTTTGTTTATTAAATTCCTTGAGGTAGTCTTTTGGTTAAATCTGCTTGGTGTTATATAACCTTCTTGTACTTGAATATTGAACTTTCTATAGGTATAGGAAATTCTCTCCTGTTTTCCTCTTGAATAAGCTTTCTACCCCTATATTTTTCTCTACCTCCTCTTTAAGGCCAGTAACTCTTAGATTTGCGTTTTTTAGACTCTATTCTAGTTTTTGTAGGTATGATTCATTCTTATTTCTTTTGTCTCTTCTGACTGCATATTTTCAAATGGCTGTTTTCAAGTTCTCTAATTCTTTCTTCTGCTTGATCAATTCTTATATTAAGATACCCCTCAGTCTTCATAGTTCAACTGAATTTCTCAATTTCAGAATTTCTGCTTTATTTTAAAAAATTACTTCAATCTCATTTTTAAATTGATCTGAAAGGATTCTGAATCTCTTCTTTGTTATCTAAGGTTTCTCTGATTTTTCTCAAAACACTTATTTTGATTTTCATGTCTGAAAGGTAACATATTTCTGTCTCTCCAGGATTGGCACCTTTTTCCTTATTTAGCTCATTTCATGCAGGCATGTTTTCCTAGATGGTCTTTCTTTAGGCTTATGTATATTCATCAGTGTCTGGGCATCAAAAAGTTAAGTGTTTATTGTAGTCTTCACATTCTTGGTTTGTTTTTACCTGCCCTTCTTCAGAAGGGTTTCCAGTATTTGAAGGAACTTGGGTGTTGTGATCTAAGTTTTTGGCACTTGCAGCTGTATTTGCATTAGGGGGTACCCAAAGCTCGGCAATGCTGTGGTTCTTGTAGACTCATAGAGGTATTGCCTTGGTTGTCTTGGATAAGGTCTAGAAGAATTCTCTGGATTATCAGTCTGAGACACTTTTTCCCTTCCCTTATTTTCTCCAAAACAAAAGGAGTCTCTCCCTCATTCTTTGCTGCCTCGAGCTGAGGGAGGGTTGACACGATCACCCCCATGGCTACCACCACCAGGATTGTGCTGGGTCAGACCTGAGGCCAGCACAGCACTGGGCTTGCCCAAGACCCACTGTGACCAATATTTGGTTTCAGACTGCGTTCACTAGGTATCTACAGTAAGCTGGTGGTAAAGTCATCCAATCTTCTATCCTTCCCTGCAGGGTAGTGGGTTCCCTCAGACCATGAGTAGGTTCAGAGATGCTCTTCAGAAACCTTAGAAATCTATGGTTCTCTATTCTACTGTGGCTAAGCTGCCACCCAAACCAGAAGACAAAGTCCTTCCCCACCTTCCTTTCTTTTCCTCAGACAGAGGAGTTTCTCCCTGTGTCTACCACCACCACCACAGGCCCATGGGTAGTATTGCTAGGATACCACTAATGTTCACTTAAAGGCCAAGCGTTCTTGATTCAGCTTCTGGTGAATGCAGCCAGGACTGGGATTCATTTTTTAGTGCAGTGGGCTCACCTCTGGCCCAGGATTGGTATAGATATGCTAAGAGCCAAGGCCCGGAATTGGGGGCCCCAAAGCCTGCTTGGTGTTCTTCTCTACTGTACCCAAACTGGTACCTAAGTTGCAAGACAATATCACTTTTATTTTGGCCTATCCTCTTCTTAAGCACAAAGAAGTTTTCTCTATAGTAACTAAAGCTGTGAATATGCTGGGTCACACCTGAAGCCAGCATATCTCAGAGTCTCACCCAAGGCCCCCCGGTATGTATGACCTGGTGACTGCTGCTATTATTCAGGGCCCAAGGGCTCTTCAGTCAGCAGGTGATGTATTCTGCCAGGACTGGGTACTTCCCTTCAAGGAAGCAGGTTCCCTTCTGACCCAGAATGTGGCTAGAAATGTGCTCCTTGAGATAGGTACTGCAATGGGAGCCTTTTTACTCTGCCTGTGTCTTATCTTCCTGTAGCTGGTATCCAAGTTGCAGGAGGAAGTCCTCTTCACTCTTTTCTCTCCTCTTTTCAAGAGGAAGGAAGGGGTCCTATTTGGAGTTGTAAGTTCTGTTGCCTGATATTGGGAAAGGAGTGATGCAAGCACTCCCTTAGCTGCCCCAGCAGGTGTCTCAGGAGGTTCCATGCCCCCAAGTCTACTGGCTCTGCGACCAGCTTAGCAGTAGGACTTGCCTACAGTTGCAGTCCCTGTGGACTTTACTGTCTTTCAACTTTATTTAGGCCCCAGATCACTTTAGCTTGTAGTGGAGAGGCTTGACAAAACTCAAGTTCTGAGGGCTGGGATAGTGATTACCCTCTGGCTAGGGCTTGTCCAAATAATCCTTCCACAGGTGTCAGCTGAGTTCTGCCTGGTGTTGGCAGCAGTGTTTTGTTACAAAGAACCAAAACTGCTGCAGCTTTCCTCCATGTGGCTGCTGCTGGGAGATGGGGGAGGGGTGGTGTCAGCAATTCAAGACTCTTTTCTACCTTCTTGAGTGCTTCTTTCAGGGACATGAAACTAGGTACTGTGATCCCTCACCTGACTTTTGGTTAGTATGAATGCATGAAGATACTTTTTTGTATAGACAGTTGTCAAATTTTGTGTTTCTGTGGGGAAGATGATTACTGGGGGCTTCTATTTGGGCATCTTCCTCTGCCTTCTTGTGGGGGTTTCTCAAAGAACTGAAAAAAAAAAACCCAACAACCATTAAACCCAGCAATCCCACTAATGGGTATATAATCAAAGGAAAATAAATTATTCTATCAAAAATACACATGCACTCATATGTTTATAACAGCACTATTTCCAATAGCAAAGATGGAATCAACCTAGATGTCCACCAATAGTGGATTGGATACAGAAAAAGTGGTACATATATGCCATGGAAAACCATGCAATTGATAGAAAGAATGAAATCGAGTCCTTGGCAGAAACATGGATGCAGCTGGAAGTCATTATCCTAAGCAACTTAAAGCAGGAACAGAAAATCCAATACCACATGTTCTCACTCATAAGTGGGAGATAAACATTGGGTATATAGAGACATAAAGATGGGAACAAGAGACACTGGGAACTATTACAGGGGACAAAGTAGGAGGGAGACAAAGGCTGAAAAAGTATGTTTTGGGTACTATGCTTACTTCCTGGGTGACAAGATTATTTGTACCCTAACCTCAACATCATGCAAGATATCTAGGTAAGAAACCTGCACATACACTCTCTGAATCTAAAATAAAAGTTGAAATTATGTTTAGAATCATGGAAAAATAAACAAATAAATATAAAGGATATTCTCCTTTGATTCAAATTGTATCTTTGTATTTCCCTCTTTTCTGCTTTCTCCTTTCCAGATGTTGACAGAGTACAAAACAGCTGAAGCAATTCTGATGGCAGTGGGGGAAGAAAGGCTTTGTAGCTGCCTTTCCTGCCAACTTTACAGGAGATGTGTTGGATCTAAGGTCTGTCACTGGTCAAATTGTGATCTATTTCTCTTGTCTCAGTCAGGAACAAAAAGTCCACCATATGGATTTCTATGACAGGGTCATTACTACACTGACCCTTTACCAAAGTTTCCTGGTGACACTCAGCTAACTTCCCAGCATTCTTTAGGAGAATTCAATAACTTATTGATACTTTCCTTACCCCACGATTTTAATCTAACCATACTATATTGCTGATTTTTCTCTGACAGAATTTTCTTTAGTGATTCAAATAGAAAGTTAGGCAAAGGAATCCAATCAACCTATTTATCAATCTTTAGCCCAGATATCTCAATTATCTTAGGATATTGAGATACATACTGCTCTTTATTTCTTCATTCAAATTATTTGACTCTTCCATCCAACAACTATCTGCTTGGAAGAAAGGTAAGGTTTTTATTTCAGAAAATCATATAATATTATCAAAAATTATCCCCAGTACAATTTAAAGTAAGTTATATTAATATTAATAGACTATTCAAATAAGCATAAAGTGTACACAAGACCATGTAGCAACATGGAAACAAATCTGCATGATGACATATTTGCAAATTTTAAGAATAATGTTTATCTGACCCAATTAAGACTGTAACTTTGAAATTTTAAAAGCAAATAGCTACAGTTTGTATTTAAAGATATTTTAATTACAGGAATGAATTACAGAAATAAAGTATTCTAATACTCATATTTTTCAAGAATCTAAACAAAGCACATAGTCCTTTTTATAAATTTATATTGATAACTAGAAAGTAAACATCCTGTATCTTAAAAATAAATAAAACAAAATGAGGCAAATCATGATACATTTTGGCACCTAAAATGCTACTGACATTTATTTATTTTTTTGGAGGGGGTGGTTCAGTTTTATTACCCTTGTTTCTATATGCTTTATTTCATTATAAATCTGTATAATAGTTATTGAAGTGAAATTAACATAAAATAAAATCAACCACTTTAAATTGTACAGTTCAGTGGAATTTAGAACATTCACAAGGTTGTGAAACAACCACCTCTATCATATTCCAAAACATTTTTATCACCTCAAAAGAAAACTTCATAGTTGTTAAGCAATTGCTCCCCAGTTCTACCTAATCTAGCCCTTATCAACAACCAGTCTTCCATTGGTTTCTACGGATTTATCTCTTGAATAATCCATATACAATGAATCATTTGAATTTTTGATCTGGCTTAAGCATAAGGTTTTTGAGGCTTATCTACTCAGCATTTCAAAGTTTATCACTAAACATTAGGTTTTTGAGGTTTATCTGCATTGTAGCAAAGATCAATACTCCCTTCATTTTATGGCTGAATAGTATTCCATTGTATGGATATACTACATTTTGTTTATCCATTATCATTTGATAGACTTTTGAGTTAGTTTCATCCTTTATTTTTTATTTATTTATTTTTTGGCTACTGTAAATAAGACTACTGTGAACATTCGTATAGAAGTATTTGTTTTCAATTCATTAGAGTATATACCTAGCAGTAGAATTGCTTGGGCCACATGGTAATAAAATTAAACATTTTAAGGAGCCAAAAGGCTATTTCCTAGTATAGCAGCACCATTTAACATTCCTACCAACAACATATGAAAGATTCACTTTCTAGACAACCTTGTCATCACTTGTTATTTTCTTCATTATTATTATTATACTTATCCTAATAGGTGTGAAGTGGCATTTTAGTGTGATACAGATTCCCATTTTTTGTATAACCAATGATATTAAGCATCTTTTGATGTGCATACATTTTCCTTGAAGAACTTTCTATTCAAGTACCATGCCCATTTTTATATTTGGGTTGTTTGCCTTTTTGTTGTTGAGTTGTAAGGATTCTTTATATTTTCTGGATATTAAACTTATCAGATATATAACTTGCAAATATTTTCTCCCATATTTATTTATTTAACTGAAGAATTAATATTTGGATGGATCTAACACTCCTCTGAGGATAAAAGCCGTCATTATCCAACTAGGCTCCAGTATAAATGAGCTTTAAGTTCTCAAATGTAATGAAGTACATTAGAAACATGGGAGAAAACCCCGTAACCATACATTTTACATGATACCTGACTTAATGCACAATCATTAAAAATAACAAAAGATAATCATTTTTCAAAATCTTTCTGATCAAATAAAATCTTCTTGTAATTCAAGCCGAGATTACTTGTTTTATTTGAATTATCAATTGCAGGCACCACAAGTGAAATCCAAAATGTATATAACATATAGATAACTCACAATCACCTTGAATTTTTAAAGTCAGATAACTATTTTTTTTATTTGATGGCATTATTACTTAATTGTTCTGAGATGTATGCCCTTAAACCAAACTTATTTTACTTAATGGAATAAAATTGTATCTTTTTCTTTTTGCTTTTGTTCAACACTTAATGTTTAAAGAATATTCTAAGCTACTTGTGTAACCCATCTTCTAATTCATTTGTTAAAATTAATTTTATAAAGATATGCTCTACTCTGTACTCAGAGGCAGCTACAATTAACATTTGCCTTATATAATCTTAAAAAGAAAGAGCTTCAAGCATATTGCTAATGGGATAACATTCCTATTATCACAGATGAGCAATATCAAATTAAAGAAGTCTTTCATTACAGACTAAGAACAAAACAAAACAAAAAAAAACACAAACAAAACACATTCCCTTGCAAATTTTTTTAAAGGAAGAATATGCCAGACTTCAAATGTGTATGGTAGTATCCCACTTTTGCACTTTTCAGGAAAAAAAAAAGTCTAAAAGCCTATGAAATTTATTTTTTCTATAAGTGAAGCTGTGTAGTAGATAGAATTTATTTCATTTGAAATAAATGAAGATTAAAGAAGATATGTGGGAACTCAAAACATAAAATTATTATGTGTTAGCTTGTCTTATTAAAACATATTGCTATAAATTAAAAATCTCCTCTGTGTTCCAAATTCATTCAATAAATACTTAATGTCTGCTGAAATTATTAAGTTATTCTCCTCCTAAGTATTTTAAAACATTAACCAACACCTGTCTGGTGACTTCAGTAGACAATGATGATACTATATGTTATGGTGGAATATCTAGGGTATGCCCAGGTGTAACAACTATTGATTTTTTGAACCTGGGAAGTGCTGCAAAATACACATTTACAAGTCCTACTTGCAATCCCAAACCTGGGGCAGTCATGTGTTAGAAAATAGTTTAAATTAGAAAAAGTCAAAGGAAAAAAACGTGTCTTGGATGGCAGGTCATTAGGCAATCCTAGATAGGATATAAAAATAAATACAAAATGAATATAGACGTTATTTTATTTATTTACAAATTCATCTGTTTTAGAAATACTTCTATGTGGTAACTTATTCAATAATCTTAGTTCCCACAAGTGAGTGAAAAGGTGGGGGTTTGTAGTTTGCAAGTCAATTTGTTGATATTTTTCAGCTCTTCAAAAGTGGCTGATCCTTGTAGATACAGTTTTTCCAACAGCCTTCTCAGGCAAAGGGTATTATTTTTAGATACACTTTGTGCGTTAGGCTTAGATGATTATTTCAGTGACCTCATTGCTACCCAGTGACATTTCCAGATAATCTTCTGCTCTCTTTTCCAATAACTTTGTTCAAGTGAGATTCTTAAATGATTTCTATTATCTTCCACTCTTTCATGATGTCAATCATTGATACTCCTTCATTAATTGAGGATATTAGAATATGATTCCATTTCTATTTCTCCGTTCCTATTTCTGTTATCTTTTGCTGATTTTGCTCTAGTTTCTGGTTTCTCCGTCTATAATAAGGGATTGCAGATGACAATTTTTGGCTTTCAATTTATGTTGAAGATTGAGGCATTTGGAGCCTTGTTGACTGGTGTGCTATGTGGTGGTCTGGTCAGAAATGATATGCCCCTTTTTTTATAAAGAGATACTAATATTTCATACTTTTTCATTGAGGCCTTTCTGTTTTAGGCTAACAATCTCTCATTTGTTTGGGCTTCATTTATTTAGCTACCAATATAGTAGCAATCAAGTAGAGAAAAGAAATCAGAAGTCCCAGATTTCAACATGCAATTTTAATTTAATCTTTTAAGTGTCACATCTAACCTGGGCTCTCCGAGCCCTCTTATTCAAGAAATTATCTGGATTTATCTATCTTTCTGGAACCTGCTCCAAAAACTTCCCATTACTTACAGAGGATGGGAAGCTTTAAGTATGTGTTTCCACAAGTTGCAAGAGAGAAATCAGCATTATAATTATTTCACATTTTGATTTTTTTTTTTTTTTTTTTTTTTTTGAGACAGTGTCTCACTCTGTCTCTCAGGCTGGAGTGCAGTGGTGCTAACTTGGCTCACTGCAACCCCCACCTCCCAAGTTTAAGCGATTCTCCTACCTCAGCCTCCCAAGTAGCTTGGTCTATAGGCACATGCCACCATGCCTGGCTAATTTTTATATTTTTTGTAGAGACGGGGTTTCTCTATATTGGCCAGGCTGGTCTTGAACTCCTGACCTCAGGTGATGCAACTGCCTCAGCCTCCCAAAGTACTGGGATTATAGGTGTGAGCCACCACACCGGACCACATTTAGATTTTTATTAAAATCTCTATTTTAGCCTGATGTGTCATCTCCATTTTCTATGATAATTGGTGACTTCAGCCTCTTCTGGGGTCTATGGAGTGAGTTTACACACTTCTTATATCAGTACAGAATTGATGTTTTACCTCCTCTGCTCTTCTAATCAGTAACTACTTCTTGGCCTTTCTTCTCTGAAATGTTTTCTGTTGCCATTACCCATGCCCCTTTTTGTTCATGTATGTTGACAGAAATTTTATTCATTCATTATTTAGTCAGTGCACACTGGGAAATGAGAATGATATTTGTGAGCAGTCTGACATATTTGAGAATCTACTATGATTGGTTTGCCAATCATTCAATAAATATTTTATTTGAGAAAATATAATAGCTTTATACTCTCCAGTATATTATGTTTACCAATGGAAAAGTCTAATTATGAACAATTTATGAAAATATTGATATATTTATAATACCATCATTAATGGACATTTTACCTTGTTAGTAATTCTTACAATATTTAATATATAATTTAATTATATGTAAATTTTCAGTCTTTTTGCCATTGGTTGAGAATTTTTCTAAAAATCAAGTGCATTTATTTTAATATCATTTTTCTGCTTCAAAAATAAAATGTTTTCTATGAAATTGGAGGTATTTTAATTCCGTAAAATGTGATAAAGTTTATTTCTTCACCAGTTATTTTATATTCACACTTTTGTTGACAGTAGGAATAATAGTTTCAAATTATTTAAAAGCACATTACAAATACAAAGTGACATTTTAACCCCATGAGGAGAAAAAAAAAAGACACTTTTGCTTTGGATTACATTAATGAATAAATATTATTCGATTTATCACTGACATAGTTAATATAACTGGTAACTTAAAATATTATTAGTTAAGGATTCATTTGTTACTCTAAAGCATGACTTAGCTCTTATACTTTAAGATATCCTCTATCAAATGAAGCATTAAGTCATATACCCATCAATTCCAGATTCTAAAGATGCCACTTGTACTGAAAAGAAAATAAAACTTTATTATCCGATCATCATTTTATCATTCAATAAAATAAGCAACATCTGAAACCCAAGGCTACTTGCATATTTTACAAAGGATCATATAAAGTACATTTTATTTATTCAAACAATCCCTATGTTATTCTCTTATCACACACTTCTCATTAAAATAATTTAAATGTACAGTGTACTACATAAAATATATTAAGATAATCTCAGGTTAAATATTTATACAACAAGAAAGTAAAATGTTCTAAATATATGTTCTTAAGGATTATATCTCCGTGTTTTTGTTCTCAGGTTCCCTCAACATTTAGCTCTAGGATCTATAATTTTATAGCCAGAAGCCAACCTTGGCAATGAATCAGGTTTAAAATCCAGCAATCTTGAAAACAATTCCAAATGACAGCTTCATCAGAAAGAAAAGATTGAGATATGGTTTCACTACAGCCATTGGGAACAAGAGAAATGCAAGTTCTTTAGCCCAGAAGAGAGATAAAGCAACATATTTGCCATGGACTCTGTTAGTTTCCCTTTGGAAAGAATATCTACTTTAAGCTACCCTTTCTGGTAAGTTTTTATGGGTAGAAGTACAAATAGACTATGCCCAAGAAAGACCTGTGTAAAGTGACAGAAACTGAACTTATGTTACACTTAGGGCACTCTCATTCCTCACTTAGGGCACTTCAAGTAAAAAACTGACAGGTGAGAGCACGTCTTTGTTAGGATATAAAAATCCAATGTAATGACACAAAAGAAACTCAAAGTATTTTCCTTACTTCAAGGCAGAAATTTCTGAACACGAAAAGACAAAATTCTAGCTAAAACCTGGATTCTTAACTATTCTCAGAGACTTTAAAATGTGAGAAAAATTTATTCTTTGCAGTGTCTAGCGTAATGATTCAAAGAGTTTCTAATAAAAGTTTAGGGAATGTAAAGTACATACCCATAATTATTAATAATCTCCCAATGTTAGTATAGATACTGATTTAATTTTTAATAATTTCAGGAAATTTAACAAAGGAATTGATATTCACTGAAAAAAATAACTAGGCTAACTTTCCTCTTAGGTTATAATTACGAAAGACAACAAGAGATCATGTATCTTTGAGGGAATTTATTCCATAGATTTCATGAGCAATGTGTATGAGCAGGCAGGACAAATACTTAGCTGTGGGTACAGGGAAGGAGGAGAGGCTAGAGAGGACAGAGTTAGATACAGATACAGATATACAGATATACATATATCAATATATTTTAGTCAAATAAAATATATTGAAAAGGTAAATTACTTTCTTGCATATTATTTAGACTTCTGCAGTGTGGTATTCAATAATTAGATAATAAAACTAACTCATTGTATGTATACACATGTACTTTTCCCAATTTCACAGATTATATTTAAGATTAGATAAACATATTAATGAGAAATTACTCTAATTTTTTGGTAATATACAGCTATGCAAATAAAAAGGTGACAATTTTACATCCAGAGAATTTACTCATGAATGCATTATCTTTATTCAATTCCTGTACATTTTTTTCTACATCTTTCTGTATATTTATTCAAGTCTCTGGAGGACCCAGCTCCAGGCAAAAGGAAGTCAGGTTTTTCTATCCTTCGTTAAGCTCCCTATTTCTCAGTATTATTTCCTAAATTTGGCTCAGTCTTGGTCAGGTCTCTTACACTTAGTGAGGAACTGCCTGCTTTCTCCATCTCTGAGGGAAAGGGGCATTTCTATCATTGTTGGGGAAAACAATTCACAACACAGAAGGCAAAATCCCTGGGAAAAGGCCAGAGTGACTTTCAAAAGACCAGTAGAAGTTTATTTTGCTCCTATTTCAAACTATAGGAAAATTAAGATGCAATTTGTATTGGAAAAATAAATTTAGGCCGTATGACAGCATTTAGAATATGACAAAATGATAAAACATTTTTGATGACCTTGGACATTTTAATGTTCAACACTTAGAAGCTGTGAATACATTGTTTCTTTCTATTGTATTGGTTTACTCAGTGATATGGAAAAGGAAAGTGAACAAAGAAAATAGCCTTACTGTAGGGCAGCACTTTCTGTGCTCAGAACTGCCATCAATGACACTAATTTTCCTAACGGAGTACTTTTGTACACTAGTAATTTTTCTATACCAGTACTTAATGTGTGTAGAGGAAACACATTATAGAATTTGCAGAAGGCTCTAATTCTACATTATAAAATGTTCTCACTCAGTAGTAGGAGTTGAACAATGAAAACACATGGACATGGGGTGGGGGCAGGGAACGTCATACACTGAGGCCTGTTGGGGGGTGGGGCAGGCATATCATTGGGAGAAATGCCTAATATAGATCACGGGTTGATGGGTGCAGCAAATCACCATGGCAAGTGTATACGTATGTAACAAACCTGCACATTCTGCACTTGTACTCAAAGTATAATAAAACTCAAAGTATAATAAAAAATTTTTTAACAAAATTCTCCCATAGGTTTATTCTGATTATTTATAGTCTGAAAAAATGTTTGGAGGTAACATCAAGTGTTTGGGGGAGTAGGCTGTGTTTAATGGCTTCTGTGCCACATAACTATAGTAGCCGCCATGGGTTCACTGTGATTTCTATTCTGATCTGCGATCCCGTACATGCTGTCTGCAACCCAAGGAAAAGTGAATCCATTTCAGTTCTTCCTAAAGCCTGAAATGTCAACTGGTGAAAAAAAATTATTTCAAATTTAAATTAATATCAAGTGCTTTTTAGTTTCTTAATATCACAGTGCTGACCCAAGGCATGTGCTTCTAATATCCTTTTCAAATAAAACATTTATACAAAAGGTTATGTATATTATTGCTATAAAATTTTATATTGTATAGAATATATTGCAAGTAGCAATTATCACAAATATCTAAGACTAATTTTTTGTATCAAAGTTAGTTTGAGTTGTATTTGTTATGATTTTAAGTAAAAAAATTGAGGAAGAAAAAATATTGTTGAATGTCCTAACATGTACCTGACACTTGACATACATGAACTTATATAATCTTCACAACAGAATATTGAGGTGAGTAATATCATTTTTTTATTTTGCTTATCAAAAACAGAGGCTCATAGATATCAAGCAATAAATCTGCACAGAGATTACATGGGGATCTTGGAATTCACAGTACCACTCTGTTATAACCACCATGTTGAACTGAACTAGTTACACCATTTTCCTTGCACAACAGTGTTATTAAAACTCTCTTCCCTCAAGTGTCTGGGAATATTCTTGTAGAAGTTGGGAAACATTTGTCTTGGTTGAAATTAAAATTCAATTTATTAATCATGAATTACTATGTTAGTCTAGATATTGCCATATTGATACTAAAACAGCAACTTGAATGGGATCTTATTCAAGTGATTTAGGGTTTGTTGAGAGTAGCCTCTAAATCTCAATGCACTTTTACATGATTGCCAATCTGAGGACTGGTCATAAAACACACATTTTATATACTGCTATTGTCACTTTTTCTTTGCCCTTCTCCTTGAATATGTGTTCTTGTGTCTTCTGGGGGCTCATCTCTATATGTTTTCTTCATCTAACACACTTTAACCCAATGTCTGCACTAAAGATGTATATGGTTTACTAATATGAAGAATTTTTAAGCCTTTCATAGAGTGACTTCTCTGTCCTTGAATTGGGTTTAGAGTATATTTATTTCATATCACAGATATTATACAATCTTTGCATTGACCTAGGGTAAGGCTTTTTAGAAAATGTCCCTACCTAGTAATAAATTCAGCTTTAACATACCAGCCTTATGTAAGACATGCTCACCTAAGGACTGTGTTGTTTCTTGCATTCAATTCAGTGAGTTAAATGATTTCAGTCAGTTTTTTTCTTTTCCTCTGTTTGTTGATATCTGTGCCAGTAAGAGTATTATCAGGGGGAGATGGGAGATTCCATAGGATAGCAAAAGAAAGTTTAACAAAAGTACTATTTATCAAGTGGTGAAGAGAATTTATCAACTGATAAGGGAATGGGGAAGCAGGCAGGAACTAGCACCAGTGAGGTGGAGAGCTGTTCCTAACCCTAGGCTGAAGGGGCAATGGGAAGCAATAGTGTTATCAAATCCTTGGAAAAATTCTAACTGTAACCCCTCAGTGGGTTCTTGCCCACTACTCAGATAGCACTAATTTATCAAGACAAGGGAATTACAATAGAGAAAGAGTTTAATACATGCAGAAACCCCTAAATGGGAGATCAAACTTTAATTTTTACTCAGATCTGCCTCCCTGAAAATTTGAAGGCTAGGGTGCTTTTTGTTTGTTTGTTTGGTTGGTTTTTTTCATCTTTTAAGTTCCTGTGCAGGTCTGTTACACAAGTAGGGGTAACACCAGCAGGGGTACATGTGCAGGTTTGTTGCATAGGTAAACTTTTGTCATGAGGATTTATTGTACAGATTATTTCATCACCCAGATGTTAAGCCTACTACCTACTCATTATTTTTCCTGATCCTCACCCATCACTTCCACCCTCCACTCTCCAATAGGTCCCAGTGTGTGTTATTCCCCCTCTATGTGTCCATGTGTTCTCATCATTTAGCTTCCGCTTACACTTATAAGTAAGAACACATGGTATTTGTTTCTCTGTTCCTGCATTAGTTTGCTAAGGATAATGACCTCCAGCCCCATCCAGGTCCCCTGCAAAGGACATGATCTCATTCCTTTTTATGGCTGCATAGTATTCCATGGTGTGTGTGTGTGTGTGTATATACATATATCACATTTTCTTTATCCAATCTATCACTGATTAGGATTTAGGTTGATTCCATGTCTTTTCTATTGAGAATAGCCCTGCAGTGAACATACACATGCATATGTCTTTATAATAGAATGACTTATATTGCTTTGGGTATATACCCAGTAATGGGATTGCTGAGTTGAACGGTATTTCTGTCTTTAGGTCATTCAGGAATTGCCACATTATCTTCCAGAATGGTTGAACTAATTTAGGCTAGGGTTTTAAAAATACAGTTTGGCAGGCAGGGGCTAGGGAATGGATAATGCTGATTAGTAGAGTTGGCGATGAAATCCTTGGGAGCTGAAGCTGTTCTCTTGTGCTGAGTCAATTCCGCATGGGGACCACAAGATCAGATAAGCCAGTTTCCTGGTCTAGGTGGTGCCAGATAACTTTTTGCATGCAGGATCTGAAAAAGATCTCAAAAAGCAATCTCAGCACTTACAATGGTAATGTTATTCATAGGAGCAATGGGTGAAGTTAGGAATCTTGTGGCCTCTGGGCTGAATGACTCCTAAGCCATAATTTCTAATCTTGTGACTAACTTGTTTGTTTTACAAAGGAGGTCTTGTCCCCAAGCAAGGAGGGGATTTGTTTCTGGGAGGGGCACTTATGACCTTTGTTTTAAAGTTAATTCCTATAAACTAAATTCCTTCCAGAGTTAGTTCAGTCTACACTTAGGAATGACCAAGGGAAGTTTGGAGATTGAAGGCGAGATGGAGTTTGTTAGGTTAACTCTCTCACTGTAGTTATTTTCTCACTGTTACACGTTTTGCAAAGGTGGTGTCATAATTACAGAGGAGGAGTAACCCAAATGGAGCTTTGGCAATAAAGGCTTGGAAGTCAACTTGAGAGACATGTTCAAGTTCTCTGACATTTGAAAAACTGTTGCTTTCCATTGGTTGAAGGTTAGAATCTGAGGGTAAAGAAACCCAGAACATGTTTTCTACAAATGTTGTCTCCTGTGACATAGATTAAGACAGCAAAAATGAGAATGTATATGGGAAGAAGAGGACATAAGTATTGAATAACCAACAAATGTTCAAATGTGAACCTCCAACACAGACCCTTCTCTAAATTGCAGTCTTCTGTATTTTACAGTTTATTTGATGGATCCACTCAGATACGAAATAAGTGTGGTGTATGAAATTCTGAAATGATCCCCAAGATTTCCAGTCCCCAGTGTACATACCATAGATAATTCTCTTCCCATGACTGTGTAGGTACCTGCTAGCATAATAGAATGATTTCTCCCTTGATTAGGTTATGTCATGTTATCAAGGTGCTAGGATCTTCACTTCACCATTATGTTACTTTATAGAGAATACCTTGGTAAATGACTAGGGGGAATCTCCAGCTGGCTTTGAACAAAGAACTGTTATGTTACAGAGAGGCACACCTGCATGGAACAACAGCATGTGGCCTTCAGGAGCTGAGAATAATCTCTGATTAATAGCCAGCAAGAAAGCATGAACTCATTTCTGTAACTTCAAATAATAGAATCCTGCCAACAACCTGGATAAAGTTTTAAAAAGACACTGAGCTCCAGATGAGACCTCAGTGTGGTTGACTCCTTGATTTCTGCCCTGTGAGACCTTGAGCAGAGAGATTCCTACTAAGTCAAGCCCCGACTTCTTACTTGCCCAAACTGTGAGGTAATGAAATATTGGTGTTCTGAGTTTTCAGTAATTTTTTACAGAGCAATAAAAATGTAATACTATTTTAAACATTGAAATTAAACTCCTGACTCCTCTTATCCCTCAATCTACTCTACCTCCAATTTTCCTAAGGAAATGGTAGCTGCATATTTCAGCATGCTCAGATCGCAGATCTCAAAACCTTTATTGATCTTTTTTTGTTGTTGTTGTTGAGATGGAATCTTGCTCTTTCACTCAGGCTGGAGTGTAGTGGCATGATGTTGGCTCACTGAAACCTCCGCCTCCCGAGTTCAGGCAATTCTTCTCCCTCAGCCTACCGAGTATCTGCAATTACAAGCATGCACCACCACACCCGGCTAATTTCTGTATTTTTAATAGAGAAGGGGTTTCACCATGGCCAGGATGGTCTCCAATCTCTTGACCTCGTGATCCACTCGCCTCAGCCTCCCAAAGTGTTGAGATTACAGGCAAGAGCCACCCTGCCCAGCCCCTTTATATATCTTTAATTTTACTCCATATTTTCTATCTTAAACACAGGTCACCTGTAAATTCCATTGGCTTTATCTTCAGTGTTTGTCCAGAATTTCAACATTTCTTATCTCTTTGACCCCTGAGTTAATACTTCTATCACTCTTTCTTGAATTATTTTAATAACTTTCTTGCTGCTTTGACTGCTTTCATATCTGCCCCTATGATTTATTCTCTACAAAGTAGTCAGAATATTACTGCTAAAAGGTAACTTAAAAACATCACTGGAGGCCTTACAGTGGCTTCCAGTCTCTTTCAGGAAAGAAAAAAAATTATTTTAAATGTTCCGTAGATATCAGAACAATTCAGAATCGGATTCCTGGACCAAGACTGGTTCAAAAACTGTTCTTTCCTGTCCATGCAATTTTCATAAACAAAATATGGTTGCTATAGATCTTTTCTTCTCTATGTTTGTTTTGCTTATATTTATAAAAATTTGATTTTGTATGTTGACTTATATTTAAATGTTGTTTCCATTTTGTAAGTCTTCTGTGTTTGTTTTTAATTTGTGTTTGTAGTAAGTCCTTTTAATTGTATTTTACAAGTTTATGTTTAAGAAAAAAATGTATAATGAGAAACTTACCCTGTGTTTCACTACAACGTGAGAACCTCTCAAATTTTGTTTCCTACCACTCTGTGTTTTGCTTACTATGTTCAAGGCTCACTTGCTCCTGGTTGTTCCTCCCTCATCTCAAGTCCATCACCTGAAATGCCTTTGTCCCAGATCTGCTCAAGGCTTACCCTTTACCTTCAGTACAGATGATACTCAAATCTCACCTCGCCAAATAACTTTTTAATTATTACTTCTTTTCATTATCATTCTTTTAAAAAATAGCAATTCCTTCCCATTGGCAATCCCTATTTCCTTTATCTAACTGTATCTTTTCCAAGAAACTGTAAGATATATTTATAGATATTATGTGTTTGAATGTGTGTGTGTGCATATATATATATACATATATATATATATGTGAATATCCCCCTTGATACTATAATTACCACAAACATAGTGACTTAAAATAATAGTTATTTCAATGTGTTAATATGCTAGTATATTATACCTTGGTCATGGACATTTTTGGTGGACCTTTGCATTATATATTATAATATATATGTATAAATGAGATTATTATTTATTTATTTTTCACCTAAAAGATTATGAGTTTATTATAACTGGAAAATTGTATTATAACTGTATGTGGCATTTTCTGGCATGTTTTGCTAATGTATAAAATTAAAGCAACCCGTATAAATGACCAGAGATTTGATGAAAATTATTTCACCCAGTTACCTATATATATGTGTGTATATGTATGTATATACTCCAAGTAAAACTAATTACAAAAGCTTAAATGTAACTAAACTCAAACACACACATTTCTCTTGAGTTATCACTGTATATTGATTCTAAATATTTAATTTTGCATACCTGTTTCATAATAAATAAGAGGTCAGCTAATAAGATAATTTAATATATTCTCAGATGTCTCATTATATTCAGAGAATTAATTGGCTTCTAATTTTAAACCAATTATGCAAAAATAGTTTTCATCTATGCTAACTAATCAATCTTAACTTTTATGATTATGCTAAAAATGAATAGCCACAAAATAATCTCAAAGGCATAGGATAAGCTGTTCACATAGGTGTTGGCGGGCTCACCTTTCTTTTCCTGCACTACTAGTAATTTAATCTCAAGAAGAATAAGCATTTATATCTTTATCAGATAACTTGGTAGGTTATACTAGTCAAGCCAATTAACATTGTCTTCTCTTTACATAGTTACCCAAGTTATCACTATGTAGGTAAGCAAAGAAAGGGAGAATTTTACTCAGCACCAACATATTCAAAGTGTATTTGTCTCTTTCTCTTGAAATCCCCACCATTTAAGCCTCTTCTTTAGATATTAAAACATTATTGCTGTTGATAATCATTTGGAATTCCAATAAAACGCACATGGTACTGTGCAAGTAATCTCTGAACAAATAAAACCTCAAGCTTCATACATGGAATCTTTCAGCATAGATTTCAGATATAGCCTCTGTACACAGAAAAGGAGAAAGTTCACTCACTTGTTCGAAAGGGCAGACACTGCTGACACTGAGGAACAGCCATGAATCAAATCAGACAAACACTTTGTTTTTATGAAGCTAAGGCCTAAGTGGGGGCATATACCATAAACAGGAAATAGGCCATCTGCCAGGTAGGAGAACTGCACTGAAGATAAACAAATGAAGGCAAAGGAATAGAAGGTAGTGATGAGAGGAGAGTGCCCTATTCTGTAAAAAGAGAGGGTGAGATGCAAGCAGAGATAAAAAAAAAAGAGATTCGTAGGTCTGGGCAAACAGCTTCTCAGGTAAAAAAATAAAAGGGTGGTAGAAGGATAATAAAGATAATTTTCCACATTTACCGTTTTGCTCCCTGGAAAAGTATTTATCTGGTATAAATAAGGACAGGGAGCTTTGTGGAGATACATAATGAGAATGCCAGGATGAATTTTACAGAGGTATGTGCCCCATAGCAAGTTGAAATGGGAATGACCATTTTGGGCAAAAGTCAACCTCCACTGAGGACCCACTAAGACTAATCTGAGGAAATCCAGAGAATTTGGGAATGTTTTCAGGAGAGTTTCCTAAGAGAACAGATGGGAATAGAAAAGCTGCATTAGTATAGGCTCAAACAGATTTTGGGTCCCCTAAAATAACCCCTCCCAGGAATGCAATCCTGTCCCCCAATTCTGGACAGGATTCTTGCTGACATATATTCCTTTAAAATACTACTTAAAACAGTTATTTTCTCCTTATGCACAGTCATAAAATCTGATTATTCATACCCAATCTTTATCTTAGCAAGGCAAGTTTGTTCAATCAGACATTCTCCTGAGATAGGTCATGCCACTCAGGACAAAGCTCTCTCAAATATAATATATATTTCACATTTAAATATTCTTAATTCTTCTAGATTTCCATTTGCCTTTTCTTTTTTTCTGAAGGAAAGACATAAAAATATCCAATAGAAAAATCCCATTTTGATGACTGACACATCTTTCTTCCTGTCCCCCGCCTTTCATATAAAACTCTTAGAGTTATATTAACTGTAACAGAATTAATTTTATCTTCAAACTACGTTTTCAATGCACTCAATAACTTGGCTGAAATCCAACAAATGTGTATTAACATGTCTCTAATACATCATTCAATACACTTTGGTGAGTACATACTCTAAATCATGTATCATACAACAGTACTTCTGAAGATTTTATTCCACTTGGCTCTGAACATTAAAAGTCAATTAGAATTTTCCGCCTGCCTGCTTTTGGGGTTGAAGGAAAAATGCATAGACATTTAACATCTAGTGTAACGTGGTTTTCAGTGTTACATTAATTTGGACTTGAGTGCACACTCCGTGTTGGTCATGGTATTCTGGACTTTAAGTCATCCTGGTATATTGGACATCAATATTATTATTGAACGAGCAACTCTGAGGGCACTTGAGAAAGAGGTGAAGGTGTTTTGTGTGTGGGAAAGAGAGAGATATGACTAAATGTGACGAATGGAGAAAGCACTGGAAAACAATAGTATTGACCCCAAGTCTTCAATTCTCATTTATATGTGTTCTTTGCCGCACAAGTTTGCGATTTCTCTCATTAGGATAAGAGGGTATTTTCCCATCTTTGACTTCAGTGATAGTCCTATTACTTTATTAGGCAGTTGTGTAATCAGTGAACTTTGACAGAAATAAAGATTCTGGAATAAGATGAACTCAAGAACATTCAGTATAAACTGTACTCAAGAGTTTTTTCTTCTCACCCAGCCAGCCATATAATGTTAATATCAAATATATATACATGTACTTAACCTATGTAAGATATGTTTACATAATATGTCAACATGAACTTTGGGTAGAGACGTGATGTCTCCAGGCATGATTGGGCTTAACATCTTCAGCTTTTTTAGTCACATGGGAAGGACAGAGAGCTACCCTTACCAGCCTGTTTGTCCAAGAAACATGAGAGACATGTGGAGATCTGTACTCAAGCTGCAGGTTAGATGGACCACAGATAACCCCAGCCAGAATGAGCCAACTGTACAGACTGCAAATCCATGAATGAGAGCAATCTTTTCCTCTTTTATTAACCCAAGGTGTTTTGAGATGACTAATTAAGCCCTATTGAGATAATAAACTGATACAAACATGCAGAAATAATTTAAAACAGCAGAAATCCAGCAAATGTTACTTTCTTTTTACTCTACTAGATTATTTGCTTATGTAAAGTTACCTAATTGCAACATAACGATGTAAATGGGAAAGTGAAATATTCTCTAAGAATTATAGCACTGAGTGAGCCAAAATTGGATTGCTACCTGCTTTGTAAACTACATTTATCTTTCTCCTAAATTTGTATAATATATATATTATCTACAGATTATTTTATTTTTGAATAACTGGAAGTTTTAAAATGTATAAAGTGATTTTTATAAAAATAATATCACATGGAAGGGTAAGGAAAAAAAAATCTATTGAGTGCACTTTTTTCCAATGCGTCTTAGTCCAAAGGTCTTTTTGTTTTCAAAGTCTTTAGTGAGTAAATTTACCCTTTAAGACACCACAGATAATTTTAGAAACCTGCTCATTGATTCAATTCAATGAAATATTTATTGAAAACTTACCGTCTAAAATATTACATATGGTTTATATTTATGCATGTATTTATTTATCATTTATATTATGTGTCATTCTGGTAAAGAATCTGAGGCACCTACCAGAGATGCACAGACAGAAATATATTAAGAAAGTCAATGTGGGCCAGGTGTGGTGGCTCAAGCCTGTAATCCCAGCATTTTGGAAGACTGAGGCTGGCAAATCACCTGGGGTCAAGAGTTCCAGACCAGGATGACCAAATGCAAAACCCCATCTATACTAAAAATACAAAAATCAGCTGGGCATGGTGGCCCGTACCTGTAGTTCCAGCTATTTGGTAGGCTGAGGCAGGAGAATCCCTTGAACCTGAACCCGGGAGGCGAAGGTTGCAGTGAGCTGAGATCACGCCAGTACACTCCAGTCTGAGTGACAGAACGAGACTAGCTAAAAAAAAAAAAAAAAAAAAAAAAAAAAAAGAGATTAAGCCATGTGGTTAGTTTGTTAAACAAGCATACCCTAAGTACTGTGTCATTGAAATAAGGCACACATTTTTCTTTGAGCTCCTTACTGGTCAGAATGAAGATAACATTATAAAATGTTACATGGTTGACCAAAAGATTCATAATATCTATCCATTTGATTGGAATAAACATGGCTTTCTGGGTATTAAAGAGTGATGAAGTGGTATCTTCTTCATCCTCATAAATAGTTCATACTGCTCCCACATGTAATTGTCGCCAAATTATTCTTACTACAAATATAACGGTGATTTCTATGCCCGAATGCTATAATAACACTGAGTACAAATTCAAGGAATAATGCAAAAGTAATAGTCATATATTTAATTTTTCAAAAACAGATGACTTAGATATGAGAAATCTTCATTTCTGGATATATCAAATTATAAAATTTAGTTAAGATGTACTGTGCAGATTTCAGGATGCCATCCATGAATACCATTTTTCATGATTTTAATTTTATTGAATATTTACATGCAAAAATTCAATTGATGTTAAATGCTTTGTGCAAATCTTAGTGAAGAAAATATGTATTGCTGATGTATTCATTAGGCACATATTTATTAAATATTATATTAAAGCTTTTAAAAACAAATACTTGTCTTTTAATGTGTTGCCCTTGTGACACTAATGTACAAGGGCATGTTTAGTTGCTTTTAGTGTATTCTGGCTCATAGAATAATTTACCATATACTAGACAGCTTTGAAACAACAGAAATTCATTTTTTACAGTTCTGGGGGCTGTGAAGTCCAGGATCAAGGCACAGACAGATTCAATGTCTGGTGAAAACATGTTTCTTGGTTCATAGATGGTGTGTTCTCATTGCGTGTATCACTTGGATGTTTGGATTTCAACATATGAAATTTGGTGAGAGGAATATTCAGACCATAGCAGTTACTATAGTAGTAAACTTCAAATTAATATTTTATGCACAACTTAAGTACACCGGACGCTTATCACAAACATTCATATTTATAATGTATGCATTTCGTGTGGTAATTACTTTTCTTCCACACGCGCACGCGCACACACACACAAAATGTTTTTTTTTTAATCTTTCAGAAGTATTTACTTTGTACATGTCACAGATAGCAACAGCAAGAAAAATAATGACAACTTTCCATTTCTAGCTTTGTGGGCAAGTGTGTGTGTTTTGTTTTTCTTTTAGCCCATCTACAAGAAACAGAGCCAAGTTGTTAGTCACGGAAGATTGCTTAATACCAGTTTTGTACCCAACAGGATTCTCAAAAGACTGTGTTGCCAGGAAACACAGAGCCAAGGGTACCATGGCAAGCACAGAATAAGTATGGTTGTTTTCAGTGGAGCTCTCCACATCCTTAATTGCTCCAAGAAGTCAGTGTTACATGTTTATCTATTCCCATCTCTGCAGACTTTGCTTGATTTATCTTTATCTTCATAGCAACGTGATGTATTTACTGCTCTGCTGGGCATTTTATAATCAATTCTATTATTCTCATTGTCAGATACTTTTAATTCACACATTGTAATCAATTAATTTGCATCATTCTAACGTCTCTTAAAATAGAACTTTCCCTCACATTGAATTTTGCTTCCTTTAATATTTTATACAGAGTGATTGTATACATTATGAACTAATTTAAAGTGTCTGAGAGTGAATAAACAGATCTCCCTTGACCAAAACCTATCTCCTGAGATAATTGAAATACTCTATAGTAGTGTTATCCACAGATATATTTTAACAGCTATAGTAGATTTTCAGATAGTAAAGTATTGCCATTCCCTTTAAAATCTGGTTTTCTGATGATGATAATTAAGAATAGTTTCTCTAGCTTTAAATAGAATGTATATAGTAACTTCAAGTTAGTCAATAAAATGTATGGCAGAAAAAAGGTAGGAAGTACAAGTTGGTATCTGTAAGACAGTGACAAAAACATTATCCCATAGCAATAATAATATCATGCTGAGTTTTTATTGAAATATTCTCATTTAGATGTATTTTTGAGAATGAGAAAGTTTATTTTTTTGTGTTCAAGTAAGTAATTTATGAGACAGAATGTTAAACCTTCAAAACTACTATTTCAACAAAAATATGACCCACATTGTATATTAGAAACTAAAAATTAACATAAAACCCTCTAAAAATTTTTTATAATCTGATAATTTCTGTATTTAAGAAAATTGAAATTATAATAAAAAGTGCTATAATTAAACTTCAAAATGTTCATTTATTTTTTCTCAACCACTATAAATTTTATACTAATATAATTAATATAATAATAAATCTAAAAAAAGTAGTACCACAAATTCAAATTCAAATTTTATTAACAAATTATAGTTTTATAGCCTGAAGTTTAAATTATACTACCACCATTATATTTATCTAAATTAAGAACAGTATCATACAAAAATAAAACATATCTATTTAAAAATAATTATTAAATATGACATGGCATTTATCTTAATCTGTTGGTTACTAAAGAAAGATGCAGTAAAGAAGTTTCAGAAGTAAAATATTTATAATTTTTGATTTACTTGTGCAAGATAATGACAAGGAAGATGTTCTTCTTGTAAATAAAAGCCTTAAATTACTACATGCCTATATTTGTAATATATCTCTATCAATCAAACCATATGAGCTTAAGAAATACTTATTTTTATTGCATTATTTTCATGAAGTGAGATAATTTGATTAATCTGCTGGGATATTGGTCATGTACTGAGTTGATATGGAAACCATGATAATTCTTGAAAAGATGTAATGGCTTTTGAAAGATAATGGAATTATATCTTTTAAACCAAAAAGAAAATATTTACATTTCCAGTAAATAAATATGTTTGTTACTAAGGAAATGCAAATATACCTAATACATAACAGATTAGCACATGAAGCACAATAAATAAGCAGCTTTTAATGAGAAGTTCACGTTATTTAGAAAAATAACATTACTTGTCTGCCATTAGAAAATAAATCATGGATGACTAGACCTGAGTCTAAGTAAACTTTTGCTGTCATTGGTACACAAGCAGACCTTCACAGAACTGCACAGATAGTTACATGATGCCCTTGCACATTAAAGAAATAAACACACATACATATACAAAGAACCAGACCATTTTTTTTTAAAACGAAAAAGAGGCACGGAAAGTTGAATTGTGTGGCATGCCATCTGTTGTGCTGGAAAAGCCTCTTTCCATGAAAGCCAATGCATGACATACATCAGTCTTTGTTCTGAGCCAAGTGTGTGTTACCTTGTTGGCCCAGGCCCAATACTAAGTCATATGGGCCTCAGAAATGGAAATCCTAGTCAAAATATTCAACTCTGTTTAAACCTATGAAGTCTTACATTCATAAAACCTGTTTTCCACATTAGCAAATGGAATTTTGTGACTTGGAAGTCTGGTAAGGACACCTAATACATTTCCGAAGTGTGGCTGGATATTGCTTCTAGTTAATGTAGATTAGATTATTGACTAGGAAGTTGAGGTCACACTTCACTGTAGAGAAAGCACCTCACTATCACTTTTATTGAACAGTGAGGTTATTTATGCTTTAACAGCCCTGATATATACCTTGATTTTTGGTAATTTAAGACAGATTTTCTTCTGATATAATGTCTCAAACTTCTCCATGTTTTCTAGTTATCTTGTTATTTTCTTGTACCACAGTTTTTACGTTTGCAATATTAATACAATTCTGCAATTTCATGACATTTGGGGGTTGTCATTCAGTAAAAGAATCTTCTTTATCCTCTTGGCTTCCGCTAGAAAAACAGATGGTTTAGAATAAGAAGAAAATAAATAAAAGAGATGCAAAGGTAGACAAAAATGTTAAGTAATTGTTGAAATTCTGACCTTTTAACAAAGCCTGCTGTCAAGCTCTTGACTAGCTAAACCATGACCAGTATATTATTAGGGTAGAAATCCCAAATTTAAATGATTCTGGCTAAATGTAGAGCTTTTCAGTTTTGGAAAGCAAAACAATCAAAATTCTGTACTTCTCTGCTACTACTTTTTTTGTACTATTGCCTCATGCTGCAGTCCTCAAGCATTATAAATGTTAAATTCTTAAAAGACATTAATTGAATACAGCAAAACTGGTGTAAATGAAACTCATGCTAATGAGCAAAATATAAAGGAGTTTTGTAAAACCTTCAATTACTTTAGTTTCTAAGAGAAATAAACAGGGTGTTGATAAAATAAGATTTAGAGAAATTTAGACCACATAGGTATACCTACATATATATTCCTTATGTGTTAAAATTGATATGCATGACTCAATATGGTTAGGCTCTGTGTCCCCACCCAAATCTCATGTTGAATTGTAATCCCCAATACTGGGGGAGGGACCTGGTGGGAAGTGACTGGATCATGAGGGTGGATTTCCCCCTTGCTGTTCTTGTGATAGTGAGTGAATTCTCATGAGATCTGATTTTTGAAAGTTTGTAACACGTCCTCCTTTGCTGTCTCTCTCTCTCCTGTCACCATATAAAGATGGGCTTGCTTCCCCCTTCACTTTCATCTATAATTGTAAGTTTCCTGAGGCTTCCCCCAGTCATGCTTTCTGTACAGCCAATGGAGTTGTGGACCAATTTTTCAATAAACTAGTCAGTCTCAGATAGTTCTTTATAGCAATGTAAAAACAAACTAGTATAGCCCTAAACCTAAACCTAAAACATTGAATACATAGCCATTAATTTGACCTGAAATGTTTCGATTAGAGGTAGAGTGAAACAGATTTGGATAAAATGTTATGATTTGTTGTAATGCTACTAGAAAATACAAAAGCTTAGAGCACTCCAGTAAGATGAGGAAAAGGTGCCACATTATATAAAGATACCAAATTGCCAGAAAAATTTCAGGCATAGTCTTCTGGGAATTAAGGCATAATGGCCTCTGGTAAAATAAGAGATAAGAGCAGATGGAGATCAAGTTTTGAAAGAGCTACAAAGTCAGGGAAAGTCGTTGATCTTGACCCCATTGCAGCCAGTGGGAAGTTCCAAAGTTGCCATGTCAAACTTCAGGTTGATTAATCGGCTTTGCTTTTCAGATATTGAGGTGGGCAGATGTTTCAAATGGGTATCTTTTTCTACTTAAAACATTGCACCAAGAATTGTATACCTAGAAAGTTAAAAATAAATCATCAAGGGTTTTCCCTTCCTTGCATAGTCTCTGAAACATGAAATTTCAGTAAACCCAAATCTTGTGAATTAGTTCAACTTTCTTTTACTCTCATCTGGATGAAATTTGGAAATATTTGTGGATAGTTACCCATGCCATCTATCTGCATGGTCTTTTAAACCCCTGGCTTTCCTCTGAGCAGTAATATGTAAGGCTATAATTCCCTCTAAAATGAGTTTTTTGCTAAACCACAAAATTAATGCATTTTTGACTTTAAGATAAAACCCATAGTCTAAATGTAAGACAAAGAGATTTGAATAGAATATTTTATTAGGAAAAGCCAGTTCTCACTCCCCCATTCCATTTTGCTTAAAACTCTTCTCTGCCTTTCCATTCTAGACACTGACCTACTGAACAGGAAGTAGATGTTGAGATGGGTTTTTAAAAAGCATTTCTCTACCTTACTCATATACTAAATATGAAGTTAGATCCAAAGGTGTAAAAATATTAAACATCTGGACACAATTAGTAATTTGATAGTAATACAACCTGTTATGAACTTCTCATCTGGTATTCTGAGCAGTGTTTTCTCCCTGAGTTTCTCACATCAGAGTGTCACAGAAGCAGTAAAATAGTCATAGGTGAGTAGTACTTTAGGGCACAGCAGCCATGCATCTCATGGCCCTAGAATGGTTCTTCAAGATATGAGAGAGACAGGAAAGACAGAAGATTCAAAAACAATCTTACATTTGTGGTTAGGGTAAAATTCTGAATTGTCAGTTTACATCCAAAATGACTAAGGAAACAAGAGATGAGGTAATAATGACATTTTCTTCTAAAAGACAGAAAAGAGCTCAGAATAGATTTAAAACTCAAAATTAATTATAGAAAATAAATAATTAGTTCATATCTGAATATGTAATTTGAAATTTTACACAGTAGTTTAATTCCATTGTATTTGGATGCAGGTGCTCATATTAAATGACTCTTCTTTACTCTGTATTTTATCCCTTGTTAATTGTTTATATTTCCCCCAAAATATAAAGAAGCAATATCAGAAATACAGTTAAGACAACATCACATCCTCAAACAAAGGAAGTTGGAAATCTTTCTTTCCCTAATTAGGTATGCATTTTAAAGGGTATCCTCTATCCAACTTTAGATATATTATTTAATCATAGCCTTCATTGTCAAATAAACAATATTATACAAATTTTCAATATTTCTCTTCTAGTAATTCTGGAAAATCAGAGGTCAAACTATTTTCTGAGGATAAAAGTAAAAGTGATCCTGAGAGTTCAGAGTAATCAAAGGAAAAATGTAATTGTGCTTATAAAATACTTTATAGATTCTATGGAAAATAAGAAGGTAAATTTTTTCTTTTATGTACATAATCATATTACCCAATTTTTTCAAACTACAAATTAAATTAAATACATGGGTAAATTTATGAGTATAAGGTCCTTCAGTGTAAACTGAAAATGATAGAAAATATATTTTTGAATATCACTTTGAGTGTTTGAATTATTTTAATTGTATGACAAATATAACTTTATTGACCTGCCTCCATAATAATTACAATCATAATGCTTCATTTGCTTTCAAATACAATAAAAATGAGACACATCAACTGATATTTCCTTGATAATTTTCTGATTTTTATTGAGATTGAGAAAGTGATTATTTTGAGTTTAGAAATATAAATTTTCTTAATTTACTGTTTCTTCTTGATCCACAATGTTACCTTAAGCAACACAATATTAGTGTTGACATGATACTAAAATTATAAATTATTAAAAAATATTAGATAATATTAGGTGATAATGAACTAATTATCAGCCTTTGAACATATCTTCCCAATACCCTTGCAAAATGAATACAAGGGTGAATTCAGGAATTTCATCTTTAAGTTCAATGCTTCAAGCTCAATGCTACTTGAAGTACTGTGTGAATTTTAGTAAGCCCATGATCTTTTATTGGAAGCCAATGAGCTAAGCTTTAAAACAAAAAATAAATAAAGTGAGAAAATGTCCCCTATAAGTTCTTGAGGGTGTGGCTTTATTTTTGCTGTTGTTATTCTTCACTGTTATAGCTCCTCTTCCTAGCAAAGGACCTGGTACAATTTAGATATTCAATAAAACATTTTTGAATTGAAACTAAGACTGTATTTAATAAATTACAAGTCATACATTTTGATTTAATATTTTGACAACTTGAAATCACTGACAGGTAATTGTAAATACATACTTGTCATTGTCATTGTGCATGCATGTACTATGCAGATCAGCGACTTGGAAGTTTAAAGTGAAGACTTGGAAGTTTAAAGTTTAAAGTGAAGACAATGGTTAGTTTTTATAAAACTAACAGTGATATAAAAACTGTTATATCACCAATCACCTTGAAGGTACAGAGCACAACTTACACTAATGATAAACAGTAACAGCTCTCAATAGATAAGTGATTTCAAAGACTAGGCTCTAGTTTTTTTAAATGTGAGGTATGCTCAAACCCATTTATTTTGTTTAAAATTTCATTCACATGTAGGCATGTATATAATTTAAACATCTATAAAAATATATCTAAAAGTTCTAAAATAACAACAAAACCAAAAGTGCAAAATGAAAAACAAGGCAGGTCTTTTACTCTCAAAAAACTGGTCTCTTAAGCCTTTACTAATGAACAGTAAATAACTGTACTACCTTGTAAAATATAACAATGTATCCCAAAGAGATGACAGCTGAAGCAGAATTAAAAGAAGAAGGAAAAGGTAAATGAACAACACAAGGTTACATTGAATATGTTTTTACCAATAGCATTAATATTTAGAATTTCATTCCTAAAACATTAAGCAGGTCTTCAAAAAGGGAGTACTGAGACAGTGTTTCTGTTTCTAAGTCTTGGAGAAAATATACCAGAGGGCATCACTTAGCACTGAATGCACCAGAGCCAGTCACAGTCAAGGCTGCCCATTTCCTTTCTTCTTTTTGTATGTAGTTAGATATTAAGATTTTCATATTCTAAATGACAATAAGATGTAGGTAGGCGGAAAATCATCTAATATTTTAGAATAATTAAAATTCTTATACAATGCATGAAATTGACTTTGATAAATAAAAATGTATACTATAACCAAAAGCAACCACCAAAATAACAAAACAAAGTGCTGTAGCTAATTAAACTCACAAGGAAGATAAAATTGAATTATAAACTGTAAATTAACCCAAAGAAGCCAGCAAACTAAGGAACAGGAACAAATGGTTGGAATTAATAGAAACTAAACACAAATGTTTAAGATTTAAACACTGTAATGTCATGTAGTAATTTAAGGGCACAGCAACCATGCTTCTCATGGCCTTATAATGGTTCTTCAATATATGAGAGATACAGGAAAGGCAGAAGATTCTAAAATTTCTTTCCATGAAGAAAACTCCAGAATTGCATGGATTCACTATTTAATTCTCGCAAATATTTAAGGAAGTAATAGTAGCAATTCTACACAAACTTTTTCAGACAGGGGAAAAACTGCAGTCATCTCATGAAGCTGTTATGATCCATATTATCTAGACCAGAAAAATACATTACAAGAGAATGAACTACATAGTAATTTCACTTAGGAACACAGATACAAAAATTTTTAACAAAACTGAGCAACTACAATCACATTAACAATCACAAAAATGATCATATCAACAATCACATTAAATGTAAATAAATGAAAACACTGCAACATTTTTTTTCAAGTGGGCATGACATATTTACCAAGTCAGGCCAAATTTGGTTCCATAAAACTAAACTCAATCACTTTCCAAAACATTCACTAATAAAAAATATTTTTATTGACCATAATGAAATTAAATTATAAATCTGTAGCAGAAGAAAACAGATATCACCAAACATTTGGAAATAAAATGAAATATTTCTAATTAATCAATGAGTAAAATAAAAAATATATAACTTTAGAAAAGATTCAGAACAGAATGAAAATAAAATATACAACAAATTTGTAGGAAATTTGTAGGAAACAACTAAGTATATAGTGTAAAATTCTGACACTAAATGACCTTTAGGATGAAAAAAAAAAAAACCCTTAAATTAATAACCTCATTTCCCACATTAAGAAAGAAGAAAAAGAAGAAAATATCATACACAAAATAAGAGAAATAATAAAGTAGAATTAATGATGTTAAACATACGTATAAAAATGGAGAAAATCAGTGAGACCAAAAGCTTATATTTTGAGATCAACACAGCTGATAAATATCTAGATGAAATGTAGAAGCAACAGAGAGAAAGAAAATAAGCAGCAAGTAAATAAACAAAGAAACAAGACACAAATGTCCGCTATCAATAATTGGAGAATTATCATTACTACAGATCCCATAGACATTGAAAGAATAATAAGGTTATTATGAATAATTATTTGCCAATAATTTCAAAAAGTTAGATAAAGTGTTCAAATTGCTTGCAAGGCACAAACTTAAGAAGCTCATGTAAAAAAAAATGTGTTTTAAATAGTCCCACATCTGCAGAAGAAATATAACTTGTATGTAAAATTCTTCTCATGAAAAAAAATCCACTCTTTCATGGATTCACTATTTAATTCAATCAAATATTTAAGGAAGTAATAGTATCAATTCTATACAAACTCTTCAGACAGACAAAAATCTCAATCATCCCATGAGGCTGTTATGGTCCATATATCTAAACTAGAAAAATGCATTACAAGAGAATGACCTGCAGAGCAATTTCACTTATGAACATAGATACAAAAATTTTTAACACAACTTAGCAAATACAATTTTCTAGAATTTAGAAAATATAACAGAACAAAATGATGAAATAAGTTTTATTGCAGGAATGTAACTTTGATTTAATGTAAAATAGTTAATGCAGTTAAGCATATGAGCCAATCAAAAAAAACAAGTTATGGCAAGAATATAGTGGAACTAGAAATCTCATATGCTATTAATAGGAAAATAACAATAAAGCCACTTTGGAAAATAAATTTTGACAATTTCTTTAAAAAATGTACTTCTGGTATAAACAACAGTGTGTTGAATCTCAAAAGAATTACACTGGGTGAAAATAAAACAAAAGTAAAATAATAATAATAAATACCTATTATATAATTTTATGTATATAAAATTTTTGGTATAAACAATACAATACGTAGCAATAGAAAGTAGATTAACTGGTTGCCTGCAGATGAAGACACAGAGAGGGTTAGGTGAGAGGAAAGATATATGTATACAGTATCAACATGTATCATTTTGTACATTAAATATGTAAAGTTTATTTTATGTTAATTAAACATCAATAAGGCTGTTAAAATATTATTTTAATTATAAGAAGGTATACATAGATATTGATCAATCTTATTACAATATTTCAGAGAAGGATGGCAAATTTCTGGATCTGGCACTGGAAATGGGTAGATCAATTAGAGAAGTTTCGATATCAGCAGACTTTGAAGGAAATATTATAATTAGGCTATTTCTATGAGTATTAAAGTTATATATATAATGATTATGGGTCTTTAGTAAAAGGGGGAGCATGTTGCCAAAATCTTCAATGAATATGTGGTTGAGAAAGAGAGTACCATGCTATAGCTGTCACCAAAAGAGAAGAGAGCTGTATAAGATTTCATGAACTTTAAGTAAAGAAAAACAGACATCAAATTGGACAAGTAATTATGTGGAAGTGGTAATAGGGATAAAAGATACGCATAAAATGTTGCGGCACGAATGGGGTAGAATGGAATGGGAAGCCTCTATTTCAGGGGTTATCAAGTGAAGTAATGATTTTGTTAAAGATAAGGAGACAAAAAGTACATTTTGAAGACACTTGTGAATAGAGAATTTCCTTGCTTCTGGCCCCGTATCCAGTTATACCTGTGAGCAAGTTGTACTCCCACACCTAGGACCTGCAGGCTCACTAGTAACTTCTATTTTAACAAGGAAGTTTTTTCGGCTGTATTTTTCCCATTCTAAATCTGCTTTGATCCTCTGAAGACTGACAGGCTTCCTGGCTTTTATTTGTTCTCTTCCTCAGTAAAGCAAGTTTTCCCTGAAAAATGCCTATTTGGGGAAATCACCTAGACTTCTCTCTAATGTGTCCCATCCACCTGGACACAAGCAAAATATGAAAGAAGTCTGCTCTACAGTTCAGACACTACCTGGGTGGCCCAGCTGCTCTGTCTCATTCTAGTTCATGTTGCTCAGTTGGTGTCCCCTAGCACTTCTGTGCCCTTGACTTTAAGGCTCTAGTAATCTCCTTTTTTTTTTTCCAACCTCCACTTCCTTTAAATGAGACCCTTAAGAAGAAAATTCCTGGAAATGGCGTTGAAGGTTTTGTTTTATTTTCTGTCCAATCCTTTTTCTTCATTATTAGAGCAATGTAGACTCTCAAAGAATTAATTTCTCCTGAAGGTCATTGGGGAAAAGGAAATAATGAACATTTAAGATAATATGTAAGTTGGCAGAAGATATTTTAAAGCTTTAAATGAATGCTAATTTTGTTATGTAAGAAAAATCATTGTAATTTCCTTTGAGCAAGAAAATGATAAAACCGACGGAGTTAAGAAACGTAGAAAAGATTTTCTGTTTGGTGTTTGTTTTTAATATGTAGCAAAACCAAAAACAGTGAAAGGATAATTTAGTAGCTCATTTGCACACAGTGAATTAGTAGAAAGCAGACAATTGTGCATGGTTTTTTGATTCTTACTATGTCTGAACAGGTTTACAAAATTCCTATTTCACAGCATGAGTGAGACTGAGTATCAATGCGTAAGTTTACTTAAGAGCAGAATGCTGTTAATCCTGCATTACCTGCTCCCTAGACCTTCTCACACCATTGATTTCAGGCCTGTAGTTAGGTTAAAAATGGCTCATATCTTCAGATAAATTCAGGGTAGTGTGAAGCCTCAGCCCTCAAATCAGGATTAATATACTCAAAAGGAAGAATAATAAGGAGGTTTAGCGTCCAAGAATATCTTGAGAAAAGAGAACTAAACTATACATGTCCCAGCTCATAATCAACTTACTTCTGTTGTCTTGGTGTATGTCATTCAGGTGGAGGTTGAGTGACATGTTAGTTCATTTCATCTTCAATTACCTGGTGAAGCAATTTTTACATCCCCCATTTTAATAATGAGAAAACTGACTCATTCTGAAGATTAAATTTCAGAGATTCTAATGTGGATTTCTATTTTACCAGAGCCCATATTCATCCCATTACATCTCCTATACCAAACACACACCTTAAAAAATAAAAGAAAAATACTCATTTATTGATATTCATTCATTTAGATATAGTATAATTTATCAGCTTAGTTATGTTTAGATGGTCTTTAAGAAAATTCTAATTAATTTAGAATTTGGGAAGGGGTCAAACTCTGAAGGGTCAGTTAGAAAGATCTAGAATTTTATTTCAGTTCTGCAGTTTTTTATATGTAACTATGACCAAGTTTCTTAACATCTTAGAGCCTCAGGTATGTGTCTTAAAAATAGAAATTAAAACAAGTAATGTTTAACACACACACACAACACACATACCAGGCCTTTAGAGGTAAATAATACTTATTTTCCTTTATTCAATCCTGCCTAAATGCATTGTCTCTAATAAGTCAATGTCTGTATCTTCATAGACATTGATAAATATTATCAGTCATAATTCTAGTATTAATTTTACAATCCTGATCCAGGTACTAAATTAAAGCATTGTAAGATGATAAGAAGAATCTTTTAGCCAGATGGCTGTTCTCTCAGGGAGCAAAGACCTGTCTACAAAATTAGCAAGGCTGACAATTTCTCTTTTTGAACTCAGTTAATACAGTCTTGCTCTAACCTACTTTAGAAGATAAAAAAGTCTCCCAAATATTTCTCTTCCATTACACCTCAATCGACAAAGACTATTCATACTAAATTAGATTCTTTCATTTAATGGTAAAAATAAGTTCAGCTTATTTGCTCATTTCAATTTCATAGCTACAGCTTCAATAGCTTTAATCTCTTGAAATATACAAAATCCAGTACACACTTCCTGTCCCCTTGATTGTCATCTCCTGTGGCAACATAGACACAGATACATTGAAACTTCTACTTGATAGACAGAATCCTTGGAAATGAATTTGTGTAATAAATTAATGCCCTTCCTATTAACAAAGGTCATTTTTTCCCCTGTAATTGTACAGCAAATGCAAACCAAAGGTCCCATAGTACTAGCATATTTTGCATAGACATATTTTTATAATTTTACAAGTAAATATTTTAGGGAAAAACTATTTAATGTTTTCTCTGTAAAAAGTTAAATTTTTAAAATATAGAAAAGTACAAAACTTAATAAGCCAAAGAGATGTTTGGATATCATTTACAATTCATAATTGTTAATTTGTCTACTCCTTTTTCTATATATATGTAATAAAATATTCACTTAAATTTAAAATGTGTTTTGTCACTTATCCTGGGTCCATTACCACATCCATCTACAAACCTCAGGCAAGTGGGATCATACTTATTTTACACATACACATATTTTAATTAAGTATTGTAAAAGTTTACACAAGTAGTATGGTTTTATGCATGAGTGAGCAACTGCCTTTTAGTAGATTTTGTACTATTGACATGTTTTTGGGTTCATAAATATAAATGGATATATATGTGTGTGTGTGCATATATATATATATATATAGAGATAGAGAGAGAGAGAGAGAGGTTTAAGCCATAGCCTTTATCATTGATATGGTATAAAACAAATAGGAAAATATCATTTGTTATGCATTCACTGAGAGATGGATGTTATTTTTTAATATGGTTTTTTAAATGATTAATACAAATTCTCTGTAAAAATTCTTAGACCTCATCATTTATTTGAAAAGTCTTTGTTGCACATCCATTTTGTGTTAGGTACCAGCTAAGTAATGGGGCACAAAGATGAAAAACAAACATTTAGATTCTCTCCTGATGGAGTTGACAAACCAGTGTGAAAGTCAGACATTGACCATACAATCTCAAAGACATTTTATTTAGTTTTCAACTTTGTATAATATGTATGTATTTTTATGTTTTGGCTAAGCAAGTAGTATAAACAACAGTTGCAAGTATTTGAGTCCTCTCATGTATTTTAATCTGGATTGTTGAAGATATTTATGAATATATTATTCAGAAATAATTCTAGATGTAGAAATTTTACTCGATTTTTTTTTTTTTTTTGAGGCAAGAAAAAGGCATTTTATCTTCTGGTAAAATTCCATTGCTTTTTATATGTAATGAATAACAGTGGTGATACAATTAATGATAACAGCAACAACAAAAAGAATGATGTATAATCTGCCTTTAAATCCACTTTGTTGAGATATGACTGATATACAAAAAGCTTTACATATTTAATGTATACAATTTGATGCACTTGGACATAAGTGTAAAACAAGGAAACCAAGAACTGTGCCATAAACACATCCATCACCTCCAAAATTCTCCTCTTGCCTCTTATATTTATTAGTGTTATTTCTTGTGATAATAACTTTTAGCATAAGATCTACCCGTGTAGAAAGTTTTAACATATACAATACAGTATCATTAACTATAGTCACTATGTTCTACAGTAGAGCTCTAGAACTTACTCATCTTAAGTAACTAAAACTTTATACTCATTGACTAATTTCTCCCTGGTACCCACCCTACCCCACCTCCCCTGCTCCTAGGCCCTGGCAACCACCTTTCTAATGCCTTCTTACAGGAGCTTGACTTTTTTAGATTCCTCCAGTAAATGATATTCTTTAGTATTTTTCCTCAGTGTATGACTTATATTTCCTAGAATACTGTCCTCCAGTTTGCCCATGTTGTCACAAATGGCAGATTTTCCTTTGTTTCAAATCTTAAATAATATTCTATTACATGTATATATCACAAATGTTTTATCCACTCATTTGTTGATGAACATTTAAACTGTTTCCAAGTCTTGACCCCATACTCCATAAATATGCTCCAATTCTGTAAGAATCAAGTTGGGAAGAGTACTTGTCTTTTGGATTGAATTCTTTAGATTTATTCATTCTTCTCAAATGACACAAAAATCCCATGAGAAACTTCAGGTTTGACATATGTGGAAAGATTAGTGCATTGCCTGTTAAGTAGACACTCAGAAGGTTCCCAGTATCAATGTAGTCGTCAGTATTTCCTCCTGCATGTCAGCTGTATTTGATTTGCCTACCTGAATTACTAAAATTTGTATGCGACTAGTATTTCAAAATGTTGAGAATAAAAGTACTTTATATTCTAAAAATATAATTCTAGATATGTGAAATAATTATTACTTAATTATTATAACAATATATATAAAAATCTTCTTTAAATTGATGATACTTACCAAAAAGTAAAGTTGCAATGGGACTACTATGGTATTCTGAAATCTTATGCTATATTTCTCCTTCTGGTTATGAAGGAAGATATTTCTCAGCATCACTTGCACTAAGGTTGAGGTTATACTACAGGGTCTGACATTGTGATTGGAGAAAGTGATACATATTATTCTCAGGCTTCCCCCTCAAAAACCCTATGCAAAATTTTCCATAGCATACTGTTTACAAGGGAAGTGTCACAATGTAAAACCCAGATACCTGAGTCAACACTTTGAGAGCATCTTGACCCACATCTGATTTTGATGTGCTAGGAAAATAAATTTTACAAGAATAAACTGAAATAATTTGTGTCACTTATTACCACAATAACAGTGTCCTAGTTCATTGTGACTAATCAACATTTGAAGCTTATTAGCCTTTATTGTTACTGTTAATTATCTAGATAAAGATTCATTGTATTGTTTGATCAAGGGGGAAAAAGCTTTCTCAGCTATAAATATCAGATACTAATTCTTAGCAATGTTTGACAACCTTGGCCTAATAATTTTTATTTGAACATACCATCAATATTTCTTATTTGTATCAAAATACTGTTTAATACCTTTAGTTTTAAAGGAATTAAATTTCAAATATTTCTTGTAAAATAAACACATTTGTAAATATGAGAAATTGTATTTTCTATTTCTTTATAATGAACAAGATTCCTGTTATAATTACCTTTACAATGAAGAATATAACTCTTTTATGAAAGTAGAAACTGTATCATAATGCAATGGCTACTAGTCTGGAGTCTGGAATGAGACATACTGGGTTTCTTTATCTGCTTAGTAACTTACAAGATATATAATTTTGGGAAATTTACTTAAAATCTACAAGGCTAGGTTAATTTGTATGATTATTTCAATAGTTTTATCCGCCCCATTATAACTTTGTCTTTACTGGGACAGAAATAAGGTATGGTTTTGCTCACCGTTTTGCTACCATAAATACAGGGTCTGGATTATAAGAAGCACACTCTGTACTCTTCAAATACTCTATAGGGTTTTGTGAAAACTAAAGATTGAAACATCTTTAACAGTGTTTCTGGTATACAATATTAAATTAGAAACACATGGTATGTAAGTAAACTCTAGATAACCTACAACTCTAGTTAAATGAATACTGCAAATGGAGAATCACACATATATACTTGCTGAAATATGTGGTTACTGCTCTTTGAAATCCAAATCACTTGCATGAGTGCCTGTTCTTTGACAGCCCAACTTGAATTTATAGGAGCTTCTTGAGATTTTCCATTTCTGAGATACTATAGTCTGAACAAATTATCATTAATATGCCACATGCAGTTAATCCAATGCCATAAATAAGTCGATCATTAATATTAAACTGACAGAGGTCATTTATATATAAATTTTTAGTCCAGAGGAATATCCATTATCAAGGCATAAAAAGACTAAGGATACAACACGAGTATTTTTGTCCAGATTTGTTAGTGATCTTATGTCTTATAACACTTTATCTCTCTGTGCTATGCTTTTGATAAAGAAAAATGCTGCCAGTAAAGAGCTTATAGTAGCTATGAATGGATTTCTCACATCAAGTTGACCTCTTTTATTTGTGCTTGGCACAGAATTTTCTATGAAAGTTACAGCTGTGCTGCATCTGATCACCAAGTAGAATTGGCCTATGATACTCTAATCATGCTGATCCTGCCTCCCAGTACTGCTTCCCATATAATGTTAGTGCAAATACATTGAAAAATGTGCATTCCCTTCCATAAACTTCATTATTTTACTCTGTTTTGTAGTTTTCTTGAGCATTTGAGCAAATCGTCTTTTTCGTTTTGGCAAGTAATACTAACAGAAAATTCTCAACACCAGCAATTGTTAAATATAAACATAAAAGAACTACATTTATCATAAAGTACAATTTATTTTAATTCGTTGATATAAAAAGTGCAAGTTGTATCTTCTTTCCTAATAAATACTTAAAGTAATAGATAATAGAATTAATTTTTCATTTGTTAATTTTGTTCCCAAAACAGCTGAAGAAGAGGTATAGCAATAATTAAGGAAGGATGTATTAATTAATAAGAAATTTTAAGAATTAAATGTGATCAGCTTTAACCAACTTTTAACTTTACTCTCAAGCTTGGTAGAACCTGTTCCCTTCAGTGTTCAACTTGACACAGGTACTATGTACTAAAGGTAGGGAAGGAATTTCACTACCCATTTATCATTTTTACAGTCCAATATTTCTGTCGAGTGCCTAACCTCCATAGTGAGAGGCACTGCAGAGAAACATAGATCAGTGCCACAGACAGGAATATGACCCAAGAATACCAGCCAGATTAGCTCTGGTTTGCTGTTTGTTTTGTTTTTATAATTTTTACCTGTCTAATGCAACACTTTTTTTCTACAAAATATTCTCTCTTTATTTTTACTAAATAAAACTTGATTGTTACAAGATATAATTCATGGATTTTGTGTGTGATGAAAATAAAGTCTATGAAAAACATAAATAAAACCACAAAATTTGAAAAAATAACAAATTAAGTTTATATTTTTGTCACTGTTGCTTATTAGAACAAAGAAGCCACAAAAAGAGTTACCAATTACTGACTTGCTAAAACTGTCCAATAGAAAAGATGCCTATCAAGCTTCATAATAATTTCTTCTTCACATAGCACAAAGGGAAAAGAAAATAAATACCAGTTTCACAAAATTAAATATAGAAATAAAATTGGCAGGAGAGTTCATAATAAAATAGTTAACTGATACGTTATGTGAGGCAATAAATTAACAAATATGACTCCCTGACTAATATTCTGTTTTTCTCAGATTCCTGTCTACTAAGGAAATAATCCTAATTTTGGAGGCCAGAAAGATTCTAAATGGTGAGACAGTTATTTCTAAGTTCTCATCTATTTTGACAAAACTTTGACACAGTTAATATTGCACTTTTATTTAAACTCTCTCAACACTTGATGCCCAGGGAAATATTGTATCAATAGCTTGAGTTCTTAAAACACTCTGTCTCCATTACTCTTTATTCCACATCCCTATGACCACTCAATCTGGGAGTTTCTAAGCACTCTGTCCCCTGCATTCTCTCCACACTCAATTATTGACACGATGGTCTTTATAAATTCCAGGGTCTAAATGTATTCAATAAAACAGTTTTTTTTTTTTTCCCAAAATACTGTTCCCTTTACATTAGTGAATTATGAAATTGGTTTTATAAATTAAGACAAACATATTTTAATAAAGTAATATAAATTACTTAAAAATAAAACACAAAAATAGTTTAATTGAATAACTGTACTTCATCAAATTTATTTTTATTTTTTTGCTTTGAAGTACATAAAAAGTTGACACCATAAAAGACACTGTTTGAAAATCATAAATCTGATAAAGACCTAGTATCCAAAATATATAAAAAATCTTTACAAAAAGTGTCAAGTGACCTAATTAAAATGGGGAAAATATTTAAATGAACATTTTTGTTTGAAAAAAAGATATACAAGTGGGCAATGAGCACATGAAAATTTGCTCAACATTATTAGTCATTAAAGAATGCAAATTAAAGCCACAAATGGGAATATAATTAAAAAGATGAAAAACAACAAGTATTGATAAGCATGTGGGAACTGGAAACTACATACATTGGTGGTAGGAATGTAAAATTATGCCATTGTTGTATACAATTATGCAGTTCCAAAAAAGACAAACGAAGGTACTATATGGCCTATCAGTTCTACTCCTAAGTATATGCCAAGGCAAATTAAAAAATAAATTCATGCACAAACATGTAAACAAATGTTTATAGAAGCTTTATTCATAATGGCCAAAAAATGAAAACAACGTCCATCAATTGATGATTGGATAGATAATGTGGTATATCCATACAATAGAATATTATTTAAACAAAAAAAGGAATAAATACCTGCTAGAAAAACGGATATGTCTTGAAAACAGTATGTTAAGTGAAAGCCAATAGAAGAGACGTGTATAATTCCATTAATATGAAATGCTGAAAATAAGCAAATCCACAGACATACATCATAGATTAATAGTACACAGGCACTGTAGAAAGAGTGGAATAAACAGTGATTACAAATAGGGACTGGGTCTGTCTATTAAGCTGATAAAAGTGTTCTAAGATCATATTGCGCTGGTGATCAAACAACTGATTAGGTCCCATTTGTCTATTTTGGCTTTTGTTGCCAATGCTTTTGGTGTTTTAGTTATTAAGTCCTTGCCTATGCCTATGTCCTGAATGGTTTTGCCTAGGTTTTCTTCTAGTGTTTTTATGGTGTTAGGTCTTATGTTTAAGTCTTTAATCAATCTGGAGGTAATTTTAGTGTAAGGTGTCAGAAGGGGTCCAGTTTCTGCTTTCTGCACACTGCTAGCCAGTTTTCCCAGCACCATTTATTAAACAGGGAATCCTTCCCCATTGCTTGTTTTCGTGAGGTTTGTCAAAGATCAGATGGTTGTAGATGTGTGGCATCACCTCTGAGGCCTCTGTTCTGTTCTATTGGTCCATATCTCTGTTTTGGTAGCAGTACCATGCTGTTTTGATTACTGTATCCTTGTAGTATAGTTTGAAGTCAGGTAGCATGATACCCCCAGCTTTGTTCTTTTTGCTTAGAATTGACTTGGCTATGCGGGCTCTCTTTTGGTTCCTTATGAAGTTTAAGGTGGTTTTTTCCAGTTCTGTGAAGAAGGTCATTGGTAGCTTGATGGGGATAATACTGAATCTATAAATTACTTTGGGCAATATGGCCGTTTTCATGATATTGATTCTTCCTAACCATGAGCATGGAATGTTTCTCCATCTGTTTGTGTCCTCTCTTATTTCACTGAGCAGTGGTTTGCAGTTCTCCTTGAAGAGGTCCTTTATGTCCTTTGTTAGTTGTATTCCTAGGTATTTTATTCTCTTTGTAGCAATTGTGAATGGCAGTTCATTCTTGATTTGGCTTTCTTTAAGTCTGTTATTGGTGTATAGGAATGCTTGTGATTTTTGCACATTGATTTTGTATCCTGAGACTTTGCTGAAGTTGCTTATCAGTTTCAGGAGATTTTGGGCTGAGATGATGGAGTCTTCTAGATATACAATCGTGTCATCTGCAAATAGAGATCATTTGACTTCTTCCTTTCCTAATTAAATACTCTTTATTTCTTTTTTCTTACCTGATTGCTCTGGCAAGAACTTCTAATACTATATTGAATAGGAGTGGTGAGGGAGGGCAACCTTGTCTAGTGCCAGTTTCAAAGGGAATGCTTCCAGATTTTGCTCATTCCATATGATATTGGCTCTGGGTATATCATAAACAGCTTTTATTATTTTGAGATACCTTCCGTCGATACCTAGTTTATTGAGAGTTTTTAGCATAAAGTGCTGTTGAATTTTGTCAAAGGCCTTCTGTACATCTATTGAAATAATCATGTGGTTTTTGTCTTTGGTTCTGTTTATCTGGTGAATTACGTTTATAGATTTGTGTATGTTGAACCAGCCTTGCATCCCCAGGATGAAGCCTAATTGATCGTGATGGGTAAGCTTTTTGATGTGCTGTTGCAATTGGTTTTCCAGTGTTTTATTGAAGATTTTTGCATCTATGTTCATCATGGATATCGGCCAGAAGTTTTCTTTTCTTGTTGAGTCTCTGCTGGGTTTTGCTATTAGGATGATGTGGTTTCATAAAATGATTTAGGGAGGACTCCCTTTTTGGACTGTTTGGAATAGTTTCAGGATTGGTACCAGCTCCTCTTTGTATGTCCGGTAGAATTCAGCTGTGAACCCCTCTGGACCTGGACTTTTGTTGGTTGGTAAGCTATTAATTGCTGGCTTAACTTCAGACCTTGTTATTGGTCTATTCAGGGCTTTGACTTCTTACTGGTTTAGGCTTGGGAGGGTGTAAGTGTCCAGGAATTTATCCATTTCTTCCAGGTTTACTGGTTTATGTGCATAGAGCTGTTTGTAGTAATCTTTGATTATGGTTTGTATTTCTGTGGAATCTGTGGTGATATCCCCTTTATCATTTTTATTGCATCTATTTGATTATTCTTTTTTTAAAATTAATCTGGCTAGTGGTCTGTCTATTTTGTTCATCTTTTCTAAAAACCAGCTCCTGGATTTATTGATATTTTGAAGGACCTTTTAAGAAAGGGAACTACAAACTTCTGCTCAAGGAAGTAAGAGAGGACACGAAAAGATGAAAAACCTTCCATACTCATGGTTAGGAAGAATCAATACTGTGAAAATGGCCATATTGCCCAAAGTAATTTATAGATTTCATGTTACCCACATCAAGCTACCATTGACCTTCACAGAACTGGAAGAAACCACCTTAAACTTCACATGGAACCAAAAAGAGCCTGCATAGCCAAGACAATCTTAAGCAAAAAGAACAAAGCTGCAGGCATCATGCTGCCTGACTTCAAACTATACTACAAGGCTACAGTAATAAGAACAGCATGGTACTGGTACCAAAGAGATATAGACTAATGGAATAGATCAGAGGCCTCAGAAGTAACGCCACACATCTACAATCATCTGATCTTTCACAAATCAGACAAAAACAAGCAATGGGGAAAGGATTTCCTGTTTAATAAATGGTGATGTGAAAACTGGCTAACCATGTGCAGAAAGCTAAAACTGGATCCCTTCCTTAAACCTTATACAAAAATTAACTCTAAATGGATTAAAGATTTAAACATAAGATCTAACACCATAAAAACCCTAGAAGAAAACCTAGGCAATACCATTTAGGACATAAGCATAGGCAAGAACTTCATGACTAAAACATCAAAAGCAATGGCAACAAAAGCCAAATTAAACAAACGGAAGCTATTTAAACTTAAGAGCTTCTGCATAGCAAAAGAAACAATTATTAGAGTGAACTGGCAACTAACAGAATGGGAAAAAAATTTTACACCTACTCATCTGACAAAGAGCTAATATCAAAAATCTACAAAGAACTTAAACAAATTTACAAGAAAAAAATAATCCCATCAAAAATTGGGCAAAGGATATGAACACACGCTTTTCAAAAAGACATTTATACAGTCAACATACATATGAAAAAATGCTCATCATCACTGGTCATTAGAGAAATGAAAATCAAAACCACATTGGGCTACCACTTCATGTCAATTAGAATGGCAATCATTAAAAAATCTAGAAACAACAGATGCTGAATAGGATGTGGAAAATTGGAATGCTTTTACACTGTTGGTGGGAGTGTAAATTAGTTCAACCATTGTGTAAGACAGTGTGGCGATTCCTCAAGGGTTTACAAATAGAAATGCCATTTGATCCAGCAATCCCATTTACTGGGTATATACCCAAAGGATTATAAATTGTTCTATTATAAAGACACATGCACATATATGTTCATTGTGGCATCATTTACAATAGTAAAGACTTGGAACCAACCCAAATGCCCATCAATGATGGAATGGAAAAGAAAATGTGCACATATACACCATGGAATACTATGCAGCCATAAAAAGAGATGTGTTTATGTCCTTTGCATGGACATAGATGAACCTGGAAACCGTCATTCTCAGCAAACTGACATAAAAACAGCCAAACAACCCATGTTCTCACTTACAAGTATATGTTGAACAATGAGAACATGTGGACACAGGGACCAGTACATCACACACTGGGGTTTGTTGGGGGGTAGGGGGCTAGGAGGGATAGCAGGGGGTGGGGACATTGGGGAGGGATAACATTAGGAGAAATACCTATTGTAGATGATGGGGAGATGAAGGCTGCAAATCACCATGGCATGCATATACCTATGTAACAATCCTGCAAGATCTGCACATGTACCCCAGAACTTTAGTATAATAAAAAAAGAAATTGCCATAGCCACCCCAACCTTAAGCAACCATTACCCTGGTCAGCCAATAACCATAAACATCGAGGCAAGATCCTCCACTAGAAAAATATTATAATGTGCTAAATTGTTAGATAATTGTTAACATTTTTTAGCAATGTTTTTAAATTAAGGCATGTCCATTTATTTTTACTTAACTCTATTGCACACTTAGTAAACTATCTAATGGTGGAAACACAACTTTTATATATGTTAGGAAACAAAAACTTTTATGTGACTTACTTTACTGAGATATTCAGTTTACTGTGACAACCTTGAATCAAACCAGCAGTATCTTCAAGGTTGGGGAGGGGATAACATGGGGAGAAATGCCAGATAAAGGTGATGGGGAGGAAGGCAGCAAACCACATTGCCATGTATGTACTTATGCAACAATCTTGCATGTTCTTCACATGTACCCCAAAACCTAAAACGCAATAAAATATATATTAAAAAAATAACTACTGAATTGCACAATTAAAACGATGATTTTGGTCATACTGTGTGAACTATATCTCAATTAAAAATTAATAGATGACTAAAATAAATTACCAATCTCACCTACTTGTCAATCAACTTGATTGATAGACACCTTTTACTTTCTGAATACTACTTCATTCATTTCTATACATAAAAACGTCAGCAACATAATACACCTCATAGTCTTTCTGAACTTAGGAAATGAGAACTCCATTTTACCAGTTTTTAGGACAAAATCCTGGAGTGATTTCTTGCTTCTATTTCTATCACATACTGCAGCAATTTTTGGAAACTAACTTTTAAAAATACCCATTTTTTAAATTGACATGTAATTCACATATTATAATAGATATGCTTTCAAACTATACAATTTAGTGATTTTTAGTATATTCAGAGTTGAGTAACCATTATCGCTATCTAATTGAAGAACATTTTCATCTAAAAAAGTACGCAAGAACAAAAGCCAGTACTACAGAGGGTATGCTTGCCTTGTTCCCTACCTAAAAGGAAAAGGTTTCAGTCTTGCACCTTAATGTATGCTAACTAAGGGTTTTTCATAGATGCCCTTCATCAGGTTAAGAATGTTTTCTTTTATTCCTAGTTTGTTGGATTATTTTTTTAACAAAAGAAAGTGTTGGCTTTTGTAAACTATTTTTACTTCTGTTGAGATATTCATGTGGTTTTTGCCCAATGTATCTATATTCTAAGTACTTCTCGTCAACTCGACAATTTCTACCTTGTTCAACTATTATCTTTACATGGAATATGACAATAGCCTTCTAAATAAACTTCTTTTCTTATTTTGCCACACTAGAATGCATTCCTCAAACCATATACAATATTCTTCTGAAACGTAAATCACATTGTGTGACTTTTTAAATACAATCTTCCAATGGCTTTTCGGGTCCCCAGAGTAAAATCCAAAGCCCTGCCAAAGACTGAAAAGGCCTTACATAGCCTGCCTTTTTCATTTTCAATCTCATTTCCTGTAACTCTTCACCTATTAAACAGTGTTTTTCAAACATATCAATTGTTTTCTTATTAAAGAATTATTTATTGAATAATTTATACATTAATGGATACAAATATCCAGGGCAACTATTATAGATGATATAAAAGTTAAGAGATTTCAGATTCCAAGATTATTGTGTTTAGCTTTTTAAAGAAAAATATTAGGTATACAAATGATTATAATTCAAAGTAAAAATTAAAATGCTATAAACAAGGCAAAGATCTAATAACACAAAAACTCAATATAGTGAGAGATTTTTCTAACAGAGAAAACCACAGAAATATTGATGGATAAGAAAAAATTATAGTTGGCATGGAAGAATAAGCTGAATAGAGAAAAGAGGACATCCCAAATGAAGGGAAAGAGAAAATTTTTTTCTCAAATTATTTTTGCACTTTAGAAATTCTTGAGCTACAAGAAATATTCTATGTGTAATTTTAATTCATTTTTTGACTATGAAAACATATGCTTTAAGAAAATTATCTTAATGAATGAGATACATTTGACAGAACATAAAACATATAGTAATGCTCACAATATGTGATTTGTTATGTGATTTAACCGCAAGGCTACTACAGAAGCTATTTACAAATAAAAAGAAAAAGAGAGAAAAGAAAACACCAATGAGAAAAACCTGCAACAAATTATTTAATTACTATTTAAGAGACAAATAAAAGACATTTGTTATGTTATACAACTGACCATTCTATGTGGCATATGGGATAAGAAAAGAATTTTAATGCAATGATAAAACAAATGTAGATTGTACTTTAGAAGCTATATTTTAGTACTTAGAAAATATTAATGTTTTGGTCTGATAAAATATAATGGGCAGAGTTTTAGTGACAGCATAAATAAAAGAACACATTCATCTGTTCATAGCAGCTACACTAATTTTGGCTAATTTGAATATTACCTGAGCTGAATTATAATGTTGAATGACATTTATCATCTAATCTCATTGAAAAAAGTGATTATAATGAAACATTAGTAAGGAATTTTGAATAAGATAGTTGAAAGAAACTGGCCAAATAAAAGTTGTGAGGTTTACACAAAGTACCCATGGCAAGCAAGAAGTATCATCCTCAGGATTATATATAGAGTTAGGGGAGGATTATCAGGAAAATGGAAATGGTTTAATGTGAATAAAGATTTTGCTTATCTGCACATGCATTGGCTCTTTTCTGGACATGACTTGGCAAAACAAAATTGATTCCTACCAATAAATGAGGCTATGGGGCAAGTCCAGGTCATAGAGTTTATAGAATGCAGATGGGCATTGCCATGTTGATGAACAATGAAAGGTTGACTACATCAGTATCATTAGAATGATCTCCTCTAGAGCCATCTGCTGTTGTTTTTCAGATTACCTCTGAGGACTCATCAGAGCCTCAAAGCAGTAACTCTTTTCTTACTATTCAAACTACCATAACAGAATCTGCTGTTATTTCTACACCAACAGTTTTTAGAAAATTTTCCTTTAATACTGAAAAGGCATATTATGTTTTTCAGGGATGGATGTGGGTCACTTTAGCTATTTTATTTTTCCCCTTAATTATCACTGTAATATTTGTGAGATCACGCTGATAAAGAAGAGTAGTAATAAAGAAGTTACCTAGTTAGAGTGTGAGAAAATGTACATATTTGTGTGTATGTGTGTGTGTACTCATACCAATTTACAAGTATACACACATTATATATCACATTTGTAAAGTGGTAGAAATAATATTAGGGATTTTCTTTGTTAGAAGGAATTCAGTTGGTCCTTGAGGAGAATATTCCAATGACTATCTTTATAACTCCATAAAATATTAGTAACATTATATAATTTTTTAAACAGCTGATTTTAAAATCCACTATCATTCAAATAAAATGAAGTTCAAAATATTAAAATACAAGTACACTCTATGAAAAGCAACATGATAAACTTGTAGGTCTGAAATTAAATTTTAATCATGTATCTTAAAAAGCATATTTCAAACTGAGTTGGTAAGATTTTTAGGGAAAATCGTTTTTAAGATATTCAACAGTACTTTGAGAAATACTAAATTTACTAGCTGTCAAGATATCAAAATGCAAAGAAATCAATATAACATTGCCTGAGTTTAGCCCTGAAAAGTCTGTGTCTTCTTGGCTATTACATAAGAGACTGACAACTCTTTAAATGATAGATAATGATAGAGTAAGTTACTTAAACAACTATGGAGTTATCCAGTTTAAAATATCTTGCAGCAGAAAATAAACTTTGTTAGGTTTTACACATAAATACAAACACAATGTATACACATAAATTATTAGAAGAAGATGACTCTGAAATGAAGACCATTGAAGCTATTTGAAGAAAGCTTGGAAAGAAAAGAGATTAGATTTTAGACTATATCAGTATCATCTAGAATAAAAAGTATATTTAATTTTCTGTTTAGTTTTTTAAAGAGAAAATAAAGATAAAACAGAAACAGAGAAAAGGACAATCATTTTCTCATGAAAGAAGTAATATAAAGGGAGCTATATTCAAAAGTAACCACAGCATCCAAACAAATATATATGTACACATACATACACATATATATACCTATGACAATTGCACTGAAGGTTACAAAATTTTTAATTGAAATTCCAAAGTAATATGTAGTGATCAGTTAATGATTGTGTCACTGAAATAATGATTGAACTCATAACTGAAAAATAGTTTTATTCATTTAAGATTTTGGAATGTTTTAGAATTCCATTGAAATTATTTATGGAATAACTAAATGAGCAAACCTAAAATAATGCATATCTTTTGCTTTGGAAAATAATACAAAATGATATTTTGAAAGAAAGTGTAAGCTTGAGCTCTAAGTTTAATTATAACAAATTGTTTTAATAAGGCACTATTTTTGTGAAGTCTATGAACCTATCAGTAATGGCTCTTGTAAGTTTCAAGTACAGTGTGAGCTACATACAATGTTTAGGTCAATGATGGACTGCATATACAGTGATGCTTCCGTAAGATGATAATAAAGCCAAAAAATCCCTATTGCCTAGTGACACAGTAGCCTTTGTAATGTGGCAGTGAAACACAATACTCGCATTCTTAGGGCAATGCTGGTGTAAACAAATTTACTGTGCTTCCCATTGTATAAAGTATAGCACATATAATTATATACAGTATATAATACTTGATAATCATGATAAACTATCTTACCAATTTATGTATTTTGTGTATTAAACTTTAAATCATAATTTTAGAGTACACTCTACTTACATTTAAAACAAAAAGCTAAGGCAGGGAAACACAGTGATACCCTGTCTCTACCAAAATTAAGAAAATAAAAAATTAGCTGGGTGTCACGGCATATGCCTGTAGTTTCATCTACTCAGAAGGCTGAAGTGGGAGGATGACTTGATCATGGGAGGTCGAGGCTGCAGTTAACTGATCATGCCACTGCTCTCTGACCTAGGCAACAGAGTGATACCCTGCCTAAAAAAAAAAAAAAAAAAAAAAAAAAAAAAAGAACAATAAAATAGCCTCAGGCAGGTGTTTCAGGAGATATTCTAGAAGAAGGCATTGCTATGATAGGAGATGACAGCTCTGTATGTGTTGACATATAACAAGTGTGTGTGTTATTTCCCGTGAAGATCTTCCAGTGTGGAGGTGGAAGTCACTGATATTGACAATTCTGACCCTGTGTAGGTCTAGGCTAAGGCGTGGGTTTGTGCCTTATTTTTAACAAAAAACTTTAAGAAGTAAAAAAAGTAAATAAAATATTAAAAATTTTAAAAGTTTATAGGATAAGGATATAAAGACATAAAACGCTTTTTTTACAGCTCTACAGTGTGTTTCTGTTTTAATGTGTTATTACAAAAGAGTGATCTAAAATTTTTTTAATTTAAAAATAAAATGTTACTGTAGGTGAATAGTAATTTGTTATTCATGAAATAAAAACAACCTTTTATAAATTTATTGTACTTTAAGTGAGCAATGTTAATAAAATATACAATAGTGAATAACAATGTTTCAGGCCTTAACATTCACTCATCACTCACTCACTCACTCACTCAGTCAGAACAACTCAATCCTGCAAGCTTTATTCATGGTACGTTTTCTAAACAGGTGCATCTTTTTATTTTTAAGCCTCCATACCATGTTTTAAATATATCTTTTCTATAATTAGCTATGTTTAGATACACAAATGCCATTGTATTACAATTACCTACAGTATTTATTACAGTAACATTCTGTATAGCTTTACAGCCTAGGAGTAGGAGGCTATACCATATAGCCTAGGTGTGTAGTAAACTGTATCATATAGGTTAATTTAACTACACTCTATGATGTCTGTACCATGACAAAATTACCAAACAACACATTTGTCAGAATATATTCCCATTGTTAAGCAATGCAGACTGTAGTTTTCACACTGTATACCTGTCTTTTAAATCAAGTAACTGAAAGAACACTCAATTTCCCAGGGAAGAGAATTGACAATGTAATAAAATGGGCAATAAAGTAATAAAAATATCATCTGTACATATATATACTACCAACATGTTAATATATAGAATTTTTCAGTGTGGATTTGTGTCTTCTTTTCATATATAATTAGATGGACAGAGAAGACAGAAAAACTGGAAAAAAAAAAGTTATGTGCAGGCTTATTTCCAGCTTTTTACATTTATTAACACATAGGGAGTAACTTGCCATGTCTTTAAATATATTATTCATTGTTTAGTTTATTTCCATTTTTCCATGAATACTGAGAAATTACTTTTCTAAGATAAATTGAAATATGACATGTTTATATTTTATAAAATAATTTTGATGCAGAATTTCAAGAGAGAAAAATGGATTGCAAAAATAAAGGTACAACAAAGAACTTTTACTTTGTAAAAAGAGAAGTGTTTTTGTAAGAAAATGTCTCTACCAGGGAGTTAATGGGGCTCCTCCGTGAAGGAATAATAGGAAAAATAATTAGTTCAGAAAGTAAAACTAAATTAGCAATGAAATACAAACTAAGTTATAGTATATTATACAGAAAAATGTCAGTAAATATAAATATATCTGTATATGTTTATACAAACTAGGTTGCCCTAGCTATAAGAAGAATAATTGATTGACATTGCTGTGACAATGCTTCTGAATTCTAAAAGAGCAATCAGTAGTTTTCTAGGTATTGGTTTTCTGGAGATGAAGATAAAAGAATAGAATTTTGGCAATGTGTATAAAAAAGAGAATTAGTCGTTATGTAACCACAAATTCAGCATTAAACACCAAACACAGACACCAAACTATACTCAGATATTCTGTAATTGGAACTGAGTTACCATAAACTCAGCCTACAGTAGGGAAGAGACAATAAAAGTCATAAACTTTATTATAACCCTGTGTGTAGAAACAAGTAACAGCAACAATAACAACAGAAAAGCCAGTGTACAGGGAATTAGGAGCAGATACTCCTGTGCAGAGAGAAGCAAATCTAAGAGAAACAGAAGAGGTGAGCTGGTTCCCAAAAATCTCTCATCCTCAATTTCAGTGCCTGCCTCCAAAGCCTAGTTGAATTCTTACCCTTTCTTAAGTTGACTCCTGAGATTAAAAACGTTTTATAAATGTTTGATACTGGCCGAGATTATTTGAAGTCAGCTTATGATACTTCCAACCAAAGAATCTTAACTTGAACTTAATTGAACTTTCAATTAGTACAATGATGGTATATCTGGGTTGTTTTAACTTGAAGGTAAAGATAAATTTATCCTTAATGCAGGGTATAGAAAATAAATTCAGTCTTTGAAAGTCCATCCAAGTAACGAGGCAGGCAAAATAAAATTACAATTTAAAAGTATAAACAGTGAATACATTTTATATAGCAAGCTTGTCCAACCCGCAGCCTTCAGGCTGCATGCAGTCCAAGGTGGCTTTGAATGCGGCCTAACACAAATCCGTAAACTTTCTTAAAACATTATGAATTTTTTTGGGTGATATTTTCTTTTTTAGATCATCAGCTGTTGTTAGTGTTAGTGTATGTTATGTGTGTCCAAAGACAGTTCTTCTTCTTCCAATGTGACCCAGTACAGCCAAATGATTGGACTCCCCCTGGGTTATAGTAGAGAACTGTGATTTATAAATGAAACAAGTGGATTGTTTTCCTAACAATATAACTGATGCATGGCATTAAATCCTGAATCAGGAGTTGCTCCAAATCTGTTTTATGAGTCTTTCCTAAGGTTATTTGAATAGAAATAAGCAGTGATAAATGTTGTTTCTTAGCAGGAAGTATACTTTGGCAAGTGTGAGTGACCTCATGTCTCAGATGCTCTAGAGAATCCTTGTAGATTTAAGAACAACTCCTGGGGCATTGCAATGTTATGGGAACTTGTCTAGAGCCACTAGATATTGCATGTGATAAATTGTATGTGAGACATTTGCATTAAGCATTTTTGTTGTTGTTGTTGTTGTTGTTGTTTTTTTTTTGGACAATGTCTCACTCTGCTACTCAAGATGGAGTGCAGTGGTGCACTCATGGCTCACTGCTGCCTCAATGTTGTGGGCTCAAGCAATCTTCCTCCCTCAGCCTCCTAAGTAGCTGGCACTACAGGTGTGTACCACCGCACCCAACCTATTTTTGTATATTTTTAGAAAGGCAGTTTTGCATTGTTGTTCAGGCTAGTCTTGAACCCCTGGGCTCAAGGGATCCTCCTTGGATCCTTGGCCTCCCAAATTTCTGGGATTACAGGCATGTGCCACCATACCTGGCCAAAATTTTTGCTTATATAATTAACTTATAATTTTAATTAATAATTGAATTTTTAGTAACAATGCCTAGTATGCATATTAATTAATTTATTATCATAGATCTATTTGTTATAATTAATCACCATCAGCTGGAGAAGACACCGAGGAGGAGGAATGTTAGGTAAATTGCTCACCTCTAGCAGGTCATTCAATTAGTATTTAAGCCTAGGTTGTTAACCTTGCAGTTTTTGAAAACAGGTTATCTTTCCTTCTTGATATAGAACATGGTGTGACAAAAAGATCACTGATCTTAGAGCTAGAAAACAGACTTTCTGTTCTTAATTCTTCTAATTATTCTCTCTAGATATTTAACATATCACTTAATCTCTTTGTTCCAATTTTTTTTTTTGTATACTATAAATAAGAGGATCTCTTGAGGATTAAAATATGGTGACATGGAAGTGTTTTATAAAAAGAAAAATATTCCTTGCATAAAAACAATCTTGTGTATCTCTTGAATCCTAGGTAGTACGATAGTGTTTGGAAAATATGATTTCAATAAGTACTTTTGAATTGTTATGAAGATTGTAGCTCCTGGTATTACCAGATTCAACTAAAGGTTTATACCAGGGCTTGTAATCTCCACTGAGGTAAGAGTGCTTTTCCAAGTTTAGTACTTATTGGCAAAATTTCATTCCTTAAAATTATAAAACTGGGATTTTAGTAATGAGAGGTAGCCCTGCCATAAGATCTTCTCTACATGTTAATTTGCTTCTTTAAGATCAAGAGACAATGTCTTCTTCTGATGCTTTTCTCTTTTAAGCCTTTATCTGATTAAGTCAGGTGTAATATCCAGGATTATTTTCTTTTGATTAACACGAAGACAACTGATTAGAGAACTTTGTTACATCATATATATATATATATATATATATATATTGTATACACACACACATACATATATATGATATAGGCATATATATGATGTCTACATACACATATATATGATATACACATATACAGGTACATCATATTATGTATATATACACATAGTTATGATATAGGCATATGTATTATATATACTTATAAAATAGACTTTATATAATATATACTCAGTATATATAGACACACACACACACACACATTTACCATATAATATAATAGCATTGGATGTGATATCCCATTATATTCATAGATTCCACATTTTCTCAAGGGAAAAGATTTATTCAACATTTTATCATAATTAGGCCTGGCACAGTTCCCTCATACCTATTACCCCAGCACTTTGGGGAGATCAAGGCAGGAGGAGCTCTTGAGCTCAGGAGTTTGAGACCAGCCTGGGCAATAGAGGAGGACTCCATCTCTACTATATATATATATATAATTTTTTTTAATTAGTTGAGCACAGTGGCATGCATCTGTGGTCTCAGCTACTTGGAAGGCAGAGGTGAGAGGGTAACTTGAGTCTTGGAGTTTGAGGCAGCAGTGAGTCACAATCGTAACACTGCACTCGAGCCTGGATGACAAAGTGAGACCCTATTTTTTTTTTAAGTTATATCACCATTTTGTGTATATATGATTATATTATCCCATTGGTTAGAGTTTATTTTAGAATTCTATTCATTACAAGTAAAATATACTACTCCTTCTTCATCCTTTCTTCTCTGATTTCTTTGCTAAGAAAAATCAAGATAATAAATTATAAAGAATTAAACTATTTCAGTAAATTCAAGGAAATATTTCTTCATCTTATACAAACTTCACGAATGAAAGAATTATATTCTACAATCAAAAATCAGGAATTTTTGTTGGAATCATTTTATTTGCATAAACAATATACAATTTCAGAGTACTATCAGTGTTATACACATTTCAAAATTGATTTTGAACATTTCCTATATTTTTAAAATATGGCTTAAAATACTTTTTAAAACTGAGAATTTAAATTAAAGAGAATTCTATAAAACACAGCTTTATACTTTAAAAGAGGAAACAATGAATTCAGATAAAAATGAGCAAATCTGTCATCTTATGAATTTTTCTTTGCGAAAATTCCAAACACTTTTCTTAATGCTGTGAATTAAGTTATGAGTGCCTAAAATTTGTAATCCAGCTTTAGGAGAATTATGTTTAGAAAGATGATACTTTCAGTAAGTAAAATATCAAAGCAAATCTAGATAGTCAGCCTCTCTGATAAAAAATAAATACAAATAAGAGCAACATTTACATGCACACATAAACACATATACGCATACCCTTTTTTTTTTTTTTACAAAGCAGAGAACCATTAAGAGAAGTGGCAAAATATTTTTATATCATCATGTATTCTTTAGAAATGTTTGTTAGAGAAAATATTGGATCATATTAGGGAACTATGCATCACTGAGTAAACTCCAAATATTCTTATATAGAAAAATATTGCCATACAAAATGTTTAAAATCTCACCACTATCTTTAATTTAGACCAACAAAAAATATAGAAACAGATAAACAGTAGTGCAAATATTATATTCTTGCCACTATGGACTTAAAAAGAACTTGTGATATTTTTCTATTCTTCCAAAAACATAAAAATATTTTAAAGAAAAATGCAATATGTCAATGTCACTAAAACTCAAAAGTATCTTCAATAACAAGTAGTTTTGTAATTGAAACTAAAGAAAAACTAAATGTGACAGAACTTCTGTGGATGACAGTGGCCTGAGTAAAGAAATTAATAATTTCCTTGTTCCAGTATATTTTACTAAACAATGGCCAATGGCCCTGAGGGAAGGTGTTCTCTTTCCTGGTCCACAAGGGGGCGTTGTTTTAAGGGCAAGAACTTCCTAGCACCATGCCCCCCTCCCATCTGTCTCCATCTGGGAGATTTAACGGTTTTGCGAGCCCGGGAAGAAACTAACAGTCATTCCAGAGGAAGTTCTAAGGAACTCCTTTCTTTGGCCAGGGGTCTTAGAGAAGGTGGGGGTTCCTCCCAGGTTAAAAGTCCTCTTCTTTAACACCCCTTCAGACTCCATGTTTGGATCCCCTTCCACGAATACTTCCCTTTGTGGAGGCCTGTCTTCCCCTCCTAAACTCCATCTCTCTACTCCCTTCCACTCAGTGTGGAAGCCGCTTTCCTCTCCTGGATTCCATCTTTCTGGATTCTGTCACTCAGTGTGAGAGTTAGCTGTTTCTTTCTCTCTTCTTCTCCTGTTTCTCTCTCTAAATAAATCACTTTCGACAAACACTTTTGAGTCCGGCATTTACCGTGCACTGCACTGTGGTCCTCTCTTTCATTCTTGAGAGGGCAGGAGACCAAGAACCTGGAGAAACGTCCTCTCAGGGGAGCTGAGGGCACCCTGAACCCCAATATTACATTTTTGGTGAGCCAGCCAGGAGAGGGGTACACCAGAAGATGGGTACAGCCAGGGAAGAAGACAAAATCGTGAGTAAAACTGGCCCCATTCTGTCCTCTCTCTTTAAGAACACCTGAAGTGGCCACAGCCAGGCAGGGCGGCGCCTCAGAGGCAGGACCCAGCCCCTCTAAGCAGCGCAGCCCAGCCAGAATTAAAAGCGCAGTTTTTTTTACCTTCAAGCTCTGTCTCTGCTTTCCGTCTCCTTCTCTATCCTTCGGATATTGTCTCTGGGACCAAAACCTGAGGGAGTCTGCAGGGCAGAGGAGGCGAGCAGTGCCCCAGGGCCTTTCTCTCCTTGCCGGCGGGTAACAGCCCATCCCCCAGGGCGGAACTGAGTGCACAGCTGGAGACAACAGTGGGAGGGGCGAGGTACAACGGGGTGGGGGGAGCGGCGCTGCAGCCTGGCGCTTGGCTCTGGCAAGCCTCTCCGGCATTCCCCCTGTCCCAGGCAGCAAGGTAAAAAGGCTCGCAGGGCATTTGCCTGCCAGGCAGTAGCTCGGGAAGTGGCTGAGGCATGCAAGTGCTTCTGATGGGGTCAACATGGAGAGCGAATGCCGGGGTTGGGGAACGCAGGGCCCGCCCAGCAGCAGCCGCAAACGCGGCGGCTTTTAAACTGACAAGGCTAGCGGCTTTTTTCCTCAGCTTGTGCGGCTCTGAGGGAAAGGAAGCGGCTGCTGGCCGGCAGCCCCGCCCGGCTTTTAGGCAGGCCACATTGCCTCAGGGTGCAGCATGCTCATTCAAAATACGGCTTAAGAAAGCTTTCTGTCTCACCTTAGTGTAGGTGGCCTGTTTGCACAGTTGGTGGAGGTGGATGGCCTGTAACTGGAAGGTTGATGGTTCAAATCTGTGGTGGAGCTAGTCTTAATTTTGGAAAATCTTTTGGGGAAATTCAGAAGTTGAAGGCTATGGGACTTCGTGTTTGGTGTATAATTTGTCTTGCTTAGGATTGGCTCTCTGGCAGAACTTTTCCATCTAGAAGATCATAGTTAAACCGGTTCCAGGCCCAAATAGTCAATGGCAGGTCTCACAACCTTAAGAGCATTTTCCTACAGGGGAAGATGGGTTAGGGGAGAGGAGGCCCAGGTCCTGAGGGTATTGTTCCAGCCTCAGCCACACAGCCTGCCTTCTTTGAACTCTGTACTCTAGTGGCCCGTCTCTAGAAGTTTACCCTTCTGGGGCAGTTTTATAAATTGGCCTGTGAAAATTGGACTTTTGCTGGGAAATATTGATATCTATCTCCTGAGCCTCAGTGGCCTCATCGGGGCTTGTTGGTACATGGCTACCTAACCCAACAGTTCCTCTCTTTCCATGCATCTATGGTAGTCACTGGAGGTCATGCAGGCAGTGAGAATGGTCCTATGATGATGGTAGGTCATGACTCAAATCCAGTACATAGGAGGCCCTCTGATAAGATGGATCACACACACTGGGGACACAAAATGTAGGGGGAGTGACTGAAAGACATTTCATTTTAGTACTCTTTTTACCTGGGGGGATGCCTCAGGTTGAAGCAGCTGTAATTTCTTTAAACGGGGATGTAGGCATCCCTTGTGTTAGATTTCAGATGGGTGCTTCTATTCCCAAGCTCAAGTCCCCATTAGAGTGTATACTGGAAAATTGGGACGAATTTGACACATGATCTTTAAAGAACAGGCAGCTTATTTTTCTCTGCCAAATAGCATCGCCAAATTACCCTCTGCCTAGTGGAAAACCTAGCCCCAAATGGAAGGGAAGAAAACCCAACAGCTTTCCTTGAGCGATTGTGGGAGACTTTAAGAAAGCACACCCCCCCCCCAAATCACCAGACTCCATTAAGAATCAGTTAATACTAAAGGACAAGTCTATCAGTCAGCAGCAGATATCAGGTGGAAGCTCCAGAAGCTGGCTTTGGGACCAGAACAGAGTCTGGAATCATTACTGAACCAGGCAACCTCGGTGTTTTATAATAGATACCAGAAGGAACAGACTGAAAGGACCAGGAGAGATCAGCCTTAGTTATAAGAGAAAGGTTTGGGTTTGCCACCAGTCTGGCAAAACTTGTTACCAGTGCAGTCTGAAGGAACACTCTCTAAGAAATTGTCCCCAGAGGAATGGACTACCATCTCATCCATGCTCACTGTGCCAAGGGAATCACCGGAAAGCACACTGTCCCAGGGGATGAAGGTTCTCAAGGCCTGAGGGGTCTGACCAGATGACCCAACGGCAGGACTCAGGATGCCTGGGGACAAGTGCCAGCATGAGCCGTCACCCCCACAGAGCCCCAGGTCAAGCTGACCATAGAAGTCCAGGAAGTTAATCTTCTCCAGGACACTGCATGGCCTTCTCAGTATTTCTCTTCTGCCCTGGAGACTTGGTGCTTGTTAATTCTCTCCCCCTCAGACTCTCCCTCTCTAGGCCCATCCTGGGAAGGACCATTTTCAGTCATTCTGTCTACTCCAACGGCAGTTAAGGTAGTAGAAACAGACTCATGGATTCATCACACTCGGCTGAAGCCTTGGACACCTACTGAAGAAAATCACAGACCCTCCACTCCGCAGCCTGAAGTTCCAAGAGACAACCCTTCATAGCCCTGCGAGCCCTTAGAAGATCTACATCTGCTTTTCCAACAAGATCCTCAGGGAAGTAACCACTCATGTCTAATTTATATCCTGGCATTAATAGGACTATAACCCTCAACTTTGCTATCTCTCAAACTCCGATTATCCTTTCATAGTGGGAAAGGAACCTGTCTCTTCCTAGGAAAATTGCTGCTATTTTGTAAACCAATTAAGTATTGTGAAGCTTGTTTAACAACCGACTGTCCTGGCTCTGCTCTCCTAGTCTCTTTTATAACCAGTCTATATTTCTTGGCCTCTGGGCCTCTTATCTTTAACCACATTCGTTTCTTACAGAGTCACGTTCGTTTCTTATAGAGCCATTAGGTCACAAATAATCCTGCCACTGAAACCTCAGATGTCCTTGGCTCATGAATTCTATCGTGGACCTCTGGATAAACCTGCACCACTGAAAGACTCCCCCTCTGGAGGAAACCTCAATGGCAGGGTGCCTTCTGCACCCCATTTCAGCAGGAAGTACTTAAAGAGAATCAAAGTCCGTAATTCCAGCAGAAGTTGAGCGTTCCTGCTCAGAGGTGGGGAATGAGGGAAGGTGTTCTCTTTCCAGGTTTACAAGGGGGCATAGTTTTAAGGGCAAGAATTTTCTAGCACCATGCCCCACTCCCTTCTCTCTCCATCTGGGAGATTTAAGGGTTTATGTTTAAAATTCGAGGGCGCCGGAAGAAACTAAGCGTCAATCACTCCAGCAGAAGTTCTAAGGAACTCCTTTCTTTGGCCAGGGGCCTTAGAGAAGGTGGGGGTTCCCCCCTAGGCTGAAAGTCCCCTTCTTCCACACCCCTTTGGACTCCATGTTTGGATCCCCTTCCCACCCACACTCTCTCGTGGAAGCCTGTCTTCCCCCTCCTAAACTCCATCTCTCTCTATTCCCTTCCACTCAGTGTGGAAGCTGCTTTCCTCTCCTGGATTCCGTCTTTCTGGATTCTCTCATTCAGTGTGAAAGTTAGCTGTTTCCTTCTCTCTCATTCTCCTATTTCTCTCTCTCTCTAAATAAGTCACTTTCTGCAAACACTTTTGAGTCCAGCATTTACTGCTTTCTGCGCCGTGGTCCCCCTCTCTCATTCTTGAGAGGACAGGAGACCAAGAACCTGGAGAAACATCCTCTCAGGGGAGCTAAGGACACCCTGAATCCCTGAACCCCAATATTATAGCCCCAAACCAAAGTGTTGCTTATTATCTATCTACTGTATTGCACTTTTAAGAAAGTAGAAACTGCTTCTAGAAAGAGACTAGTGAAAAAGAAAAGAATAAGTCCATGGAATTGATAGTATTTCTAAATCAAAGATAGCAAAGTATTCTTGGCCACAAGGAAAATTAATCAAACTGAATGAGTACAGAAATTATCCCCAAATAGGTAGAATGAGACCTGATAGATTTAATCAACATCACCTAAAGGAAAATAACATTCACACTCAACAAAGTGGCTGTCCATATAATTTCTATTACATCAAGAATCTCTATCAAGAATCCAGGTGAATTTATACTTTTGCTTCTGTACTGTCAGACAATAGAAAGGCAAATTAGAAATGCAATACCCTGCTCTCAAGGTAAATCTCCAAATGAGGAAATAAATGAATTTCAGATATGCTGGAAAGGTGTTCTAATGGAATTCTCCCACTTTAAATAAGTGGAAGCCAAGAGAGAGAATTTCTTGTTAAACATGAACAAAAGTAAATGCAAATGGTATGGTAAATATGGACGAGAGAGATAGAGAGAGACACAGAAATAAAGAGAGAGAGAGAAGCAAACGTCAAATTAAAAAATACACACGGAGAGAAATATATATATGTGTATATACACGCGTACAAAGATAATATTTTCCACACCATTTTAACTACAGAAATCCAAAATGACAAAATCAATGTTACAATAACTGACCAGAGATTTTAAGGTTATATTAAGGTCAAATAAAGAGAAGACATCCAAAGGACAACCATATATAAAATGAAAATAGAAGAAAAACAATCAAAATATAGCTGAAAACCAAATTAATAACATTAAGAAAATACTAAAATTACCTTAAAAGTAGGAGAAAATATAAATATAGAGAGGATAATAAAAATAAACCCCAATAATTAAATCAGTTTTTAGGACCTTGGAACTAGAATAGAAATTTTTTAATAGGAAAAATTATTCCTCAGACAAAAAAGAAATGATCTTTAGATTGAGAGAACTGATAAGATCTATAAATACCTGGAAAATTTTTTCTACTTTGATCATAATAAAAGAAAATTTCTAAAATTCAGGTCAGGACAGAGTAACTGATACTGGGATAAATGAGAATCTTTTCTGCATAAGCCATTACAATAATTAAATTAGCATTATTTTCTAGATATTGAAAAATAGTACAGGCTTCCAATACACATTGTTCCTTCTAATGCTTCTCCTGGTCCAGGCCTTTACTGGAACCACCTTCCTCCCCCTCTCTGGGAGATTTATCATTGTTCTTCGATATCCAGTTTAATGTAGCCATGCTGGACACCACCAGGCTTTTAGTTGGCTTAGTTCTGAGAACCACTCTGATAATTCTGGTTTTTCCCTACTTCTTTTATAACACTGATTCTTCTACTACTCATAAATGTAGTTCAGTAAATCCTTACTCAGTGTCAAGCATTTTGTTGAAAGCTTTTATTTTCTTTAATATTTGCCATAATGCTGTTTGGTATGATTATGAGTACTTCATTGTTGAAGACGGTATGGAGGGTTAGAAAATAAAGTGTCTTTCCTCATCATACAAAGTGGGGAGCAACAAGACAAGACTATGTGCTCTTAGACAGTCTGCTAGATTGTTAAGAGTATTTTGTTTCTGGTGTTTTAATGTGGGTTTGCCTGTCTTAGCCCATGGAGTTCTATGAGTGCAGAGTGTTCTCTCACTCATCTTCATGAACTGTAACTGGCAAGATACCTGATATGTGAGGGCTTAGTGAATGGTGAAAGCTGAGTGAGACAGTGACTGGAGTCACAGAGGAGAAGATCCCTTTTCCACCTTATCTGATTTTTCTGTCCTCTGAAATGAGAAATTTTGAGATAAGCCCTGAGACAGCTCAGCACTCTGTCACGGGCTAATTTTCCAACTGCATCTGAGGAGGTATACAGTACAAGTAAAGCAGTATGATACTATTGATCTAAAGATTCAGAGAACAAAGTGTAGGTGTTCCAAATCAACTATAATCTGTGGAGAAGTACATTTGAGAATCAGGAATTGCATAAAGGTAGGCTCCACATGTCTGTGTGGCAGTACCTTATGGGTCTCTGGCTAAGAGCTTGGTTGTACATGCAAATAATAGGACATCATGAACTTTATTAGAAAGCAGCTGGTATGAGGCTAAGAGAAAATGAGACACTTGAACTTAAGCAGACCTGGAGTATGATTCAGTTTGAACTGAAAAATTTAGAGAAATCTCATTCATACCTAGAAATGTGACATCTTAAAGGAAGAACCTCAAAGAGTAAGGCATAACCTAACCTTTACTAACAAATTAAATGAAGAAAAAGTCTTGGCAAGATGTTCATGGGAGATAAAGTTCAGGCTTTAAAATCCTGGTAGGTTAGAGAAGTTTCATAGACACCATATGTATCTTACGGATTTAATCTATCTAAATGTATAACCAAGAGTCCTCAAGTGCAAGATATTTAGCCAGTCACTAAGCTCCCTATAGACAAAAACATACAAACAAAAATACCTCACTCCTCAGGGAAAGCTTATAGGACCAGGAGTCTATATCATTCATAATGTCTTATATGTAATACAAAAATTACTAGAAATGAAGAAAAGTTAAAGAAAATGTGACCAGTGGTCAAGGGAAAAATCAGATAAAATAATCAGACCCTAAAATGTAATCAAAATTAGATTTAGCGGCCAAGGATTTTAATCGTATTTTATTAAATATATAAAGAAATTAAAGGACGTAAGATCTTAATGAGTAAAGGGATATTAACTCTCAGTTGAGGGGAAAAACAGAAAAATACATTTAGAAATGAAATATAAAATAAAAGATATTGTCTAACAGCAGATTAAAAATGGTAGAAGAAAGGTTCAGTGAACATGAAGACAGACAGTAGAAACTACTCAAAATAAAGAAAAGAAAGCTAAAAGCATAAAAAAGAAAAAAATAAATAGACTCATTGACCTGTAGGAAAATATATAACCCTGTGTTTATTTGGAGTCACAGAAAAGGAGAGAGAAAATTGGGCAGAAAAATAAATTAGAAAAAATAATGGTCAAAATAACAAGTTTTCAAATTGCTGAAAAGCATTACATTAAAGATACAGACAGTTCAGTTAACACCAAGCAAATAAAATACCAAAGAAAACTATATCCATAAATATAGCCAAACTGCTTAAAAAACAAAGAAAAAGAAAAAAAAAATCTTAAAATAAGCAAGAGTAAAGAGAATAATAACTTACAGGGAACAGTGTTACAAGTTACATTTGTCCTAACTAGATACAATGGTGTCCAAGAAAAAAAAACTCATGATATATTTAAATATTTAAATGAATAACATCAACAGAGAGTATTATATTAGAAAAAATACTCCTTAAAAGGTAGAGTGAAATAAAGTCATTTTAAGATTAAACAAAAGATGAATTAATCTATCACCCCTGAACTGCACTAGAAGCAATCCAACAACTTTGGAATATGTGTTCAAGTGCACATGAAATCTTCACCAAAACAGACCATATTTGGGATGACAGTAATGCATCACAACAAATTTTAAGATTGAAATTTTGCAATGCATGTTATCTGACCACATGTAATTCAATTAAATGTATTCTAATTAATTAGATATGAATTCAATTCAATCAATAACAAGATATTTAGAGAAGCTCTCAAATAATTGGTAACTTTTTTCTAAGTACACTTCTGGATAATCCAAGGTCAAGAAATAAATCACAGTAGTCTAATGTAAATTGAATGGTACTTTATATTACATATTAAATTTGTGAGACGATTAAACAATGAAAACTTAATTTGTATCTTTAAATGCTCATATTATAAAGAATAGTTTGAAAACAAAAATCTCATTTCAAGTTTTGATAATGTTGGTTTAAATTCTAGTGGTAATTTTCTCCCCAACAAAAATGCTAAAAAATAGAATGACATATATGAAACTGTTATTTTTCCACATTGCACAGTGGTAGTATAGGAATTCAGTCAATAAAATAAGGGCTATAAATAAGGTGAATCCTCAGATTGCTCCAGGGTTCCACCTGATGTCATTTTCCAGACTTAAGCACAGGGGACATGAACCCAAGAAGAGCAGCGTGGTCCTGTTTAGTTAAGAACAAAGGAAACAGATTCTGTTGAGGCTTAGTTAGGGGGGGATTGGTGAAACAGAGTATTCAAAGAGAAAGAAATTAAGCAGGAAAATAGCTCCAGAAATAGAAACGAGGTGTCTTTTAGCTTTTACTGAATACTGACTTCGTGTGGGCTATCAATGAACCTTTGCTGAATTTGAGCCTGAGCATAGTAAAATCCCCAAAGCTAGACAAGAATCCATCAGAAAGTTGTAAATTGAGCAGTTTTCAGATCTTGTATGTTGCTATCAGAATTCAAGTTCTAACTAGTCAGAGTCAAGATACCTCATACCGTTTAATCTCAAAAATTAGTCAACATACCAAGAAACAAAAAAATCTTACTCAATGACAGGAAAAATATCCATCATTGGGAACAAGCTAGAAATTATAGCAAAGATTAATTTAACACACAAAGACTTTTAAAATAGTTATTATTCATAGCTTAAGGCTTTAAAAGAAAACCTAAGAAAAATGTAGAGAGAATTGGAAGATATACAAAAGAAGCTTCTAGAGGTAAAAACAGAATATGTGCTATTTCACAGAAAGTAATTAAATGTGCCTAACAGCAGATTAAACACCTACAAAATATGAATGAACCATACAAACTGAAGTCTACAGCAAAAGAAAATGACTGATTAAAAAAAAGCCTTAGTGGTCCTTGAAGTGTACATGCAATTTGTCAGAAACGGGAAGTAAGAAATTACATTAATGAACAATGGCCAACATTTTTTCTAAGTTTCATAGAAAATATAAACTTCTAGATCTACCAATATAGCCCAAGTAGTAAGACCATAATAAAAATGACATCAAGTAATATAATAATAAAATGACCGAAGGACAGTGACTGAAAGAAAAACAAACTTGAAAACAGCAGAGTGAACATATTTTACATAATATGAGAGAAACAAAATATAAAAATAAGACCCGATATCTCATAAGAAATAATACAGTACAGAAGATATCAAAACATTTATAAAAGAAAAAAATCAACAAACACAAATAAATGACAAACATTGGTAAATGGAACTTGGAGAAGATGAAAGGATAAAAGAAAAGATAAATGCTTGTTTTGTTTTGTTTTTAATTTATAAAGAGAGGCAATACATTCATTTATTTGGAAGTTTAAAGTTTGAAGCTTCAATATAAAATATACCTAGTGATGCCTGCATAATTACTTTCAAATATTAAATGGTTTTAATAATGATTATTTCAAAAATATTTACAGTTCTTCAAAGTAATTCCAACTTTATTGATATTAATCAAAGTTAAATTACATTTATTTTTATGTTACCTAGGATGTGTGCATGGGTGTGTATGCACCGCATTCTTATAAACCCTTCTCTCTGTCTGCCTGTCTGTCCATACATTTATTCATGTCTCTATTTTTCCACATTTTTTCATCAAGTCTTCCAGCTTTATATTCATTCAACTATAAAAAAGAGAAATATATACAAATATGCATGTGTTTTATTTCCTGATAAAATTCTTATGGCTGTATGGTGATATTCTGGAGATTATTGTTTTTTTACATAATACTTTCTACCTATATCTTTATTGCTCTAACTTGAGTACATGCTAGTCTTTTTAAAATTACAATGTTAATACAATTGTTACTTACTAAATCACAAAAAATATAAATTTACTTTCAAATCCTAAGTTTTACATTTAATGGTGCATTCCTTACAGAGAAGCGTGACTTCCTGCTTAGTAAATAAAATGTGGTATGTCAGTGCTCCTGTTATGCACATAGTAATTCCTTGCTAAATGGGAAATGTGTTTTTAGAAAATGTCACTCAGAGGAAAAATGCATTAAGCAAACACAGTAAGAGGGTAGAAGAAATAGCGGCAATGAGATCTAGCTTCAGAATATTTCTGCAATCTCTCTTTATATGCTTAGCATCCCATGCTGTTCAACAACTTGGCTTTAGAAGGTACTTTGTTTTTATCTGCTCTGAAACTACATAGAAATGCACTTATTCAGCTGCCTTAAATAAATTACTTTATATTCTGAGAAGTTTTAATTCTATATTAAAGCAAAAAAGTAGAAGACATTACCCATGAATATGCCTCACACTTAGTATTTATTGATATCTAAGCTGAATTTGGAGAGGAAAAAAAACTCTGAAGAATTAGGAAAATGTTTGAACAGTTTCCACCTCAGTAAAGTGTGTAAAGTATGCTATTCATGAGAAGCTAGCACTGCATTACCGTTTCTCTTTATTATATTTTGACCAAGCAACTTTTAACTTCTAAATGGATTGTATACATAAAAATTTAGGCTAATAGCTCTATTTGGTTTCCTGGGATATTTCTAATACTGTAAATGTGGTGAAGGGTTATAGCACATGTCAAACTCTTCAATGTAATTTGCCAATGGCTGTACACTTTATGCAAGAAGTTTTAATGAAGGCTCTGTGATGCAAGATTTTTTCAGGGTCACTTTGCCACCTGGAAATCTGTGGCTGGTGGTGCTTTCTGCTTGAGTATTGTTCACACCTGCTGGGCTCATGCCCTCCACTTGGCCTGGCAGGCTGTGTTTGGCTTGCACTACCAGCCCAGATCCCATGCCTCCCAAAGATGAGTTAGGCACTAAGGGCCAAGGGGTGTGTGAGTGAGCGTGAGGTCCAGCACTGCACACAGCAAGGCATGCTGGATGCTGTGGTGGGGCAGGGAGCTCCAAGCACAGTTTCTAGTTCTGTGCAAGCCTGCAGCTAAACCAGACATACTCTGCTGAGGGCACCGGTGTCTGAATGAGGGGAACTCAGTGACACTAAAAAGCTGGGAGATGCAAGAAACTGCAGAGCCCCAAAGAGGGTGTCACATCCCTGTTGCTGGGAGCCGCTAGGTCTGGGATCCCAGAAGAGCTGCAGCTCTTCTCTCCTTCTCATGGCCCACAGCCCAGTGAGCAAGGGGGCGGGTTTTGGAAGCGGGAGGTTGATATCAGCTTGTTTGTGTTACAGCTCTTGGGGGAGCTCCTGGGCTGGACTCCCAGCCTCTGCTTCTGGTTGTGTGGGGTGGCTGCCCAGGCTGGCAAAGGGCTATAGTGTTACAGCAGTTCTGGTTTGAGGAATCCTGATGTCTAGGCCGCCAAAAGGGTGACCACCCTTCACTCCCACCATCTGTGAGCTTGTCACCACCCACAGCTCAAGCAAGCCAGCCAGGAACACGTTACAGCTCCTTTTGCTCCTGCCTTTCAGCAGGTCTCCAGTTTTTGTCTCACATCCAGGAAGAATGAGGTTATGTAGACAACTGGAGGGTGAGCAGACCAGAACAGAGCTTTATTGAGTGACAGAACAGTTCTCAGGTGACCCAAAGTGGGTAGCTCCTTTCCACAGGCAGGTCATCCCGAAAAGTGTCTGAGTCTGGCTGAGTCTGATTTTTTTCTATGCTCAGAATGGAGGAAGTGCATGCTGATTTGCTGATTGCCCGAGGCAGTAATGGGCGGGACTGGAAAAGACAACATTGAATTGGCCGAAAGGCATCAGTGAAGTTCTCACTCCAGGTGGCAAACTCCACGCAGAACTGGCAGCCAGCTGGGGCCCCAGGCTTCAGGCCATCCCTGGCTTGAAGATGGGGTTTCACCCGGACCCGCCCCTTCCTGCACAGGAACTTGTCTCTTGCCACAATCAACATGCTGTTCACAGAGCCCAGGCTGTCCGCCAAGGGGTGCCTGCAGGCCAGCTCCGAGCCACCCTCAGCCCCTGGAGACCAGAGGGAGTTGGCATGTCAGCACTGTGCTGACTATGCACACACCTGGCTGGGTTGCAACTGTGCTCCGGCTTGGAGACACCAGAGCGGGCACCAGGAGCAGAGAGAGGCCAGGGAACGGGAGCAGTCACTTCCAATACCATGGGGGTAGTGGGCTTCCCGGGCCCTTGAGAGCGCTGGGATGCCCAGATCTGGAGCCGCGGCTGGGGATCTGAGAGCTGTGTCTGGTAGAGTGTCTCCTACCCCAGCAACTCGGTAAGGCCCGAGGCTCCCGCTGGGATCACTTGTTCTCAGCATTCACAGAATGCGCACGCAGCCTTGGCCACACCTGCACCCCTGAAGCTGGCATCCTCACAGCAGCCGCTCCAGACGGGCTGCCGCCACCATCACCTATACTGTCTTTACAAAAGACTTTAGGTAGAAGTTCTTACAGCGTTCTCCAGTTGACTGGTATTGTGCTTATTTTCATCTAGCTGCAGCAATTGTCAGCTCCAAACTAGTTATTTTCGGTATGTGCTTTGCCTGGAATTATTATTTGGGACAATGAGTTAATATTTTATATTTATTTATGTGGCAAAGACACTATGGAAAAAAGCCTCATCTGCCACGCCAGGAAGAAAATGCACATCGGCATCCTAAGCAGATAACGAATGGAGACTAGAAAATATAACTAGGTATTTCTTACCTCTGTTACTCATGATTAGTAACAATTAGTAACTTTTGTTATTGTATAAATGAAGTGAGCTTGCCATTAATTTTTTTGTTCAGATTTAAAGAGCACCATTTCATTATAGTTAAGTAAATGCTGGCATTGGAATTGAACTAAATGACTTGGAATCTGACGCCACGTTTACCTTCTTTTGTGGCTCGAGGCTCCTAACTTCACCTCTTTGTGATTCAGTTTTCTTCTTATTAAGCTGGGGTAAATTTTTGAAATTTGGGGTATGTGATGTGGTAATCAAGGTATATTCATTCGTTTTACAGTTCCTAGGTCTTTATATTTCTGTATTAAATAAATACTACTGATGGATTTTTATGGCACTTATGTTTACAAAATTGCTATTCTATGCTAGAAATTACAAAGCTAAACTAAGATTCTTTCTCTTTGATAATTCTGTGGGAATATATAGAAATAAATTTATTTTATGATAACTGACAGATATGAAGCAATGAGAAATCTCTTTAGAGCTCACTGAAAATTATTTGAACTAGTGAAGATGACCTTAACATATTATTTTAATACCTACTAGTATAATTCAGGCATCTTTGAATAATGATACTCTTTGCATTTAAATATACGGAAGAAATAAAGAAATACTGGGTTTTATTCATCCAAGTTTTTGTTTTTTTCAGCTTTTGCAGCCCTGTAGCAGTGTGGCTGCAATAATTTACAAATGGGGTTTTAATACACGAATGTGTCAGAAAGCCTAACAATCTTCAATATGTTTATGAGCTTTCAATAAAAATGGTATTTAACACTTGAAAAATGTCAAATTTCTCATTTTTGGGAAATTTGAAGGAAATATGTAACTTCATGCTGATTTTATTTTTTGAAATTTATAGTAATTGAATATTTACAATGAAAAATGTATTTATATAAATAACTCATAAAGCTTTATTAATTTAATTTAATCAACACTTTAGTTACCCTCCCAAGATTCTTTGTTAATAGGATTATGAAAATACATTTTGTCAACATCTCATTTCCAAATAGCTTAATCTCAATACACTGCTTTTTCAAAATGACTTTCAGGACACTCTTTTTGAGAAACACATTTAATAAATGGTAAACATCTTGAATTTTAAATTTTAATTAACATACAATTTGTTGCCAATGTATTAAAGCTTTTAAGTAGTGATCATACATAGCTACACATTATGTTTTACTCAATTGTTAGAGAAAGGGCAATTTGTTGAATGTAGATACCCTAATCGTATCTTTATTTTGTAATTTTTCTCAGGTATCAACACGTGCAGTGGCAAAGTACAGACATGTCTACAGCAGGTTTCTTTAAAGTAGTGAAAAACACAGAAATTTGTAAATTTTCTCCATGTAATTTTTATATTTAATTATCACAATTGTATTACATCAGATTTCTAGTAATATTTTCTTAGTAATTTTTCTGATTTTTATAAAATGATAAACTTAAACATGGTCACACATATTCCACTGGTTTGTATAATATAAATTACATAATGACAATAATAATTACATCAGCAATTTAAAGATTTGATAACAAACACAAATATCTTATGGTGCATTTACAATTCCATTAGTGAGATCCAAAGCAAAAGAGTGTAGTAGAAAGAGTAGTATACCAACCCTAATCATTCATCCTCACATTCATCCTCACATATTATGACACTTATTTTTAAACATTAATAGAATGATTTAATCTAATAGATCCTTCATGTGGAAAATAAAAATATTTATAATTATTACACTTAAATATACATATTTTGAAATAAGTTTTACATTTCTTATTATATGGGGATATTTTTATCTGTGGAATATTTGTTTTATATTTTCATATTTTAAAAGATAAATCAATGATTATGGATATATAGACACTTATAAGTAAAAATTATTTTTTTTATTTACCCATGCATGGATTTTGAAAACTACAAATATTTACTGGTGACCAAGATTGGACATATACAAACTGTTCTATGATGTTAAAATATAACAATACATTCCCTGTGCAACTTAGACTTTCAAAATGTAGTCAAAATTTATATAATTTAGCATACTTGGCATAAAAGTATTTATCTGAATGTAATTATATAATAAAATAAATAATATTGAATATATGATACATGTTTGATATGGTTTGGCTGTGTATTCACCCAAATCTCATCATGAATTATAGCTCCCATAATTATTTGTCTTATGGAGGGACCTGGTGAAAGATAATTGAATCATGTGGGGGGGGTCTTTCCTGTCCTATTCTTGTGATAGTGAAAACGCCTCTGCAATCTGATGGTTTTATGAAGGAGAGTTTCCCTGCACAAACTCTCTTCTCTTGTCTGCTGCCATGTGGTACGTGCCTTCACCTTCTACCATAAGTCTTCCCTAGCCACGTGGAACTGTGGGTTCATGAAACCTCTTTCTTTTGTTAATTGCCCAATCTCCAGTATGTCTTTATCCACAGCATAAAAACAGATTAATAAAACATTTGATCTAAGAATCACCTAAAACTGAAATTAAATTTTGATTTATATAGCCTTAATATACAAAGACTAAATTCCAGAAGACCGTTTTTTATTTAAGTATTTTTAAAATGTTATCCTCAATACTGAATTGTTTTTAATCACAATGTATTTCTTGGAGAAAGAAACTGCTATCTACTTTTTCCTTTGGTGTTCTACAGAGAAGTTTTTAGTGAGGATTATTTTTCATTGTATCTATTTTATAATAGTGGATCTCCAAAAACAAACTAATTTCTACTAACTTATCGAATATTCTGCATCAAAGTCAATGCTAGCACTTTACATACATTATTTATAATCTTCAAAATTACACTCCAAGAGAGCTATCATTCCCATTTTATGCACGAGGAAATAGAAAGTTTAAATAATATGTGTAGGAGAAGGTCTATTGAGTAGCTGGAAGAGAGGAATTTAGAACCTGACTTTTAGAAATCCTAAGGCATATACTTTTTAATAAAATAAATATATATATACATACACATACATATATAAAGTCTATTCCAGTAATTATCTGCACCATACCCTTTTTGAAATTTTTTTAACAAAAATTTGTCTTAGATAATAAAACTATATAAGCTCATAAGTTTCTTCTGAAAAGCCTTTTAGGATTTGATTTAAATTGACTTGATCTATAGATCAGTTTTGAGAAGATCATTAATTATTGTCTTCCAATTCTTGATTATGCACCTCTCAGTTCATTTTGGCTTCATTTAATTGATATGGCATTGTTTTGCAACTTCCCGTGTATATCTTTCTTTAAATTTTTTCTAATAATTATATTTTTACAGTACTATTATGAAGGACATTTTATTTTAAATTACGTTTTTCTAAATTTTCAATAGAACGTATAGAATACAATTTATTTCTTATATTAATACTGCTTCTGCAATCTTGTTAAACTTGTTTATTAGTTTTTGTATCTTTTATTTTTGTGGATTTTCTTAGGATTTTTCTATGCTATCGACAAATAAAAATGTTTTCCTTTGTTTAACTCAAATTTGTGTAATCTTACTTTGTTTTTCTTGCCTTATTGCACAGCCCAATACTTCTGATAAAAGGATCAATTAATGTGGTTAATGTTTAACAAGCATAAAGCCTTTCACCATTGATCTGATGTTAGATTCTTAATAGGTGGTATTAATCAAACTAAGAAATATGTCTTCTGTTTCTAGTTTACTGGGGGTTTTGTCATAAAAGGATATACATTTTGTCATATTATATTTTGTATCTCTTGAAATTATTTTGTGTTTTTCTCTTTCCTTTACTATTATACATTGCATGTAAGTATTTACATATATTCATACACTCTGCATTCCTGAGATAAACTTGAGTTGGTCATAACATAGTCTCATTTTTATTTGTTGTTGTATTCAATTTTTCATGTATGTTTATAAAAATACTAAACTGTAGTTTTCTTTTAGTAATTGATTGTCTAGTTTCAAAATTAAGGTGACACAAATGTCTCAATTTTCTGAAAAACTGTATAACATATTGGTACTATATTTCTAAAATGAAACATTTTGGAACATTTTGAAGTAGAACATTTTTAGATTTGTTTTTAAAGACTTCTGAGCCTAGAGTTTTTTTTGTGGAAAAGTTTTTTTCTATAGAATTGCTTTTTGTTTCTGCTACACTAAGGATTAGTAATGTATGTCCTAATTTTTATTTTGTTTACTTCAATAGCTTTTGGGGTACAAGTGGTTTTTGTTAACAGGGATGAATTCTATAGTGGTGAATTCTGAGGTTTAGTGTACTCAGTATGCAGATTTTATCTCTCATCTCCTTCATGTCCTTTCCATTTTGAGTCTTCCAAGTCTAGCATATCACTCTGTATATCTTTGTGTCCTCATAGCTTAGCTCCCACTTATCAGTGAAAACCTATAATATTTGATTTTCTATTCCTGAGTTACCTCACTTAAAAGAATGGCCACCAGCTCCATTGCTGCCAATGACATTGTTTTGTTCCTTTTTATGGTTGAACAGTATTTCATGGTATATATATATATATATATATATATATATATATATGTGTGTGTGTGTGTGTGTGTGTGTGTATATGTATGTGTGTGTGTATATATACACACACACACACACATACACATGTTCCTTAGACAGTGATTGGTCAGTGGACACTTAGCTTGGTTATATATCTTTGTAATTTTAAATTGGCTGCTATAAATATTCATGGGCAAGTGTCTTTTCCATACAATGACTTCTTTCCTTTGGATTGATATTGAGTAGTGAAAAGGCTAGATTGAATGGTACATCTACTTTTAGTCCTTTAAGGAATCTCTTTCTAAATATGTTCTATTTTATCTAGGTTACAAAATCATTGGTATATTTTGTAATTGTCTCATTATTATTTTATTTTCTGAAGGATTTTGAGTGACGTTTTCTATGTAATTTCTGGTATTGGTAATTTTTTCTCACTTTTCTTGATAAGGAGCTTGATAAGGAATCTACGTATTTTATGACTTGTTTAAAAAAATAGTTTTGGGCTTCATTTCACTTTTTGTTTTGACTTTCTGTTTCTATTTCATTTATTTCTGCTCTTACCTTTGCATTTTTCCTTCCATTTGTTTTCCATTAAATATGCTCTTTTTCTATTTTAGATTGTTAGACTAGAAATTTATTAAGAAATATTTCTTTGTTTCCAATGTAGGCAGTTACAACCATAAGTTTACTTTTAAACATGCATATGCCTGATTCTCACAAATTTCATATATTGAGTTCAAAACATTCTCATCATTCTGATTTCACCTGTCATTTTTCTCTTCCCATCCAATATGTTGTAATTACTTACAATGTGCCTGTTTACATTTTAAGCCACACAGGACCATAGCTGTAAAATAAGTCTATTGTTTACAAGCAAATTAAAGTGGGAAAAGAAAAAAACAAAAAAACAAAAAAAAACATTTTTATGTAAATACAGATATGTATCATTTCTGATCTTTATTATTTTATGAGAATATAAGTTTTCATTTGGCATTACATTTTAAGGTAAAAAATTCCATACATTTATTTCGGAACAAGTCAGCTTTTGAAAAATTTTCTTAGTTTTCCTTTTATTTATTTACATTCATTCTTGAATAAAATTTCTCCTGTGTACAGAATTCTGAGTTAACAGTTCTTCTTGGTTGTTAAAAGTATGTGTTCCACTTTCTTCTGTCTTCCATTGTTATTGGTGGATCATTGTTATTCTGTATCAATATGTAATTTTTTTTCTTGCATCTTTCAAGCTTTGCTATATAATTTTGGCTTTAAGCAGTTTAAATATGATGTGTCTCAGAATTGTAGGGAACCAGCCCTACATCACCCATGGGTAACCCATGTTCGATGGTGACAAAGGAATGAAAAAAATAGAGATTAAGAGAGACAGTGGGACCAGGGGCCATCACTCATTACTTTGGAGAAGACAGTGAAGGCCCCGAACTCTCATCATCTACACTATTTATTGGTTACAATCACTTTGATCCATAGGGTAGGAGTGGAGTGATGGCGGAGTGAATCAGTGAGCCAGAACTGGTGTGTCATTCTAAGGACTGATAACAGTGGCGGTTTGGGAGTTTCACAAAACAAGAACATGTGGTTATCTTTAGCTTATTATCTATGTACAGTTGATGGAATGTGGACCTTACAAGTAGCCTAGAAGTTTGGCTATGTCATAGTGCTACAAAGGGATTTTACGTCCTTGAGCACAATGTTTATGGTAACAGAGCTGAGGTCACCCTGCACCGGAACATGAGGCATGGAGAGGCCTTCCTCCTCAGAGGCCTCCTGCGGCCCTCCGCAGTTTGTTGTTCCTTGTTTATGTGTTACTCATAACCAATTTATGTAGGCACTCTGTAGGTCCTTTCTCCTTTGCTGCTTTTCCCAACAAGAATGAGCTTATTCCTACTTACCCTGCCTGGTGTTCATCTTATGCCTGAAAATTTCTTTCAGCAAATTTGGAAAAGTACATCAACTATTTTCTGAATGTTTTTGCCCATTCTTAATCTTCCCATGTTTGTTATTGAGGTATAAATATGCCTGATCCCTTAATAAAGTCTGTTCAAATCTTTCAGTACTTTATCTCTATATTCTTTACCTGGATTATGTCTATTAGTATATATTTAGTTTATGCTTTCCTTTGTCATATACATTTCATTAAATTTATCCAATGAATTTTTCTTAAGCTTCTAATTTTCAATGTTAGAATTATTTGATTATTTTTATTGTTTCTATTCCTTGTTGAGATTTTCTTCTTTACTACTGAGATTTTATGTACTAAAAATATGTGTTGCATTAGTTAATTTATTTGATTATAATAGTCACCCAATCGTTTCCTCTCTTGGTTCTAATGGCTGATTCTTCTCAGGGCCAGTCTTAATTTTCTTTTTATTTTAGCATATGCTCCATATTCATTATTCATCATAATTGAGTAATTATGTGTTTCATTCCAAACTTTATGAGACATTATGAATGACTGTTATTTCTTTTTACTTGTAAAAATGTTATATTATGAATAGTATAATTAAATTTGAAAATTATAATATAATAGTAAAATAAAAATTTATATAATTATAAAATTATATTATATAACTATCACAGCTGTCCCCTGCAGAAGGAAGAGTTCTTACTAAAATCTTAGTCTTTTATATGAAGAAACATAACCTATATCTTGTATTTTTTTTTCTGCATTTTGTGAATCCATTCTGTAGTCTGTTAACCTTAAGTAATTAGAATCCTGTTCACGTGGTCTTAATGTGTACAAAATTAACAAATAATATATTCACACCATAGAAAAATATAAAATGGCCATGAGTTAAAAAAAAAACTGTTATTAAAAATCATAACACTTGGAAGTAACCATTTTTGAGATTTTTGATGTATAATTCTCCCTCCCAGATTTCTTATGCTTTCTATTTGGTGCAATATTATTTTAATATTAATATATTCTTATTAGTATATAAATTATTATAATATGAAACTTATGCTAAAGTGTCAATGCTAATTTAAATTGCAATACAGGGCTACATTTACCATAAATACATATATGCATACATATGTCTCATAAGATATGCAGAAATGAAAAATTTCCATCTTTGACTTTACATGCTCACATTGATTAGCATGAAATTTGTTGTGCTAAATAGCCTGAGAAGAGGGGAGAATAAAATTGACTTGACATGCTAATATTATATTTTACAGTGGGTCACATTTTAATTAAATGGGAATTTTATTGTAGCTACACATGGCGTCTTTGCCTTCAAAAAATACTCCTACTTTCAACAATTCTATGGGAATATTATTAGTCTCATAAGGAGATAAGCTTGTTTAAAAGCTGCTAAAATTTCTGAAGTTTGTGCATAATTGAAGTTAGAGAAGATCCTTGGTGTCTAACTATTCATAGTGTGAATTTAAGACAGACAAAAGAATAAGCAAACCAGAAGATAAATGGTATTTGTAACTTGTAAGTGCAACTGTGTTTCTAAACTATACCTGGTAAATATGTTATGCCTAATCCAAGAAGGTTACTTGTGTCAAAATAAATGCTAATGTAATATCTTAAATCAATAGCCAAACTGAAACAACTAGCCACTGATAGAAGAATATAATTACTGGTTCAATTTTAACAATGAGGATTATATGTAGCTTTCTAAAAAATATTACCTATATATTTTTGCTTCCTGTCTCTAAATCTTAATCAGCACTTTAAAGTATATTTAAGAATTAGGTTTATTGCCTCATTGTATTATACTATGTTATAGACATGTATTTTTATATAAGAATTGGATGACAATGTTTGGTTACAGTTTGTATAATAAAAAGGGTTACATCTATTACAGTAATTCCTGTGCTCATAATGAGAACCATGCAAATAATGTTGACAGCTGGGTTTAATGCCTTTTTATTTGATTTCAGTGGGTTTATCCCTAAGAACAAAGTGAAGATCAAAAAAAGTTATAATTTTTTCAAGGTCACAAATTGATTTGCACATGGTTTTGTTGCCAAGGATAAGTCAAATTTCAACTTTTCTTTTTTACTTCTCCTCAAACACTTAAAATTTTCTATCTGTGATTGTGCCCAGTAAAATGTGATCTCTTCATGTAAATGACAAATTAGAATAATATATTTTAAAGTGAATATTTTCAAGACAATTTATAACAACCACAAAATCAATATAAACAAATAGTAGCTGCATATTTTTGTTTTCACAAAGTCAATTAAAGGCTTGTTCTTTGATAAAGAACAGTATAATGTAGTGGTTAGAACATGATTGCTTGAGCAGAGCTATCTGGATTTCAAACTTGATTCTGCAAATTACCAGCAGTTTGACATCAGGCAAGTTACCCCTTGCTCAATTTCTCTATCTGTAAAATGCACATAGTAATAATATAGATACCTCAAAAGGTTATGTCAGTTTAGACTGAATTAATATTTACCAAACACATAGAATGTTGCCTCACTGTATTCCTATTATTGAGGAAAACATTGTAAAACAAATGTAAAAATAATGTTGGCTGTTTTTTTTTTAAAATAAAAGCTCTTACATTTGGCCCAAGTATTACAAAATCTCCAATTAGCAAAGTATCAATTACATTAAATTAATGTTATTTGCTTAAATAACATAGCTCTAGCTAAGTATTTGATAATTCTATTCTGTTTTTATAACCAAAAGTCTTTGTTCCCTTGGGTGTGTGTATGTGTTTTCCATAAATAACATACTTAAAGCTGACAGGTAAAGTAGCTTAATTCAGTAGGTTCTAAATAATAGAAATCAGAAATTGAAAATTTCATAGCAAGGAAATGTGAGATAAAAGGGATTACCTTTCAAGAGCATCAGATAAAACCCTGTGTAGATTTTGTGTATATGGGTGTGTGGAAAGTTAGTCAATACTTCTGCATTCATTCAGGAACTCAGGCATTATAGTGGCTGCATGCCCAGATAGCAATGTCTGTGAACAGGTGGACTTAATGCTTCAAGGCTACATCTGGTTAGCAATAAATTGAATTCACCACAAAGAAAATAAAGCAAATCAACAAAAGAGTGTTTTTGTGCAAATGGCAAAATATTAAACCACAGGAAGGTCAGTTGAAAGAATAGCTAAGACAAACTGCTAAATTCGTGGAAATATTTTGTGCGTATTTTCTTTGACGTCTTGTCCAAGTGGTTAAAAATAGCCATTCAGCATATTGGAGAACCTGCAGAGTCAAAAATTACAAAACTTGATTTAAAACAGCTGCTCAAGAAATATCATACTGAGCAAAACCTGGAGAATATACATTTCTATTTCTTGGTTAAAGAAACCCACTATTTAATATCATTCATAAAATGGAGTTTGAATATATAGCATACACATGAATTTGGTCATTAAAGATACTTGTCTCTCAGTGACAACAAGTAATTGCTGTTTGAATGGAGGGTCTATTTGATTAATAAAACAATGCTGCTGATTTTATTATTTTTAAGACACTTGAGAGCCTGGTTAAAATTTATGTTGAAAGTTTTAAAGATGTAACTATAAACTAAAAATAGGCTTTTAAATGTATATTACATATAAACTCTCAGACTTCATCTTATTGTGATTGTCTGCCTTTTTTCTTATTCTTTTTATTAAATTCTTATTCGTATTTTATTTAGAAGTCATTGTGTTGTAGATATAATTTTATATAAACTTGTTACTGTGGTTTTATATTTAGAAAAAAGTTGTACACCTATTAGAGTTCCCATGAGCTCTATACTCAGTTTCTTCTACTCTTAACATTTTACATCAGTGTAGTCATCACAAATAATGAGATAATAATTATATAGTATTAACTTATAAAATGCACAGATTTTTAATAATTTCATAGTTCTTATCTACTAACCTTATATGTTTCAGAATCCCATACAGGATAACACATTATATTAATATTATCTCTTTAGACACCTCCTGGCTGGGATACTTTTTCAGACGCTCCTTGTTTTGATGTTTTTGACAATTTTAAGGTGTATTATTCAGGTGTATAGGAGAATGTCCCTTGATGGGGATTAGCTCATATTTTTCATGATTAGACAAACATTGTTAGTTTGTATCAAGGCAACAGAGGTAAAGTGCCATTCTCATATCATCCTATCAAACGTACAGAATGTCAACATGCAATATTACTGTTGATATTAAATCTGATCAACTGGCTGAGGTAGTATTTATTAGGCTTCACCTGTTTCATTCTCCCCCATTCTCTCCCAAACACACCTGACAACCCCCAGTCTGTCTAATATCTCTGAAATTCTTCTTTTTCCAGAATGGTATATAATGAGATTCACACAATATATAGATTTTTCAGACTTGTCATTTAGCAATATGCATTTGAGTTTTATCTGCATCATTTTGTGGTAAAAATGGCCACACTGTCCAAAGTAATTTTTAGATTCAGTGATATTCCTATCAAGCTACCAGTGAGTTCCTTCACAGAATTAGAAAAAAAAAACTATTTTAGATTTCATATGGAACAAAAAAAAAAAAAAAAAAAAGAGCCGTATAGCCAAGACAATCCTAAGCAAAAAGAACAAAGCTAGAGGCATCATACTACCTGACTTCAAATATACTACAAGAATACAAGTAACCAAAACAGCATGGTTCTGGTACCAAAACAAATATAGAGACCAATGGAACAGAACACAGACCTCAGAAATAACACCACACATCTACAACAATCTGCTCTTAGACAAACCTGACAAAAATAAGCAATGGGGAAAGGATTACCTATTTAATAAACGGTGCTGGGAAAACTGGCTAGCCATATGCCAGAAACAGAAACTGGACCCCTTCCTTACACACAAATTAACTCCTGATTGATTAAAGACTTAAACATAAAACCCAAAACCATAAAAACCCTAGAGGAAAAACTAGGCAATACCATTCAGAACATAGGCATAGGCAAAGACGTCATGACTGAAACACCTAAAGCAATTGCCATGAGAGCCAAAATCGGCAAATGTAACCTAATGAAACTAAAGAGCTTCTGCACAGCAAAAGAAACTATCATCAGAGTGAATATGCAACCTACAGAATGGGAAAATTTTTTTTGCAATCTATCCATCTGCCAAAGGGCTAATATCCAGAATCTACTAGCAATTTAAACAAATTTACAAGAAAAAAAAAACCCATGAAAAAGTGGGCAAAGGAAATGAACAGACACTTCTCAAAAGAAGACATTTATGTGGCCAATGAACATGTGAAAGAAAGTTCATCATCACTGGTCATTAGAGAAATGCAAATTAAAACTATAATGAGATACCATCTAATGCCATTTAGAATGATGATCATTAAAAAGTTAGGAAACAACAGATGCTGGTTAGGATGTGGAGAAATAGGAATGCTTTTACACTGTTGGTGGGAGTGGAAATTAGTGCAATGATTATGGAAGATAGTGTGGCAATTCCTCAAGGATCTAGAAACAGAAATACCATTTGACCCAGCAATCCTATTACTGGGTCTATACCCAAAGGATTATTAATCGTTCTACTAGAAAGACACATGTACATGTATGTTTATTGCAGCACTGTTCACAATAGCCAAGACTTGGAACCAACACCAATGACCATCACTGACAGGCCAGATAAAGGAAATGTGGCACATATACACCATGGGATACTATGCAGCCATGAAAAATAATGAGTTCATGTCCATTGAAAGTCATGGATGAAGCTGGAAGCCATAATTCTCAGCAAACTAGCATAGGAACACTAAACCAAACACCTCTTTCTCACTCATAAGGGGTACTTGAACAGTGAGAACACATGGACACTGGGAGTAGAACATCACACACTGTGGCCTGCTGGGGGGTGGGGCAAGGGGAGGGAAAGGATTAGGACAAATACCTACATGACAGTTTTTAGGCTGATGGGTTGATCTAGATGAGGAGTTGATAGGTGCAGCAAACCCCCATGGCACATGAATACCTATGTAACAAACCTGCATGTTCTAAGCATTACTAAGAACTTAAAGCAAAATTTAAAAAATTATAAAAATCAAAAAATATTTTAGTTATTGTTTTTAACATGTTATGCTTTTGAAATGTTATTATTTTTTTATTCATTTTTTCTTGTATTCCACTTACATGTATGCTTCAAATTTATTATTTCCCATTTTTAAAAATGTTTATGAATTTATATTTTAAATTTATTTATTATACTTTAACCTCTGGGATACATGTGCAGATCATGAAGATTTGTTACATAGGTATACACATACCATGGTGGTGGTTTGCTGCATCCATCACCCCATCATCTACATTAGGTATTTTCCAATTTTTTTACAAAACAGTCTTTTTATTGATGGATAACAGACATACATAGTTTCAAGGTACATGTGATAATTTAATATATTCATATAATTTATAAAGTTCAAGTCAGTGTAGTTGTGTTATTTGTAATCTTAATTATTTCTTTTTTCTTCATGCTAGAAATACTCAAATTATTATTTTCACTATGCTGAAATGTAGCATAGAGTATTGTAAACTATAATCATTCTACTGAAGTATTAAACACTAAATCTAATTACATCATTCAAACAATGTATTTGAACCCATTAATCATCTTTATTGTCCCTGCCCCCTATCCTTCCCAGCCTCTGGTAACCACCAATCTACTTTCTATCTTTATAGGATATACTCTTTTAGCTCTGACATATAAAAGATAAACAGGCAATATTTGTATTTCTATGCTTGGTTTATTTCACTTAACAGAAAGTTATTCCATGCTCATGGATGGGAAGAATTGATATTTTTTAAATGGTAATACTACTCAAAGCTATTTACATATTTTATGCAATCCCTATTAAAATACCAATGACATTTTCACAGAAATAGAAAATAATTTTAAAATGTATATGAAATCACAAAAGATCCTCAATAGACAGAGCAATTCTGAGCAAGAAAACAAACCTTAGAAGGATAACAACGTGTGACCTCAAAATTTACTACAAAGCTATAATAACCAGAAATTCAGACCAATAGAACAGAATATATAACTCATATATAAGTTAACATATTTATAACCAACTCATCTTTGACAAGGGGCCAATAACAAACAGTGAAGAAAGACCAGTATCTTCAATAAATGATGCTGAGAAATCTGAATATTCATTGCAGAAAAATGAAACTAGAATAGTATTTTTCACTATGCACAAAACTAAAATGTAAGTGAATTAAATACTTAAATCTAAGACCAGAACCTATGAAAACTATTGAAGAAGACACTGGGGGGATACTCTAGGACATTGATCTGGGCAGTCTTTTTGTATGAAATTTCAAAAGGACAGACAACCAAAGCACAAGGTGACAAATGGGATTACATCATGCATAAAAGCTTATGGTCAGCAAAGGAAACAACAAGATAGACAACCCACAGAACAGGAGAAAATATTTACAACTATCCATCTGACAAGGGATTAATAAGCAGGATATATAAGGAGCTCAATATCAAATAAAAGTACAATTAAAAAAATTGGCCAAAGACCTATATAGACATTTCTCAAAAGAAAATATACCAATGGCCACAAATATATAAGAAAATGTTGAACATCACTAATCAGAGAAATGCAAAACCAAACCAAAATGAGTTATACTCTCACCCCGTTAAAATTGCTTTTATCAAAAAGATGGGCTGTAGCAGATGTGAGTGAGGATGTGGAGAAAGGGGAACCTCAAACACTGTTGGTGAGAATGGACATTAGTACAGACACTACAGAAAACTGTATGGAGGTTCCTCGTGAGATTAAAAATATAATACCATATGATTCTGCAATTCTGCTTTGAGAAATATATCCAAAAGAAAGAAAATCAATATATCAAAGAGATATCTGTACTCCCACCATTCACAACAGCTAAAATATATAAACTTTTGAATCCTTACATTTAATAACTTTTTCTTTAATGTGTCGACTCCAACAAGTTTTTATGTATCTGATGTATTGATTCTATTATGTTTTTTATTTTTTATAATTTCCTAGTGCTCTTGTTTTCTCCTTAGCCAGGTTAGATTAGCATCATTTTGCTGAAAGCATCCTCAATACTCCTGACTTCACCAACTGCATTATACTTGCCTGACAAAACAGAGCCATATGGGGAGAAAGGTGAATAGAAAGGCAGGCAAAAAAGGAGATAACTTTATGATATATTTTCATAATAGGTGAAAGGGGTTGAAATGCAGTACATTAATAAGTGGAGAGGCTGCCCTTAGAAACAGAGGTAGTTCATACATGAAAACAGGAGGGGGAGGAAAATACATGAACACAGATTCAGAGACTGCAGAAAAAGAAAAATACTGAATACCTTTGTGAGAAATGGTATTGGAGATAAATTTATAATGTTTAGAATTACTCTGAGATTAAAGTTACATGGTGAAACTAATTGGCATTATCTATAATGTTTGGTGGCCTGGGAGCTTAAAATCCAAAATAAATAGTTGTGGCTACCCAGGGTTTTTGGACTAGAAGGAAAAAATATGACTGGAGTTATAAATGTAAATAATGGTAGAGTATTAAAAACACTCTACAACAAACTCTGTTGATCCATGAAATTCAATTTTAATTTTAATTGATAAAACATAAAACAAGTTGTTGCTGTTTTGGACACATATAAAAATAATAACTATGAATTAATAGCATTCAGAATATTAAGGTCTAAAGGTCAAAAAAGAGTATATTCTTGTAATAATCTAATGAATTATTTCTCTACCACTCATTATATTGTTACATTTGACTAAGTTCTGGGGGTCAAATCTTTTTTTTTATCATGTGGAGTTTGTAGTCTTAACCAATGATTTACAAGATAAATTTCAGTCAATTTTCTGCATGTCTAGTAACCTGGTTTTATAAAGTATCATTCCTAGAATGGAGGCCATATTTTATATGACTCTGCAAATAATTCATAATATTCTCTCTCTAGTAATATTGTTACACTGCCAAAATAAAATCACTTGGTTCATGGGTTGACCCAAATGATCTCAGATGTGCACATGTAATACAAACCCAGGTTTAGAATTGGAAAAAAAAAACAATTCATCAATATACCTTACTTAATAAATGGACCCTTTTTGAATATTATATATATTCAATATTATAATGTCATTAATATATGCACTGTCATTTTCACTATGAACCTAGCTGCATTCACAGTTCTCATTTCCCTTAGCCTATTTACTTTAAAAATAATCTCAAAGAAAGATGAGAACTCACAGAGGCCCTCACAAAACTAAAAAATGGACATATTTTCTAATGAGTTATCTTTTGTTTTTTACCTTGGCTATGCTCAAAAAATTAGCACACTGAAATTCGGGCTTCATAGTGGGCAAATCTGATTTACATTTTCCTAAATTTCAGGGGTAATTATTAGAGATGGATTATTTAACTGGCCTGTAATTAGAATACCAATGAGCCAGTTCCCCTAAAAAAATCTCCCTATTGTAGAAAGACAATTCCCTTCAATTTGAATATCTTAGCCATAAAAAGTTGCTCCCTATATAACACATATTTTTTCCAGCTTGAAAAAGGAAAATGCATATGCAGGCCGTCCTTAATAGCCCTGAAGGAAAACTTCCCACTGTATTTCAATGCATTTATTCATTCATTAGATAGAATTGATACCCAGAGATTACATGGTTGACGGCCCTAATGTTTCTGAGCAAAGTATAACAAGTTTAATTTTAAGGGGTGAGGAAGAGGCAGGTTATCATACATTGTATCATTTTCCTGTGGAAGTTAGGCTGTAGGGTAGATTCTGTCACGAAATGGCAGTTTTCTAGGATCAGTGGGAAATGGAATTTGGCAAACAATAATTGAATCAGTCTCTACCTTGGAAATCAATTTCAAAAATACTCAAGTGAAATATCAATAAATGTATATTTTATAGTGTACTTACCACTTTAAAGAGATATTTTGAGTTCTTTAAGAATGACATGTTAAAAGGACCATATATATGCATGTATGTGTATTTATATGCATATGTATATATGTATGTGTATATATGCACATACATAGAGAGCTAGCTCAGGATGACTTCTCACAATAACAGATTTTAGACTAATTTTGATAAACACCCCCACCCAGTGTGTGTGCATGTGTGTGAATGTGTGTATGGGTGTTTATCTCGCTCATATTATTCTCCAATAGAGTGAAGCAGGGTCAAATGAAAAACGGCTAGAGTCTGTTTATTCTAGAGGTGACCTCTAATTCAATTTATGTAGACCATACAGGGAGTGACCTGGTTCTTGTCAGGTAAAAATCTAGATTTCAGCCTTCAATTTCATCCTCTAACTTTTTAAACCATCAACATCAGCAGCAGCAGCAGCATATTCAAATAGATTTCCCCTTTACTTGAGTAAATTGAAGTCATATTTTTTCCATTCTAATAACCAAATACAGGCATACCTTTGGAGATGCTGCTGATTTGGTTCTAGACCAACATAGTAAAGAACTATTACAAAAAATGTGATCACACAAACTTTATGGCTTCTCAGTATATATAAAAGTTCTTCACATTCTACTGCAGCCTTTTAAATGTGCAGTAGCAATACCTTAAATTTAAAAAATATTGTATTGCTAAAAATGCTAACAAACATTTAAGCCTTTAGGAAGTCCTAATCTTTTTTTTTTTTTTCTCTTGGAGAGTCTTGCCATGATTTGGATTGTGCTGACTAGTCACGGTGGAGGTAGGTGATTTTGGGGTAACTGTGACTCTTGTAAAACAAGATAACAATGAAATTTGCCATTCATTGACTCTGTCATGAAAGATTTTTCTATAGCATGTGATGCTGTTTGATAGCATTTTGCTCACTGCAGAACTTCTTTCAATATTGAAGTAATCCTTTCAAGACCTGCCACTGTTTTATCAACTAAGTTTAGGTAGTATTCTAAATTTTTTGTTGTCATTTCAACAATGTTTACAGCATCTTCACCTGGAGTACATTATGTCACAAGAAACCGCTCTCTCTGCTCATCCTTAAGGAACAACTCTCACTCATTCAGACTGAGATTGCTGCAATTCAATAACATTTTCAGGATCCAATTCTCATTCTAGTTCTCTTGCTATTTTCCACCTTCTCTTGCTATTTACCACTACATGTGCAGTGACCTCTCACTAATATCTTGAAGTCCTCAAAGTCATCCATGAGGGTTGGAACCAAATCTCTCCAAATTCCTGTTAATGTCCATATTTTACCTCCTATGAATCACAAATGTTCTTAATGACATCTAGTATAGTGTCTTCTTTCCAGAAGGTTTTCAATTTACTTTGCTGAAGTCCACCAGAGAAATCCCCATCTAAAGCAGCTATAGCTTTATAGAATGTATTTGTTAAATTGTAAGACTTGAAATTTAAAATTACTCCTTGATCCATGGGCTGCAGAATAGATGTTGTGTTAGCAGGCATGAAAATATTATTAATCTCCTGTACTTCTCCATCAGAGCTCTTGCATGACTGAGTGCACTGTAAAGTGCAGTAATATTTAAAATGAATGTTTTTTTCTAAGCAGTAGGTCTCAAAAGTGGGCTTCAAATATTCACTAAACCATGCTATTAAACAGATATGCTGTATACAGGTTTTGTTGTTTAATTTATAGAGCACAGGCAGAGTAAATTTAGTATAATTCTTAAAGACCCTAGAATTTTCAGAATGATAAATAAGCATTGATTTTGGCTTAAATTCATCAGCTGCACTATCCCATAACAAGAGAATAAGCCTGTCTTTTGAAACTTTGAAGCGAGGCATTGATTTCTCCTCTCTTGCTATGAAAGCATAAGCTGGCATCTTCCAATAGAAGCCTGTTTCATCTACATGAAAAATCTATGGTTTAGCGTAGCTACTGTCATAAAAAATTTAGTGCTAGCTTCTGTGTAACTTACTGCAACTTCTGTGGTAACACTTGTTGCTTTACCTTACACTTACATATTTGGGACTGGCTTCTTTTATTTATTTATTTATTTTATTTTTTCTTTTTTTTGAGACAGAGTCTCACTCTGTCACCTAGACTGGAATGCAGTGGTGTGATCTAGGCTCACTGCAACCTCTGGTTCCCAGGTTCAAGTGATTTTCCTACCTCAGCCTCCTGAGTAGCTGGGATTACAGGCAAGCACCACTACACCTGGCTATATTTTTTAGTAGAGACAGGGTTTCACCATGTTAACCAGACTGGTCTTGAACTCCTGACCTCTAGTGATCCACCCACCTAAGCCTCCCAAAGTGCTGGGATTATAGGCATGAGCCACTGCCCAGTCTTCCTTCTCTAAATTTTAAGAACCAACTTTTACTAGCTTCAAACTTTTTTCTGCAGCTTCTTCACAGCTCTAAACCTTTGCAGAATTGAAGAGAGTTAGGGGCTTGCTCCGGATTAAGTTTTGGCATTAGCAAATGTTGTGGATGGTTTGCTCTTCTATCTAGACCACTAAAACTTTCTCCATATCAGCAATAAAGCTGTTTCACATTCTTATGATTTGTGTGTGTTCACTGGAATACCACTTTTACTTTCCTTACGGAACTTTTCCTTCCGGAACTTTTCCTTTGCATTCACAATTGGTGTGTAGTGCAAGATGCCTACCTTTCAGCCTCTCTGGGCTTTCAACATGCCTTCCTTACTAAGTTTAATTACATCTACCTTTTGATTTAAAGCAAGGAGTTGGAATCCTTCACTTAGACACTTACAGGCCATTGCAAAGTTATTAATTGTCCTGATCTCAATATTACTGTGTCTTAGGAAATAGGAAGGCCTGAGGAGGAGACAGAGACAGATGAAGGAAAGCCTCCCAGTGGGCCAGTCAGAACACACACAAAACTTATCAATTATGTTTTTCTTCCTATATGGGTTTGGTTTGTGGTGTCCCAAAACCATGACAATAGTAACATCAAATATGACTTTTCTCAGATCACCATAAGAAATGTAATAATAATAAAAAAAAGTTTGCAATATTGTGAGAATTAGCAAAATGTGACACAGAGACTGAAATAATCACCTGCTGTTGAAAAAAAAATGGTGCCAAGAGACTTGCTTGACACAGTATTGCCACAACCTTCCAATTGTAAAAGAAAACAATATCTGAAAAGCAAAATAAAGTGAAGCACATTAAAATTAGGTGTGACTGTAGTTTGAGTGACACAGGGATCTGTGACTGGTTGGTTACATTTTTTGATAATATGCAAAATGAACACATGGGTCCACCTTTAGGGCATGGATTGAGATGAATATTTTCACAATAAATATTTCTGTAATTTTGATTGCTACAGATAGAATGTGGCATTACATAGTACAAAAGTAGGTTGTGTAACAAAATCAGTATCTCATTTTCATTATGCTCTAACATTATTGTGGTTACTCAGTTTATTTGGTAAGAATAATATAACATTTGCTACTCCATGTGTTTTAGAATTTATCACTGCCTTTAAAAACCTGACCACCAGGATAGTTTTATTTACTCAAATTACTTCCAATACAAAATATGCATTTCTACATAAAGAGATATAAGATTTTCTAATTGAAAGAGGTGAAAAATATATAAAGTAGTTACAGAAATCAGAAAGTTAAAAAATTCTCTAGCTCTGTGAACTAAAGCAGCATCTTTCTAAACTGCTAAAGAGAGCAAGATTAATAAAGATATATTCCTAGTAAAATCCTGCTTAATTATAACCAATTCCAATGTGTTTTTTAAACCTTTTTCCTCAAGGACAATTTTGCCAGAGTATGTATATAAAGCAAGAAGGGCACTTTTTCTGGTTGTCTGCTTACTACCCAAGTTCTTCTCAGGGCAACTCAGAAAATGTAACTGTAGCGTTTCTCTTGCCAGTACTCTGCATTTGAAAGCCTTACTTTATCAAAGTCAGATCCACTAAGATGAATGTCAGGCAAAGCTCTTGTTGTGTCTCCAGCAGGAGGAAAATTTCTAAAGTATATTTTCTCAAGATCAGTTGTATATTGCAGTGGTTTTAAGGGCACTTGTTACTGGAATCAGAATTCTACCTATATCTCATGTTATCTCTGATTTTGTGTAATCTGTTTCATCTATGGAAGCTCCCCTTTCTCACATGTAAGGCAAAAATATTAAAGTCACCTACTATATCCGGAAACTTTTTATGATCAATTTGATATTATCCATGTAAAATTATCAGCCCATTTCCTGGCTTTAGTATGTACTCAATAAGGTTTCACTGTTAACTAATTTTATTTCTATATCTTGTTTGCAAAACAGATGGATTAATATATTTTTATTATCCTAAAAATTATATTTCTTGAAAAGATAGTCTAAGTAAAATGTTTGGTTCTTTCAAAAACAAATATTTTTGAGTCTACTGAGTGGCAGACAGAAGCAAATCTAACACAATTTCATAAAGGGAGAATAGATTACGAGTGAAAATGTGTAATGCCTTATTTTCTGCTGTATGACAGTTTAGAAGAGTATTTTTTTCTTCAACTTTTACATTCTGGGGTACATGGGCAGCATGGGCAGGTTTGCTACATAGACAAACGTGTGCCCTCGTGGTTTGCTGCACAGATGATCTCATTTCCTAGATATTAAGCTCAGCGCCCGTTACCTATAAGAAGAGCATTTTTAAATTTTTATTAATCCATTCTGTTTTTCAATTCTTAAATACTTGGGGGTAGATTTCAAAAAGATAGTAATTGAACAAGAATGGCATAAATTTCTAACCCAATATTCTCTTCTAAGCCAAAGGACATTACATGTTTTAGCCACTGCAACACCTCAAAACTTGTAGAATACAAAAATGTCTACTGCGTGAAATGATTGATGATGATACTTCTGATGTTGTAAAGTTGTAATCTGTCTCTTGTTCAAATGGGATGTCAAGACAACTAATAAAATCCCCAACACTAGAGAGAAAAGCCTGTGGCATGAAAAGAATCAGTTGGAAGAGAATAGATTCCTTTTCTGGGCTTGCCCAAGCACACATCCAAAATTCCTTATTTATAAAGTTTTTGCCCTACATTTGCTGAAATTGCATTTGGAAGCTAAACCTGATGTGAATGATGGAGGGTATTGTAGTCTTTATTCTATAGTACTTGTAGTGAATATTCATACTGACATTTTTTATTAGTGTCTGCTGCCATAGACCCTATCAGAGTGCTATGTAATATGCAGTCTATATAATGCATTACCTTCAAAAAGTGAAAATGCCAAATTCTGAAATAATTCTCAACTCAGATTTCTAGATAAGTAATTGTGGAGCCATTTGGAAAAATGATAATCATTTTTCTTCTCCAAATTTTTGTTTTCCCGTTTTTGAAAGTCTTAATGTGAATGTGAGTGTTCTAAATATATAAATTTAAAACATACAAATATAAAATCAGTAAATATATGTTTAAATATAAATATAAAACATAAAATATACACATTTAGAACACTCATATATATTGTATATTACATAATATATATTTAAAACATATATATTGATAAATATATCTTTAACAATTTTCTCTTATATAAAATAAATACAAGAAACATACAGATTTTGAAATTTAAATTGAATTTATATTGTATATACTTCTCACATACAAGATGTTTGGAAATATGTATACATTATAGAATGGATAAATTGTGCTTATATGTGGGATATAAAAAATTGAGATCATAGACTTTGAAAATGAAATAGTGGTTACTAGGAACTGGGAGGGTAAAGCGGGGAGATGTTGGCCAAAGGATACAAATTTTTCTTAGATGAGAGGAATAAATTCAAGAGATCTACTCTATAATATAATGACTATAGTAACAACAATGTATTGTAGTCTTCAAAATTGCAAAGAGAGTAGATTTTAAATGTTCTTATCATAAAAAGTGTGTAAGGAAATATATGCAGAAAATTTTATAGTTCATAAAACACAAAAACAAACTTCTACTCAAAAAATGTATGTCCTTTATTTCATTTTGGTTATTATAAATAGAAATTGTACATTTTAAATGTTCATTTATAGTATTTATAGTAAAGTAGAAATACTTTAATGCCCTGATAAATGCATCTTGTCATTTGTGATTAATTTACTCAACTAATTAGCCCTTTCTAAAAAGAGAGTTTTATGCTCACTGATTTATGAAAAGCTCTTTGTGTTTAAGATTGAGACATTTTATTATTATTGTTTTGTAGATATGTTATCTACAAAATATCAATATCAATTAATTTTTAATTATCACTTTAATATGTTTAAATACACATATTTACTGCAACTATTTTATTTTATTATTTTATTTTTTTAATTTTTTTAATTTTTTTTTATTGCATTTTAGGTTTGGGGGTACATGTGAAGAACATGGAAGATTGTTGCATAGGTACACACATGGCAGTGTGATTTGCTGCCTTCCTCCCCCATCACCTATATCTGGCATTTCTCCCCATGCTATCCCTCCCCAACTCCCCCACCCCCCCACTATCCCTCCCCTTTTTCCCCCCCCAACACAGACCCCAGTGTGTGATACTCCCCTCCCTGTGTCCATGTGTTCCCATTGTTCAACACCCGCCTATGAGTGAGAACATGCGGTGTTTGATTTTCTGTTCTTGTGTCAGTTTGCTGAGAATGATGGTTTCCAGGTTCATCCATGTCCCTACAAAGGACACGAACTCATCGTTTTTGATGGCTGCATAATATTCCATGGTGTATATGTGCCACATTTTCCCTGTCCAGTCTATCATCGATGGGCATTTGGGTTGGTTCCAGGTCTTTGCTATTGTAAACTGTGCTGCAGTGAACATTCGTGTGCATGTGTCTTTATAGTAGAACGATTTATAGTCTTTTGGATATATACCCAGTAATGGGATTGCTATTTTAAAAGATACTTTTAAAATATGCTATCTATTTCCTCTTTAAGGTTGCCTCTTAGAATTCCTAAACAAACTTCAGTTATATATCAGCAATGCATTTTTTCTTTTATATGGTTAAAATTGTACATTTTAGCTATTTTAACTTTATTAAGATTTGCACCTGGGTAAAATGTGAAGTGACAGAATTGTATTTTTTTCTCAAATAATTAATTTCCCAGAAGTCATTACTTAGTGTTCATTTAGAATATGGTTTAATTTATTAAATCTCTATATTTATTAAACTGGGACAGATGAGGCTAATAAGTCTTGATCTTGAGTGCCAATTGTGATCAGAAGGCAGTGTCTGTGAATGAGCAGTGTGATGAAAGCAATTGAAGTTCAAGTTAGGACTTAGTAGGAAGACATGCCAAGATGGATTATCCAAATTTCTCATAGATGAAGAAGAGAAAACTGCTGGCACACTGACCTATATTTAACTATGTAACTTCAAGGGTTTTATTTCTGTTTATTTTTCCTGAAACTTTGATTCATTTCAAACCTCATGCCAGTGCTACCATAGGGATTATTAAAGGTTTCTATTTTATTTTATTGTTACTACATTTATTTCACTATTTTCCCCTTTTTCTCAACATTTATTTTCAGTTCTCACATTTTATACTTTTAACTAATCATTAGAATAATAAAATTTATAATAAATAATTTGATTAAAATCTCTGTCTCTTTTTTTTTGAAATGGAGTTTCATTCTTGTCACCCAGGCTAGAGTGTAATGACCCAGTTTTGGCTCACTGCAACCTCTGAGTCCCAGGTTGAAGCAATTCTCCTGCCTCAGCCTACCAAGTAACTGGGATTACAGGCATGTGCCACCAGGACTAGCTAATTTTTGTATTTTTAAAGTACAGATGGAGTTTCACAATGTTGAGCAGGCTTGTCTCAACTCCTAACCTCAGGTGATCTGCCTGACTCGGTCTCCCAAAGTACTGAGATTATAGGCATGACCCACCACACTGGACTGCAATGTCTTTAAATATATAAATTAATTCATAGAAAATTGACATCCATACAAGGCTTAGTATACAAATATTCATTTTTTTCTTTCAGGAAATATTAATAGATGCTCTGCAAATGTTACTAATTTTATTCCATATTTTGTTCTTCCCATAGTAAATAAGTTTTTATTTATTATTATCTTTTTAACTAATTAACATAGAGAAGTTATTTTAAAAAATTTTTCCAACTTGTGTTTATAGAAAATCTACAAAATATTTTGTTCTTATTTTAATTTTTAGTCAATTTTCTAAGTATTTCATATTTCAGTTGAATATATTTGGTCTTCTAGGTATATAATTAGATTTATTGTGAAATGCCATTTTCTTTTCTATAGCTATTTATTTTATTTTGTTTCACACACCTTATAAAGGAAGTAAAACTTTCTTATTTTTGTTAATTAGATAACCATAACAGTAGACACATTCATCTACATCCTGACTTAAATTGAAAAGACTAAATGGCAAAATATATTAAGTTTAATGACATAACTTTATTAAGATTTGCACCTGGGTAAAAAGTGAAGTGACAGAATTGTATTTTTATTTTACTAAATAAAATTTACTATTTTAGTTTACTAAAAAAATTTAGTATAGAAGGTTTAGTAGACTGTATCAAAAGAGTGTCAGGATTATACATTATGATACTATGTCTTTTCCATTTAGCTTAGTATCTTAGTGTTCTTACTACGGCTACTACTGTTTAAACATAAGAAAACACAGTAGTCATGTAATCAAAGTAAACACACACACACACACACACACACACACACACACACGAGTTCTGTTTTTATATTGGCCTATTCTTCCTCCCATGCTATGCCGAAGTTGAAACAATTCGTGTGTTTCATATCTCTTAAGGGGATTTGAACATGGTTTGAAATGCAAGTCTATAAATTGAATGGTGGCCATAGACTTTCAAATAAAGTTAAAAATTGGAGGTTATTGAATTTTTCTACTGTTAGATGCAATATTGTAGTTTTCTGTGTCTGAAGAAAAAGCAAAACTTTATACATTTATGGTAGGTTAAATTTAATTGTAATGTACTTCAAAATGTTACCTAATGTTCATGGGGAATTTTCGTGACCTATGGTCAAATTCTCTCTCTCTCTTCTCTCTGTCTCTCTCTCTGGCTTACTTCTCCATTTTCTCGGTCCTTTTATATTTGTTAAGACTACTTTTCTATTAGTATATGGTAAAATTTTGTAATTGTTTTGTGTGCATTTAATCAATTATTTATATATGTGTGTGAACACACACATTTACATATGTATATATATGCACAACTACACACAAGGGAGAAAGAAAGACAGAGAGAGAAGAGAGGGAGGGAGGGAGACAGGGAGAAGAGCTTGTCATCACGATCCAACAGCCAAGTAAAATTTTGTATGTCAATGAACTGTTTTTTGCATGGTTTTGTTTTGCAGACAGCAAGATGTGCGTGTCATGTCATTTAGTGAATTAAACGACCAAATTACTTTTTAAAATACATGAATACACTTAATAGTGGGTAAAACTATGCCATGACTATGATTTGTAAGAGATCTCACAAAACTTAAACACCCTAACAATTAATGACAGAATTTTAGTTTCTACTTGGAACACATAAATTAAAAATAGTATAATATGGATTAGTCCTTGAAACCTGCTGCATTCCTCAGTTTCTGTAGTTCAGATTTAAGAGCCAAGAAATCTTCTTTTTCCTAAGCTAATTCATGTTAAGTTTCTTATTTGCAGCCAAACACCTTCTTAGTCAAGTTGCAATATATGTGAGCATACGTTTGTAATTAAGAGAGCTGTGTAATTTATCACCCCAGCTGGGTATTGTGAGAATGAAAAGGCACACCATTAGTAATTTGTACTTGAAAACGGGCATGAACCAAGGCTTTTCAGGGAAAACTGGAATGTCTGTCTACTCACTGTGTAGTCAATTTACAATCAGCTTTAATAGTTGGCAACAGCATATTTTGCCACCAGCTCTAACACTGCATATACTAAGCACAGGTATGTAAAAGTACAAGTTGTATAATTTATTTATGGAGACTTGACTTAACTCACAGATAAAACACTTGTTTTTTCTGCCTTCTATTTCTTTTTCTACCACCTTTAAAATTCAAGTCAGTGTTATTTCCAGAAAATGTCCCCATTATTAAAAATCAAAATCAAGGCTCTAGTATAATATTTATAATATTATTTAAGTACATTCTTGCTTTGTATGGAGGTAGAATAGAATACCCTGAAGATTTGTTCCAATTCTGAGACTCTTTTAACAAATTTCGTGGGATTGGACAATAGTTATTCTGAAAATCATAATGGAAACTAAACTATAGAATCAATATTATGATAATTATATGCATGACATGTAATTATATGATAATATATCTTGAAAAATGAAGTAGCATCATAATTGAATAATTAGAAGTTTAGGCCAGACATGGTGGCTCAAACCTGTAATCCCAGGACTTTGGGAGGCCAAGGCAGGCAGATCACCTAGGTCAAGATTTCGAGACCAGCCTGGCCAATGTGGTGAAACTCCATCTATACTAAAAATACAAAAAGTAGCTCAGTGTGGTGGTACACACCTGTACTCTCAGCTACTGGAGAGTCTGGGGCAGGAGAATCACTTGAACCCTAGAGGTGGAGGCTGCAGTGAGTGGAGATTGCACCCCTGCACATCAGCCTGGCCAACAGAGCCAGGTTCCATCTCAAAAAAAAAAAAAAAGGTTTATTATATGCTAGACATTCTTGTAAATAGCTATGTATAAGCAATTTAATCTCAGTAACACCTATTTTTAAACTATACAATATATACCCAATAATGGGATTTCTGGATCATGCAGTGGTAGTATTTTTGGTTTTTTGAGGACCCTTCATACTGCTTGCAGCAAAATGGATGGATGTGGAGGATACCGTATTAAGTAAAATAAGCCAAGGACAGAAGCACAAAGATTGTAGGTTCTTATTTATATGTGAGAGCTAAAAAAATGATATCATGAAGATAATGAGTAGAATGGGGCTTACTAGAGGCTGGGAAATGGAGCAAGGATAAAAAAAGATTAATAACAAAATGCAGTGAGATAAAAGCAGTAAGTCCCAATGCATGGTAACACTGTAGGGTGACTATAGTCAACAAGAATTTATGGTATTTTTATTTTAAAGTATACTATATTTTAGAAGAGAAGAGAGAAAAGACTTGGAATGTTCCTAACACAAATAAAATGATAAATATTTGAGGTGATGGAAGACCTACTTACCCCGGTTTCATCATTACACATCATATGCATGTACCAAAATATCACATGTACCCCACAGATATGTACAAATATTATGCCTCAATAAAAAAATAAAATAAAACAACTCTAAGCACATTACTAAAAAATAAAAATAAAAAAACTGCAGGGAAAACTATTCTTACAGACACATATAAATGAGTCCTTGAAAGCTGCACAATTCTGTCTTATCTAAATCTTCCTGAAAGTCCTACATGTTGTTACTCTTGTTCCCATTTTACAGATAAGCACAATGAAAAGTTTTCATGTAACTTATTCCAAGTAGTTGAGACAGTGAGAGAAGGGGCTGGTTTCAAACTTACACTTATAAACACATTCATTCCCACAAGGACTATTTTTGAGAACTGCCTCTGATCAAGGCACTGTACTAAGCATTAGGATTAGGATTAAGATTTTTTTTTTCTTTCTTTTTTTTTTTATTGCATTTTAGGTTTGGGGGTACATGTGAAGAACATGGAAGATTGTTGCATAGGTACACACATGGCAGTGTGATTTGCTGCCTTCCTCCCCCATCACCTATATCTGGCATTTCTCCCCCATGCTATCCCCTCCCCCAACTCCCCCACCCCCCCACTATCCCTCCCCTTTTTCCCCCCCGACAGACCCCAGTGTGTGATACTCCCCCTCCCTGTGTCCATGTGTTCCCATTGTTCAACACCCGCCTATGAGTGAGAACATGCGGTGTTTGATTTTCTGTTCTTGTGTCAGTTTGCTGAGAATGATGGTTTCCAGGTTCATCCATGTCCCTACAAAGGACAGGAACTCATCGTTTTTGATGGCTGCATAATATTCCATGGTGTATATGTGCCACATTTTCCCTGTCCAGTCTATCATCGATGGGCATTTGGGTTGGTTCCAGGTCTTTGCTATTGTAAACTGTGCTGCAGTGAACATTCATGTGCATGTGTCCTTATAGTAGAACGATTTATAGTCTTTTGGATATATACCCAGTAATGGGATTGCTGGATCAAATGGAATTTCTATTTCTAGGTCCTTGAGGAATCGCCACACAAGATTTTTTTTAAAAGTGGTTGTTGAAATATATGTATATACATATACACACACACACACACACATATATTTCTAACATATAATTTACAAAATAGCACTATATCTGTATCATAGTTGGATATATGTGAACATGCATATCACCATGTAATTAGTTCCTGATATAGACACACTTCTCTCTATATCTCTAGATAGACTGATAAAAGATAAATATTTACATGAAAACATACTTAACTGAAATGTAACATTTGATTGACTCAAAAAGAAATTAGAAAGTAATATAAGGAAATTTCCAAATTAAGGTGGCTCTGGGAGAGAGATTTTTATTCTTTGTCAAATGAAAGTTGAGAAGGAGCTGTATTCATTAAATGTGTCTGTGTGTAATTGTGTATTTGGAGCTAGGAGAGAATGGAGTGGGGCAAGGAAAATAATAACAGAGTTTTACTGGGTAGTTGGAGCACAGTGTGAAGTTTGGGATGAAACTGGCAATACATGCAGAGGCCAAGTTTGAGTCAAGATTAACCTGATTTTGGTTACCTTTTGTTATTTGTAGTTTTCTATCTATTGCACACTACCTATCTAGTTACTGCTTCATTGGTGGTAAGAATCAATCCATAGATGTGCCAATGTGATCTGAAACCTGAGTTAATTCATTTAGATATAAATTGGATGTCATTAAACATTTTTTTGATCACTGAACTCTACATCAAATTCAGAGCTCTGAAATTAGAAACTGAAAAAGAGTGCTCCTCATGTATAAGTTAATATACAACTATTTTTTGTGGTCTTCTTACAAGGAAGCTTTTCTCCAGCAAACGATGTCTTGTTGATATGCAAAAGAGATTTTCTGGAGTATATTTAATAATCTATGTAAATAAATCATCTGTACTAAATCCTCAACTCCAGTTCAAAATACAAACATATTATATTTGAGTATTTTAAGTAGAAAGGTTATAGAATTTAACATACGTGAGAGATCTTTTATATATTTTTTAATTTAATTTAATTAATTTAATTTTATTTCTGCTTTAATATACAATGTTAAATATTACTAACAAAAGAAAAGTTCATCCTGAGAAATAGGCTTGCAATTAGGGGAGCGGAAAATAATTCATGTAAACTTATTTAGTTTGAATTTGAGTTTCTGGACTTATAATGGCATTATCTAAATGTGAAGTCAAATTTCAAGATTACATATTTAGAGAGAAAAAAAGTCACAATAATTATTATTTCTCATAAATAATATACTGAAAAAATTCCTTGAACTTATACTTTGAACAAATCAATTACTTCTAGGTAATGAATAATTCAAGGAAACAACTGTTAAATATTTCCACCACATTTAGCCATAGTGTTAATTTTTAATCAATTTTCAAATGTATATGATGTTTTTCTAGAAAAAATATGAGAAGAACATAGTCTTTTTGTTTCTTTATTATAATTGTAATGCAGCTTTGGTATTGTTTGAGATAGGATAATACAAAAATCTCAGGTAAATGACATCATCTTTTTACTTCCTCAAAAAACTTCACAAAATCAGAATTTATACCACATTCAAAAATGCAGTAAGTTGCCTGAACTAACATACTTCCTTATCATTCATTTTGAAAAATTTTCTTATAAAATGTATAGAGGTTTTCCACTGCTTTTAAAGTATGTATTATTAACTTTGTAAGATCCATGCTTGAAAGCTTGTTACCCACAATACACACTGACTGCAATTCATTTTTAAATACATTCAATGATTCAGCTCATTTTTCTTTTCTAATACAAATTAGAAACAGATTATTGGCAATTTCCAATTTTTGCGCTTTGTCGAATCCTTCATTGACTATAATTTGTTAAGCTTTTGCTTTAGAGTCAGGCAGATAGAGAAAATACACCAGTAGTTATCCCTCAGGAAAATTATGAACATAGTATGTTCCACAGACATCCAGTGGACTGATGATAGCTTAAATTATTATATAGGGAAGGCTGCTTTAAGTAATTTATTAAATGTTAATTTAGAAAAAAATACTAGGTGTGTAATGTATGAATTATTCTGTCTTTTAATGTCTTAAAATATTATCAATAATGGTGATATATAAATATCCCAATGCTTCCGCAAATAGTTCTTATCATTTCTATATAAGGTGTCTGATTATACTGTCTATAGTATGCTTAGCTGTCTTATTTTTTTTAAATGCTACTTTAAGAAATTAAACTAGGTTCATAATGGGTGCCTGTAACAGCTTTTTTGGGTGTCAGGAATATAGTGGGACCTTGGTAAACATATGTGAAATTGAGTTGAATTGAATCAAACTGAATTTTGCATGTTTTAACATTCTACCTTTCATTTCCAGAGCAAAAATGTTAATGGTATTTTGACAGCCCAAACATTAAATATTCAGTTATTCATTCTTCGATTATGCAGTATATACTTACAGAATACCTATTACCTATAGATAAATCATATAGAAATTTTGCAAACTGTGGAAATATACAGAATAATATTCTTACTCAAAAGAAACAAATAACTTTAAAAGAGGAATAAAAGACATGAAACATAAAAAAGAAAAATGGCAACAGAAAATATACTTCAAATATTCATTCTCTATGAGCATATCAGCCATTGAGGATTACAGTTAAAGTAATTTTAATTAAAAAGAAAAAATTAGTTAAATCTGTTTTATAAAAATTAGTATAGTTGACAAAAGGTGGGTGCTAGTCATTCAACATTCAGCAAATATTTATCAATTACCTAATGTAAATGTATATTATCTAGTCTGTTACCAATTTGTTCAGTTAATTCTACTTAAACAGCCAAACACGGTTTAGTGATTATATTTACTCTACTATTAACAAAGATACTACTTCATTTTTTCCTTTTAAGTAAATGTTCTTGGTTTAGGTTAATTTAGCCTCTTCATTATTGAAGAGACTGGAGTAATGTTTCTGCAATCTATGGATGGTATTAGTCTAACATTTAAAATTTCTGTACATTTAACTCTTAATTTGCAAAATATAGAATTATTGTTAGAAAATGAAATTAAATTTATTTTAAGTTGGTTTATTATTTTACCTGATTTATTTTCTACCTCTGGACTCAAATTCTGAATATACATGTATATATATAAATGAAGCTAGTATCCTTGCAGATTCTAACATAGTGCTGCAATTTCATTAGTGTAAGAGCATTAAAAATTCTTAGGTCATCAACACATTCAGTGAGTAACATAATTGGTTAATTTTTAAAGAGTCATTGGCTCTATGGATGATTTAATCTCAAATCTCAAAGTCTCTGTGGAAGTTTCCAGGCATATTGCATAAACTAACTGGTCTCTTGTTAATTTAGCTTGTAAATTTCCTTTCTCATTTTCCTTCCTTATTTTGAGATATTTCCCCTTTGGAAATATTTAAGGTCACTTGAAGACAGATGCTTCCTCTATTCTCTCTATTCTTGTCTCTTATAATTGCGTTTGAATTGCACATACCTAGACCAGTGTTTGAATCTTAGGTATTCATTCATGATCCAAGCATGGAATAAGTTCTGGAAGAAGAGAAATTTATAGAAAAAAAGAAAAAACTTAATGGTTCAAAAGACCCAGACCTACACATAGGTCTAGAGGAAAAGTAACCCAAAATATAGAAAAGCACATCTTATCCTAGAAGAGAGAAATGTTGAGATCAAGGATATGAATGAAGAGGGAGAGGGCTATTGCAAACAGTATTGGTTGGCTCGCAAATAATGTTGAGACTCTTCCAATAAACACGTTACCACTAAACTTTTTCTTCCTTCTTCCATAAAATCATAATCATAGTAAGATTTTTTACTTACTAGACAAATCTACCAGAGACTTTATTATAGTGCAATATAATAACTTTAAAATATCTCATAGTGCTATGCTCTAATCTCATTTTCTGTGGATTATCAAGCAATAAAATCTGAAAAACCTGTCATTGTATTGAAACACTTCTACTTGCATGTTCAAACTATTAATTTTTGGTAGGAAAGATTGCCTAGACCAGACAATATGAAAGGATATAAAGTGCTTTAAGCCTTTAAAAAGACAAACATTAGAAATTTATATTGTTCATGGCTATACTTTTCATCAGGTCTTTAATTACAACAGGGTCATTGAAGCCTGCAATGTAAACCCTGCTTTCACATATTACACCAAAATTATCAGAAAAATAAGACAAAATGTGCTACATGTGTACCTAAGAAGAAAAACACAAATTTGTTTTTGAAAAACATTGTAATAATTAGAACTCATGATATTGGAATGAGGAAAAGCAAACAAGTATTGATTTGCTTGTGCTTTGACACAGCCTAAAGAAGGCCCATACGGGACCTAAGAAAGGATTTGAATACATGAAAGATTATAAATATATTGTGATGGAGGAAAGGAGAGAAGAGACAGAGGATAGAGAGGAAAAAAAAAGAATGCAGAGGGTGGACAGAGAGAGGTTTCCTTAATTATGGAACACTTCGGAATAAAATTGCAGAAACTGAAACATGCCTAATTACATATGTGCTAGTGACTTAGTGACAATATTTTTAAGATGTAAATTACATCTAGATAATACATATATACATACATTACAATGGGCCTCATTTGTTACACTATCTAGCAGGCTTCTATCTTTAATGCAACATAGAGACCAAAGAAAGTAACTGAGGCAGAGTATCCAGCTACCTTAAAGCTAAATTTCTTAAACATCAAATCTATATCTCAGTTTCTTAAATTTAGGCAATTCAGAGCCTATAAAAACATTATGGGAAAACAGAATTAACATTAAATGTTTAATATATGTTCTCTGTTACAAAGGACACTACAATCAAATTAGAGAGAGCCTCAGGATGAATGCAGCTACCTCCCAGTGCAAAGGGGAGTCTCCTGACGCACCAGATCCTCCTGGATAACCTAACTCTCTCCTACCCTCATTGGTGAGTGCAGTCTCATCAGTTATGATAATATGACCTTTGCTTTCCCTTATATTGTACAACTAGATATATGCATTTACTAAACAATGTAGCTTAGTTTCATCTCTTTTTATCTTTATAGGAATGAAATTATTCTTTGGCTACTCTTTGATCATTTGCTTCTTTTGCCTAATATTAATATTAAATATAGTGAGATTTATCTATGTAGTTGAACATGTAACCTATTCATTTTCTATGTTGTATTGCATTATATTGTGAGAATATGCCACAATTTATTTTCCATTCTTATATAGTTGGACTGTTTCTGCTTCAACGCTGTTACAACCTTTGTTCTGATGGCTATTCTCATATATGTATGTGCATATGTGAGGACAATTTTTCTGTTAGACACTCACACACACACATGAATACACTAATTAGGGCCTTTCAGAAGTTGCAGAGGTCATGCAATTTCTGTTTTTTTGTATCCCAGCATAATTTAAAAGTTTTTTTTTTAATGGAAAGGAAGACTTCAGAATTTGGGATACTTCTCCACTGAGAGATGAGGCCTATTTCTTCTCCTTAAACCATGGTGGGATGCATAACTTAACAAACAGTATGTATTGAAACAAATAGAAGGTGATATAAATTCTACTTGGCTTGCATCTCAGGAAACATGTTTGGAAACTCTGAGCCTCTGTCTATGCCAAACTTTCAGTGCCAGCTAAATCACACAGAGAGTCTACGTAAAGGTAGAGATTCCTGAAGAGCCTCAGATGTTTCAGGCCTGAGCTGTTTATGTCTTATCATCCCAATTACTAAATACATGAATGAAGAAAACTTTGAGATAACTTCAATCTTGGACATTATATACTGCAACCTCATGATCAACGCTGAGCCAGAATGGCCCAGATGAGATACTCTAATTATTGACCTGCAGATATTATAAAAGATAATATATAATTGCCATGTTCTAAGTCACTAAATTTTAGGGTGACGCTAAACAAATACAAGTAACTGATAGAGGAATGTCAAATTACTTTAGAGTTATCTTGAACATTCATTTTAAATAATTATTTTAGATATAACATTACATATTTAATCAAATTTTAAAACTGATATTTTCATTCTTCCTCCACAAAAATCTTGTGGCAATTTGATTCCATTTATCCATTTCTAACACACACACAAACACATACATACTCCTATATACTTACAATTTTAAGCAGGCAAAAAATCAGTATAATTGTTTTAAATGCCAATGTTTGTTAACATTTATTCATACTTGTATTGTTTAGCGGGGGACTAATCTTATCAATTATAGCTTCTATTACTGTCTGTGCTATATTCTCATCCATTGTCTCCATATATCTCTATCTCTTTCTGTCTGTCTCTCTCTCTGTCTCTCTTAATCTTCTGTACCCATAACGTATATTGGCTAAAACATATACATATTTCTTCTCTTCTATGCAGTTCATCTTGTTTGTTTCTCTTTGTTGAATTCTACATAATTTCTTCTAACATATGAGTTGAATAATTTTCCTCTCAACTATGTCAAACCTTTGATAAGAAAGTCACCATTTCTTTACTGTATTTTACAGTTCTGCAAGTTCTATTTGATTCTTTTTGTTTTCATATCTGCTATGACATTTTTTTCTACTATTCTGATATCTGTAGGTATTTTCAATTTGTTTAGGAAAATGTTTTTAGACTTAGTGACCATAGTTGCTTACAGTCTGATAGAGAGCTTTATTATTTGAATATTCAAGAACCAGTCTGACATCTGTTTTACTGTTGTTGTTTACATTTTTGTTTCTCACTTGTAGTGCCTTTTTTCCCTTGTGCTTAGTTTTATTATTTTGTGTTCTGCTCATTGTCATGTCCTACTGCTTGTAGAAATTCCCAAAATCCTAGTTTGAAGGTGTAAAGCTGTCTTTGTAAAGAAAAAATTTGCATTTGTTTCTGTCAAACACCTGGAGCACTACAAATGCCAAATCAAATTTAAAAATCCATAAATATGATTTGAACATTTTGTCAATATTATATACTACCCATTATTTCCATTTCAACTGCTTAATAAGTTAATAGATAAAAAGTACCAATCAATATACCTACATCTTTTATTTTTAAATATATGGATTCTCTAAATTCAGCAGTCTCATAAAATTATTTCTTTTTTTATACTTTTGATTAAGTTGAGAATCTTGGCTTTTTCTCTATCCTGTGATGTTCATCTTTCTTTTCTAAATGTACAGATTTTAAAGAATTATTTTATCATTTTATTAATCTGTACCTTCAAAAATGTTGAGAAATGATTCCATGTGCATATCACTATTTGAAAACTGAAATAATTTTTGTATATTAGAATTTGGTTTGATCTTTGTGGTTAACTTTTTAAAGTATATACTATCTTATACTGTTTGGCTAATGCTTTCTCTGTTCCAAACAGTTGTTTATCTTTTATTAAATACCTTTTCAACAGTCATCGATCTGATTTTGTTCATATGTTGTAAATAATTATGTTAAATATTTCTTGATGTTGAATTATTCTTATACCGGTGGAATTAACTGGACTCTGGTCTTTATATTTTTTCTTCTCCCTGACATTTCTAGTGCTGCTACTTAACTCTTTCGTAGAATGTTTTGTCTAATTACTTGATGTTAATTTAGTCATTGCTTTATTTTCTTTTGTTTTCATAGCATTTTGGTTTTAATTTATGCTTATATCATAAAAGTATGTTTTTTTCCATCTCAGTGACTCTATGCCTTCTTATTTACTTCATATTATAGAAAATACTGATGATCTCTTTCTTTTAAAATATATATTTTACCAGTCACAGTAAATTTAGATGATTTTTTACCCATTTAAACATTTTTCTTCTATAATTATAGCACATACTTCAACTTAAATATTGATGTCTAGATTCTTCCACTATAGTTTCAATCTCCTCAGGGCTAAGCAGGTTTTTGTTTTTGATTATGTTAATATCCATTCTTACACATATTTTAAAATGCATAAAACAAAGATTTATGGAACATGTGACATGGATTTGACACTCTTCTGAAACTTGCGGATACAGTGATTTAAAAAAAAATTTCCTTTACTAATGTTCACAAGACAAAAATAAGACCCATATCAAAGGTTTTATGTTAGAACCACATAAAATGACAGAACCATGTAAAAATGACATTTAGTTGTCAAAAGCATTTAGCATATTTCACACTTTAATATTGTTGCATGAATTAATGGAATGTCTTAATATAATAGCTCAACCTAAAATTATTGAAATATAAAATTTAAAAATTTCCCATATATTTATGATAAATATAATGATCTATATACATTTAAGTAACATTATATAAAGGATCAAAAATCAATATTTGTATGTATTTATATAACCTAAAATGCATAAATGGTCTTATTCAATATAAATAACATAAGCTGAGTTTTTACCATTTAACAGATGCTACATTTGGCAGTGGCATAATAAGGATAAATAATACTGTGTAATTGCCCTCAAATAGTTTGCAATATTGTGAGAAAAAAGCAACTGGTAACAGATTTATTTACTTGCAATGATAAATATCATGAGCCCCGAACACTACCTGAAAAGTATTAAGCTTGGCATCTGAGTATTTCCTCTAAAACACATAGTAAATGCCTGGTGGTAAATGCAGCTAGATTCATGCATAGCCCATCTTTGTCAATAATTTTGAATACAAAATGAGTATCAAGATATATATTCTTAATTATAAAGATATTGGATTCAGTGAATTATAAACTGCATTTTGGAGCATGTGTTTATGTTTTTGTTCACTTATGTGAGCTGCTTATATTTAATATATTTGATAAAAACATTGGGTTGATTACACTTCACAGTTGTGATAATTGATCTGGGGTGTCAACTTGACTGGAGGAAGGGCTACTCAGCTCGTAAAGCATTAATTACTCTCAATGTTCAGTTGGCACAGAGTGTGTCTCTCTTCTGCTGAAGGGGAAAGCCAGGTGGTTCTGCTTTTGATTAGAATAATTGAGCTTCCTCAGGAATGTCTGTGAAGGTGTGTCCAGAGGAGATTGGCAGTGGATTGATTTGAGTCAGTGGATTGGTTGGGGAAATTTTATATTCAATGTGGCCGGGAACCATTCTATCAGTAGGGGCTGGATGGAACAAAAAGGTGGAGAACGAACAAATTGACTATCTTTGCTGGATCTCTGATATCCCTTTTCTCCTGCCCTTACAAACAGAGCTCCAGGTCCTTGTACTCCGATACTCACATAAGCAGCCCCTGCCCCTGCCTCTTGGGCCTTCAGTGTTGGATTGAAAATTACCCGATTAGCTTTCTTGTGTCTGAGGCTTCGATTGAGCCAGGCTACCAGGTTTCCTTGTTCAGCAGCTTAAAGATGGCCTACCGTGGGACTTCGGAGTGTCTGTAATCAAGTGAACCAATTCCTGTAATACATTTACTTTTCATAAATCTCTTTATATATCCTATTGGTTCTCCCTGGAGAAAGCTGACCAAAACAATGGTCCAGTGAGTTTTATTGTCCAAGTATTAGATACTTGGGTTAAAAATAAAATCAATGTTAATGGAGGCAGTATGTAACATGTAATTCTATATGTAGCTAGAATAATAAAACCAGCAAATGAAAGGCTAGTGCTGAGAATATCCATGGGAATACAGGGAATGGGAATGTGGTTGCTGTTGTTCAGGAGAGCTGAGAAAAAGATGATAGTTTTTTGAGATGAGGCTGTCACTTCCCTGTCCCCCCAGATGTCAATGGAAATGTTGACACTATGCCCCAGGTGGGGTGCTCACTTAACTACTCTCACTCTTTTAATCAAAATGTGGCAGACAATTTTTAGATAGTAGCAAAATGTTGAAATTAATATCCTCTCTTTCATGTTTGATTTTCTGCATATATATTTTTTCTATTTTTTTTAAATGTATTTTACATGCTTTCCACAGAAGTTACCTTCTCCTTAAAACATTCTTGGAAAACAAAAACTTTAAGAGACTTTCTTAAGTTTATAAACCAGAATGTAACATTGGGAGAAATAGATTATGTCAAGGTAAAATGAATGGAAAGATAACCACTAGAAGCAGTGAACCAGAGGAAAGAGAAGGCTGAAATTAAATTTATGTTTGGAATGTGTTCCAAATGACCACATTTAGAATTTTTAATGTATTATTATAAAATACTCTCATATATCTCTAAGAATCCTCAGGAAACTAAAACATCATGATCTCATTGAAAATAACTGCCTCTCCCAATTTTCCCCTGGTGGTCCACAATCTAAGTTTTGATTTTGCAGGCATAATTTTATCAAGCTGATAGACACAGTCTCAAATCCACCAATTTTAGATTAGCTACTAGGCAGTTAATTCTTTAATATGTGTTTCTTCACTCAGTGAAAATTTTCTTTATCCTCATCAAACATGGCACATATTCATGTGACCTAAAATGTAATATATTCTGCTTTATTACCACCAAGATGATGCACATATTTTTCAGTGGAATAGGGCTGTAGAAAATTAAATTTCTCTCAATAAAAATCATTGCACAATTGTAAGCTTAGCCATGAAGTATCAAATGATTTTGACCTATATATTTTTAAAATAATAATGTCCCTGGGTTTTTAGTAATTAACCACATGTTAATTAGAACAATAATAACAGTAATTTTTAAATGTTTAAGAAAACATGTTTTTTTTTTAAAGTGACATTTTCAGAGCTGGTGAACAGTCAAAAAATGACATGGTCATATTATTGGTATCAGGAATAAATAGTGCAAATATTGAGAAAGCAATATGAAACTATGTATCCAGAGAATAATATTTGTACTCATTTCTAGTTATTTGTCATTAGGTAATAATGAAACATACAAATGTGCATTTATATAAATGTCAGAATTTTTAGGATAACATGTATATTAATCTCAAAACAGGAGTTTTTAAAATTTTTATAGTATATTCATTTAATATTACATAACCTCTTTAAGTATAATAATGTGGTAAGTGAGAAAATAGAGGAAATATTCTTTAAATATGCATTGATATTTGAACTCAAACTAGAAAGTAAGGGTAAAATATATGTTACTATGTTACAATTTGTGTAATATTTTCTTAATTATCAAATATTTTGAACAATAATAAAATAAGGAATTGAATTGTGAACTATTTAAAATATCCAAACCTTTTAATTAAATAAATTTTATATGATAAATATAAAGATGTTACAAACTGGATTAATTTGCTAGTACTACAATAACAAGGTACCTCAGAGTGAATGGTTTAAACAACAGAAATTATTGTCTCAAAATTTCACAAGCTAGAAGTCCAAAATCAAGGTACCAGCCATGTTGGTTTCTTCTGAAAACTGTGAGGCAAGGATCTGTTCCAACACTCTCTTCTTGTCTTGTAGACACCTTTCTCCGAATCTTCACTTTCTGTTTGATTCATGTCTGTCTCTGTACTCCAGTTTCACCTTCTTATAACACCAGTCATATTGAATGAGGACCCACTCTAATAATATCATTTTAACTTAACTAATTACATTTGCAATAACCCTATTTCCAAATAAGATCAGATTTGGAGATACTGGAGTTTAGGACTTTAAGTGTTAGAGATGCTATGATTTAAGTGTGTTCCCCAAAAATTATAGGTTGAAAACTTAATCCCCAATGCAACTGTGTTAGGAGGTGAGGACTAATGAGAGCGGGTTAGGCCATGACGGTGGAGTAAATGGATTAATATCATTATCATAGTAGTGGGTTCATTATAAAAAAGGAAATTGGCCCCGTTTATTTTCCTTGCCCCTCTCTTTGCCCTTCCACCTTCCACCACAAGGTGACACAGCAAGAAGGCCTTCATCAGATGCTAGTGCCTTGGTCTTGAACTTCCCAATCTCCCAACCTGTGATAAATAAATTTCTGTCCATTATAAATTCCCCAGTCTCCATTTTTCTGTTTTAGCAACACAAAAGTGAACATACCGAAACACTATTCAACTCATAACACCACTCCCTCTTCCCTTAAAATATATACATGCTTCTCACATGCAAAATATATCCACTCTGTCTCAACATCCTGAAAAGTCATAGCTCATTCTATATCAACTCTAAGTCCAAAAATCTCATTTAAGTCTCATCTATATGAGGTGTGAGTGAGACACAAGTTATGATTCATCCTGAGGCTAAATTACTCTCCAGCTGAAAATCTGTGAAACCAGACACAGTATCTACTTAAAAATACAATCATGAGACAGGCACTGGATGATGTTTCAATTCCAAAAGGGAGAAACTGAAAGAAAGAAAGTGGTCATGGTCCTCAGGCAAACCCAAAACCTAGCAGGACAAATTCTTGTAGATATTAAGACTTTAGAACAATCTTCTTTGGCTAGATGCTCTCTGTACTCCAGGCCTAACCGGGTGGTAGCCTCATCTTCTGGCCCACTAGAGTTGCTCATCCCTAGGAAATAGCCTGGCCCCCTGGAACTTAGGGAGATGTGGTCCTATCCCTTGAGCCTGGATTCTCTAGGCTTTTGGAGGCATTAGCAACCACTGCCAACCCCAGACTCTTAACCTTCTTTGGAGTCATCCTTTTCTTTTATTGAAGGATAACATATGCTTGTGACCAAATAGCCATGCAGGCCTACTACCTGTCTATCAATTTTCAGAAGGCTGACAGCCCTCCTTCATTTCATCCCCTCTCTGTCCATCCTTTTCAGTCCCAAACTGTTAGCATTTCTACTTAGATGGTTGATTGGATCCATGGTCACATAACAAATCCCTTTAGCAAAACGTAGTCCAGTCATACCTTTGGTATGATCTCTAAAGCATAACTTTACTTTTTGGAAGATAATAGGCTGAGAATGGCTGACTCTTCAAGTTCTTGTTTCTTTTGGCTTAATAATTGTTACTTAAATGCATTCCTCTTCAGGAGTTCAGCTACAGTCAACAAGAAGCAACCAGACTTTGCCTTCATCCCTTTTATTAGAATATGTTTCAGTTAAACATCCAGGCTCATCCCTTATATATTTTATTTTTCAGCCCATAGAGCAAAGTTCCACTAAGCTGTCTGTTATTTTATAACAGGGATCACCTTTTGTCAAGATTCAAAAACATATTCCTTGTTTATATATGGTACTCTGGCCTACTTCCTGAGTTACTCAAAAAGCTGCCAGTATTGAGTGAGACCCAGCACCAAAGACTCTGTAATAGGTCTTGGTTTTCATAAAAACTGCTCTGCCGTTTTGGCAGTATGATCCAGCAAATCAAAGGATTCTTGAAATTTTAATGGTAGATAGAGATACTGCTTGGAGTTTTTGGCAGGCTGCTATAGGTGAACCACAAGCTATACCCTTAGATTCTTGAAGCATATCCCTGCTTTCCTGTTCAGAAAAATGCCTTATCTTTTGAGAAACAGCTTTTTCCTTACTCCTATGACTTAGTAGAGACTGAACCCTTAACCATGGATCATCAAGTTACCCTGTGACTTGAGCTGCCTGTTATTAACTGTGTGTTGTCTGACCCAATAAGTCATTAAGTTGAGTGTGCTCAGCAGCACTCTATCGTTGAATATAAAAGGTAAATATGGGATCAGATTTGAGCAGGCCCTGAAGACACAAGCTAGTTACATGAAGAAGCCCAGATGTGTATGGCTCCCACTCCCGCTGCACTGATGTTTTCCTCCTAGACTGTCCCTGCGACGTTAAGGGAAGTTCCCTACTATCAGTTGAAAGAGGAAGATAAACTCAGGCCTAGTTTACAGAAGGTTCCATGTAAAATGCAGGCACTACAAGAAAGTGGCAAGTTGTAGGACTTAGAGGTGTTTTTCTGGACAACCCTAAAAACTGGTAAATGGCAGGGTGTGGTGACTCACGCCTGTAATTCCGGCACTTTGGAAGGCTGAGGCAAGAGGATCACAAGGTTAGGAGTTCAAGACCAGCCTGACCAACATGGTGAAACCCCATCTCTACTAAAAATTAGCTGGACATGGTGTCAGGCGCCTGTAATCCCAGCTACTCTGGATGCTGAGGCAGGAGGATCACTTGAACCTGAGAGGCAGAGGTTGCAGTGAGCCAAGACTGCACCACTGCACTCCAGCCTGGGTGACAGAGTGAGACTTGGTCTCAAAAAAAAAAAAAAATTTTGCTTCTTAACAGAAACAGCTACATATGTGATTATATAGCAGTACAAAATCTGTGGCCAATGGCTTACCCAAAAGACCAGGAAGTTGTACGGAAAATAATTAGAAAATTAATGAAAACAAAAAAGAAACAAACAAAACAAAAGAGGTCCTGGGAAGACGTATGTGTATAGACCTATGAAAATGGATTAAAAATAGGAAGATACTTATGTCAAATGGCTTTTTATTTTTCCGAGATGGAGTTTCACTCTTGTTGCCCAGGCTGGAGTGCAATGCCACAATCTCAACTCACTGCAACCTCTGCCTCCAGGGTTTAAGAGATTCTCTTGCCTCAGCCTCCTGGGTAGCTGGGATTACAGGCTTCTGCCACCAGGCCTGGCTAATTTTTGAGTTTTTAGTACATACAGGGTTTCACCATGTTGGCCAAGCTGGTCTCAAATTCCTGACTTCAGGTGACCTGCCCCACTTGGCCTCCAAAAGTGCTGGAATTACAGGCACAGCCACCTTGCCCTGCCTCAAATGGCCTTTTGAAGACTAACTTACAACACGAGGTAGGTGGCAATACCTCTCAGGGATGCAACAGTTATCTGTAATCTATCTGTGTTCTAAATAATCATTCAATGTGTGGTGCTGTGTCTCTCATAGCCAGAAATTATGGTCCAAGAATCAAATGGTAGAAATAGGAGTGGTGACACTTGCTATTACCTCTAGTTTTCCTATAATAAAATTTTTGCTTTCTGTTCCTACAAACAAAGTCTTTCACCTTTTAGAACTAAGTCCTCTAGGCCAGCAGAGGACTCGCCTAGAAACATAGGTCTAAAAGAAGAAATACTTTCATCAAAAAATGCAACAATGATTACATTGAATTAGAAGTCAAGATGGCTACTAGCCACTTTGGGCTTCTCATAAAAATAGGAGGTGATGGACTAGCTGTAGTGAGCAATCTTGATTACCAAGGGGAAGTGAATTGCTGCTTGACAATGAAGTAAGGGAGAGTATGTCTGAAATACAGGAGAACCCTCATAGCATCTCTGGGTACTATGAAGCCCCATGATTAAAATTAATGGAAAACTATAACAATCCAAGAAAGGACAACTTTCTTCAAGAATGAAGAAACATTCTTCCGAGAGTGAAGGTTTGGGTCACCCCAGCTGGGAAAAAGTCATGACCAGCTGAGGTGTTTGCTGAAGGCAGAGGAATTCAGAATGGGTAGTAGAAGAAGGTCGTTATACATACTAGCTATGACTACATGACCAGTTACAGAAACAAGGACTGTAATAGTCATGAGTATTTCCTCCCAGTTTTGTCATGAATATGTTTGTGTGTATATATGCATATATTAAGCTTATATATCTGGTTTCATTCATCTCTTATTTTTTGTCATGTAATAAGATATATCGGCATTATATTAGTATTTAAGTATTGTTAATTTTACATCATATTATTTCTGTTATAGGAGATCAGAATAAGTGTAAACCTCACAATTCTATGATTAGGAGGAGAGAGAGAAGAAATCAAAGATGTTTTCTTTCTCTATACATTCATCTTCACACTAGATTGCTGTTTGACCATATATTGGGGCCACAGTCTAACAAAGCTGACACATAAAATTAACAAACATAATCTATACAAGTCTGAAATCTTCCCGGTAAGTGACATGCTGGAAATTCTGTCACGAGATAATGCTGTTTCTTGAGTTGATGACTCTTAGGAAGAGTTTAGTGTATTTATGATCACTCTTCCAGATAAAGAACCAGGAGCAGCTAGGGTAATTGCTGAGGGCAAAGGTAATATAGAATGTGTACTGGAAGAAGATAAGGTAGTTACAAATATCAGCTATGACCACATGGCCAGAAACAAGGACTATGATTGTTATTAGCATTTCTTCCTTATTTTGTTTTAAATGTGTTTGTGTGTGTGGCTTTGGAAACAAAATACCATTGATTTCTTCCCTCTGCTATCTCCTAATCATAGAATGTATTAATTTTACATCATTGTGTTTAAATGATGGATGTTTCACCCAAGAACTTTGCATCCTCTTTTGGGAAATGGGATAGTGTGTTTTAAGTTATACACAGGATAATTGTACCATGTTAGGCTGAGGGTAACCTTGTCCTTAATTGTCTTTACTTTGAGATGAAATATGGTTTAAGGTGATATGCATTAGTACCAAGTTCACAAGAGGTACACTGCGTTAGCTAATTTTATGTGTCAACTTTGTTAGATCATGGCCCCAGTTTCTGTTGAAACAGCAATCTAGGTTTTGCTGTAAAGATAATTTTTATGTGTGATAAATATTTAAAATAAGATTTTAGTAAAGAAGACTACCTACGTAATACGAGTGGGCTTCATCCAAACAATTGAGACCTTAAGAGAAAGGATAGATCTCTCAAGAGGGAAATAATTTTGTCTCTACACCTCAATACAGAAATTCTGCATGGACTTTTTGACCTTCAATTCAAGACTACAAAATCAACTCTTGCCAGAATTTCCAGCCTGCCGCCTATTGGGAAGATTTCAGGCTTGCTAGTCTCCACAATCACAGGAGCCCACAAATTGCTTAACGTAAGTCTTTCTCTCCCCCAAACACACCACAGACACACAAACACAAACGCATGTATATATCCTATTAGTTCTGCTTCTCTTAAAAACCTTTGACTTATACACTTACCGTATTTTAAACATGGTCTTATTCCACATATGCATACACACAAATGCACAAAAATTCTTTTTCTATTTCTCCTGTCCCACTAACAGCATATGAAAAAAATCGGTTATTTTTGTACATTTTAGAAGTTCTGAGTATAGTGTTATTTATTTGGTCTATAAAGTTGAAAGAATCAAGTTAAACAGAAAGTAAGGTGAAAATAAACCAGCATCTGGTATGTAAGCAACAAGAGCCAAAGATTTATTCATGAAGTAGACATGCAACAATATTCCTGATAGTTGACAAGCAGCAAACCTAAAAGGAACACTTTGCTATTGGTTTAACTGGTTGTACTCAGCAAAATTCCCTTGGTACATCTGAGAGTGAGATCAAAATCAGATTTAAAAATCAGAAAGTTGTTAATTTACAATGTAGCTGATTTTCTGCTTTATGAAAAGTAACACATCGTGTAATAGACATTTTCCTTAATATATTTATTTTTCTTTGATAATACCACTAGCACAAAAATATACACAAGAAAATAAACAAAAATATACACAAAAAATACATTTTCTTAGTATGCCAGAAGTAAAATTAAGACATAAATGATTTATAAAGATTCTACAATTAATATGTCTCCTCATGTTTTGCAAACAAGTCTCAATAAAATTATACTTAAGGTATTTTACTTCTGAAAATAGTACTTTAAACGGGGGTCCAATGAGATAGTCTCAAGTTTCAAGGAAATTTTTCTTTTTAATTTAACTGTATTCTAAAATAAACACTTATTTGCTCAATTATGTAGAAAACTACTTTAAAATCAAGTGCTTCCATAAAACGAAGATGCCCAGAAATGTTTTCTGGATTACTATTTTATTCATGCAAAGACTACTGTAAATTGACATCCATTAACATTCAACAAGCTAGTAAGCATGCCCAACAGCTTTCAGGAAGTCATACATATCCTTTGTCAGAATGACAGCCATAGGTAATCTGCCACTAGGCTTCTGGTGAATGCTTTTGTGAGTTATAAAGTAAGCCTCCTCTTGTGCAGTGATTAATCTCAGTTAAGAGATATTTCTATAGAAGACACAATTTTCTTAATTTGTTTTTAATTGAGAATTTGATTTGACCTCAAGAAAATTATATGTTAAGAAAAATTAGGACAAAATAACAAGTGGATTTAGAGAATAAATCACTTATTTTATTATTTATTTATTTGTTTTTGAGATGAAGTCTTGTGCTATTGCCCAAGATGGAGCGCAGTGGCATGATCTCAGCTCACCGCAACCTTCACCTCCCAGGTTAAAGTAATTTTTCTGCCTCTGCTTCCCGAGTAGCTGGGATTACAGGCACCCCACAACCATGCCTGGCTAATTTTGTATTTTTAGTAGAGACAGAGTTTTCCCATGTTGGTCAGGCTGGTCTCAAACTCCTGACCTCAAGTGATCCACCCACCTCGGCCTCCCAAATTGCTGAGATTACAGGCATGAGCTACCATGCCAAGCCAGAAATAATTTATTATAAAGGTCAAATAATTTTTTGAAATGTTGATAAGAATTATACTGTTGAATAAAATAAAAAATACAATTGTGCAAGTTACTCAGAGTCTTTGTAGCAGTCAGTCCTATATTTGAACTGCAAATACATGAATTATTTACTAATGGCACCTATCAGTGTGTATAACTATACAAGGCAACAATGTCTTCAATGCTTATTGTTTCCCCTCACCCGCTGAACTATAAGTCTCATGAGATAAAGGGACTTCTCAGTTTAGTTCTTTCAAGAAAAATAATAATGTTGAATGTTTTACAAGAAGAAGTAATGATGTAGAATATACAGAAAGCATTAAATAGTTATGTTTTTAAATTATGAATCTTTTTTACCTATTATAAAATTGTCATATTTCATAACATTTATGTGATTATAGTACTATAAACATATAATGAAGAAAATTGGAAAATGTATATTATATTTCAATGCAAATATATACATAATTATATATATATATTTTAGGTTCTGGGGTACATGTGCAGAACATGCAGAATTACCTAACACCATTTTTTTGTAATTTGTCATACCAATTGCCAAATGGATCAAGATTTATAATATGTGTTTTAAAGTGGGAAAGTAATAGTAACGTAAAAAAATAAAGACCCAGGAGATGGTTTTTCATGACAGTTAAAAACATAACTAATTAAAAATAATAAAATAATAAATAATAATAAATAAATATTTATTATTCTGAAATAATGATTTAAACTTAGGTGATACAATTAATATTTATATGAAATTTTAATTATAACGTTTATTCACATTTAGGTATTTGTAGTCAAAAATTTCTATTAGTTTATGATCTCTTTATTATGTAAGAGTTATAAGCCTAATTTGGGATATAATGATTATAGGTTTTTCCATATTTAAGTAATGTCAGATTGAAAACAATTTAAATCAACAATGATATTAATATTTTTAAATGGTAAATTTTCTTCTATATAGAAAAGTGGACATTTCCTGACATTTCTCCTGAAATTGCAAAAGCAACATAATTATTTTTCATATAAACTAAAGTTTGTCACAAGTTTTAGTAAAATTACTCTTAAACAGAATTATTACGTAAACTAGTTTTATATTTTTCTCATTGGTATTCTCCAGATTGGAGGCATATTTAAATTATCAAGTGAATCTTTATTTAGGAGAATAAACTAGCCATAGTTACCTCGTGTTTTTTTCTTATCCATTTTCATTTGATGTACTCAACAGCATGGTTATGTGTAAAGCTGGAGAAGGTTAGCAACTTTCCCAGCAACATACTGTCATGTGTATTACAAAAACACATTTCAGAACAATTTTTGCAAATCAGATATGTGTATTACAAAAACATATATCAGAACAATTTTTGCAAATCAGATATGTATTTTTAAAACATTTATTTCCAAGGAAGGTACACAACAGTTCATACAATACAGTTTGTGTGTTGCATGAAGCCCCCAGTGTCTCACCTTTCAAGGGCTCTAAGTACATCTGGCATGAAAGGGTTTCCCAAGGAAAAAACCCTGATAGAGCACATGCAAGGGATTATTGATGCCATAGACATCACTAAGCAACAAGAATTTCTTCAAATGAAAGGCCATACTGAACACAAGACCATTTAGGAAGTAAAGCTTGCTGAGCCATGGTGGTAGCCAAAAGTAACAAAAATAAAATCACAATTAGAATGTAAAACTTAGATACCATTCCAAAAGATAAAAGATATCAACTTGGCTAAATTCATATTTCACGTTTGTAAAAATCTGCATCACCTCAAAAACATTCTGGCCAACCAATCAGCATATTATCAAAACTCTTAATTTCAACAATGAGTACTCATTTCTAATATTGATAATAATCAATGAACCATTAATTTTAATTATATCAATACTTACACATTACATTCACTAAGCTAATTAACAAATAATCTTATGTTAATCAGAATTAAAGAAAGCTGAAATGCTTGTAGTACTTGCCTCTAAACTGTGGCCTTTCTCGCAAATTCTAGACGACATCTTCCATGGCTCAAATAGTGCTTCTTGAGAAAGCTGACTGCACCTGGATATAATTTCAAGTAACACATGCATATACAAAATATTACACTGTATGAATTAACAGGTTTTTAAGTAAATTATTGCCATAATAACACAAATGAAACACATAATATTTTGAATAACAATGTAGGCGTAGGTGATATTGGGCAAGGAATGTATTGAAAGAGGTACATTTTACTCTTAAGAAATGAAACATAACAACAAAATACTTGACAATCTAAAATAGATTTTAAAAGATTATTTATTCATCTTTCTATATGTATTTTCTAAGCTAAAATTTAATAGCTAGCTACAAAATCCACTTTTATAACTTCTATGATCCAATCCCTCTATTACTTAGCGTTGGTATGCCCTGTTTTTTGTGGCAGTAAGGAAATCAGCTAGATACTACAACCTTCCACCTGCTACATTTTCTTATATATTGTCTTCTATAAAGTTGAACCTCTTCTTCTAAAGGGGGAGAATAGCTTAATCTTGAGACAGTGATCATCTTCAAACTATTTTTCAAAGTTTAAAGAGTGTCATGTTTCAAATCAATGATTCTCTAAATATCGGTGCCCTTTTGCCTGCAATCCCAAGGCTTCAGTTTGTATTATTTGAAGTTACTTTGCTGTAAGCAAGTTCATTATTAATAATATCCACTGTATCTGTTGTTCTATTTTTGGTTTGTTTATTTCATTCTCCATCATGAACATGAGGGTTATATCTGTAGATAAAACGCATTTTTAAACAATTTGTGTAAATGTCTATTCAGTTAAGATTGAACAATTCCTTGTAGCTGTAAAAGTATGGAATATTTCAATAGAGGAAAAATTTCTGGAAATAAATATATTTATAGATTATTAAATAAACTGTACAAAAATAGAAGAGATATCTAAACCAATTTAATATGTTTCTTATGAAATCACTATCATAAGACAAGCTTTGTCTGTTTATAGCTAATAACTGTATTATAAAATGACTAGAAGCTACTAACACACAGACACTCATATTGCTCAACTTTAATGAAACAGTAGAGATGGAATTTTATTTTCAGCTAGAATTTTTATAGTAACAGAAGCTATTATAAATAAGTATTAATGAATCCTATAATATGAACAACAACGTTGTTAAATTGCTTTGTGGTATCCAAGTTCACATTGTTATTTGTGAACTTGTGCATGCTTTCTAGTATGAAATGTCCAGTTTATTCTTCAAAAATGTTGCATTGTGAAAATATTTTTTATTTTAAGTTCTGCAACTACCATGTTCAACTATCCTTTTAATGCATATGTCTATAATACAGTTCTGGGCATCCAATTAAATGAAGCAAGCTTAAGAGTGTTTTGGAAAAATGTTATGGCCTATCTCTCTGCATATCTATTGTATAATAATTTATCTATTCATCTATTTATTAATAGTCTATCTTTAGTAATTATTTATAGTTAGACTTTTAAGTACACAAAGGAGTAGAGTCAAATTAAGTTTAATTAATTCCAACCTTTCTTTGAAAACCAAGACATTGAGAATATAAGCTATGGCTACTAGATTTTTTTTATTTAACAGTAGTTAAATTAGTTAATTTAGCAGACTTAAAAACTCCATTTATAAAATTCAGTATTCATACCATTATTTAAAAGCATTTTTATAAAATTAAAATAGTAATATTTATATGGTATATTAATTTATATTAAGATAACAATGTGAGAAATTTCTGGCTTTGGAATTCTCTTGGGAGATTTCAATGTATGGTACTTTGCAATGGCTTACTCTTTTAGTATATTATACTAGTCATATTCACATCCAGTACAGCCTGAGGATTGGAAAAAAATCTCTAGATGAAAGTTTTTGTTTTATTACAAGTAAGCAATTGGTAATATCATCTAAAATTACATTCCTCAAGCCTTGATATGGAGAAATCAAAACCTCCTGAGAGTAATTCAGTTAGCTGAATTTCTAAAAAAAAAAATAAAGGCATTCCTCTAATGACCAGTGATCATGAGCATTGTTTCATATGTTTGTCACTTCATATATGTATTCTTTTGAAAAGTATCTGTTGGCCTCATATATGTCTTCTTTTGAAAAGTGTCGGGTCATATTCTTCACCCACTTTTGAATGGCTTTGTTTGTTTTTTTCTTGTAAATCTCTTTTAGTTCTTTGTAGATTCTGGATATTAGCCCTTTGTCAGATGGGTAGATTGCAAAAATTTTTTCCCATTCTGTTGGCTGCCAGTTTGCTGTAGTGATTGTTGAGATACCATCTCACACCAGTCAGAATGGCAATCATTAAAAATCTGGAGACAGCAGATGCTGGAGAGGATGTGGAGAAATAGGAACACTTTTACACTGTTGATGGGTGCAAAAATTAGTTCAACCATTGTGGAAGACAGTGTGGTGATTCCTCAAGGATCTAGAAATAGAAATTTCATTAGACCCAGCAATCCCATTACTGGGTATATACCCAAAGGAATATAATTTGTTGTATTATAAAAACCCATGTACATGTATGTTCATTGTGGCACTGTTTACAATAGCAAAGACCTGGAACCAACCCAAATGCCCATCAGTAATAGACTGGACAAAGAAAATGTGGCACATATACACCATGGAATATTATGCAGCCATGAAAAATGATGACTTAGGTCCTTTGTAGGGACATGGATGAATCTGGAAACCAACATTCTCAGCAAACTGACACAACAACAGAAAATCAAACACCACATGTTCACACTCATAGGCGGGTGTTGAACAATGAGAACACGTGGACACAGGGAGGAGAGCATCACACACTGGAGTCTGTTGAGGGTAGCTAGGGGATGGACAGAGGGGTTTGGGGAGGGTTGGGAGGCATAACATGGGGAGAAATGGCAGATATAGGTGATGGGGGGATGAAGGCAGCAAACAAACTTGCCATGTATATACCTATGCAACAATCCTGCATGATCTGCACATGTACTCCAGAACCTAAAGTACAAGAAAAACGCATACCTAGAAGAGGAAATACATGCTGATAAAAAGTGTAATATAGCAGTGTGCAGAAAGCAGAAACTGAACCCCTTCCTGACACCTTACACTAAAATTAACTCCAGATGGATTAAAGACTTAAACATAAGACCTAACACCATAAAAACCCTAGAAGAAAATCTAGGCAAAACCATTCAGGACATAGGCATAGGCAAGGACTTCATGACTAAAACACCAAAAGCATTGCCAACAAAAGCCAAAATAGACAAATGGGATCTAATTAAACTCCAGAGCTTCTCCACAGCAAAAGAAACAATCATTCGAGTGAACCAGCAACCAACAGAATGGAAAAAAATTTTTGCAATCTACCCATCTGACAAAGGGCTAATATCGAGAATCTACAAAGAACTAAAACAGATTTACAAGAAAAAAACAAACAAACCCATCCAAAAGTGGGAGAAGGATATGAACACTTTTCAAAAGAAGACATATATGAGGCCAACAAACATATGAAAAAATTCTCAACATCACTGATTATTAGACAGATGCAAATCAAAACCACATTGAGATACTACCTCACACCAGTCAGAATAGTGATCATTAGAAAATCTGGAGACAACAGATGCTGGAGAGGATGTGGAGAAATAGGAACACTTTTACACTGTTGATGGGAGTGTAAACTAGTTCAACCATTGTGGAAGACAGTGTGGCACTTCCTCAAGGGCCTAGAGATAGAAATTCCATTTTATCCAGCAATCCCATTACTGGGTATATACCCAAAGGATTATAAATCATTCTATTATAAGGACACATGCACACGTATGTTCATAACGGCACTGTTTACAATAGCAAAGACCTGGAACCAACTGAAATTCCCATCAGTAATAGACTGGACAAAGAAAATGTGGCACATATACACCATGGAATATTATGCAGCCATGAAAAATGATGACTTAGGTCCTTTGTAGGGACATGGATGAATCTGGAAACCATCATTCTCAGAAAACTGACACAAGAACAGAAAATCAAACACCGCATGTTCTTACTTATAGGCGGATGTTGAACAATGAGAACACATGGACACAGGGAGGGGGAGCATCAAACATTGGGGTCTGTTGGGGGAGGCCAAGGGAGAGACAGCGGGGTGGGGGTGTGGAGGTCAGGGAGGGATAACATGGGGAGTAACGCCAGATGTGGGTGCCAGGGTATGGAGGCAACAAACCACATTGCCATGTGTATACCTATGCAACAATCCTGCATGATCTGCACATGTACCCAGAACCTAAAGTACAATAATTTAAAAAAAAAAAAAATTAAAGTAGAAAAAAAAGTGTAATATCATCAGATTGTTTAGATATATTATTTATACATATTTCTTAACCTTATTTTCCCATGATAGTTAAATACATCTTATTTGAACAATTAGACTTTGAGTCTAAATTCTGGATATATTACTTGATTTTATATATATATATATATATATATATATATATATATTCATCAGAAGACTCTTCTGGGACCATGTGAAGTTTTATTTACCCTTTTGATATTTACTTTTAAAAAAATAGATTAAGAGACTTTTTTTAAAAACAAAGAAAGTATTTATATAAAAAAGGAAGGAAGGAATGTTGGAAGAGAGGAATAAAGGGCCTCCGATCAAGCCTCTCCTGATTAAAAGATATTCATTTGCTCCCACAACATTTACTAATGATTTATTATGGATTTAATTCATGAGAATTAAAGAATACAAAAAACATTTTATTAGTGAAGTGGAATGTATGTTACCACATGATATTATCTATAAATAATGATAAATTTCATAGAAAATGATAATACCTTAAAGGTATTTTTATAAAAAGCAATTTTGAAAAATCAATGTTAATTTGATTCATCTAATACAAGTTATTTAACACAGGCACGTGCGATATTTTATCTATATACTCAACATTAAGTTACCTGCTTTACAAATACAAGAAAACATCATTTCGGATCTTATCAGGACCATTTTGCAGATAAGCAAAAAATTAAGCCATTTATTCAGACACTGTGGGGCACTAAGGAATGAAGCACTTTGTCAGCAAAAGGTCAGGCTGAGAGCTAGCATTGCTCTGCCTCTTTACCAGGCCTGACACTAAATAAATGTCTAAATTAGTGGTCTCCATTCCAAATACTTTGGTTTAGATTTGCCCATTGAAGCTATTTGCATCAAGAACATATAGTTACTCTCATGTTGATTATTCAACTGACAAACTCAGAAACAGTTGTTCAATTTATAAATTACTTGATCTCATTGTTGAATTTTGTTTGGCACTGTTAGCCACTTTAAGGGAAAATAACCACTCTGATTTTTATTTTTATTTTTTGATACACCTTCTTGCTTCTAAAACTAATGCTTCTGCTTAGTCTTTTTGGTGAACTACATTCTTTTTTTTTTTTTTTTTTTTTTTTGAGATGGAGTTTCACTCTTTTTACCCAGGCTGGAGTGCAATGGTGCGATCTTGGCTCACCACAACCTCTGCCTCCTGGGTTCAAGCAATTCTTCGCCTCAGCCTCCCGAGTAACTGGGACTATAGGCACGCGCCACCATGCCCAGCTACTTTTTTGTATTTTTAGTAGAGACAGGGTTTCACCGTGTTGACCAGGATAGTCTCGATCTCTTGACCTCATGATCCACCCACCATGGCCTTCCAAAGTGCTGGGATTATAGGCATGAGCCACCACTCCTGGCAGAACTACATTCTTTAATGTCAAATGCTAAAGTGCCCAGCATTACTTACTGTACTTTTCTCAGTACCAGCTCTCATTCACCTACACAATACTCTAAGCTGGACTTCAATTAATGTTTATATTTTAATAATCCCTACTTATTTGTAGTTATTCTGGATTATCTCACTGGATGCACACATGAATCTGTCTTTTTTCTACATATTCAATAGATGACCAAAAGTAAACTCAATGTCATAACCAAAATTGAATATAATAATTTGTTCAGATAATTATGAAGGCTCCTCTAACATGTTGAATTATATACTATCTACCAAATCCGAATCTGCAAAACTACTAATATGTCAAAACATTTCCATGAAAGTTGAGATTATGTTATTGTATGCAATATTTATTGTACCAGTTGCCACACAGAAATCCTGAGACATTCTTACAATAGTTGTATAAATATCAACCATTTCTTGTTATATTTGTCTCTATATTTGATATTATAGACATTCTATAAGGAATTCAAATGAAACTAAAACTTAAGGGAATTTTAAACTGAGAAATTTAAAATTTAGAAACTTTAACCTGAGCTTGTAATATTACTTTTGAAAAAAAAGAATACATAGATTGCTATTTTGTATAAGTAGAACTATCCTATAGAAGATGATTTAGTAGTGATGGATGGAAATCCATTCAAATTTCCTTGACCTTTTCACACTTTCACTTTCTTCTTAAACTATAGTGAAATAAGAAATATGTCAAATGTAATAGTTATTTATCAATGTGAATTTACTGTAAAAAGCCACTTTTCTGACCCTGCACAGTCATATTTATTTGACATGCTTGTTATTGATGTTGTGAGAATTGCATTTCTTCAAACGGTATCATATACGCAAAGTTTCATTATAAATCTAGTTGCATATTTTTAAACCTGATTTAATTTAAATGGGTGGAAAAAGCAATTCTTGAAAAATAAATGCTTCTGAAACCATCCCTATAAACATTACAGAATTAATCACAGAAGACAGGAGAGGAGAGGGCAACAAAAATAAACCAACCTTGCAGCGTACTCAGCATTAATCATTAGGGCAGTTTGCTCTCTGGCCCCCTTTCTCTTAGTATTTGCTGCCTACTACCCAAGAAACATGTAAACTCTGTCTAAAGGTTGTGATTCCCCTAAACTCCTCTATAGATAACTTCACACTGTGAAATGTTATTTTCTACCTGAGATATTCTTTAGCCATGAAACCACTGATACCAGCTGGTCTGAAGGACCCTATGAGGAGGTGACTCACCAAAGAATGCATTTTCCACATACTGGTAATTACATCCCTCTAACCCCAACCAATCAATAACTCCAATTTTCTTAACCTCTCACACTCCATGATCTCCTTGAAAACCCCAGCCAGAAACTCCTTGGGGGGAAAGATTCAAGGGTCTCTTTCCATCCTGACGCTGGGCCACCCAGCAATCTAAAACTCTTTCTCTGCTACCAACCCTGCTGTCTCAGTGTATTGATATGTTACTATGCAGCAGGCATATGCACGTGTTGGACCTGTAACATTTCTTCCTGGCTTTGCGCAGTTGACAAAAGGAGACTCTGCATATCTCAAATAAATGGATACAAAGAAAGAAACAAATTTAAAAATAATCAGTTAAGGTATGAGGATGGGTGATATAAATTGCTGTTTACAGAAGGCTATGTGTAGATATTAAATTATTAGGTTGGGGAAAGTTACAAGACATAGCGTGATTTTTTTTTTATCATAAGTGCCTCACATATTTTCTCATAGCCATAGCTTTAAGAGGCTGGCAGATTAAATTAAACTCATTACTATTCAACAAACTATTCTAGCTATAAAACTAGCAGTGATTTTTAATATCTTACTTTTTCTAACCCTCCTTATCCAACTCATCAACAAGTTTTATTCACTGTACCTTCAAAGTAAACACAAAAGCACTCACTAAAAAATAAGCTTTACTACTTCCTTGGCAGAAGAGATGTTTTTAAAGAATAAAGGACAAAGAAAGGGCCTATTTTAGTATGGACTAAGTATGACATCTGAATTAAAATTTAAATTGTTAATCATGGTCTATAAGACCACACATGATTTGGCCCTCTGCATCTCTGAGAGTCACCTCCTCTCATGCTTTTTATTGCGGACTTGCTCACAATATCTGTGGGCCAGGAGCCTCAGCATGACTTAGATGGGTAATTTGCTTAAATCTCACAAAGTTGCAATCAAGGTGTCAGCCAGACTTCATTTTTATGTAGAGATGACAATTTGTGAGTTTTACAATATAGGCAGAGAGGTGGCAAGGAGTTGAGGGCAGTTTGTAGAATCCAAAAAATGTTTCTAATCATGAGACAGCAAGAAGTTTAATTCTACTAACAACCTGAATGCACTTGCTAGAAAATTCTTCCAAATTTGAGCCCCCAGATGATAATGTAGTCTGGCCAACTACATTATTGGCTAGACTACATTGTAGACTTGTGAGACCTTGAGCAAGTGATTGAACTAAGAATTCTCCAGAATTCTTACTCAAGAAATGCGAAATAATAAATTTGTTGTTTTAAGCTGCTAACTTAGAGATAATTTATTATAAAGCAAGAGAAGACTACCATATACTATCTTAAACGACTTCTGTTTCCTTTTGTACTTTACTTCTTTCATTACTTTATGTTTTTCTTCTTTCCAAAAATGTTATTAAGCATCATCTATGTTCCATCCGGTGATTTAGGTCCTAGATGTTCATAATAGGGCCAAATATTGACATTTTTAAACAAACTTAGGCTCAATAATATATTTATATTTCACCTCATTTTAGAAATGATTTAAGAAGAGTAACCATGGGAATGCATTTTTAAAGTATAAGTGAAATAACTATAAAGAAAATAGATATATGACGAATATTATGGAGAAGTATTATTCAGTATCTCTTGTATTCATATTGAATCATTAGTATTGGTTTGAAAATTCTACAATGATATAAAATTGAGGTTTCCAAGACTTTATGAAATCATTTCTTTACTCTTCTACAGTGATTTACTGGAAGCTTAAGGGTTTAATGAGTGTTTGCCTTCTTGTTTGATACTTACTTTCAAATTTTTTACAAATTTTTGTCATTTTAGACCTTAAAACAAGTGTTAGATTTACTTTTTGCTTTGGTCATTTGTGAATCAAAAACCTTTTTATTGAGTTTTATTTAAGCCAAAACAAACTATTCTTTTAGTCAACTGTGAATCAAAAACCCTCTTATTGAGTTTTATTTAAGTCAAAACAAATGATTCTTTCTAGGAATATTTTAATTCTTGTTTTATTCTAAACTGAGCTTAATATATGCTAAGCATACATAACTCATTCTAAGAGGCAGCATGAAATACTAAAAAAGAGTAAGAGACCCGCTGTTAAAATATTTACACTCTTTCCCAGTATCTGTCACCTATTAGCACTGAAACTTTTGGCGACTGTTTTAATTTACTACAGCCTTGATTGTTTCATCATAAAAGATATTAAATATAACAGATGCCAATAAAATTTCTATTATGTATATAAATGCAAAATATAAGTAGTAAAATGCTGAACTAACTACACTACCTATAATTTAGTATTTTGTTCAAATATGCCTTCTAAATGCCACCAGATTAGTCATCTCCATAAAAGTAAGAGACTTAGTTTGTCTTACTTTAGCTACTTAAGAAATGCCAATAGTGATGAAATTACAAAATACTTGAAGCCTAGTGAATAGTGTACATCACAGAACACAGAAAAAAAGAAAGAGACTTTTTTTTCTATTAATTTGCTTATCAATTACTCAGCATGGAATTCTGGACTGACAAAGGGAATTAGGCTATTCATGTATGAAGAATGAACTCTTGAAAGAAAATAGACCAAGAACTTGGGGTTAACTTGGTACGGTTACTAGAAAAACAGATACTGCAATCCTCAAAGCTACTAGCAATTTCAGTTGATTTTTCTGGTTGAAAAGCCCAGCTGATGACCACAAATCAATTACAGTTAACTTATTTTTCCCCCACTGTTCAAAGATTGGACTTGAACAGCAAGGGGCTTGTTTCTGTGAACAGAGGGTGTCACGAACAACCGAGAAGTTATTCTCTCTGTAGGGAGCATTGGCAAATTGAAATAGTACACACACACACACACACACACACACACACACACACACACACAACTTTTAAAAGCTTGAGGAAAATCCTAGACAGTTTATTTAAACGAATATCCAATTTTTTTTTAATGATACTTAAAATTCTGGGGTACAAGTGCAGATTGTGCAAGTTTGTTACAGAGGTATACATGTGGCAATTTATCTGAAAATATTTTTGGACTGAATCTCAGTAAAAAATATCAATTTCAACATTTATCTCTTTCTATATCTCTACATGTAAATTTATTACATGTAATAAAGTCGGATTATTTAAACTTTCATCACTATAAGAAAATAGCTCATTTGCCATATTACTAAAATTAAATAGTCATGGTATATTTAGAATTTTAGAAGTACACAGAGTATTTGATAATGCTCTATGTACTTTTAAGTACAGAACAAGTTATTAGCAAAATGTTGTAAAGTGAAATACACAAAAATAAAAAATACACAGAGTAAGTTTTTAGCAAAATGTCATAAAGTAAAATAATTAGAATTCATTTCATGTATTCCTATATTATTAGATGGTTTTTAAAAAGGAAATATTCTGATTTCTGTTGAGGTCTAAATTCAAATTGCTTATGTTTATGTAGTACAATTAGATGTAGATGGGGAGGAAGAGGAGATTTAAAATAGAAGATTTATGTTGAATAAACACTCTTCCTCATACTCAGATTTTGGCTTTGAGATGTGATGCTTATTTTAAATTTCCTAGTCTCCACTGATTATAAGATAAAGATGGTGATGATTATCATCCAGTGAAATTACAACACAACAATGAATTAGTGGCGATATAAGGTGATTAATAACTAAAAGGCATATTTTAAATACTAGTCTTAAAATAGTTTATATGTTTTATAAACATTTATATATGGTTGTATATATAATTCCCTTTAAGTTTTTTGAATATGAATAATCGTAATTGGTGAGTATGTTTGAAGTATTTTCTCTTTTAACATGTAGTTTTATGATCATTTCATTGGCCATTACATCTTATAGAACAATCTGTATTTTAAAAAACTGAAATAATCATTTATAAGCCATTTGTATAACTTTAGTAACACTATTCAAATTATTTTCTTAAAAAGTTTGAGAAGAGACAAAGGCTTTCATGTAGTCTATATTTAGATCAATAACCTCTGTAACACTATGTGACTGTAATGAGAAGAGACACATTTTTTAATCATATTAATTTATAAAATATGATACTAAAATCTACTGCTAAGGAGCTAAAATAAACAATGTTAATTGAATGAATGTTCCTAAAATACTTTTTATGTGTAATTGGAACATAATAAAAATTACAATTAAAATAACATGATATTTTGCTCTTCAAAAAATGATTTTGTCATAGGCAGTATCTTCAGAGAATAAATGGTCATGCCTATTAAAGACTGTTTTCACATATTGAATTTTAGAAAAATAACATTTAGGTATTTAATTGAGTTTATATGTACTTTGGTATTATAGCTTTATATTTAATGATTGGGGACAAAAATGAACTGCAAAAATAGATACTATCTTTATGCTTTATAGTATCACCTAAAGTAATGAGATAGTACTTTAAGTTAGTCTCATAAGTAAGAGTAAAATTAGAGAAAAGTTTTTATCAAAATGGGTAACTAATTCCGTAAACGTTATAAATCATAATGCTTAAAGCGACAATACTTGGTAGGCAATTTAAACAATACTATCATTGAAAAATGAACCTATAATATGTAATTTGAAAAATTTTATTTCTATAATATAGTTATCATTAGCTAAATTTAAAAATCTAAATAGTTATATTAATACACTGAATATACACCTACCTTGTATTCTCATCCATGTTACCCTCACATTTCAGCAAAATTCCATTGGAAGAGATAATATAACTATTTAAAACTGATTATAACCTCTACAACAAATTGGTCAAAATAGTCTATTGACAAAAATATAATATTTTAATTGTTAAACCTTTTTAATTTCAGGAAAATATAGATACAAATATAAATAAGACAGAACATTGACAGAGATAAATATAGATGGAGAGAACCGGGGGAGAGAGAGAGAGAAATGAGAGAGAATGTCTTGTTCTCAGGCTTTTCTGTAATGTTAATAAATAAATGCAAACTGAGAAACATGGCCAGAATATCCTCTGACTTATCACAGGCAAAACTAAACTATATAGCTGAATACTTTCATTGCTGATATTTTGTAGAATTAATATATAATATGCTTATGATTAGATAGAGCTTACCTTGTAAGGTCCTTCCATTGAATGTATTCCACCTGTAAAATAATGCCAAAATGTGTAGTTTTAAATATGACATATTTGGGTGGTGGCATATAGCCAGACTCTAACCCATCATCACAGTATTTTTGAGGTTGATCATGCAAGACACATACATTTGAACAGAACACTGCTATAATCTACTACACCATTATTGATTCTCATCTAATAAAAATTAACATCATTTTTTGAAAGTTTTTCTCAATGTTTGTTCATTTGTTTATTTATTTATTTATGTATTTTTGAGATGGAGTTTCACTCTTGTTGCCCAAGCTGGAGAACAATGGCACAATCTCGGCTCATTGCAATCTCTGCCTCCTGGGTTCAAGTGGTTTTCCTGCCTCTGCCTCCCAAGTAGCTGAGATTACAGGCACATGCCACTACCTCTGGCTAAATTTGTATTTTTAGTAGAGTCATGGTTTCACCATGTTGGTCAGGCTGATCTTGAACTCCTAACCTCAAGTGATCCAGCCTCCCAATGTGCTGGGATCACAGGTGTGAGCCAAAGCACCCAGCCTTCTCAGTGTTTTTAAATGTCATTCGTTTTATATTTAAGTTGCTGTGATTTTGTATTAAAATAGAAAGTTTTGAAAGATATTGTTTTTAACTACAAAAAATTAGTTGCACCTGGTAGACTTATTCAGGATGCATGACAGCTGGTATTAAACATTCAGGTCCCTGGTATTTTGATAACAAAAAATAATACGAACAATGGACAGTGTTCTGTTGGAATGTCAAGGGTGAAGACGGTTAATTAGGCTGTTCAGATATCTACAAACCAGAGGAAGTGAAACACAAATGAATATAAATAAACAATAAAACATTTCCCAGGAAGCAGTTCATTAGATTAAAATTCATAAATACAGGTTAAGTTTATGTAATGTTTATCAATTATTCCTCTGGAGAATAATGTTAAAAAATGAAACCATAAAAGGTTAAATAAACAGACATCTGCTTATTAAATCTATAGTAAAAATCTCAAGAAATATTTATTGATATGGTAAAAATAAGAAATATTTGATAATTTGATGATTATAATAAAAAATGAAATATTAAAAACATTTCCTTCCGCAGAAATCACTTCACATAATTATTATATGACATTTTTAAGTGTCATTAATTCCAAAGAAAGGATCTTAGAGACTAAAACATGTCAAAGTGTTAAATACATGTTTATTTTGTTCTTCTAGTTCCTTGAGGAGTTAAGTTCAGTTATTTATTTAACATCTTTTGTCTTTTTTGAGGTAAACATTTACCACTATAAACTTCTCTTTTAACATCCCATTTCTGTATCCCACAAGTTTTGGGATATTGTAATTTTCTGATTATTTACCCATCAATGTGTCCCCCACTGAGGCCATCTTTTGCATGAGCTACTCTTAACCAATGATTGAACATTTTAAAAATGTTAAAGCTAAGCCATTTCCAGAAACACGGGACTTCTCTGTTGGGAAACTTAGACTAGAGGACGCTCTACTGTTCTTGCAGAATTATTTTATTTCTGCCCCACACCCCAAGATGTTGGCACCCTTCCAACCTTCTATATTTCACTCTCTCTTTCATAGAAGGTTAGACCAGCACCACAGTCTAACAGCTCTCATAGCCTTCTCTGGATCCCTCCTTTTGACACTAATTTATATTACACATGATATTTTAATATATAATATGGATTGACCAGCTGATCTTGTTTTAGTGCCTGCTTCTTAAAGAACTCAAAATAACATAGACTTTGATTTATGACAGCTATCATGAAAAACATTCATCTGATAAGGTGCCCTTTAAATTATGTAAAATCTTTATTCCACACATACTTTTTTTTTAATTTTACTTTAAGTTCTGGGGTACATGTGCAGATCAAGCAGGGTTGTTGCATAGGTACATACATAACCAGGTGGTTTGATGCCTCTATTCCCCCCTTTGACTGTATCTGGCATTTCTCCCCCCATGTTATCCGTCCCCACCCTCCCCCACAGCCGCTGTCCCTCCCCCTAGCCACCCCCCGACTGCCCCCAGTGTGTGATGCTCCTCTCCCCTGAGTCCACGTGTTCTCATTGTTCAACACCCACCTATGAGTAAGAACATGAGGTGTTTGGTTTTCTGTTCTTGTGTCAGTTTACTGAGAATGATGGTTTCCAGATTTATCCAAGTCCCTACAAAGGACATGAAATCATCGTTTTTTATGACTGCATAGTGTTCCATGGTGTATATGTGCCACATTTTCTTCGTCTATTCTATCATCAGTGGGCATTTGGGTTGGTTCCAGGTCTTTGCTATTGTACACAGGGCTGCAATGAACATACATGTGCATGTGGCTTTATAATAGAACGATTTATAGTTCTTTGGGTATATACCCAGTAATGGGATTGCTGGGTAAAATGGAATTTCTATTTCTAGATCCTTGAGAAATTGCCACACTGTCTTCCACAATGGTTGAACTAATTTACACTAACACCAACTGTGTAAGAGTGTTCCTATTTCTCCACATCCTCTCCAGAATCTACTGTCTCCAGATTTTTTAATGATCACCATTCTAACTGGCGTGAGATGCTATTTCAATGTGGTTTTGATTTGCATTTCTCTAATGACCAGTGATGATGAGCATTTTTTCATATGTTCGCTGGACTCATATATGTCTTCTTTTGAAAAATGTCTGTTTGTATCCTTCACCCCCCTTTTGAATGGGGTTGTTTGTTTTTTTTCTTGTATATCTGTTTTAGTTCTTTGTAGAGTCTGGATATTAGCCTTTTGTCAGATGGGTAGACTGCAAAAATTTTTTCCCATTCTGTTGGTTGCTGGTTCACTCTAATGACTGTTTCTTTTGCTGTACAGAAGCTCTGAATTTTGATTAGATCCTATTTGTCTATCTTGGCTTTTGTTGCCATTGCTTTTGGTGTTTTAATCATGAAGTCCTTGCCTATGGCTATGTCCAGGATGGTTTTACTTAAGCTTTCTTCTAGTGTTTATGGTGTTAGGTTTTATGTTTAAATCTTTAATCCATCTGGAGTTAATTTTAGTGTAAGGTGTCAGGAAGGAGTCCAGTTTCTGCTTTCTGCACATTGCTAGCCAGTTTTCCCAACACCGTTTATTAAACATGCAGTCCTTTCCCCATTGCTTGTTTTTGTCAGGTTTGTCAAAGATCAGATGGTTGTAGATGGCCTTGCTTCTGAGGCCTTTGTTCTGTTCCATTGGTCTATGTCTCTGTTTTGGTACCAGTACCATGCTGTTTTGATTACTATAGCCTTGTAGTATAGTTTGAAGTCCAACAGTGCGATGCCTCCGGCCTTGTTCTTTTTGCTTAGGATTGTCTTGGCTATGCGAGTTCTCTTGATTCCATACGAAGTTTGAAGTGGTTTTTTCCAGTTCTGTGAAGAAGGTCATTGGTAGCTTGATGGGGATAGTATTGAATCTATAAATTACTTTGGGCAGTATGGCCATTTTCACAATATTGATTCTTCCTAACCATGAGCATGGAATGTTTTTCCATCTGTTTATGACCTCTCTTATTTCATTGAGCAGTGGTTTGTGGTTCTCTTTGAAGAGGTCCTTTACACCCTTTGTTAGTTGTATTCCTCGGTATTTGATTCTCTTTGTAGCAATTGTGAATGGGAGTTTGCTCTTGATTTGGCTATTTGTCTGTTATTGGTATATAGGAATGCTTGTGATTTCTGCACATTGATTTTGTATCCTGAGACTTCGCTGAAGTTGCTTATCAGTTTGAGAAGATTTTGGGCTGAGACGATGAGGTCTTCTAAATATACAATCATGTCGTCTGCAAATAGAGGCAGTTTGACTTTCTCCTTTCCTAATTGAATAACTTTTAGGAAAGTTATTGAATAATTTCTTTTTCTTGCCTGATTGCTCTGGCTAGAACTTCCAATACTATATTGAACAGGAGTGGTGAGAGAGGGCATCCTTGTCTAGTGCCTGATTTCAAAGGGAATTCTTCCAACTTTTGCCCATTCAGTATGATATTGGCTGTAGGTTTGTCATAAATAGCTTTTATTATTTTATGATATGTTCCATTGATATCTAGTTTTTTGAGAGTTTTAGTATGAAGCGCTGTTGAATTTTGTCAAAGGCCTTCTCTGCATCTATTGAGATAATCATGTGGCTTTTGTCTTTGGCTCTGTTTATGTGATGGATTACATTTATGGACTTGTATATATTGAACCAGCCTTGCATCCCTGGTATGAAGCCTACTTGATCGTGATGAATAAGCTTTTTGATGTGCTGTTGCTTTCGGCTTGACAGTATTTTATTGAAGATTTTTGTGTTGATGTTTATCATGGATATTGGCCTGAAGTTTTATTTTCTTGTTGGGTCGCTGCCTGGTTTTGGTACCAGGATAATGTTGGTCTCATAAAATGAGTTAGGTAGGATTACCTCTTTTTGTATTGTCTGATACAATTTCAGAAGAAATGGAACCAGCTCCTCTTTGTACATCTGAGAGAATTAGGCTGTGAACCCGTCTGGACCTGGCCTTTTTTGGTTGGTAGGCTATTAAATGCTGCCTCAACTTCAGCCCTTGTTATTGGCCTATTCAGGGTTTCAACTTCCTCCTGGTTTAGTCTTGGTAGAGTACAAGTGTCGAGGAATTTATCCATTTCTTCCTGGCTTACTGGTTTCACTATGTCAACTGTGGCTCAAAAATAGATGCATACAGTAATTTAAGAAAATTTAAGAGAAGAAACCATATTCATGTAACTTTTATTATAGTGTAAGGTTGTAATTATTCTATTATCAGTTATTTTTAATTTCTTACTGTGCCTAATTTATAAATTAACTTTATTATAGTTATTTACATACAGGAAAAACATTATATATATTATCCTTAAGCACATAATAGGTAGTCAATAATATATATTAAATTGTGAGTGCTGTATTAGTAGGATTATTATTTTGGAGGGCATTCCACTAAATTCAAAGCAGTTACTATAAAAGGTGTGAGTTTTTCTAAAAGGCAAATAACACTTTTGTTTTAGTTTTGATTATATGTTACTGTAAAAGTTTTGATAGTTTAAATGCATGATCGTTGGGATTTTATAAGACAACTTAATTATAAATTCATTTTTTCACATCAGTACATAAATTTCTTTTACTCATGAACAATGAAAGGATAGAAATGTTTGACTACCTAACAGAAAAATAAGCCTATCTCTTTTAGACCTAAAGAACATTATTCATTGTTGAAACAGGAAAAAGGAGATGCATTTCAGACCAAAAAAAGTCTTTACAAAACATATTTTGTCAACAGGGGGATGAAAATTATTTAATTATTTTATGAAAACATACTATTTTATACTTTGTCCCAGAGGCAGTACACCAATGATTGTATTCAAGAGGGACAATACAAATTCAGATACATATTATAGGTATTCTGTTATATTTTCTTTAGCACTGTTGCAATAAAAGAAAGCTTTCATTTTGTTTGGTTTTTGTCTTTTTTCCTACATATTTTGAGGGTATTTTAACTGAGAGGAAAAAACATACTTAATATTTGTGTAAATAATCTTCACTCAAGTACTTCTGGGCAATTTATACATTGGAGATGTGTGTCACTAGGTAAGGAAATAAATAATGAATTAATAAAAACAATTTGGTGTATTTTTGAAGTTTTATTCAACTGTAGATATGACAGCTCTATTCGTTTTGTACAAATATAGCTTACAGTGGTGGCTATATTACAAGATCTGATTCAGATTGATAACTCAAAGGATCTCTGACAGTTCAACATTTATTTTAGAAATATCAAAAGCAATTAGGTCAAGAATTTATCATTTCATTAAAGCATAGTCTATTTGAGCCTTATACACACAAAAGAAAAGGACCTGGAATCAATAGACATGTATTTTATTAAGCTCTGAAAATTGCTGCTGAGAGACAATAGTGTGTTCATTCATCTTTTGTTTTTCTGCTATAACAGAATACCACAGGCTGAGTAATTATAAAGAACAGAGGTTCATTTGGCCCATGATTCTGTAAGCTGCAAAATTCAAGGGCAGAATGCTGACACCTGGTGAGTATCATCCCACAGTGGAAGAGCAAGTAAGCATGTGAGACAGAGAGGGGGAGTGGGCTGAACACATCCTTTTTATCAGGAACCCATTCCTGCATAACTAATGCACTCCCAGGACAAAGGCATTAATTTATTCATAAAGGTGGGACTTCATGATGTAATCATCTCTTATAGATATCTCCTTTTAATATTGTTACAATGGTAATTAAATTTTAAAATGAGTTTTGGAGGATACATTTAAACCATAGGAATCATAACATAAGATAAATTGGAAAATAAGTAGATAATTATAAGAACACATTTCAGACTACAGAGTTATCCATTCCCTTTACCCTTATACTCTTTTCTATGAATAACTGATTAGAGCATGTGAGATAAAACTGAGTATGGGGCTGGGCGCTGTGGCTCATGCCTGTAATCCCAGCACTTTGGGAGGCCAGCGCAGGCAGATCACCTGAGGTCAGGAGTTTGAGACCAGCCCGGCCAACATGGTGAAACCCTGTCTCTACTAAAAATACAAAAATAGCCAGACACAGTGGCACACACCTGTAATCTCAGCTACTCGGGAAGCTGGGGTACAAGATCACTTGAACCAGGGAGGCAGAGGTCTCAGTGAGCTGAGATTGCACCATTGTACTCCAGCCTCCATCTCAAAAAAGAAGAAAAAGAAAAAAAAACTGAATATGGGAAGACATGTTTTTGTAAGAAAAAATGATTATCATTACTAACGATATGTTATCAATCTCCAACTAAAATCTTATATTTTATGGCTGCAGAACTATAAGGACTCAAAAACTGTCTTCCTACTAACCATCTTCAATGAGAAGCTAGATCAAAGAGGTCCAAAGTATGGTGATGCAGGGTGCCAGGACAGAAACATGCAGAACCCTAGCAAGCTAGTGCTGCCAACTGAAAGAAAAGTAACAAATAAAAAAGGAACACTAGGGAAGAAGGATATATTTCCACAACCACTATAAACTAATGTCCACCTAATGAAAGAAGCAAATATTCTCTACTATCTTCAAGTTTGTTTATTTTAGCCATTAGTTAGAAATAGAATTTATGGTAAATGTCTCTAATGATACTCCCTCAAGATGATGAAGGGCACATGAACAGAGTTATATTTGTGTAGTATTTAATCCCATCCTGCGTGGTGACTGACTAGACCTGGATACAAATTAGCAGGTATTGCAATCCCGTGGCATGTAATGTTACCAGAAAACTACAAAATGATGTTTGATCTAACATGAGAGTGAATGTACCCATCAGGAGACAGGTAGTGCTCATGGTACTGGAAGAGTATAAAGTGCAAGAAGCTTCTGTCATTAGACAGCAGAAACTAGACTTTCCTGGTGGAGATATTATGCCCTTACCTTTGTGAGTTGGGGGAGAGCATTGGATATAATTGTATCCACTTACCTGTAATTACTAACAACAACAACAAAAAGTTAGATTGCTTGTATAAGAGAAAGTAAGTCTAAAAAAACACATAGACTTGATGGGAGGATTCAGACATGTGTTGTCTCAGCCACACCTACTCTGAAACATTTCGTTATGGTCTGGAGCTTATAACAGGATGAGCAATGCATGTGGTCTGTGTTAGACACCACCATGAATGAAAATGCAAGATATTCATGAGAATGTAAAGTCCAAGAGAAGATGAATGGAATGAAGCAAGTTAGAGACATGTTACAGGAATTAAGTTATCAGATGTTGAGAAATGCAGGTAAGCTTTAGAGCACTAACAGGTCCCATCCTTGAGAAGCTGCACTGAGGAAAAACATGAGTAACGAAGTTTATCTGGCTTGATGGGTTCCTGGCCTTGAGCCTCAGTAGAAACACTGAGGAAATAATATGTTTTGAGTATTCTCAGGAATGATGATACTTTCAGTGTGGGAATAAGGCTAGGAATCTTTATTATGAATAGTGGAGAAGAATTGTTGGAGCAGGTTTAGAAGACTACCAAACAAGTACTGCTGGGACTCGCCTATAGGATAGGCTTAGCTAGCAAACATTTTCCTCTTAGAGACCTAAGACCCACGTACTAACCTCCTGTCCCCCATACACATGCAAAGGCACATGTATCAAAAGAACCTTGGAAATAACATTCTTGCTAAAATTAAGATAAGATATTAGTAAGATATGGAAAATTCATGGTCTAGATCAGGGTTTGGAAGATTACATCTTGTGATGTAAATCTGACCCACGGCTTGCTTTTGTAAATAAAATTATACTGGAACATGGATGCTCTAGTTGGAATGGTACTGGGAGGTGGGATGTTTAGGTCATGAGGGCTCTGCCCTCATGAATAGACTAATGTTTTTAAGCTGGGAGTGGATTTGTTCCTTCTTGTTCTCTCTCTTGCCCTCTTTTTTCCCTTTCTGTTGTATGATGCCTTCTGCCATGTGATGATGCTGCAAAGAGGACCTTGTCAGGTGCTAGTTTCTTAATCTTTGACTTCCCAGTCTCCAGCCCTGTGAGCCAGTAAATTTCTATTCATTGTAAATTATCCAGTCCGTGGTATTCTGTTACAGTAGTATAAGATGTACTATGATAACAACCTTACGCTTTTTCAGTACATATGGACTATAGCTGCATTTGTGCTACTATGCCAGAGCTGAGTAGTTAGCACAGGGAACACATGACCGCAAAATACTTACTAACTCTTTACAAAAAAAGATTGCCAGACTATAGACAAGGTGTTAGAATCAAGCAACAGGTTAAAAGCCAAAGGCCAGAGTTTAACCCTGAAAGACTCAATAATGATACACCATGGTTGTGATTTTTTTTTTTTTTTTTTTTTTGAGACAGTCTTTCTCTGTCACCAGGCGCCAGGCTGGAGTGCAGTGGTGGGATCTTGGCTCACTGCAACCTCCGCCTCCCAGGTTCAAGCCATTCTCCTGCCTCGGCCTCCCGAGTAGCTGGGACTACAGGCACACACCACCACGCCCAGCTAATTTTTGTATTTTTAGTAGAGACAGGGTTTCACCATGTTGACCCGGAGGGTCTTGATCTCTTGACTTTGCGATCTGCCCGCCTTGGCCTCCCAAAGTGCTGGGATTACAGGCGTGAGCCACCACGACCGGCCGGTTGTGATCTTAATCCAAAAGGCAGCAGAACTCTAATGTGGGATTATTGTTCTATGTATACACATATCATATTGCTAAGAAAATCTGGTTTTACTTCCTCATTTATAATAACCAAAGTGAAATCTTAGCTGCCTGTGACCTGCTAAGAAATGGTAGATGAGGAGAAGATGGGGAGCATATCACCTTGCACGTAACTAATTAGGGAGTAATCTTTAATATGGACCAGCATGCAGTAGGAGCAATGTAACATACTACTTTTGTTTTCTGTTCTTGTTTGTATCTGGAGTTGAGGTCTGTCTCACTCTATCACCTAGGCTGGAATGGAGTCTTGTGATCATAGCTCACTGTAGCCTCTAACTCCTAGGATCAAGAGATCTTCCCAATTTAGCCTCCCAAATCACTGAGATTACAGGTATGAGCCACCACACTCCGCTTGAATATAGTACTTTAAATCTTTCATATGTATATATATATATATTGCGACAGAGTCTAGCTCTGTTGCCCAGGCCACAGTGCAGTGATGTGATCTTGGCTCAATGCAACCTCGGCTTCCCTGGTTCAAATGATTCTTGCGAAGCCTCCATAGTAACTGAGATTACAGGCATGTGCCACCACACTTGGCTTTTTTTTTTTTTTTCATTTTTAATACAGATAGAGTTTCAGATTTTGGCCAGGCTGGCCTTGAACTGCTGTCCTCAACTGGAGGGCCCACCTCAGCCTGCCAAAGAGCTGGGATTACATGCATGAGGCACTGTGCCTGGCCAATTCTCATCTTCTTATGAGCATTACTTAAGGCCCCCCCTTCAAAGATTCCAATTTAGTTTTAGAATGAATCTAGAAGCCTGTGTTTATTTTTAAAATGAACCCAGGGGATTTTAACGTGCAGTCATCTAAATTAATCCTCATTACACCTTTTCCAGTAGTCTTTATTATTATTATTCCGTTTTCAACATGTGAAAATAAAAACATATCAACTTTATTAATATCCCTTATGTCATAGAAACTAGCAAGTGTCAGAGGTAGGATTTGATCCCAGGCAACCTGGCTCCAGAGCCTGTAACCTTGGTGAATACACACTTGTGATTAGAAATATTTATCTCAAAACTATTTGTTCTTTTGGTTACATTACTCTCTAAAACTTAAGACCTAGGAAATTTAGATATTTAGTAATGCATCCCTGAATGATGGATATTGTCAATTCTCTACCCAGCCAAGAGAGGAGCAGGCACTGTGTATTTTCAACCAGCAGCTTCGGTTATCTGGCTCCAGGGCAGTACTGATGAAGTCTGGTAATGCACTAGGCTGCTCACCCCCAGCAGCAGTAAGGATTTGGGGCTCAAAGCATTGTCCAAATAATACATTATCCAGTCTGTAGCATAAGTTCTGACTAGGTTTTCTCTCAGGAAATAACCTTAGGAGATATGACTGAAAAGCTAGACCAAGATTTGGGAAACATATAGACTTCAACTAGATACCATCTTAGCATTCAACAGAGTTCAACAGGTAGGTAAAAAGACAAAACAGTGAATAAGTCATCACATACTCATAATTTATAAATGGAATTATTTATATGCTAGGTATATGGATAATTGAGTTGACTTTCTAGACTCTAATTTGATTTGAAAATTAGGCAATGATGATATTGGGGGATATAACTAACAAGTTCTTTAAGTTTTTTAGTCTATGACATGATAACATTAAGTAGCTCAGCAGGAAAGTTAGGATCATGAGAAAAAATGTGTTGCAGTCCATAATTACAAATTATAGTCCTGATTAGATCCCTGAGCAATAAACAACCTCAAGCAGCCCCTAAACTTTGCTTTAGGATAATTTTTAGGATGAAAATATTTTTTAATGATAGGCATCATTAACTCATGGGAAATCTAAAAGTTACTACAGAGATGTATTAAAAAAACCTATAGTGTTGTACTTTTTGTTAAGTTTAAAAGTCACATGTATTTGCTACTTAAGCACGTGCAACTCATTTTTAAATTTTTGACATTTTAGCAGTCCAACTGACTAATCTCATAATTCCAATTTTAATAAGTATAATTGAAAAATTAATATAGGTTTTCTAATTTTATATTCAGTATTGGAACATTTAAGAGAACTTAAGGTTTACCTTACCATGTTAAATTTATATGAGTTACTTAAGTATTCAAGAGGGTTTTATTTGTTAATTAAACAATTGGAATACTTAAAAAAGAAATTGAATATATTAAATTTATGAAAGCAGTTTAAACTGTTGAAGGTGTTTAATTAACTAAGTTTTTAAATGCAGCCAAACATTATTCAAAAGCCTATTAAAATTGGTAATAAAAATTTACTAGACTTAGAAATATAATTCGTATGCAGAGCTTAAAAGCTTAAAGATGAACTATTTTGGGAATTTGTAACTTTAATAAGTTGAATATTAATTTTTAAAACCAAACTATACTCTAAATAATGTTTCTGAACATAAAATGCCCCTGTGAGAATATAATGAATTTTACAATGATATTTAATTTTGCAGTGTTTTTGGCTAATCTATGACATGGTAGCTTTGTCCTATGGCTAATTTCCCTCTACTCTTTGGTTTCTAGTGTGCACTCCTATTCTACCAATGCAAAATACTCTATGCAAATCCCAGCATTTCATCAGGGATGTCAACCGCAATACTGCATCACTCTTTCAGTCTCTTATTCCTGGGGGGCCTGATTGCTCCTGTACTCTCCAAAGGTTTATGACTCCCTAATTCAACAAACAAACATAATGGAATCATAACTTTCTCAAGTATATTATTCAGGATTCTCCAGAGAAACAGAACCAATAACATCTTTAGAAAGGATTTATTTAGAGGAATTGGTTCACGTGGTTATGTAAGTTGAGAAGTCCCACAATCTGTTATCTGTAAACTACAGGCCCAAAGAAGCCAGTGTTTCAGTTCTATTCCAAACTCTAAGGCCTGAGAACCAGGGAAGTCAATTATATGAGTCCCAGTCCACGTCCCAGTCTAAGAACCTGCTGTTGGGGTGAGGGTGGCAGTTTAAGTCCCAGTCTGACTTCAAAGGCCTGAGAACTGGAAGTACTAAAGTCCAAGGGCAGGTGAAGGTGGAAGGTTAAACTCAAGCAGCAAGAGCAATTTTACCCTTCCCCCACCTTTCTGCTCTATCCAAGCCCTCAGTAAGTTGAATGATGCCTGCCCACGTTGGTGAGCATGATATTTGCTACTCAGGCCACGAATGCTAATCTCTTCCAGAAATAATGTCTTTCCAACTATCTGGGCATCTCTTAGTCTGACAAATTGACACGTAAATTTATCATCACACCACCTATTCACCAACTCTTCAATTTCTAAACACCTGAGAGCATCTCCTATCTGACCCATCAGACATGTTGGATACAACAGGTTTCCTGGGGTCCAGAGTGAGCCCACTCAACTGCAATCGGTTGTTATTTGTGTCCCACGTGGTTAAAATTTGTAATAAAAATTTGCTAGACTTAGAAATATAATTCATATGCAGAGCTTAAAAGCTTAAAGATGAACTATTTTGGGAATTTGTAACTTTAATAAATTGAATATTAATTTTTAAAACCAAACTAAATCCTAAATAATGTTTCTTCTCACCACGTAGCTCTTCTCACCAGCCCTTTACATCCTCTGTTTCTGTTCCTTCAGCACATCCAAATGTCCCATGGATGAGGTTTTGGTATCATATATAATTTGGACCATCACAATAAAAAAATAATCATAGTGGTTTCTAGAAATATTAATGCACATATGGAAAAATTAACATTATACTAAGATATTTATGATTTCCATGCCTGTGTTAAAGCAAAGTCGTTCCATCTGCACTGTTACCAGACTAGTTCAAGTGATCTGTGTGTTTACGTAGAATATTCCAATATTCCAATTATGTTTTAACTGGATTTAACTGGTCTTTTTAAAATTTAATTCTTATATTCACATCAATTTAACACAAAATTAATTCTTTATTACAGCTAATGTGCTCTTTTAATAACTCATCTCTTTAAGATATCCTTTTACTTAAACCATTTAATTATTGCCCTGTCTTTGTTTTTAACAGTAAGGCTAAAATTTTTTGAAGTATGCAACGTCCTATAACATTTGGTGAAAATCAATGCCTCTAACTTCACATCTTATGATGTAACACTTGGTTGTTTTCAGTAACTCGAATAACCATGCCTCCAAACCTTCTCAAAAATATCTCTAAATTTTTGCACCTCCCCAACAGTCATCCACATATAAGTGGTTTAGGAGCTTCAACTTTGTATCTGTCTCCACTATTGGACTGCTAATGAGATTTACTTGTTGACTTCCTGTTGGGAGACAAATTTTTATGAGTTTCTTCTGTTCCTGAATTGTTCAGGCTTTCTAAGCAAAGGGTATTTTTCAAAAGCAAACAGCTTTGGAAGCTAGAAATAATGTATTTCTCTAGGAAAAAAAAAAAAAAACTAGAAATATGCATACCCAGAGATTTCCCTTGGCACTAAAGATAAAATCATCTCTTCTCTTCTTCAGAGACAGTTGCCTTACATTCTAGAATAATAAACTTAGAGATAACTTTTCTCTTCCACAGAGGTAATTTGCTCTCTCTTTCTCTCTCTTTTTTTTTCTGTAAAGGATGGACATATGTACCAAACATCTTATTAAGGCTTATATTCTCCTAAAATTCAAGATTCTTCCCCTACAATACATCCCACTTCATATACAAAAATTATGTGGCCCTCACAGAATTACCATATGGAGATTCGAACTTCAGAGCTGACAGAAAATGCTGCTCTGCCTGCTAATTTTGTTGTTAAAAATCAACCATCTGTCTTTGACCCAATGGCCTTTTGTTGCATGTGTCTGTGTTTCTGTGTGTGTGTGTGTGTGACATCTATAATATATATATGTATATTTGTTTGTATATATGCACACACATACCTACATACATATAGCAATATTAAATATAAAATACATACTTTCTGAGAATATTTTTCCACCTATGTTGGAATTAGTTTAAGTGCCTTGTATTTCTGGACTTTTATCCCTGTTTGTTATAGTGTCCCAAGAAAAGGAGCTTATAGCATGAATGAATAAATACATGCGTTTCACAATTCTTAAATATTTTAATCTCTTGTATCACAGAGTATGGACACCTATAGAGATCAGCCTATGTCAAACTCAGTCCATAAATTCAGGCTTGAAAACAACATAATTTTATTTCATCTAGGTCAGAATGTTTATGACTCGATGTTAGTTTTCTTTCAGGGTTTTGAAAATTTTTGTCTCAGTCATTGATGAAACCAATTTCAATCTCTCCAGACTACATCACAATGCTATAGGTTTATCTAATATCATAAACACTGGGTTAAAATTAAAACTCTGTTTTCCTGTGTGGCAAAGTTTCTACTGACAATCTCATTGTCTAATCTCTCCATGAAGTCTGGTAACTTCCTGCTTCCATGTTCCCTTTGGACTTCTTAATCTTTATGGGATTGGATGCCCCTGTTTTGTGCAGTCCTTCCCTCTGAAGTTTGCTGCTTTATATCTGAGACTCAGACCAATGAAATCCCTGATGCCTATTGAAATCTTATCTGTGAGTTCAAAATTACATAAACATATCCAGTAAACTGCTCCATAATCCTGAAAAGAAAGCTCACTGGCTGTTAACTGTTTGAATGAGGGAGGGGAAAAAGAAAATAATAAGTGGAAGAGGAGGATGAAGGAGAAGGGGAAGAAAGAGAAGAAGAGGAAGAAGGAGAAAAGAAGGAGGAGGAGAAGGGAAAGAGTGGAAGGGAAAGTGAAAGGAAAAGGGGAAGGGGAAGGAGAAGAGAAGAGGAAAAGGAGTGAAAGGAAACCAAGAAAAAACAGAGAAGGAGGAGAAAGAAAAAGGGGGGATGGAGGAGGAGAAGGGAAAGAGGAATGAGAAGAAGGAGAAGAGGAAAAGGAGTAGAAGAAAAAGAACAAGGAAGAGAAAGAGGAAGAGGAAAAGGAGGAGGAGAAGGGATAGGGGAAGAAGAGGAAGACAGGGAAGAAGAATAGGGGAAGAGGAAAAGAGGAGGAGGAAGGGAAGAGAAGAGATTATGATTGGGAGAGGGGAAGAAGAGAAGACAAGTGGAGGAAGAAGGAGAGAGAGGGAGAAAGACACAGAGACACAAGGAGAGCCCGGGATCCCTCCCGTTAGACTTTCCTTTGCTCCATGCATTTTGCACTGCAGGGCCCTGCAGGGACTTGATGAATTAGTAGAGTCTCCTCTTTAGACGAGTTTCATTCTCCAAGTTTGGCCTAACCCAGCCAGCTCAAGCTAATACACAGAAGTGTATTAGATTCCTCTGCTCTAGGCCTAGAACCCGCAGTGGCATTCTCATTCCCCTCTGCATACCACCTAGCAGCCTTGACTCATCTGTGCCCCAGAAGGTTCTTTCTATTGGCATGACAACTATAAAGAAGTTCCCCAAAGTTCCACCATGCAGAGGGGTGCAACCATGCCTTCTTCAAAAGACCTGAAAGGCCTTCCAACTCTTGTCCCTCCTTGGGCTACTCTTTGTTTAGACCTAGGATATCCTTGAGCAGCTCCTTGCATGTTTGTAGTTTCTTCTATGTGGCCTAAAAATTTGTTTATATTAAATTTCTCTGATTAAAATTGATTAATCCAAGATTAATTTATTAGTCTTTTAAAATTACTCATTAAAAGCTAAACAACAGAATGATTAGCCCCTTATCAGTGAGGATAAATTCTGCAGGTATACTAACACTTGGTAGAAACTTCTTGTGAGAGACTGGCCACGTCCATCTCCTGGGATGCAGTCGTATCACTTCACTGAGAAAGGGTGTCAGATTGCAGAGTAGAGCAACATAAATGCCACTCCATCTAGAGGACGTGACAGGTGTTAGCAATACATCTGCTTCCAAAAGCAAACTAAGTATCTTACACATTTCTACATACAAAACACTCAGCAGTGCAACCGATTCTAAATGAAACATATGGAAAAATTAAAAGGGATTCAAAAGAAGGGAGTAGGGCTGTGAGGCAGACTTTCAGATCTAATGCCATTTACTTTCATTTGTCAGTAGATTAAGAGTAACATTGTACATTAACCTTAAAATGTAACAGAAAGAAAGAAAGAAGAAAGGAAGGAAGGAGGGAAGAAAGAAAGAAAGAAAGAGAGGGAAGGAGGGAGAGAAGGAAGGAAGGAAGGAGAGAGAGAGAAAAGGAAGGAAGGAAGAAAAAAATAAAAAGAAAAAAGAGGGGAAGGGGAGGGAGGGAAGGAGGAGTAGAGAAAGAAAGAAGGAAAAGAATAAGAGAAAGAAAAGAGAGGAAAGGAGGAAGGGAAGAAGGAGGGAGGGAGAGAGAGAAAAAAAGAAAGAAAGAGAAAGAAGGAAAGAGGAGGGAGGGAGAGACAGAAAGAAAAAGAAAGAAAGAAAAGAAACGAAGAAGAGAAAAAAACAAGAAATAAGAAAAAGAAGTATAATTCATATGGAATAATTTTATAATAAAATATTAAATATATAAAATATTATAGTTTTACCCAAAAATTCCCCACATAAATTTTTTTACTTTAAAAGCATATTTACCTCCACACATTGACAAGCAATTATTTTCTGAACTAACAGATAATTACTCTGGGATAGCATATATAAGTAGACATAAACTTATATAGAGAAATAGATATACTTCTAAATTACTAAAAACAAAGAAATCAAAGATTTTCTGGCTTACATGGAAACTGAACATTTTAGTAAAATCTATTTCTCACATATTATGGTAACTCTAATTATTAATTAGAAATTATTTAATCTTGTTGAATAATTATTTAGTTTTATTTTCATCCACCTATCAAATCTCTGGATAAATTTGTATAATGTGATGAGAAGAGTGATTCATTAAAAATTACATTGAATTAAAATCGTAGACCTGGGATTCATCTCCAGTCGATTTTGATTCTTTCAATTAAAGATATGTGGTAATAGAAACACAGAGTAGTCACAGTTAAAAATAAGAAGTGCTTCAAAATTAAGTATGTATGTATATATATATATAACCCAAATGCCCATCAATGAACAAAGCCTCCAAGAAACATGGGATTAGGTGAAAAGACCTAATCTACATTTGATTAGTGTATTTGAATGTGACAGGGAGAATGAATCCAAGCTGGAAAACACTCTCTCGTGATGTTATCCAGGAGAACTTCCCCAACCTAGCAAGGCAGGCCAACATTCAAATTCATGAAATACAGAGAACACCACAAAGATATTCCTCAAGAGAGAGCAACCCCAAGGCACATAATTGTCAGATTCACCAGGATTGAAATGAAGGAAAAATGCTAAGGGCAGCCAAAGAGAAAGGTAGGGTTACTCACAAAGGGAAACCCATCAGACTCACAGCAGATCTCTTGGAGAAACCCTACAAGCCAGAAGAGAGTGGGGGCCAATATTCAACATCCTTAAAGAAAGAAACTCTTCAACCCAGAATGGGTTATAGGTCCACCCAAGTGGACCTAATAAACATCTACAGAACTCTCCACCCAAAATCCACAGAATATTCATTCTTCTCAGAAACACGACACTTACTCTAAAATTGACCACATTATTGGATAAATCACTCCTCAGCAAATGCAAAAAATGGAAATAATAACAACCAATCTCTCAGACCACATATACACCATGGAATACTACGTAGCCATAAAAAATAATCAGTTCATGTCCTTTGCAGGGACATGGATGAAGCTGTAAACCATCATTCTCAGCAAACTGACACGAGACAGAAAACCAAACACTACATGTTCTCATTCATAAGTGGGTATTGAACAATGAGAAATATGGACACAGGGAGGGAACATCACACACTGGGATCTGATGTGGGTTGGGGGGGCCAGGGGAGCGATAGCTTGGAGTGAGTGGATATTGAGGAGGGATAACATTAGGAGAAATATCTAATGTAGATTATGGGGGATGGATGCAGCAAACCACCATGGCATATGTATACATATGTAACAATCCTGCATGATCTGCACATGTACCCCAGAACTTAAAGTATAATTTTTTTTTAAAAAGAGGGGAGGAATTTAGAGACAAAAAAAAAGAACTAATACTAAGACATGTTCATAGTCAATGAAGATCAATTAGTGAATGAGACAAATTATTTATTTAAAGTAATATTAAATTATCTTTTTAGTGGCAATCATCACCTGATCTGTTGGTCTTGCTATACTTCAAATTTTCTATTAATACACTATATTCTATTTTTAATATTTTGAGAACCTCCATATGTTTGCTAGCATCTGTAATTTTTTGTTCTCTTTGGTAATAGCCAGTCTAATATGTGTTAGGTGATATCTTATTGTGTTGTTTATTTCCATTTCTCTGATGATTGGTAATGTTGAGCCCCTTTTCATGTACCTGTTGACCATTGTTATGTCTTTTTTTAAAAAATGTCTATTCAAATCCTTTACCTATATTTCAATTTGGTTGTTTATTGAGTAGTCTAGTTATTTACCTATTTGCATGTTAGCCTCCTGTTAGATATACAGCTAGTAAATATTTTCTCCCAAACTGTAGGCTGTCTTGTTTTTTCTCTTTCTTTCTCTTTCTTTCTTTCTCTCTCCTTCTTTCTTTCTCTTCTTCTTTTCTTTTTTCTTTCCTTCCTCCCTTCCTCCCTTCCTTTCTCTTTTCTTTCTTTCCTTCCCTTCCCCTTCCCTTCCTTCCTTTTGAGGGGGAATGTGTTCTCTTTCTGGGTCCACAAAGGGGCGTAAGTTTTAAGGACAGGACTTCCAGCGCCATGCCCATCCCCCATCTCTCTACACCCAGGAGATTTAATGGTTTCTGTTTTAATTTTTGTGTGTGGAGTTGGGGGAAAGAGTCAAAGTCAATCACTCCAGCTGAAGTTTAAAGGAACACTTTATTGGCCAGGGCGGGGAGCAGCGGGCTTGAAGAGGGAGGGAGAATTCCTCCCAGGTTAAGAGTCCTTGTCCCCACACCCAGCCAGATTTCCCCTCTGGGGTCCCCTTTCACACTCTTTGTGGAAGTTCTCTCTCCTCCTCAATTTTTTCTCTTTCTCTACCTAAATAAATTACTTTCTGCAAACACTGTTTGGGGGTCACGTATTTACAGAGCGCACTGTGCTGTGTTCTCCTCTCCATC